>OW121741.1:24978419-26213419 GCA_933228675.1 Stomorhina lunata | reverse complement strand
TAGAAATTTTTTTCTATAGAAAAAAATTCGTTAGAAATTTTTTTCTATAGAAAAAAATTCGTTAGAAATTTTTTTCTATAGAAAAAAATTCGTTAGAAATTTTTTTCTATAGAAAAAAATTCGTTAGAAATTTTTTTCTATAGAAAAAAATTCGTTAGAAATTTTTTTCTATAGAAAAAAATTCGATAGAAATTTTTTTCTATAGAAAAAAATTCGATAGAAATTTTTTTCTATAGAAAAAAATTCAATAGAAATTTTTTTCTATAGAAAAAAATTCGATAGAAATTTTTTTCTATAGAAAAAAATTCGATAGAAATTTTTTTCTATAAACAAAAATTCGATAGAAATTTTTTTCTATAAAAAAAAATTCGATAGAAATTTTTTTCTATAAACAAAAATTCGATAGAAATTTTTTTCTATAAAAAAAAATTCGATAGAAATTTTTTTCTATAAAAAAAAATTCGATAGAAATTTTTTTCTATAGAAAAGTTTTCGTTAGAAATTTTTTTCTATAGAAAAAAATTCGTTAGAAATTTTTTTCTATAGAAAAAAATTCGTTAGAAATTTTTTTCTAAAGAAAAAAATTCGTTAGAAATTTTTTTCTATAGAAAAAAATTCGATAGAAATTTTTTTCTATAGAAAAAAAATCGTTAGAAATTATTTACTAGGAAATTATTTACTATAGAAAAAATTCAAAAAGTCACCGACTTATTGGTGTGTCGTCGTAATTTTTTTAGTAAATCTGTAGAACGTATTTTTAAAAGACCATTTTTGATATTCGTTCACTCCCACATCTCAATATAAGCACGGATAACCATGTGATATCTTTTGTATGCACTTTTTTTAATATCAATATAAAATTTCAATATTCATCGGCATTTACATTAATATTGTGATACAAATATTCTGTATATTTATGACTAAAGATTTTTTGTAGCACTTTTTGCACTTATGGAGGTAAAATGTTTTCATAAATATTGCATTATTACATTTGGCAAGCAAACTATGTTAATAGCAGTTTAATGCCAAACAGAACATACATACAGCCTTTCATTTACATACATCCTTCGAAATATTTAAGCAAAGTTACCAACCACCCCCATTTCGCTAAGGTCGTCTGTGTGCTTTGAATGCCAAATGCCATAAAAGCAATAATATTATTGTTTTTAAATGTTTTTACAACAAATGTTTTTATAATCAATTTGTTGAAAATGTTATACTTTTTTTTGTCGTTTTTCCAATTTATTCAATACATTTTTTTTTTGTTTGCTGGGCATTTAATTAATTTCATTGCAATATTTTTGCACTGCATTGGAATTTCTGAAATAAAATATATTTAGTAAAAATATACAATACAACAAATTTTAATGGTTTCAGCTAAAATAAAATATATCGTTATCTTAAGTACAGATAACAGACCTATCTAATATTTTGAAAATTTTACTGGTAAAGCAAAAAGCTTTGGAAAATCTAAAGTCTTATATGTATATCTTAAGTAAATTTCAATAAGAATAATAAGAATCCTCATAAAAGTTAATTTTGTATGTTTGCTCATTTAAGGCTATTTTCATTTTAAGTAACGATATGTATGTCTGTATGTACTTATATATAATTTATTGTCCTCTGTGTGTGTTTATATGAATGCAACAATAAAAGCGGTTATTTACAGGCACAAATGAAAATTTGTCGTGTATTGATTTTTAATGGATATTAAATTAATATTTTAAAAGTTATATTCCTTGTAGAAGATCAACATTTGTAGGGATATAATAGTAAAATAAATTATAGTTTTTTAAGCATTTACTACCTTCCAATATAAATAAAAATATATGTGTGTGATATCATTGAAATATTTTGTTCGTTTATTCGTATTCGTAAAATTGTTTGTACATGGCATATACAAGGGAAAGTCGGTAATTCTGTCTTTTTTTTATAAAATATATGTTTTTTATAAAAATGTAATTGATTTTTAAATATAATCTTACACATTTAGATCAACACACAGTGTTTTGAAAAAGTAGTAATAAATCTGTATCTTCTAAACTTTAAGTCCAATTGCATCAGTATGTAAGATAATTTTTAAGGAGGGCCTAAGTTTTCTTTTTTTTGTATTTATGGTTAAACTGTATTTACACAGGGTAAATTATCAGGCGTCAAATTATGCCTGGACCCCCATGTAAACCATGTAATCAAATTTCGTCAAAATCGGTCCATTATTTATGGTTTATCCCATAGGTCCAACTTTCCGGAATCGATATTTAAGTCAAATATGTCAATAGTTTTTCATGAAATTTAAACCAGATACTGCCTATGTAAACCAAAATCACTGTACCAATTTTCGTTGAAATCGGTCCGCATTTGACCACATCTTTCATACAAACTCTTCCATCAAAATGCACTAAATGAGACAAAAATCACTAAAACGCTCGTAAATTTAGATAATGACATTTTTATATTCACCATCAAAAAGAATGGGGGGTATATTGAGATTGCCATTTCGTTTGTAATTTCCTTAACCCTTAAGCGAACACCAAAACATATCTACATAAGCGAACCCCAGGGTCTGGCTGGGACTTCTTATATTTTGTATGGCTTTAATAGGATTTTTATTAAATTTCCTAAATAATCTTGTGTTGCGTTTTACAAGCAATTTCCTTCAATTTTCTTTACCTAAATGGTTTTATTTCGAAAAGCTTCTAGTCCCAATCTATTAATAAAATTTGCCGTAACTCTTTTTGCAGCTCTCAGAGATAATTTAAAAAGTTTTCATACTTTTATCATATATTCAGCCTTATTACGGTTGTCGAATCTATAATTTTGACTACGACAGTTGGTACTAGATCATTGAAATTATGTTGTTCTCTTTAATCTAGTACTAACTGTCGTAGTCGAAGTCGTTTATTCGACTAACGTAATAAGGCTCATTATATAAGAAGCTTTGCCATTACGTCAATCATATTGTAAAAAAGTGCCAAGATTAATCTGTTCGGTTTGTTTAAGGGTATAGTTTCATTATTTCAGTTCCATAGATCCGAGATAGCTTGTGTGTTGTTGTGGGTTGACCGCCGCAAATTTATTTACCTTTGGAACCATCCGGCTCTTCCATAGTCATTAGATTCCAAATCTGTTGTTTTTCCTCATAATTTTTATTTGAAAAATCATTAACTTTTTTATTTTATTTGCTGCATTCTCTATATAATAGTATGGGGCCTGGCTGGGCCCTGGTGTTACAAACATGAACAAAAATGCTCGGAGAGTAATTACCACGCCCACAGGTAAAAAGTTGTAGGTTCTTTAAAATTTTCTTTTTTTTTTTTGTACAAAACACCTTCATTGAGGAACTCATAAAAGGCTATGGCGCTCCGCCTAAGATATCTGAGTAAAAAACTATAAAAATCGTCAAAAATGACTGGCCAGGCCCTAGTGTTCGCTTAAGGGTTAATATTGGCTCAAAAATCAAAAACGATATACTTATATATTCGAAATCCTTATGAAATCCTAAGATACGTCTGTTTGTCTGTCTGTCTGTCTGTCTGTCTGTCCGTCTCTCTGTCTGTCTGTCTGTCTGTCTGTCTGTTGAAATCACGATAACGCCTAAACGAAAGGAGCTAGCTCACTGAAACTTAGTAAAAACATTCTTCATCTATGAGAAAATGTTGGTATTGAAATTGGGCAAAATCGGTTAACATTTGACCATAGCTCCCGTAGAACCTCGCCTACGCTAATCGCTTATTTGCTAATAAATAACAAACTATAATAGCTATGACAATAAAATTTGGTATATAGAAGTTTTGCATAAGCCCTAGGCAGCATATAAAATTTCATTAAAATCGGTTGACATTTAGTCATAGCTCCCATACAAAAAACTTACGAAAACAGCCAAAATTTCACCTGAAATACACTTAAATACCAATAAATCTAAAACTATTACATATAGATAGATATAACCACTTAATTTAGCACGAGGAGGTCCTATATCAATGCCAACCAAGGTGCAAAATTTTGTCACAATCGGTCACCATTTGACCATAGCTCCTATATAAAAAACTTACGGAAACACAAAAATACAAAAAGGAAAGGGGGATTATGTCCGTCAGATAAAAGCGATAGCGCCTTAACGAAAAGGGTTACAGCAACAAAATTTTACAAAAGGAAGTTTTATGTAAATGCCAGCCAGTGTGCAAAATTTTGTTACAATCGGTTACTATTTGACCATAGTTCCCATATAGAAACTTGCGGAAACACAAAAATACAAAAAGATAAGGGGGTTTATGTCCGTCTGTCCGTCAGATAAAAGCGCGATATCTGCTTAACCACAAGAGCTAGAGAGACAAAATTTAGCAGAAGTATTTAGGATATGTTACAGAAACTGTAACGTACTAAAAAATACTGAAAAATTGTATAAAATTGTAAAATCTATGACTACTAAATTTATAACATAGAAGTTTTATGCAACTTTCAATCAATATGTTAAATTTTATAGCAATCGGTCCATTTTTGACCATAGCTTTCATATAAAAGCCGCTCCCGGTAACCACTAAAAAGCCACAAACGCCAGTTAAAAGCTTATTAATGTAAAACTATATTCGGTTATGGAATAGCATTTTGCCCAAGGTAAATATTTCGGAAACCACTTAGATACTTTTAAATGTTAAACTGTAGTAACTATGCCACTGCAACCGAATTTAGTCCAAATATATTTCCAACAATACCACATTTGGTCGACATTTTGAATTAGCTGCACTCTCGTACAACTTGATGGTGGGTATACAAGATTCGGCACAGCCGAATATAAAACTCTTACTTGTTTTGTTTTATTTTATTTTTATTTTCGCACTCAAGATTTGTGTATAAACTGTAATCAATTTGCTAAATTTCGAAATAATCTGTCGGTCGGGCTTGATCAACCATAGGTGGAAGTTAGTTCTGATGTATGTAACGCATAGAAATATTTGTCTAAGAATCACCTATTAGTATACCAATAGGCTTAGAATCACTTTCTGAGTCGATTTAGCGATGTTCGTCCGTCCGTCTGGCTGAAAGGCCAATGTAAACCATTTAATCAAACTACAGGTCGCAATTCTAAAGATAATTTGATGAAATTTAGCACAGATCAGTTTTTTGACAGTAGAACCATGGCTGTTGAAATTCGTCGAAATCGGTCCATTATTTATGATACCTCTCATAGGTCTCACTTCCCGGAATTGATATATTGGCCATAAATATCAATATTTTTCTATGAAACTTAAACTAAATACTGATTATATAAGTTTCAATCACTGTACCAATTTGCGTTGAAATCGGTCCACATTTAACCATAGCTCCCATATAAACTTTTCTGTCAAAACGCATTAAATGAGGCAAAAATCATTAAAACGCTCATAAATCTGAAGATAATGAAAATTTTGTAAGAATTTTGCATACACAATTCTTGTAAAAATAATAATCAGTTTGCTAAATTTAGGGATAATCGGTCCACATTTGACCCTAGCTCTCATATAAGTGAAAATGACTGAAACAGCTAAAATATATAAGTTTTTAGAAAATGTTTGCATGATGGCAAAATTCAGCAAATATTTGTCTTTATACAGGAAACGGGACACCTTTGACCCTTGTGGTGAAGGGTATTGTATGGTCGGGCTTGACCGACTATAGCACTTTCTTACTTGTTTTTTTAATATTTTTGTTAAAAATTTTCCTATAGAAAATTTTTATCAACAATTTTTGTACAGAAAATTGGTAACCAAAAATTTTTCTATAGAACATTTTTTATCAAAAATTTTTTTATAGAAAATTTTTTATCAAAATTTTTTATCAAAAATTTTTCTATAGAAAATTTAAATTTTTTGAAAATTTTTATTAAAAATTTTTCTATAGAAATTTTTTTATCAAAAATTTTTGTATGGAAGATCTTTTTATCAAAAATTTTTCTATAAAAAAATTTTTATCAAAATTTTTTCTATAACAAAGTTTTTATCAAAAGTTTTTCTTTAGAAAATTTTTTATCAAAGTTTTTTTTTATCAAATATTTTTCTAAATAAAATATTTTATTTGTAGAAAACTTTTCTATTGAAAAATATTGTTATCCAAATATTTTTTTTATAGAAAAACAATTTTATCTATAATTTTTCTGTAGAAAAATATTTCTATCGAAAATTTTTCTATAGAAAAATATTTCTATCGAAAATTTTTCTATAGAAAAATATTTCTATCGAAAATTTTTCGATAGAAAAATATTTCTATCGAAAATTTTTCTATAGAAAAATATTTCTATCGAAAATTTTTCTATAGAAAAATATTTCTATCGAAAATTTTTCTATAGAAAAATATTTCTATCGAAAATTTTTCTATAGAAAAATATTTCTATCGAAAATTTTTCTATAGAAAAATATTTCTATCGAAAATTTTGTATAGAAAAATATTTCTATCGAAAATTTTTCTATAGAAAAACATTTCTATCGAAAATTTTTCTATAGAAAAATATTTCTATCGAAAATTTTTCTATAGAAAAATATTTTTAACGAAAATTTTTCTATAGAAAAATATTTCTATCGAAAATTTTTCTATAGAAAAATATTTCTATCGAAAATTTTTCTATAGAAAAATATTTCTATCGAAAATTTTTCTATAGAAAAATATTTCTATCGAAAATTTTTCTATAGAAAAATATTTCTATCGAAAATTTTTCTATAGAAAAATATTTCTATCGAAAATTTTTCTATAGAAAAATATTTCTATCGAAAATTTTTCTATAGAAAAATATTTCTATCGAAAATTTTTCTATAGAAAAATATTTCTATCGAAAATTTTTCTATAGAAAAATATTTCTATCGAAAATTTTTCTATAGAAAAATATTTCTATCGAAAATTTTTCTATAGAAAAATATTTCTATCGAAAATTTTTCTATAGAAAAATATTTGTATCGAAAATTTTTCTATAGAAAAATATTTCTATCGAAAATTTTTCTAAAGAAAAATATTTCTCTCGAAAATTTTTCTATAGAAAAATATTTCTCTCGAAAATTTTTCTATAGAAAAATATTTCTATCGAAAATTTTTTTATAGAAAAATATTTCTATCGAAAATTTTTCTATAGAAAAATATTTCTATCGAAAATTTTTCTATAGAAAAATATTTCTATCGAAATAATTCTCCTGAAGAGATGGCCTGATCAACCATCGAAATGCGTCGAGGAAAAATAATATGTTTTTGGTTTTATCAAAAATCTATTTATTACAATAATAAATAATTGTAATAAATTGGGATCTTAGTGCAATAGACAATAGTAAAACTTTTTTTCAATGAAAAATATTTTTATCGAAAATTTTTCTATAGAAAATCCAAAATTTTTGTCCAAAAAATATTTATACGGAAAAATATAAAATTGTTTTATATTAGTATTTATTTCAGAGTCGAAAAATATTCCCAGTTCGGTTATATTTGTTTTACAAATACAATGTTTAGAAAAATAAAATTGTCAACTAAATGCAGTTGATAGTTTAATTATTGATTGTGATATTAACGAAAACTAGAAAAAGTCTTCGGCTTCTGGCAATATGGGGTGCCTATCTTAGCTTAATAGAACAAAGAAGATGAACGCAAGGAATATTGCTTATTTTTTGATTTAAAAAAAAATTTTAAGTTTAGTTCATGAATGAAAACAATTGATGTAAAGCTGAATCTGTCTTTATATTCTACAAACGTTTGAGAAACGTTTCGTTTCTTTTCATAATTTAACAATTGCTAACATTGCGTTTTCTTAACAGTTCATAACTCCATAGATGCTCAAACGATTTCTTTAAATCGTTGCTCCTAGCAATTAGGAGATAGACATAAGCCAGCACACGAAAATTCACACAGATATAACAACTATTTTGATTAGTGGTACAAGATGGGTTAATGTACATATAAATAATGATTACCAAATGCATTTTATTACATTAACGATACAATAAAATAAACTATAATTTCAACATGCCTCAGGCATTGCATTTCCCTTAAATTCATTAAGTAGGAAGAGTATCTTAATGAATTCCTTTATTACACTTAATAAGTACTTAATACTTCCACTCATTAAATTTTTACACAGTTGTTATATCTTAACGTTTACTTTCATGTTACTCTATTTTGGTGGTAAATGAGGTGAAGCGGGATTTTATATCCTTTACAGTTCTTTTAAATTTTGTTATTTTTTGAAAGATTTGGCAGTTTTATAGGTAGAGTAAATTGTAATTTTTCTAGAGTTTTTATTTTGGGTAAATTCTTCATATATACAAAATATAAAGTTTTGTATAAAAGTGAGAAGAAATATAGAAATTACGAAACTTATGACAAACTTACATGCAATGTGGTTTTCGTAATTGTACTAGGTTGGGTCGGTCCAAAACTATTTAAAAGATTTTCGTTTTTATCTCTTCATAGAAATCGACTTTAGTTCTTTTCAAGATTTCACTGCCATTTCTTTTAAAAATAAACCAAAATTTCACTATATGAATCGATTTTAGATAAAAGTGAGAAAAACCGACTCACCCTAATGTCTGTTTTTATGCGTGTTAAAAAAAACTATTTTTAATATCCTTTTAGTATTTGTTGTACGTTGTAAACATTTTAAGTTTGCTATTTTTCCAGCTGCTAATGTTACTGCATTATTTTCCAGACAGACACCTCTAGACATCCTCACAGATAGGTACATCCTTTATAATTACATAGCTGCTTCTTATTAAATCTTGTGGCAAATTACATCATGCAGTTAACATAAATTTCTACCAAGTTCTCAAGTGTGTAAGTTTTTACTACGAATGGGAAAATTTTGCAAATGTATTTATGTTTTTCTCTTGCGACTATACTAAAGCAAATGAAGCAACTTAATTATGTTAAATAATGCTTAAGTAGTTTATACAAATTTTTTTCTGCTTGGTTAAGCTTTATTTTAAGTTGTACTTGAAATTACTCTGTCCGTTTGTTTGTCTGTCTATCTGTTGAAATCACGATAACGCCTAAACGAAAAGAGCTAGCTCACCCAAAACTTTGTAAAAACGTTCTTAATCCCTGAGAAAATTTTAGTATTGAAATTGGGCAAAATCGGTTAACATTTGACCATAGCTCCCGTATAACCTCGCCTAGACTAATCGTTTATTTGCCAATAAATAACAAACTATAATAGCTATTATGACAAAATTTGGTGTATAGAAGCATAAGCTCTAGGCAGCATATACAATTTCATCAAAATCGCTTCAAATTTAGCCATAGCTTCCATACAAAAAACTTACGGAAACAGTCTAAGTTTCGCCCAAAATACACTTAAAGACCAATAAATCTAAAATTATAACAGATATAACCACGAGGAGATATAGCACGAGGAGGTCTTATCTCAATGCCAACCAGTGTGCAAAATTTTGTCACAATCGGTCACCATTTGACCATAGCTGCCATATAAAAAACTTACGGAAACACAAAAATACAAAAAGAAAAGGGGGTTTATGTCCGTCTGTCCGTCAGAGCAATAGAGACAAAATTTAGTAAAAGTACTTTCTATATATAATAGAAATTGTGTGCTGAAAATGGGTAAAATCGATTCACATTTAGTTAGAGCTCCCATATAACCCTACCCCTGGAATCACATTTATGCTGTTTTTTTAGGAATCGGTCCATTTTTGACCATAGCTTTCATATAAAAACCGCTCCCGATAACCACACAAATGCCACAAACGCCTGTTAAAAGCTATTAAATTATAAATTATGTCAGCTATGGCCACTAAATTTTGCACAAATAAACTCTATATTAATACCAGTCAGTATGTAAAATTTTGTAAGAATCGGTCAACATTTGGCTGTAGTTCTTATATATATAACATCCCCTTTTTATATCTACAATCAAAAAGATTTGGAGGTACATTCAGTATACTAAGATGGCATCTACGAAATTGGATAGCTATCAATCAATGTTAGGTCCAGACTTTATACACGGTAGATGCATTAGGAACTCCTAACAACATATATGAACCCGCCGTGTTGCTATCAACATGTTTATGGCACAACGAAACAGATTATAATCTGTTATGGAACAGCATTTTGTCCAAGGTAAATACTTAGGAAACCACTTAAGATTGTACCTATGAAATCAGATATCTATCAATTAATGTTAAGTCCAGACCTTATATACGGTAGATGCATTAGGAACGCCTTACAAAATGTATGGACCTATCGTATTACCATCAACATTTTTATCCTAACTACATATTATGCGCAACGAAAAGTATTAATGTAAAACTATATCCTGTTATGAGAAAAAATGTTGTGCAAAGTAAATACTAAGAAAATCGCTTACATACTATTAAATATTGATC
Source organism: Stomorhina lunata (assembly GCA_933228675.1). Lineage (NCBI taxonomy): Eukaryota > Metazoa > Arthropoda > Insecta > Diptera > Rhiniidae > Stomorhina > Stomorhina lunata. The sequence continues at coordinate 26,203,073 of OW121741.1, read as the reverse complement.
TATAAAGCTACTACAACCGAATCTAGTGCAAAAATTTTACCAACAATACCATATGTGGTCAAAATTTTGAATTAGCTGCACTTTCGTACAACTTGATGGTGGGAACATAAGATACGGTACAGCCGAATATAACACTCTTACTTATATAACACTCTGATTACCAGACTGGTCAAGTCACCCTGTATAAATATCAATAACATTAGAAAACAAGTAAGAAAGTTATATAGTCGGTCAAGCCCGACCATATGATACCCTTCACCACTAAGATCAAAGATGTCCTTTTTCCTGTATAAAGACAAATATTTGCTAAATTTTGCCATCATACAAACATTTTCTGAAAACTTATATATTTTAGCTATTTTCGTCATTTATACTTATATGAGAGGAAGGGTCAATAGTGGACTGATTATCTGAAAATTTGGCAAGTTGATTACAGTTGTTACAGTTGTGTGCAAAAAATAAATAAAAAATGCTTATTATCTTTAGATTTACGAGCGTTTTAGTGATTTTTGTCTCATTTAGTGCATACTGACAAAATAGTTTGTATGGGAGCTATGGTCAAATGAGGACCGATTTTAACAAAATTTAGTGAAGTAAAGTGATTTATGTTTACATAAACAGTGTTTGTTTCAAATTTCATGAAAAAATATTGATATTTGTGGCCAATATATCAATTCCGGGAAGTGGGACCTATGTGAGGTACCATAAATAATGCAACGATTATGACCAATTTCAATTGCCACGGTCCCATTATCAAAACAATTTCATCAAATTATCTTTAGATTTACGACCTGTAGTTTGATTACAAAGTTTAAATGGAGTCCAGCCAGCCAGACGGACGGACGGACTGACATCGCTAAATCGACTCAGAAAGTGATTCTAAGCCCATTGGTATACTAAAAGGTGGGTCTAAAACAAATATTTCTGTGCGTTACATACATCAGCACAAACTTATAATACCCTTTCCACCTATGGTGGTGAGGGGTATAAATAGTAAAAAATTCGCTTGCAAAACACGTTACCTTCTTTAAGGAATATACATAAGATTTAAAGCTTACCGAAAAATGAAACCATATATTTTTGAAAGGTCATTATATAAAATTTATTTTTTCTTTATCTTTTCTATATACCATTTGTATAAACTTTATAAGAATTAAAATTAAAAATTTACTAAATCGGACTTTAGATTAATCTTGTCAAGTATAAATTTATGATTAATATCTCATATATTACCATCTAATAAAGTAAATTCGCTTTTCAAGATAGCAATGTAATCACATTTTAAGACGCTTTTGTATATATATACATATGTATATGAGCGGCCTTTAAGTTTTAAAAAAGGGGCTTTTTCACTTTTTCAAAAGAAAAAGAAAAAGAAAAAGAGCTAAAATAAAACAAATAGTTTTTTTCGGTTTGAAATTCTAAAAAATGACTAAGGGCCTTTTATCAATATTTGTTCACATGTAAGTCTGTACATCTAAATATTTATTTCTTTTCAGTACAACTTTTTATCTTTTCACCGAATTCATGCAGCATAAAAACATCTTTTGAATTGCATGATGAACTTTGTATCTATATATGTATGTATGTATGTATGTATGTATGTGCATATGTAAGTCAATATTGGCTTTTGTTTATTTCAGAGTGCATACATATGTATGTATATGTATACAAAATACTTATCTTATACTTGTATGTAGACATATCCATCTAAATCCTTTAACATGTTTCTAAGCCGCCAGGCATTGATGCAATTTTTCTGAAAAGATTATTTAAGCTCCAGCACTCTTGATGCCGTGATACGTGGTTTGGTGAGAAGTATCTTTCAATTTTGATTTATTTCCATATTTGAATTGAATATCTAAAAGGAAGTCTTATTAGTTTAGAATGGCATGTGTAACATTAAATAACATTATACCTCACTACTAGCAAAATAAATAGATTTGATAATAATCTGAAAAAAAAAATCGCATCTACAGACCGATTGGATCGAACAATGATATAGTCCTAGAATGGTCAATATTGTAAGACATTCCAAACATCATGAAAAACATATGGGTAGAGAATTATATGAGGTATTGTTAGTATTATAGGGTATCTAAATGGTACTAGTTTACAGCAAGTATTCATTTTATTAACAGTTTGAATGATATTTGTAACTACTTTTCTGGTCTCTTCATTAAGCTTTTCTTCTTTTCTTGGTTAAATTGTAATGAATGTGAACCACACCTAAACGCCAAGTTTATTTCCGAATTTTATTTGACATTTCTCTATTTCAGACTTACTCAATTTGAACCATGGAGAGATACACAATCCAACAACGTGTTAAAGTTATCCAGACTTATTATGAAAATGGGCGTTCGAATCGAAATGCATATCGTGCACTTCATGAATTTTTTGGTCAATTTGATCGTCTAAATGTGCGTACAATCGCAAAAATCGTGGAGAAATTCAAGCAAACCGGGTCTGTAGAAGATGTGAGAATACCAGTGCATGCTCGTACAGCTCGTACTGCAGAAAATATTGCTGCTGTTCGCGATAGTGTGGCTGAAGAGCCGTCCACCTCAACTCGTCGTCGTGCCCAGCAATTGCACCTCTCACGCTCGTCGTTGATGAACATTATGCATAACACGCTTACAAGGTGCAATTGGCTCAAAAACTAAAGCCTCTTGACCATTCCAAACGTCGTGAATGGGCAGAACGGTGGCAAGAAATGGCAACAGTGGATGATCAATTTTCGAAGAAAATCATCTTCAGTGATTAGGCATATTTTCATCTCAGTGGATTCGTCAATAAACAGAATTGCCGCATTTGGGCGAATGAGAATCCTAGAGTGATTGTCGAAAAACCAATGCACCCACAGAGAGTGACTGTTTGGTGCGGTTTATGGGCTGGCGGCATCATCGGACCGTATTTTTTCCAAAATGAGGCCGGTCAGGCAGTTACTGTGAATGGTGTTCGCTATCGTGAGATGATAACGAACTTTTTATGGCCCGAATTGGAAGATATGGATGTGGACGATATGTGGTTTCAGCAGGACGGTGCCACTTTCCACATAGCTAACGAAACAATGGCTCTTTTGCGCAACAAATTCAATGGCCGTGTTATCTCACGTAATGGCGATGTCAATTGGCCGCCAAGATCATGTGATTTGACACCGTTGGACTTTTTGCTTTGGGGTTATTTGAAATAAAAGGTGTACTTCGATAAGCCAGCAACAATTCAAGAGCTAAAGAATGAGATAATTCGGCACATTAACGGCTCCATTATGCCTCAGGGTTATCGAAAATTTGGACCATCGGATGGTGGTGTGCCGCCGTGGTCGCGGCTCCCTTTTTGGCCGATATTTTGTTCTATGCATAATAGAGTAATACCAATATATCATATTAAAATAAAATTACAATAATTTCCTAAATAGTTTGTGTTTTATTCAAAATCAACATCGGCCCTTGAAATTTAACAACCCGATACATATTTTCAAACCATTCTAACCATGAGTATTATTGGACATTAATTGGCTTCCTTTTGGTAAAACGCAATTTATCATTTATGTTTATCTTCTATTTACAGATCTAATGTATTTGATATGTTATGAATATAGGTGTTGTTTATGAACAGGAAATAAAAACACAAACCTGCACTTCTATTCTTGAAGATATGAAAATAGGCATAGATGTTTTGTATTTAAGTTTAAATACCTCAATGTAAAAATATAAATGACTTAGGTAATGGAATAAGCACAATTTGAAAAGAAAAATTTACTATTAAATAACAAAAATATTATTCCTTCAGTTTTTTTATGCAAAAATATAAATGTTTATTTAATATTAGAGAAAGTGCTTTAGAAACATGTATTTAGAAACACATTAAGGACCGCAGGAGGTACATATACTTCTACAAAGGCTATTCATTGAAGTTTTGTTCTTTCTTCATCTCCAGTAATAATTCAATATAATTTCACCAATCTACCAAAGAAGCCTGAGATTTCTGCTTAAGATATAGGATCCGATTTTGGATAAACTCCAAAAGAGTAGTTATCCGTCCATTTTATTAAAGGGTCCTCAGAAAAACGTCTATGAGTTTAGGGGATACCTAAAGATTGAACATTTATTTTTAAAGATTGTAGACAACCTCTTATCATTCTAACAAAACTGTTATATATATATTTATTATCAGTATCACATTCTTAAACTTTGAACTAAATGTGCACAAAGGGGTAATAACCACATCATTTCATATGATTTTACATTTAAAATCTGCTAATAACACTGCTCTGCAGCCAAATCCTCCTTTTAATAAAACTATGTGGACTACATGGATTTTGATGCGCTTAACTAAGATCCGTTGTCGGTTTTTTTCCATCAGATCTGGATTTTTTTTTATGGGCGTGGCAAATTTTTCCCCTTAAATTAGTCAGGTACGGAGACCTATTTCGTCCTAACTCGAGAACGACTCATCCAATTTTCAAAATTAAAACACTTGAAGATGCATAACAAAATTACATTTATTTTAGTCTAATATAACTTTTCTTTATCTCTTATCGTTTTGGAGTTATTTAGAAATTAATGGAGAACACATTTTTTTTTTCGTGCAAAATTCGTAATTTTTTTCAGGTTAAAAATGTAATTAAAAAAAAGATAAAGTAAAATTTTAACATTTTAAACATTTTTCTAAGAGCCATAAAAATCGGTTAAAAATGTGAATTTTATTACCAATTTACCAATTTTTATAAAAAATACCGTTGAATTTTAGCTTCATTACCTAATCAAATCTTATGGTCATATGTAAGGTTGGTTGCATTGCAATTTTTATGGTTTATAGCTTATTTTATTCTTAAGATATGTAGCTCTTAGAAAAATGTTTAAAATGTTAAAATTTTACTTTATCTTTTTTGTAATTGCATTTTTAACCTGAAAAAAATTACAAAAAAAATTTCTCCATTTCTCTAAATAACTCCAAAACAATAAGAGATACAGAAAAATTATATTAGACTAAAATTAATGCAATTTTGTTATGCATCTTCATGTGTTTTAATTTTGAAAATCGGATGAGTCGTTCTCGAGTTAAGACGAAATAGGTCTCCGTACCTGACTAATTTAAGGGGAAAAATTTGCCACGCCCATAAAAAAAAACAGATCTGATGGGAAAAAACCGACAACGGATCTGAGTTTAGCGCGTCAAGATTCATATAGTCCGCATAGTTTTATTAAAAGGAAAGACAAAAAATGAATTTTTGCAGAGCAGTGTAATTAGTCAAAAAACACAAAACTTTGTAAGTGTGTAACATTAAAATATTTAGTTCTTTATCAGACAAACATTCTCCTTTAGCCTGCAAAATCAAAAGAAGTAGAGTCTTTAGACTCTTGCAAGTGTCTGCACAGTCTCTGCCAAAGACTCTTTGGCAAAGCTATAAATAGCGAAAATCACGTAAAACATAAAGAAAATTTTAACGAGTTTTATGTTATCGCACACATATGTTCCATGAACTGAAAATTGAACAATAAACGTTAGTTTTTTTCATTTAAAAAAGATGAAAACAATCAGAGATTATTTGATATAAAAGAAAAACTGAAATTTGAAACTTTTTTATTCCCATATATTGGAACAGAAAAGCTATAACAAAACTTGATCTTATTAAATAATTGTATTATGTAGTGAGATGAGATTAAAAGAAATTATTAACAAAAGATATTTATGGTTACTTAATTTCTAATAGTACCTGGTTGACCGAGCCTTGCTCGGAGCTTTATGATAAGCATTTTGAGGCAAATTTGAAAGTTTTTATATATTTTATTTTATAAAGTTAATTTTAAATTATTTTATTTATTTTGTCCGACCAATACATAGTTTGCATAGCTTACAGTTTAACTCATTTTAATAATTTTGGAAATTGGTCATACCAAGAGAAACCTCCGTCGACTCATGCGCAACAACTTTGCTAAAGATTATAGTCTGATCAAATGCACAGTTTATTTCACTTTAAGTAGTTTTCAGTGGCGCCACCTGAAGTTTTTCATACCAACTAAGAAACCTTCGTTTGCTTATGCGTAACAACTTTGCTTATGATTATAACATGATCAAATGCACAGTTTACGATTTAATTCACTTTGAGTAATTTTCTGTGGCGCCACCTGTCGGACTTTGCTCATTCCAATTCATAAACCTTCTTCGGCTTATCCGTAACAACTTTGCTGAAGATTATTGCATGATTAAATGTACAGCATACGATTAAATTGACTTTGAGTAAATTTCAGTGGCGCCACCTGTCGAAATTTCTTCATACCAACTAAGAAACCTTTGTCGGCTCATGTGCAACCACTTTGCTAAAGACTGTAGCATGATCAAATGTACAGTTTACGATTTAATTAATGTTTAGTAATTTTCAGTGGCGCCATCTATCGGAAATTAGTCTTATCAACTTTAAAACCTTCGCCGGCTTATCCGCAACATCTTCGCTAAAGAGCATAACATGATCAAATGCACAGTTTACTATTATATAAAGAACATACATACAGACAAACATTCATTTGTTTAATTTTTAATTTTTTCCCCTTTTTAACCCCCAATTTCAAAAAAGTTCCATATGCATATTTGGTACTTCTGTGGTACCAATTGAATTCGGTACATTTTATTAAAACGCACTTAACATAATGTTTCTATTCATATTACTTTTTGAGATGTTAAATTATCATTTTATCCCTTTTTTACCCATTTTGGCCCCAAAATCAAAAAAGCGCCAAATACGTGTTTAAAGTTTCTTTCACATCTATTGATTGCAGTACAAAGTTTCTTTCTATATTCCTTAGTTTAAAATATAAGAGTGGGTTAAAAAATTACCAAAAAAAACTATTTTCACCCTTTTTTACCTCTTATCGGACATAGTTTTAAAAAAGTACCAAACACCTGTCCGTTTATTTTCATAGCTGTTTAAAACGTAATTTAAATTTTGTTTCTATACCTATTACTTAAGGAGATATAGCGTTTTCGATTTTTTTCCCCTTTTTACCCGTTTTTACCCTCTTAGAGGCAAAGGTTCCAAAAGCCGAGCCGTTTTCGAGATAGTCATTCTATATGTATATATATATATATATATATATATATATATATACATACAATTATTGCTCGTTTAAGAATATAATAATAAGATAAGATAAGATTTTTGTAGGGTAAAACATGTACATTGTGTCTTTGGGCTAAACATAAATAATTCAGATAAACCATACGCCTGGTCGAATATACTTGGGAGAGTTTTCCATTCCGTTATCAAATAAGTAATGGTCGTGTGACTTATTTGGTTTTCTCATATCTTCTCCAAAATATTGGCTGGTATCATAGGAATGAATTTTCAATATAAATTTCTAGTATGTCAACCATTGTGGGCTATAGAAAAATATATATTACTAGCTTTATAACCCGCTACTTCGTTAGCGGTACCATTTGAATTGACAAAGTTACAAAATTTACCAAAATAACTTTTTCACTTATTTATCAATTCCGATATAAATTAAATTAAATACTTATTGGTTCTTAAGATACATATAGGACAAAACAGTACCTACCCTCTACATTTTCAAAAAAGTACTACACACGCCTCCCTTATTTTTGTAGCTGACCCAATTTTGATTGCTAACCCAATTTAAATCTTGTTCTTGTCGCTTTTGATTTTGAATATTTTACAAAAGTTTCCTTCTTTTACCCATTGTTTACTCTGATCAGCCAAATTAAAAAAAAATCCGGATACATGTCCTAATATTTTTATTGCTGATCTTAACTCCATTTTTGTTAATTGAAAAAAATACCAAACACCTGTCACATATTTCTTCAATGTCAATAGAACAGTCCATAAATCATTAATTTATTTATTATTTTATTGATTTAAACAACATGCACAGTTTAAAAGGAAAAAACCTAAATTTTGTTTCTATAATAATTGATTCAAAAATTATATATGGGTCAAAAAAGTACCAAAATTTAGTTTTTATCCTTTTTATTCCCTATTTTTAGCTCATTTACGAAAAGTACCTACTAAAAACATGACTTTTTATTTTTCTAGTCGATCTAAATCCAATTTAAATTTTTTTTCTGTTTTTTTTCTGATATTAGTTTTTTTGATATTAGTTTCAGAAATATAACTTTACTTATGTTTTTATTTTCTACCCTATTTTAACCTCAAAACTGTTTAATTTGCAAAAAGTACTGAAAAGTCCCTTAATTTTTAGGGCTGATCTTAGACCATTTTAGTGTTTTTTATCCGAATCAAATCCAATTTAAACTTCGTTTGCATCGGTGTTAGTTTCGGAGATATGACGTTACTAATTTCTCCCTTTTCTACCCTGTTTTACCTTTTAAAAGGTCGAATTTCAAAAAAGTACCGAACACGTATCACTTAATTTTTAGTGATGATCTCAGACTAATTTAGTTTTTGTTTCTATCACTTTTGATTTAGAAGATATATTTTTACCCCCAAAATTAAAAAAAAAGTACCAAAAATGTATTTTATTTTTTCTTTGTCAATCGACCAGTCAATAAATTATACTTCTGGCTTCATTAGCCTAAAAGATATCCATAGCTGAAAACAAAAAACCTACCCTTAAATATTTTCCCTTTTTTACCCTTTTGTACCCCATAATCGCAAAAGTACCAAATACGTATTTAATTGTTTTTTAATATCTATATGTTGCGATATAAATTATGTTTCTATGTTTATTAGTTCAAAAGATACATATTAGTTGAAAAAAGTACCAAAATATAGTTTTTACCCTTTTTCATCCTTATTAGTGCCATTTCCAAAAAGTACCAAGCACGTGTCTCCTTATTTTCCTAGCCGATTCAAATCCAATTTCAACTTTGTTTGCATCGATGTTGGTTTCGGAGATATGATGTTACTAATTTCTCCCTTTTCTACCCTGTTTTACCTTCTAAGAGGTTGAACTTCAAAAAAGTACCGAACATGCGTTCCTGAATTTTAAGTGCCAATCTCAGACCAATTTAGTTTTTGTTTCTATCACTTTTGGTTTAGAAGATATACTCTACCGATTTTTACCCCCAAAATTAAAAACAAGTACCAAACACGTAGCTTATTTCTTTTTTTTTAATGTAAATCTACCAGTCAATAAATTATACTTCTAACTTCATTAGCCTAAAAGATATCCATGGCTAAAAACCAAAAAACCTATCCTTGAATATTTTCCCTTTTTTTACCCTTTTGTACCCCATTAATCGCAAAAGTACCAAATGCGTATTTAGTTCTTTTTTAATATCTATCGGTTGCGATATAAAATGTGTTTCTATGTTTATTAGTTCAAAAGATACACATGGGTTAAAAAAAGTACCAAAATATAGTTTTTACCCTTTTTTATCCTTGTTAGTGTCATTTTCAAAAAAAGTACCAATCACGTGTCCCCTTATTTTTTTAGGCGATTCAAATCCAATGTCAACTTTGTTTCTGTCTATGTTGGTTTCGGAGATATGATGTTACTAATTTCTCCTTTTCTACCCTGTTTTGCCCGCTAGGCAGCCGATTTTCAAAAAAGTACCAAATATGTGTCCCTTAATTTTTAGTGCTTATCTCAAACCAATTTAATCTTTGCTTCTATCGCTGTTGGTTAAGGAGATATAATGTTACCGATTTTTCGCTTTTTTACCCTTTTAATTGAAACCAAACAGGTATTTAATATTTTGTACTTGGCAATCGACCTCCCTATAAATTTTATTTCTAGCTTTATTGGTTCAAGTAAAATACGAAGAAAAAGAAAAATGGACCTACCCTAAAATTTTTCCCCGCTTTTCCCCCTTTTTGAACCCTGAATCAAAAAAGTACCAAACACGTGTCTCCGTTTTGAATTTTGTTACTCTGTTGATTGGTTTAAAAGATACACATGGGTTTAAAAAAGTACCAACATTTTATTTTTACCCTTTTTACCCCCTATTTGTTCCATCTGCTAAAAAGTACCAAACACGTGTCAACTCATTTTTGCAGCTAATCCCAACGCAATTTCAATTTTGAGCCTATGACGTTTACTTCCGGAGATACAGCATTAATAATTTTTCCCTTTTTTACCCCTTTTTACCCCCTTAGAGGCCGAATTTCCAAAAATCCCGTCTAAGTAGATCTATACTTTGAAAAAGGTACCCGCTGTCAAAATTTCTGTTCTCTAGCTTTAGCCGTGTGGGCTGTGCGATGATGAGTCAGTCAGTCAGTCACGTTAGAGTTTTATATATATAGATAAAGTATATGGCCAAGGCCGCGGAAAAGGGGAATTCAATGAAAAATTTTTTTCTTATTATCTAGTGCTTTTGTAATTGTCATTTGTTTGTTTACAGTCCAAAGCCTCGGTTTCTATTTTATTTTATTTAATTTTTTCTTTACAACTTTATGAGAAAATAATTTCACTTAATATTGTTTTTGAAAGAATTTGCGTACCTACTGAATAGTATAATCAAACATGAAGTGATGTTGTTTTTTTTAATCCAATAAAAAATAAACAAATACAATTTTTTAAGTAAATTTTAGTGTTTTATTTATTCACATTTTGGTCGTTTTTGCATGGCTCCTAAGTAAGAGAACTTTATGTGTTGTTCCAGTTTTTTTTTTTTTTGGTGACGTTCCAGTCTCGCATTTTTGCATCCAAAACAACTATAAATGCAATTTTTTATAAATTTTTTGTGCGTAGAGTATTCTTTGATCTTTCACCTACGATATGTTAGAGGGAAATGTGTCCAGGTTTTTGAAAACATTACGAAATTTTGGAAAATGTTGTACAAGCTCTTAGACCACTTCTCTTTTAGTGTGACGTTCCAGTTAACTTCAAATGGCTGTAACTTTTAATTTGCAAGAAATAGAAGCACATTTTTTTGCGCCAAAGTTACAGCCTGAGAATATATTTTGAGTGAACAAAAAATATCGCTACTTTTTTACTTTGTTCATCAAATATACGTCGAAAATTGCGCAAACTGGTGACGTTCCAGCCCACGGCCTTGGCATATATATAATGATCTGAACAGATTTAGTCAGCTCATAAGTTATATGATTAAATACTTTTTTATATCTGCAATTATATAGTTTTTTGTAGGTTATTCACTTCTCGTACATTAAATTAAAATAATGCGAAAATTGAAGACAACTTTATGACCATTAAATTTCTACTTTTATATTTTTATATGTTATACATATAAAAGTATGTCTTTAAGTATAAATACGTCCTTAAATATGTAAATACATGTATGAAGCAACATAATTTAACTTTATTAAATACACGTAAATGTTTTCTTTTTCAGCCAATATAAATGAGTGTACAATGGTTTAAGATATCCACTAAATGATAGATCATGTCTGCGATTTTGTACAAATTTGCAGCTCCTTCAAATTGAAGGACAGTCAACGAACGAGTAAAGTAGATAGTAGTTATACCCTACCTTTACAAACAACTTTTTCGGCTTAAATATTTCATTTTTAATAGCAATTAAGTATTAGTATAAGTATAAGCAATTAAGTATTAGTATAAGTATTAGTATATTTGTATAGCTTTTTATGTCAGGCGTTGCTTACTTACTCTTCCATTAACAACTCAATTTTCGTAAGCAAACCAAAAATTCATGTGTGAGTTTTGTTTTTATAGCCATGGCAATATAATTGTTTCAACACAACTGATTACGAACCAATTACTTGTAAAGTTATAAAACTGCTAATGAATGTACAAACAATTGGTTTTGGTTTGTTATTTTCTTCGGCACAAACTCATTTATATGTTTATGGCTTGTATGGGAGTAATATCCTCTAGGAATCGTAAAATATATTTAATATTTACACACAAAAATTACAGTCTGACGGTGAATGTTGTTTATAATTACTGGCCACAATTAGGACCACAATTATAGGAGTGCTGAAAACATAAATCGGAACTTTATGGGATTTTTTAATGTTTATGGTGGTGGGAAATATGAATTAGAAGATATTTAAAAACCTAAAGTTGTATACTGGGACTTTTAGTTTAATGCTGAAACTTGTAGTATAAATTGAATCTTGAAAATCAAAACTCTTAGGTTATGGTAATATTTTTGCGGTATCAAGTATTATTAAGCAATAAATGCCCCTATTGCCGTTCTCAACTTAACTCAGTTTGGTCGTGTCAGTCAACCCAATTTTCACTTAACCAATTTATTTTGTAATATTGCGGAATTTAATAGTTTCTAGTTCCGCAATATCAAAAAATAATTTGGTTGAGTGAAAGTTGGGTCGACTGGTAGACGACCAAACTGAGTTGAGTTGATTTGGAAAACAGGGTCATTTATTATATTATAAATTTTAAAACTTTTAAATTATTTAGTAACTTCCATTTTATTTTCATGATTACTTAAATAACTCATTAAAATCTTCTATTCTTATCATAAGTTCCTTAACAAAACTGTCAGTAATAATGTTTAATATGAAAATTTCACTTCCTCTTATTGATCTATTAACAAATTTTTAAAATGAAATTAAGTTTATTTTAGTTATCGCAAATATAATAAAATGTTTAATGCCAAAAGCACATTTTTGCCGTTTTAATGGTCGAAACTTGATAACGAAACTTCTTGTTTTCATATTTTGTAATTTCCCCTTTTCAATTTCGATGAGAAATTAATGTTTGCATTTAAAATAAAATTGTGTTTAAGGAAAAGTTCTAAATAAATAGCCAATCATTTTTGAAATTTACTTTGCTGACAACGTTTTGACTTTTCCTCGACTATTGAAGGCAAAATGTTGAAAAATGAGTTTTTTCTTCTATCATAAAATAACGAGTCAAGAAATATTTTGTGTTCGAAGGATTACCAAACTCCTGCATTTAAGTAAATATTAAACTAAAACTACTATTATGTTTTATAAAAGTATATGTAGGGTAACTGTCCTATGGATGTATACAAAAAAAAAACTTTTATTCACTAAAATGCTGAAGAAGTTATTTGTCATTGTTGTGAATTTTCTTAAATATTAGCTCTTTGCTAAAGTTTCTAAAAAAAATATTTTTACAGCTCTTTTAAAAATATATCTGAAACTTTTTTAACGAATGACTTTTTTGCTAAAAAGACATCAAATTGTAGGTTTTTTAGTAAAATATTAAAGAAAACAAAATAAATATAAAATAGTTAAATTGGCTTACAATGAATACCAGCTTCAAAACTTGGTTCTTTCATGTTTTTTGGTATCCGCTTTCATGTTCGTAGGTATCCAACTAGTTCACAATGGAACCAAAGTGGCCATGTGTTGTTTTCTTCACTTTTGTTTGCTTTGCTCGTCTAAACTTGCCACAGAAGTAACTAGGAAGGCTCATATTATAAAAAGAATAGTCAAATTTAAACAAGTAAGACAATTCCATCACAAGTTTATATAAAACAGAAATAACCCTTCACATGTCCTTCATTTTGCTATTTGTTGTCCATCCTTGCTTTCTTTGCCATTCCCGTTGAAGTACAAAATAAACACCCTTCTCTGAAAGAAACAATATTATCAACATTTCTGAACGATAACTACAAGTAAATGAAATGAAAAGCAACAAAATATCTATGTTGTAGCTGGATGTCGGTCAATGTGTAACGCAACATTGACCGACGCAATTGTGATGTGCATATTAAAGAATAAAATAAACAACTGAAGTTTATTTTAATTTCTTTTTTATAAGTAAAATTTTTTTAATGTTTTAAAAATCACGTCATAGTCAAAGTCTAGTCATAGTCTAGTCATAGTCTAGTCATAGTCTAGTCATAGTCTAGTCATAGTCTAGTCATAGTCTAGTCATAGTCTAGTCATAGTCTAGTCATAGTCTAGTCATAGTCTAGTCATAGTCTAGTCATAGTCTAGTCATAGTCTAGTCATAGTCTAGTCATAGTCTAGTCATAGTCTAGTCATAGTCTAGTCATAGTCTAGTCATAGTCTAGTCATAGTCTAGTCATAGTCTAGTCATAGTCTAGTCATAGTCTAGTCATAGTCTAGTCATAGTCTAGTCATAGTCTAGTCATAGTCTAGTCATAGTCTAGTCATAGTCTAGTCATAGTCTAGTCATAGTCTAGTCATAGTCTAGTCATAGTCTAGTCATAGTCTAGTCATAGTCTAGTCATAGTCTAGTCATAGTCTAGTCATAGTCTAGTCATAGTCTAGTCATAGTCTAGTCATAGTCTAGTCATAGTCTAGTCATAGTCTAGTCATAGTCTAGTCATAGTCTAGTCATAGTCTAGTCATAGTCTAGTCATAGTCTAGTCATAGTCTAGTCATAGTCTAGTCATAGTCTAGTCATAGTCTAGTCATAGTCTAGTCATAGTCTAGTCATAGTCTAGTCATAGTCTAGTCATAGTCTAGTCATAGTCTAGTCATAGTCTAGTCATAGTCTAGTCATAGTCTAGTCATAGTCTAGTCATAGTCTAGTCATAGTCTAGTCATAGTCTAGTCATAGTCTAGTCATAGTCTAGTCATAGTCTAGTCATAGTCTAGTCATAGTCTAGTCATAGTCTAGTCATAGTCTAGTCATAGTCTAGTCATAGTCTAGTCATAGTCTAGTCATAGTCTAGTCATAGTCTAGTCATAGTCTAGTCATAGTCTAGTCATAGTCTAGTCATAGTCTAGTCATAGTCTAGTCATAGTCTAGTCATAGTCTAGTCATAGTCTAGTCATAGTCTAGTCATAGTCTAGTCATAGTCTAGTCATAGTCTAGTCATAGTCTAGTCATAGTCTAGTCATAGTCTAGTCATAGTCTAGTCATAGTCTAGTCATAGTCTAGTCATAGTCTAGTCATAGTCTAGTCATAGTCTAGTCATAGTCTAGTCATAGTCTAGTCATAGTCTAGTCATAGTCTAGTCATAGTCTAGTCATAGTCTAGTGCCCAGAGTAACAAGAACTTTTCAGAAAACTAAACTTATATTTAATTTTATTTAAGTTATGGGTTATTTTTAAATTTATTTCACTTGCTTAAATTTCAATTTGTACTGTCATTTGTGTTTTTCCTATGACCTTTTCCATCTATTGTGTTTGGCTTGTTGGCTATTAAATAATATGGGGTAACAAATTATTTTTAGTGTTTTTATTTTGTTTTATTTCTGTAAATCAAAAATGTTTTTTCAAAAATTATTATTTGTTTAAGCATTTTACAGCTTGCAGTGACAATCCTTTCATTTTGAACTGTTGGGCATATCATCCAGCTTTGTTCTGTTTTTTTGTGTGTCTGTGTAAAATGCGTCATCGACCACAAAAACCATGTTAACCAATTTAACATTTAATTTTAATGTTGACAAATTGTATTATCCAAGTGATGTCAGCTGCTGTTATGCCAATTCTACATTTCAGAACTTTTTTACTTTTTATTTGCGTAGATATTTTAAAACGAAAGTTAATTCAATATTCATGCTTTTACTCTGTTTTTTCGTAGTTTTTGTTTGAAAATGAATTTAATAAATATTTTATGTGCATGAAACGTTTGAAAAAGCAGAATGATGAAAAGTTTTCAGAAATGGATAAAAATGTTAATTTAAAAGGTTTATTTTTCTGATGAAATATGAGAAATTTGTATACATTTATGTCTGTGGTGGCTTTGAGTTGAAGTCAAGGCGAATGATAAAATTTTATAAATCTTAAGCATCGTTGGGTTTTGTATTGTTTTTTATTGATTTAATGGTAGAAAATTTATCACAAATGCTCTCCTATATTCTTTTTATATCTTCGGAAATTTTCCCATAAAAAGTAAATTTTCGAAAAAAGTAAAATTTAAAAAATTTTTTTTTTCAAAGAGAAAATTTTTGAAAAATTTCCTAAAAAATTTTTTTAAAAAAACTTCTTTTTAAAGAAAATTTTTGAAAAATTTTATATAAAAGTACATATTTAAAAAAATACCTATAAATAGGAAATTTCTGAAAAATTTTCTAAATTTTCCTTTTATACGAAATTTTTCGAAAATTTACTATTTATAGGAAATTTTTCCAAAATTTACTATTTGTAGGAAACTTTTCCAAAATTTACTGTTTATAGGAAATTTTTCGAAAATTTACTATTTATAGGAAATTTTTCCAAAATTTACTATTTCTAGGAAATTTTTCCAAAATTTCGAAAATTTTATATTTATATTAAATATTTCGAAAATTTACTATTTATAGGAAATTTTTCGAAAATTTAATATTTATAGGAAATTTTTCAAAAAATTCGCAATAAATAGTAAATTTTCGATAAATTCGCTATAAATAGCAAATTTTGGAAAAATTTCCTGCACGAAGTAAATTTTCAAATGATTTCCTATAAAATATAAATTTTTGAAAAATTTCCTGTAAAAAGATAATTTTCGCAAAATTTACTATAAATAGTAAATTTTCGAAAAATTTCCTACAAATACTAAATCTTTAAAAATTTCCTATTAATAGTAAATTTTTGAAAAATTTCCTATAAATAATAAATTATTGAAAAATTTCCTATAAATAGAAAATTTTTGAAAAATTTCTTATAAAAAGTAAATTTTTGGAAAATTTCCTATAAATCGAAAATTTTTGAAAAATTTCCTATAAATCGAAAATTTTTGAAAAATTTCCTATAAATCGAAAATTTTTGAAAAACTTCCTATAAATCGAAAATTTTTGAAAAATTTCCTATAAATCGAAAATTTTTGGAAAACTTCCTATAAATCGAAAATTTTTGAAAAATTTCCTATAAATCGAAAATTTTTGAAAAATTTTCTATAAATAGTAAATTTTTGAAAAATTTTCTATAAATAGTAAATTTTTGAAAAATTTCTTATAAATAGTAAATTTTTGAAAATTTTCCTATAAATAGTAAATTTTTGAAAAATTTCCTATAAATAGTAAATTTTTGAAAAATTTCCTATAAATCGAAAATTTTTGAAAAACTTCCTATAAATAGTAAATTTTTGAAAATTTTCCTATAAATAGTAAATTTTTGAAAAATTTCCTATAAATAATAATTTTTTGAAAAATTTCCTATAAATAGTAAATTTTTGAAAAATTTCCTAAAAATAGTAAATTTTTGAAAAATTTCCTATAAATAGTAAATTTTTGAAAAATTTCCTATAAATAGTAAATTTTTGAAAAATTTCCTATAAATCGAAAATTTTTGAAAAACTTCCTATAAATAGTAAATTTTTGAAAATTTTCCTATAAATAGTAAATTTTTGAAAAATTTCCTATAAATAGTAAATTTTTGAAAAATTTCCTATAAGCAGTAAATTTTTGAAAAATTTTCTATAAATCGAAAATTTTTGAAAAATTTCCTATAAATCGAAAATTTTTGAAAAATTTTCTATAAAAAGTAAATTTTCAAAAAATTTCCTATAAATAATAATTTTTTTTAAAATTTCCTATAAATAGTAAATTTTTGAAAAATTTCCTATAAATAGTAAATTTTTGAAAAATTTCCTATATATATTAAATTTTTGAAAAATTTCCTATAAATAGTAAATTTTTGAAAAATTTCCTATAAATAGTAAATTTTTGAAAAATTTCTTATAAATAGTAAATTTTTGAAAAATTTCCTATAAATAGTAAATTTTTGAAAAATTTCCTATAAATAGTAAATTTTCGAAAAATAGTAAATTTTCGAAAAATTTCCTATAAATAGCAAATTTTTGAAAAATTTCCTATAAATAGCAAATTTTTGAAAAATTTCCTATAAATAGCAAATTTTTGAAAAATTTCCTATAAATAGCAAATTTTTGAAAAATTTCCTATAAATAGCAAATTTTTGAAAAATTTCCTATAAATAGCAAATTTTTGAAAAATTTCCTATAAATAGCAAATTTTTGAAAAATTTCCTATTAATAGCAAATTTTTGAAAATTTTCCTATAAATAGTAAATTTTTGAAAAATTTCCTATAAATAGTAAATTTTTGAAAAATTTCCTATAAATTGTAAATTTTCGAAAAATTTCCTATAAATAATAAATTATCGAAAAATTTTCTAATAGTAAATTTTTGATTTTAAGAAGGAGGGCCTTAAGATTAGTAAACCGGAAGCCCTCCGGTGTAGTTTGGGTGTCTTTTTTTTAACCGCACTCCCTTTACTTTTATAACATTCAACCCCAGGAATTTTTCCAACTCGTTAAAAATTTTTAAAACTTAACTTTTAATCTAATTTGTGCGTTTTTTTTTTTTTTATAAACGTAAAAAGTTTTGTATCTCATAATCTACAACAAATTAAATAGTTATTTCTTTATTTTTATACTTTGCAGTATGTGACCACAAAATTGACTGACCATTTGCAATTTTCTTTCCATGATGACATGAGTACAAAATGTCTAAATATATGTGTCTGTTTATATAGTTGTATATATATTTTTTATGTTTCAAAATTTGTTTTCTAATACTAATACTTTGTCCAACTACATTGTTTGTTTTACTGCTTTTAACTTTAATACCTCGAATAATAGCAACAACCAGCTATAACCCTACTATGCTCCTGCATACACACTTTGTTGCACAAAAGTTTATCAAGTCAAAAATTTCGGAAAACAACAAAAAAGTTTATTTTTAGTTTTGTTAGGTTTTTGTTGTTTAAAAACATTACATGTATGCTAAAACTATGTATTTGCAACAAAATTGTATTTATAGTATTAGCTTGAAGTTTGACAGAATTTAGTCGTTTTGGCTTAGAATCATATAGAGCACAGTGGGGGATTTTTGAAAAAAATTTACATTGGATCACGTATTTCTTTGAAAAATAAATGTACAGTACTTCAACAAAGTTTACACCATTTACTGTAATGGTGCGTTACAGTCAAACTTCGACTGCTACAAGATAAATTAAGGCCAAATTAGAGTCATCCGACTTGAATCAATTTGTTTCTAGAAGATAGCCACAAGACTATATCCTATCTCCCTTACATTGGAACTTTGCTCTGAATGATATTTTGGGAACTGTTTGGATAAGTTTGATAAAATATTAATGTCAATGAATTTCGTAAAAAATTTTACATTCTGCACCACTGTGCAATGCTAACAACCACTTTAATACATGCATAAAAAGTTTTGAAATGTTGAAAACACAAAGGTTGAAAAAATTCCTTGTGTCAGCAAAATTGTTAACGAATTTTCCATTTTTGAAAAAAAAAAACTTAAAACTACAATTTTTGTTTAAAGACCTTTTTTGATCAAAAAACGTAAATGACTGAATTTTGTTATGAACTGAGTACCAACCAAATACTTCTTTTACTTCTTAATCCAAAGCAAACCTCTTGCGGATCAAAAGGTAGTATCGAAATTAAAAGGTGCAATCGGATTTTTTTTTTATTTTCTTTGAACTGAAAATCATATGAATCCTTTTATTTAAATGCGGTTACAATTAACAAGCTTTTTATAATACTTTTTATATTGTACAAGATGGCTATGCAATCAACAGTTTAATATGAACCTGCAGTTTTAAGATGACTCAGTAATTTAAGGATGACTCTGCAGTTTTAAGATGAATCAGCAGTTTATTATAAATTAGCCATTTTGAGATGAGTAAGCAGTTTTAGGATGACTCAATAGTTTTTGTGATGACTCAGCAGTTTTTAGAGGATATCTCAGCAGTTTTAAGATGACTTAGCAGTTTATTATAAATTAACCATTTTGAGATGAGTAAGCAGTATTAGGATGACTCAACAGTTTTTGTGATGACTCAGCAGTTTTAAGATAACTCAGCAGTTTTTGTGATGACTCAACAGCTTTTGTGATGAGTCAGCAGTTTTAGGATAAGTCAGCAGTTTTAGGATGACTCAGCAGTTTTAAGGTGAGTCTCTATTTTTAGGATGACTCAGTAGTTAAAGGGTAAGTCAGCCGTCTTGTAATGAATCTGCACTTTCAAAATGTCTTAGTAGTTTTAATATCGATTTGGTATTTCGAATAAACAGGCGAAAAATCTTTTGGCTAATTTTAGCCGTCGGATGATGTAGCGGATGTTGGACACCAAGCAACGGTTCTGATTGGTCTCAAATGTAGTGAGCTAACGAATTCTCCCATAAGAACTATAAAAATATGGATTAGGACATCGGGCTAGTAACCCATTCCTTGAGAAAACAATTACTATAAAAAGCTAAATTTTGAATAAAAAAAATGTTTGAAGAGGACGTCCGAAACTTCGATGGAAGGACCAATAGAGAAAAATCTTTCAAAGCTTAGCCTACCAAGTTGGAGAATATGCGCATTGAATTATGAAATATGCTAGGCCTTTGACCTTAACAGGTTGCAAATATAGATCATATAAGTAAATAAGTTGGCACTTCCATTCCTCACCGAATACGAAGGGCCAATGAATTATCTGAAAAAATTGATTGAAATTGCATGAACTGATATAATTTTTCGCTTTTCTTCCGAACTAGAAGTGACACCAACACCAAAGCTTGGCCTTAGATTTAGAATGATATTACGGTTATTTAGAGTTCGTCTCTGAGCTCTTGATCAGCTGAAAGATTCCAAGTTGAAGTTGTAAAAGAAACCAAATTGGCTGCAGAACAAAAAGCTTTAACATTGCGGCAAGCTAACGATAGATGGCGCAATTTCACTGTATAAACTTGCAACTACAATGTTAAATAAAGAAAGCTTTATCTCTCATATTCACTACAGTTTACCTCTATTTTATCTCTTTTTCAAATAAGTTAACAAACCTCGTGTATATGTAAGCACGATTGTATAAACAGAATTTGCCAATGTTTTGGGGGACGCCCAAAACTTCAATGGAAAGACCAAGAAGAAGAAAATCTTTCAAAACTTGGCATAAAAAATTGGAGATTATGCGCACAAGATAGAAGCGTATGGAATTCTAAAATATGCTCGGCCTTTGACCTAAACAGGTTGTTACTATAGGCCATTTAAGTAAGTAGTAATAAGTATTATTTCTCTTTAAGAAATGATGTGCTGTGACCAGGGACCGTAACTGTTATAACTTTTATCGTAAAAGTCAGAAAATAAAAGTTATTTCTTCACTTTTATTTTTTCGAGCATAAATAAAAGTTATTTTTTGATTTTTATTTTTTCGATAAAAATAACAGTTATTTTTGACTTTTATTTTTTCAAGCAAAAATAAAAGTTATTTTTTTTTTTGAGCAAAAATAACAGTTATTTTCGACTTTTATTTTTTCAAGCAAGAATAAAAGTTATTTTTTGATTTTTATTTTTTCGAGCAGAAATAAAAGTTATTTTTGTGTTTCCAAAATTCAGAAATAAAAGTTATTTTTGACTTTTATTTTTTCAAGCAAAAATAACAGTTATTTTTTAACTTTTATTTTTTCGAGTAAAAATAACAGTTATTTTTGACTTTTATTTTTTCAAGCAAGAATAAAAGTTATTTTTATAATTTTTATTTTTTCGAGCAGAAAAAAAGTTATTTTTTGACTTTTATTTTTTCGAGCAGAAATAAAAGTTATTTTTGTTTGAATTCATGATAAATTTATTGAAAAATTTGTTTAAACAAAGATAATTTTTCGGTGAAGATAATTTGTATATGCTCAGAAATTAATGGAGTTGTATTTTGCAATCATTATTGGGGTTGGAAACACAAAAATAGCTTTTATTTATGCTCGATGAAATAAAAGTCAAAAAATAACTTTTATTTCTGCTCGAAAAAATAAAAGTCAAAAAATAACTTTTATTTATGCTCGATATAATAAAGATCAAAACTAACAGTTATTTTTGCTCGAAAAAATAAAAGTTAAAAAATAACTTTTATTTTTGCTCGAAAAAATAAAAGTTAAAAATAACTGTTATTTTTGCTCAAAAAAATAAAAATAAGAAAATAATTGTTATTTTTATTTATAAAAAATAGAAACTAGATTTTTAGAAAGCATCGCATTTTATGAAAAGCAAACTCTTTTACAACCTCGAAGCTATAGTTCTCAACGATCACATGTGGTCCAATTCTTGTGGATTGTCTGCATGTAGAAATCAACAGTTTTGTTTTTGATTCATTCACAACTAGACCAATTTCATACAATTCTATGTCGATACTTGAAAAGACGGCAGTAACCTTGTGCAATTTGCGTCCCATGATATCAATCTCATTGGCAAACGCGACTAGCAGGTGTATTCTGTTGAATTTTGTTCCAGATATATTAACTTCAGCATCACGCAGGATTTTCTTTAACACAATATTGAACATATCGCATGATAAACTATCAACTTGCCTAAATCCCCGTTTAGTAAATTTTGACAGGTTCTTACTTATTTTAAATGATGAGGTTTTAAAAGGTAATGTGTAGCTAATATTAGTCGAGCTAAGGTACGCATTTGAATTAATAAAAAAGACGGCTACCTATCAGACAATTTGACTTCCATCATAGGTTTCTGAAACGTTTATCTTCAGATTCATATAGTGATGCTATGAACATTGTCTTCATGCGTTGTATATGCTAGCTTTTGGAGCATTGATGACTTTGTCCTAAACATTAGAGGATGTTGCTCTGAACCTTTGCCTCAATTCTGTGGGGTTTTGTTGAGTCTTATGTAGTACCAGCCATTACATGTTTATTTATTCAAACCAACGCAATAGATGTCATTTCTATATAAATACTTTAGACATTCATTTTCGTTCATAATCTTTGAATTAAACTATTTTCCGAAAATCATTATTTATAATTACTATTATTTATTTGCTGAAAAGGCATTTATTTATCAGATCTATGAATTTTATTTATATACTTCATTCTTTAGTATTCTTTTCAATATTAACTCAGCCATAGTTTGTATATTTCGTTAGCCCTAATTTATTACATAAATACATGACAAATAAATTCATTACGATTTATCTTAAGAATTAAAGGAAATAAAAGACAAATTCTTTATTTGTATGTATTTATGAAATATTCTGTCTCATTCATTAGGAGATAAGGCACAATTTTATGGCTTAACTGAACTAAGTAAATAGTCAATATTTTAATTCTACTTCTTTCACTTCTTTCACAAATAAATTACCAAACAAATGTATCTTATTTTATTTTTTATTTACATATATTTTGGTAAATGGACATTTTATATATAATTTAATTCAACATAACCAATTAAACTAAAATATAGTTATTTTGGTTTTTTAAAAGAAAAGCTAAATAGTTAAGAGCATCAGAAAAAAACATAAGATAACATAAATCATAGCTTAGACTTATGGTATACGAATCATAATATCTATCTTCTATATCTATAAAAAAAAATGCCCGCTTCTGCTTATATCGGGTGTTTTTTATTGAGGTATAGAACTTTAAGTTGGCATCACTTTTTTAACTGGCGGCCATTTTGTCAGCTGTCAAGTGATTAATATTTAGTTTGGTTTGCCATTTCATCATGAACAGGTTGACAAAAGAACAACGCTTGCAAATCGTGCAAATTTATTTCGAAAATAATGGTTCAGTTCGCGAAGTTTACCGCAAGCTTCGTTCATTTTATAATCGACATAATCGTCCATCAGAGTAATTAATTCGGTTAACCATGGATCGTTTCGCACTACGTTTACTCTATGTGATAATACGCATCCGCAGCGACGTCGAACAGTGCGCACCGAAGAAACAATTGCCGCTGTAGAGCAAAGTGTTGAAGAGGACCCGAATGAATCGATTCGCCACCGTGCACAGCTATTGGAGCTTTGTCCATCAACTTTATGGAAGATTTTTCGCAAAGATCTTGGCTTGCGACCTTACAAAATCGAGTTTGTGCAAGAATTAAAGCCGCGAGACCATGCAATGCGTCGTGATTTTGGTGTATGGGCCGAAAATGAGATTGATCTCGATGCTGATTTTCATCGCAAAATTTTGTTTAGTGATGAGGCTCATTTTTGGTTGAATGGCTACGTCAACAAGCAAAATTTCCGCATTTGGAGTGAAGAGAATCCACATGAGACCCTTGAGACGCCATTACATCCACAAAAACTGACTGTTTGGTGTGCTCTATGGGCTGGTGGAGTCATTGGGCCATACTTCTTCCGAAATAATGCTGGAGAGTCAGTTACCATAAATGGAGACCGGTATAGAGCCATGATAATCGACTATTTTGTTCCCCAATTGGATGGCATGAATGTGGATGAGTTGTGGTTCCAACAAGACGGCGCTACATGCCACACAGCGCACGTCACAATTGATTTATTGAAGGAAACATTCGATGAGCGCATAATTTCGCGGAATGGACCTGTCAATTTGCCACCAAGATCGTGCGATTTGACACCACTGGATTACTTTCTTTGGGGATATGTGAAGTCGCTCGTCTACGCCAACAAACCAGAAACGTTAGGGGACTTGGAAGCCAACATTCGTGGCGTTATTGCCAACATACGGCCCCATATGCTCGAAAAAGTAGTTGAAAATTGGACCTGTAGAATTGGCTTTATTCGAGCCAGCCGCGGCGGCCACATGCCCGAAATCATATTTAAACATTAATGGCATAAAATTATCCTTCCAATAAAGCCAAATTGATGGACATTAAAACGATTTTCTTGTGTTTTATTTCAATTCGAAGTTCTATACCTCTAAAAAAAAACACCCATTATGTATGTTGCTGTTGGGAAGGATCCCCGAAACTAGCTTACCGATTACAAATATGGATGATCAAACCGATCGATTTTTTTGAAATTTAGACAGTGGGGTAAGGTGTAACCTGTGGTTAAAATAGCTTAGGTTTATTTCTAAAATCTCAAGTAGGCGTGACCTCTCCCATATTAGTAAAGTGAAAATGACAAATGTGGATGACCTAGCGGCCCGATTTTTCTAAAATTTTGACAGTATGGTAAGGTGTGACCGGTGGTTAAAAGAGTCAAGGGTTTTTTCAGAAATCTCAAGTGGGCGTAACCCCTCCCATATAAGTCAAATATTTAAAATGGCAAATATTTATGACCGAACTGCCGATTGTTTTTAAATTAAGACAATATGATAAGGTGTGACCGGTGGTTTTTTTCTGAAATCTCAAGCGGGCGGTGCCCCTCCCATATTACTCATGTATTAAAAATGACAAATATAGATGACCGAGCGGACCGATTTTTTTAAATTATGACAGCATATTAAGGTTTTAAAATAGGCTATTTCTTTTTAAATCTCAAGTGGGCGTGACCCCTCCCCCCTATAAGTTAATTATTAAAAATGACAAACATGGCAAAAAGGCCAAACATGGAAGGCCCTGAGGACCGATTTTTCTGATATGGATGACCAGTCGACCGATTTTTCTTTAATTGTTATAGTATAAAAAGTTACCGTTGGGTAAAATAGGCTAGGTTTTTTTTTGGAAATCTCAAATGGGCGCGACACTTCCATATAAGTCATATATTAAAAACGACAAATATGGATGATAAGATGAAAACGAGTTCACCTAATTAATTAAAGTTTTAAATGTGGATATTTTCATACTATAGGATAGTTTTTCGCTTTTTCAATTTTTTAAAAATGGACCAACGGGGACCTAGGAATTGGAAAATGGGGATAAAATTACCTTTTTCTTTAAAATTGTATATTTTGAGAACGGCTGGACCAATGAAGACATTTTGTCTTTGTAAATGTTTTTTTTAGCCCAAGTTAGGATTATACATTAAGAAAAATTTACCATTAAAAAATTAATAAAAATAATAAATAATTATTCATTTTTAAAGAAAGTGTTAACATAGTAATAAGTTAATAACTTTAATTACTAACCCGGGCAACGCCGGGTAAAATTAGCTAGTTAGGAATATAGTCTATTTATTAGACTACAGCCTCTTACTCTTGCCACATTCTATTATTTCGAATAATTATTGTTTACTTGATTCAGTCCGAAAAATTTTCCATCACTCTGTTTTTGACCATAACTTAAGAATTGTTCAAAGTATGTACTTGTTTCTTTACCAAAATCCCATTTACATCTTTCGATTTATTTAACTACATTTTGTTTTGTATTTGTATTGGGTATCATTACATATACATACTCACAGACTGAGTATTGAGATTGAATGATAATGTTAACAGAAAACTGAAAAATGTTATATTTATATTAAGCTAATGGATTGGAAATATTGCAAGAGTAGTATTTGTGATTAAATTGTCTTGAACTTTGAAGAATAAAATACAAATGCAATGGAAAACAAAATAGAGTATTTGAAAAAGTAAGTACATATGTATTTAATAACTAGTAAGAACATATATAGATGCTGTTTTTTCTTTTAACAGTAACACAAATATACTCGAATGTGAGAATGAAGGAAAGAAAAAATTTTGCATAAATTGATTTTTTTCCCTTTCTGGTCTATTAAGTATTCAGATAATGTATGGTCGGTTATTAAGATGGCAGTCCGCTACTTATTCTATATTATCTATTCAGACTGTAGTCTGTTATTCTGTCTGTTACCAAGTCTGTTAACCTCAGACTATATGGTCTCTTACTCAACTTGTAGTATTTTACTGAGGCTATGATCTGTAAATAGGACACTAGTATGATGTTTATGCATTGATGTATCATTTAGATCATGTTTTTTTATGGAGACTAGTCTATCTCTTGTTCAGACTGCAGGTTGTTATTCTACAGACTATACCCAGCAAAACTTTGGTAATGGCAAGTACTCTGATAACTGGTTACCTTGTAACGACTACAATATACCATCCGAATAAATAATAAGTTATTACAGAAGTACTTATTTGTAATTAAGATGGTAATTTAAACCGAATGGCCCCGGTTCAAATCCCACCAAGGGCAACAATTTTTTTTAGTTTTTTTTTTATTAAAAGAGTCTTTTTAAATGATTTTTGAATTTTAAGAACTTAAATATTACCTTCTGTAAAAAAAATTTGGAAAACTAACTCACGGTAATGAAAAAATACCATCATGAGTCAATTTTAATTATGTAGGGGATGTTGGATACCACACACGATTCTAATTGGTCTTAACTTGGTAGGCCCAACTTATCTGGGTAATCCATCATCTCAACTGTGGACATAGACCTCCTCGTGGTATCACCCAGGAAGCCAGTTTAACACCCATTAATATAGTAAGCTAATATGTACCGAGAGTTATCCCATAAGATCGATAAAAATGGGTTAGGATTACGGGCTAGTAACCCTCTCTTGAAAAAAAAAATATAATGAAGAGGATAAAATTAGAATTGAAATGTCCCACTACCTAATATTAGAGGAGGATGTCGGAAACTTCGATAGAAAGACCAAGTAGAGGAACATTTTTCAAAGCTTGGCCTATAAAATTGGAGAATATTCGCATAACATCGAAATCCATGGAATTCTAAAATATGCTCGGACTTTGACCTTAACAGGTTGTAACATTTAAGTAAGTAAGAGTCAATCTTATGTAAAAACTTATACAAAAAAGAAGATTTAAATTGTTTAAGTTTTAAAATAATTTTAAAAAAGTTTTAAAATAATTACAAAAAATCGTATAAAAATATTTTTCCAAAAATTACAACAAAGCAAAAAAAAGTAGGGAAAAACAAAGTTATTTTCACATGATTTTGGATCTAGAAATAAAAATTGTTTATATTAATTATAAGCTGCTAAGTTTTCAATATATGAAGTAGCTCAGTGGAAGAGTCTCTGCCTAGCAGTCGGAGGGTCTGGGTTCGAGCCCCCATGGGATCATAAAAAAAATTTTGTATTTCGTTAAAAAATATATGTTTTTAATAAAACAACAACAAAAAAGTTGTTGCTGTTGTTGTTGTTGCTTTCAAATTGCTTACCCAAGTCATTACTTTCCTGCAATTGGTAAGTACTTGCCTCCAATGACATCCCCATGTTAATGTAATGACTTAAACAGCGAATGAGTAAGTAGTTCGTGTTCAATAGTTTAACTGTTTAACTCATTATTTGGTAATGAAAAGTTTTACTGGGTAGTTATTCACAATGTGGTCTGTTACTCAAAAATTACATATGACTAATCATTACTTAACTGCGATGATATCGTTTCCTACTCAGACTAAAGTCTGTCATCCAAACTATTATCTGTTACTCAGACTGTAATCTGTTACATAAAAAATAGTTTGGAAATTCTTTGATTTTATATGAGTTTCTAGTTTTTTTAGAAGATATTGGATACCAGATAGGGTGTTCATTTTACTCGATTTTTAATTGTTTGAGTAATCAAATAACTTGAAAATGGGGTTTCTTAATTACTCGGAAAATCGATTAATCGTTAATAATTACTCGAGTTAATCGAGTAAAAAATTCATCTTAAAATTGCTCGAGTAAGGTTTTTCTGTAAGCTTTTTATATATATTTTTTTAATACAACAATTTTTTTAATATTGTCACCCTAAATATTTTAAGTAAGTTTATTTACTTCTCTATATAAAAAGCAATCTTTCGATTTCATAAATCCTGAGTTTGATCTAATAGATAAGTAGGTTTTACGACTACCTTTTACCTATGTTTACAATGGGATCTTCAACTGCACTAAAGTAGGATCAACGATTACATTGCGTCCTTTAACTGAACTATAGTAGGACGTACTGTTACAACTAAACAATAGTAATATCTACGAATACATTGAATACTTCAACTGGACTGTAGTAGGTTTTACGATTGCAATGGTACCTTTAACTAATCTATAACAGGAGCTGTACGATTGCATTAGGACCTTTAAATAAACAATAGTAGAAATTACGAATACTTTAGATACCACAACAGGTCTATGGTAGACTAGGCTATTTATATCTGAAATTACATTGACTTTATATTTACTATGGACTATATACATACAACGGACTATATACACACAATGGACTGTATTAAAAGTTGTAATTTACAAGTCTCGGTTATTGCTTAGAATTGACAATGTTAAAATTCACGATTTTTTCATAAATAGAAAATTAACTATATTAAAACCCTCGATTATTGCTTTAAATGAACTATGGTAGAACCATCAATTATTGCCTAAGATGGACCATAGGACGGTAGATAATTGATTTAAGTGGTCTTCATTTGAACCCTTGTTTATTGCATAAAGTGGAATATATCATTAGTAGCAGCAAATATTTTCAAGCCAAAGTTGGCCATTATTTGCATGGCAGGGAAATAAAAACAATTTACATTAAACAAAAAAAATTTGAAAGAAATTAATTTTTAGTTGAACCAAGAATTTATGTTAAGAGGTTGTGGGTTCGAATCCGGGCTCAGGTTCATATCATAAATTTTTATTTAAAAAAAAAAAAAAAATAAAAATTTATGATATGAACCTGAGCCCGGATTCGAACCCACAACCTCTTAACATAAAAAAAATTTTTCTCAACTCGTAATCAAAAAAAAAAAAAAAAAAAACATAAAGAAAAATGCATACTAAACTAACAAAACATACATCAAGTACATAATATCTTAGCTCTCCATTTGGCCAACGTTTTTTTACAAACTGAACAGTTTAGAAATACGCCGAGACAAATTTTAGTCGTTTTATTTTAAAAGAATGCTTACGAAATTATTGAAATAATTTAACTCCAGTAATTCAATTACTCGTGAAATATTACTCAAATAAATGTTTATATGAAATTAGCCATTTTATTTTACTCGAGCGATTAATCGATTTTATTTTTCCGATTAATCGAGCAAACATAACGCGAGTAAACACCCTAATACTAGACTTATCTTGATTATTCTTCATCTCAACTATAAACACTGACCTCCTCGTGATAACAATCGGAGAGCTTACATGTGTTCTCCCATTAGAATGGCTAAAACAAGTAAGAAAGTGCTGTAGTCGGTCAAGCCCGACCATACGAAACCCTTCACCACTAAAGTCAAAGGTGTTTTTTTTATAAAACAAATATTCTCTAAATTTTGCCATCATACAAATATTTTCTCAAAACTTATATGTATATTTAAGCTGTTTCCGTCATTTGGACTTACATGAGAGCTAGAGTCAAATGTGGACCGATTATCTCGAAATTTGGCAAATTTATTACTTATTTACTCAATATCTTCAGATTTACGAGTGTTTAAGTGATTTTTGGCTCATTTAGGGCGTTTTGACAGAAGAGTTTGTATGGGAGCTATGTTCAAATGTGAACCGATTTCAACAAAATTGGGTAGAGTGATTTAAGTTCATATAAGCAGTATTTATTTTAAATTTCATGAGAAAATATTGATATTTGTGGTCAATATATCAATTCCGGGAAGTGGGACCTATGGGAGATACCATAA
Organism: Stomorhina lunata; assembly: GCA_933228675.1. Taxonomy (NCBI): domain Eukaryota; kingdom Metazoa; phylum Arthropoda; class Insecta; order Diptera; family Rhiniidae; genus Stomorhina; species Stomorhina lunata. The sequence goes on along the minus strand of OW121741.1, from coordinate 26,173,001 downwards.
ATAATAGACCGATTTTGGCTAATTTCAATAGCGATGGCCCCATATCAAAAAAAAGTATCTGTTCCAAAGTTCATCAAATTATCTTTAGAATTGAGACCTGTAGTTTGATTAAAAGGTTTACATGGGGGTCCAGCCAGACGGACGGACTGAAACCGCTAAATCGACTCAAAAAGTGATTCTAAGCCTACTGGTTTACTAAAAGCTGGGTCTAAGACAAATATTTCTATGCGTTACATACATCAGCACAAACTTATAATACCCTTTCCAACTATTGTGGTGAAGAGTATAAATATGGGTAAGGATGTCGGGTTAGTAACCCATTCCCAAAAAAACAATTACTATAAAATAACTAAAATTTAGAATAAAGACGTCTCCATTAGTATTAGAAAAGGACTTAGGTAAAGGAATATCTTTCAAAGCTTAGCTTACGAAATTGGAGAACATGAGCACAAGATCGAAGAGCATGGAATTCTTAGATATGCTCGGGCTTTGACCTTAACAGGTTGTAAATATGGGCCAATTAAGTAAAGTAAGTATATGTGTTTCTTAATAAAATCACAAAGTCTGTTTAGTTAGTTTGGTAATAGTATTGAGTTATACATTTTTATTTATATAAGACAAAGGGTGGGCCATATGTCATTTTTAATTTAAACCACCGGCTATTTCGAATTTGACAATTCCTTTGTCGTTCTGTTTTGTCACAATCAATCACAATCTTGAGCAACTTTGCAACTTGCCATACATCTCATAACTCACAATCGATTTATAGCGCCAAACGTTAGATGGTCGTATAAGTAGCCGAAATACTGATGTCAATTGTCCGCTTAGAACTGTGTCTTGATTCCGTTGTTATGTCCACAAACCAAAAACAATTGGGAATTTTAAGGCCATCGTAAGTGAAAAATTAGTTTAAAGTATATCCAATCGAATTGAGGCCCTATGCTCCACTGGGAGTCAAGGATAACAGAAGAAGAATATCCAATCGAATAAGGTATATTCTATGTCTAACCATTTCATTTTTATACCCACCATCAAAGAGAATGGGGGGTATATTGAGATTGTCATTCCATTTGTAATTTCCTTAATATTGGCTCAAAAACCAAAAACGATATATATTCTGAATCCTTATGAAATTCTAAGACTATTGAGCTATGTCCGTCTGTCTGTCCGTCTGTCTGTCTGTCCGTCTGTCTGTCCGTCTGTCTGTCCGTCTGTCTGTCCGTCTGTCTGTCTGTCCGTCTGTCTGTCCGTCTGTCTGTCCGTCTGTCTGTCCGTCTGTCTGTCTATCTGTCTGTCTGTTGAAATCACGATAACGTCTACACGAAAGGAGTTAGCTAACTGAAACTTAGCAAAAACATTCTTCATCTATGAGAAATTTTTGGTATTGAAATTGGGCAAAATCGGTTCACATTTGACCATAGCTCCCGTATAACCTCGTCTAGGCTAATCGCTTATTTGCTAATAAATGATAAATTATAACAGTTACGATGACAAAATTTGATATATATAGAAGTTTTACATTAGCCTTAGGCAGCGTGTAAAATTTCATCAAAATCGGTTCACATTTAGCCATAGCTCCCATACAAAAAACTCACGAAAACAGCCTAAATTTCACCCAAAATACACTTAAATGCTAATAAATCTAAAAGTATAACAAACATAACCACTAAATTTGGCACAAAAAAGTCTTATGTCAATACCAGCCAGTGTGCAAAATTTTGTCGCAGTCGATCACCATTTGACCTAGCTCCCATATGAAAAACTTACGAAAACACAAAAATTCAAAAAGAAAAGGGGATTTATGTCCGTCTGTCCGTCAGATAAAATCGTGATAGCTCCTTAACTACAAAAGCTAGGAAAACTAAATAAAGCACAAGGAAGTCTTATATCAATGTCAGCCAGTGTGCAAAATTTTGTTACTATCGGTCACCATTTGACCATAGCTCCCATATAAAAAACTTATGCAAACACAAAAATATATAAAGAAAAGGTTGTTTGTGTGCGTCAGATATTTAAAAGCACGATAGAGCCTTAACAAAAAGAGAAAGAGGGACAAAATTTTACAAGAGTGTTTTGGATAGCTTGAAAAAGATGGACAAAATCGCTTCAAATTCAGTTAGAGCTCCCATATAACCCCGCCCCGGGAAACACATTAATGCTGATAAATTGAATACAATTGTAATAGCTATAACAATTAAATTTAAAATAGGGAAGTTTTATGCAATTTTTGATCAGTTTATCAAATTTTATAGGATTCAGTCCATATTTGACTTTAGCTTTCATATAAAAAACACTCACGGAAACCAAAAATTTTAGCAAAGGCCAGTTAAAAGCTATTAAATTAGAGGCTATGATAGCTATAGCCACTAAATCTTGCAAAAATAAGCTCCATATATATACCAGTCAGTGTGTAAAATTTTGTTACAATCGGTCAACATTTGGCTATAATTCTTATATATATAACATCCCCTTTTTATATCTACAATCAAAAGGATTTGGAGGTACATTCATTATATTAAGATTGTAACTATGAAATTAGATAGGCATCAATCAATGTTCAGTCCGGACCTTATATATGATGAATGCATTAGGAACTCCTAACGAAATATATGGACCTGCAGTATTACTATTAACGTGTTTAGTCTAACTACATATTAAGCACAACGAAAAGTATTTAACAACTTATTAATGTAAAACTATACCCGGTTATGAGACCGAATTTTGATCAAAGTAAATACTGGGGAAACCACTAAAATATTTTTAAATGTTGAACTATAAAGCTACGGCAACCGAGTTTCGTCCAAGGTCTTACCATCACTACCAATTAGCTTAGCGATTTTTTCAGTTTTGGTCCACATTTTGAATTAGCTGCACCCTTGTAGATATATGAGATATGTTTCTAAATTTAAAACAACTTCATGGTGGGTATATAAGATTCGGCACAGCCAAATATAACACTCTTACTTGTTAAATTTAAACTTTTATATGGCCCACCTGATATAAACACCTGATATAAACACACATACACACCTTTTTCTAAGATTTCTAACTTAATCAGCATTTATTCTTGTTATGAAAAAATTGCATTTTCCTTCTACAAAGATTTCTTATATCTTGTTTTGTTTTTCTTTTACACGAGGTTTGCTTTTTATGCTTTAAGAAAAGCAAAAACATTAAAACAATTATCATAAATTTCAAAATTCAGTTTTTAAGATTTGCGAACCTATTTTCAAAACACTTTTTCCATTTTATTTAGCTAGATCCACAAACTGCAGTATCAGTTTAGAATAATAACCGATTTTAGATTACTAACGTTATAGATACGTGTATTGCTACGGGAATATCAGTTACCAGATAACAGTACAAGTGTTGCCAAGTCTCAATGCATTTATAGCAAGCCTCGTATGTATTCCTATATTTTAATACTTACAAAGTACAAGAGTAATGTTTGGGCAAGAAAAATTCTTAATAAGTTAAAAGGTTTTTGAGTAGGAGTATACGAATCTAAGTAGAAATCATGTTTTGAAATCTGGAAAAAATAGGCTTTAATATATAATCTTTATGAAATATTTAAGTAATGCACTTTTCCAAGAACTAGAATACATTTCTGGCAAATTACATGATTGAAGGTCCTATGGTATCAAAGAATATTCTCACAAGATCTAAGCGCATAGAATTCCAAAATATGCTCAGCCTTAGACCTTAACATCTTGTAAATATGCATAAGCCATTAAAGATAGCGCCTTTAGTTTAAGAGCTTTCCTGTTCTTAACAGACTATTTATTATTTAATCAAACAAATATACAGATAAGCAGCCAGGCAGACATGTAGACAATATTCAAATGAAATCTAAATATACCCCAAGTTATTATTTATGGTAGTAAAAAAATTAAATCTACAACTTTACAATTATTTAAACTTATCTTAAACCATAGTGTTTTTTTTATACCCTTCACCACCATAGGTAGAAAGGGTATTATAAGTTTGTGCTGATGTATGTAACGCATAGAAATATTTGTCTTAGACCCACCTTTTAGTATACCAATAGGCTTAAAATCAGTTTTTGAGTCGATTTAGCGATGTCCGTCCGTCCGTCTGGCTGGCTGGCTGGGCCCCAATGTAAACTTTGTAATCAAACTACAGGTCACAATTCTAAAGATAATTTGATGAAATTTGACACAAATCATTTTTTTGATAGTGGGACCATGACTATTGAAATTCGCCAAAATCGGTCCATTATTTATGGTACCTCCCATAGGTCCCACTTCCCGGAATTGATATTTTGGCGACAAATACCAATATTTTTCCATGAAATTTGAAACAAACACTGCTTATGTAAATCCAAATCACTGTACCAAATTTCGTTGAAATCGGTCCACATTTGACCATAGCTCCCATACAAACTCTTCCGTCAAAACGCACTAAATTAGACAAAAACGCTCGTAAATCTGAAGATAACTAAAATTTTGAGTATATTTTTTGCACACATAATTTTGGTAAAAACTGTAATCAATTTGCTTAATTTCAAGATAATCGGTCCACATTTGACCCAAGCTTCCATATAATGCATTAAACACATAGACAACAGCAATCTACGGGCTACAACCTGTCAAAATTAGAATACATGCATTCAAATAGAAATAAATTTTTTAGAGTCGACACGGCTACACGACTACCGACCACCGTTGTAGCTGTAGCCAAAATTAAACTATTTTATATTTTTGTTGGCGACAATAAAAGATTTAGTGCTGTCAACACCATATAATATTGAAATAAATGAGCGATTTAAACCACTTGAATTTATTTACCACAAATACAATGGGGAGAATTTATGTAAACAATTTACATACTTATAAAATATTTATATATTTAATGTATATAATAATATCTAATAAAATATTATGAAAAAAATTATATTTATATAACTTTAACTCAATAGAAGTAAAATTTTAAAAAGTTATTTTTTAAACTGTCTAACTCACACGCTACGTGTGCTAGAGCTACGTAGTTCATGTTATATAAAAGCCCAGTATGTCCTTTATAAAATTCATTATATAAATGAGCATACTTATATCTATATTGTTTTAAGATATACGATTTTTTATAAAAAAAAGTCAGTTGCAGAAATAAGTTTATAGTATATTAGCTCCTTATCCATTATAAAGAATATTATATAGAATATATAAGAATATAAAAGATATTTTCAGTAGCTTTTGTTTGATACCAAAAAAGATAATATCGGATATAAACTTCTAAAGTTATACCGTATTATTCTTGAAATTTAAAAAGCCGCATAACTATTAAACTATTAGAGATCACACCAAAATCTTTCTATAAATTTTATTTTGATATAGACATACCATCAGGTACAGGAAAACCGTTGATTTCGGAGGTTAATTAATAAAATGAATTTATGTCGTTTTTATCAAAATTTAAATTGTTATTATAAACGCGATATTGGCACCACTCATAAACAGGTGTTTCGAAATGTAGCTGCCATCTTAAATGTAGCTGCCGTCCCCAAAATAATTAAGTAGCTGACTACGAGGCGACGATTGCAGCCAACGACTTTTGTAGTCGGTGTTCGTGTAGCCTGCTGTTGTCTATGTGTTTAATGCATAAGTCAAAGTGACAGAAACAACTTTAATACATAAGTTTTGAGAAAATGTTTGTATGATGGCAAAATTTAGCAAATATTTGTCTTTATACAGGAAAAGGAACACCTTTGACCCTAGTGGTGAAGGGTATCGTATGGTCGGTCCTAACCGACTATAGCACTTTCTTACTTGTTTTTTTTTTGTTAAAATTCTTAATCAAAAACGCTTTTGCTAAACAAAAAAAAAATTTTGAAAAACAATACGATTTAAAAGGAATTTGACTTCAATATTGCGATTGTTTTCATAAATCCTCTTTGGCTTTGTAAGGCATCCATTACATTTTAATAACGATGAATGTAAAACGGATTTACAAGCTGATTGTTAAACTGTGGCATTGTTTTACTTAAATTTTTGTTAAAATTGTACAAGAAGCCAATCACTCACAAAGTTTTTTTTTTACAAATGCTTTTGAAATTTTATGACACAGTCATAAAAAAATTCCACGAAATAACATAAAACTTTTTGGAAGCGCTTCCTAGAACAAAGGCTGATACACACATAAATTCAGTAAAATTTAAGATATTATTAGGCAATAAAAAACATTTGATTTTGTAGAAGAGCAAATCATTTTATAGGTCATAAGTTATCAAAGCTCAGGATTATTTAAACATTATTTTGTTGGTGTCATTGTGGTTAAACGGCACAAGTTTATCTTGCTTGTTATCATCATTGAGTTATGGTCAAAGTATGAGGTAAAATGTATTCTTATTTATACATTTTACTCAAGACTTAAAAGCTCGAAAGTTAAATCATTTTAGTATTTGACCATCGCAATTTAGTTAATCTTATCAATATTGAACTGACCCTTAAAAAACCAAACATTTTCAACCAAAATTTTTCCAAAAATTTCCTATTTTTATAGGATAATTTAAAAAAAATTCCAATTATTATCGCAAATTTTTCAGAAATTTTCTATTTTTTTAAGAAATTTTTCAAAAATTTCCTATTTCTATAGGAAATTTTTCAAAAATTTCCTATTTCTATAGGAAATTTTTCAAAAATTTCCTATTTCTATAGGAAATTTTTCAAAAATTTCCTATTTCTATAGGAAATTTTTCACAAATTTCCTATTTCTATAGGAAATTTTTCAAAAATTTCCTATTTCTATAGGAAATTTTTCAAAAATTTCCTATTTCTATGGGAAATTTTTCAAAAATTTCCTATTTCTATAGGAAATTTTTCAAAAATTTCCTATTTCTATACGAAATTTTTTTTTATTTCCATCATAATTTTCTCAATAATATCTAAAGAAAAGTGGATTAGAAGTGCTTTTATAAAAATACTTCAATTATTTTGAATTTAATGCCTAAAATACAAAATCTTAAGTTATTGTAATTTTGACATTTCCAAAAATTAAAAAAAATATTTTCCTAACAAAAAGCAATAAAATTCTTTGATTGCCATCATAATATCCTCTTAAATAATTGTGGGTATTCATTATAATATATTGGATTAAAAGTATGTTTTCATGACTTAATTCCTAACAACAATTAATTATGGTTTCGTATTGTAAATATTTGAAATACTTCAAAAGTTTAATGGATACAAAACTTTCACTTCTAGGTACTAAAATAAATTATAAACATTTAAGATATACAAAAGTGAGATATCAAGTGTTGGCTCAGTGTTGAAAACTTTAATTGTTTAAACAAAAAATGAAAAGTAATCAGTATAATTCTTTAATGTTATCAATACTGTAGTTGTCTTGCCAATGTTGTTGCTATTAAAATTCTTTGTTAAGTTTGTAATTGTTATTATTTCATTGAATTAATTAGATTAGTAAAACTTATTTTCAAAATTAATGATGGAAATATTTTGAAAATTTTAAAATGAATCGTAGAAATGCTAATTGCTATCATTAGGACATGGTTTATGGAAAAAGTTTGTTTTTTGATTTAAGTAAAGCTTTTCAATATTGTTAGAGATATAATTGAAGAAGACATAAATTGTGAAGCTTATAAGACTAAAGGCAATATTTATTATGAAATAAATATTAAACTATCAAAGTAAAATATGGGTAGAATATCAAAGACATTAAGAAGTCTTCTTATGATGCTTACCGATGAACTTTGAAATCAGAACAGCATTTTCTCGAGATCTAGCTACTACATTTATGAAATTTTTGGGTGTGGATACTATTTTTTGTTAGACCAATAAATACAAAATTTTGTATTTAAAAAAATCATGAAAAATCCAAACAATCTATTCATCATTTCACTTAATGAAAACTAAGCCTTCCTCACTTGTGAAGTCTATAATAAAGTTCCATAAAACTTTGACTTTACTAAAGTACCGTATACTAAATGAACATATGCATTTATAATGTTACAATTTATTTCTTTATAGCTAGTATAAGTTTTTCAGCTTTAGAGCTTTCAGTTTTCGAAAAATATTATTAACACTTTTACGCGTTGTCAAAAATTAACAGTAAAACTTTTCGAAATGTGTAGAGTAATGTTGTAGCTAAAGCTGTATGACAACAATTAAGAATGTATTATAGAGAAAAATTTCCTAAAAAAAAGGAAACTTTTGAAAAATTTCCTATAAAAAAGGAAATTTTTGAAAAATTTCCTGTAAAAAAAGGAAATTTTTGAAAAATTTTCTGGAAATTTTTGAAAAATTTCCTATAAAAATAGGAAATTTTTGAAAAATTTCCTATAAAAATAGGAAATTTTTGAAAAATTTCCTATAAAAATAGGAAATTTTTGAAAAATTTCCTATAAAAATAGGAAATTTTTGAAAAATTTCCTATAAAAATAGGAAATTTTTGAAAAATTTCCTATAAAAATAGGAAATTTTTGAAAAATTTCCTATAAAAATAGGAAATTTTTGAAAAATTTCCTATAAAAATAGGAAATTTTTGAAAAATTTCCTATAAAAAATGAAATTTTTGAAAATTTTTTTTTAAAAAAAGGAAATTTTTGAAAAATTTCCAATAAAAAGAGTAAATTTTTGAAAAATTTCCTATAAAAAGAGTAAATTTTTGAAAAATTTCCTATAAAAATAGTAAATTTTTGAAAAATTTCCTATAAAAATAGTAAATTTTTGAAAAATTTCCTATAAAAATAGGAAATTTTTAAAAAATTTCCTATAAAAATAGGAAATTTTTGAAAAATTTCCTATAAAAATAGGAAATTTTTGAAAAATTTCCTATAAAAATAGAAAATTTTTAAAAAATTTCCTATAAAAATAGTAAATTTTTGAAAAATTTCCTATAAAAATAGGAAATTTTTGAAAAATTTCCTAAAAAAATAGGAAATTTTTGAAAAATTTCCTATAAAAATAGGAAAATTTTGAAAAATTTCCTATAAAAATAGGAAATTTTTGAAAAATTTCCTATAAAAATAGGATATTTTTGAAAAATTTCCTATAAAAATAGGAAATTTTTGAAAAATTTCCTATAAAAATAGGAAATTTTTGAAAAATTTCCTATAAAAATAGGAAATTTTTGAAAAATTTAAAAAAAAAAGGAAATTTTTGAAAGATTTCCTATAAAAAGAGTAAATTTTTGAAAAATTTCCTATAAAAATAGTAAATTTTTGAAAAATTTCCTACACAAGTAGTAAATTTTTGAAAAATTTCCTATAAAAATAGGAAATTTTTGAAAAATTTCCTATAAAAATAGGAAATTTTTGAAAAATTTCCTATAAAAGTAGGAAATTTTTGAAAAATTTCCTATAAAAATAGGAAATTTTTGAAAAATTTCCTATAAAAATAGGAAATTTTTGAAAAATTTCCTATAAAAATAGGAAATTTTTGAAAAATTTCCTATAAAAATAGGAAATTTTTGAAAAATTTCCTATAAAAATAGGAAATTTTTGAAAAATTTCCTATAAAAATAGGAAATTTTTGAAAAATTTCCTATAAAAATAGGAAATTTTTGAAAAATTTCCTATAAAAATAGGAAATTTTTGAAAAATTTCCTATAAAAATAGGAAATTTTTGAAAAATTTCCTATAAAAATAGGAAATTTTTGAAAAATTTCCTATAAAAAATGAAATTTTTGAAAATTTTTTTTTAAAAAAAGGAAATTTTTGAAAATTTCCTATAAAAAAGGAAATTTTTGAAAATTTCCTATAAAAAGAGTAAATTTTTGAAAAATTTCCTATAAAAAGAGTAAATTTTTGAAAAATTTCCTATAAAAATAGTAAATTTTTGAAAAATTTCCTATAAAAATAGTAAATTTTTGAAAAATTTCCTATAAAAATAGTAAATTTTTGAAAAATTTCCTATAAAAATAGTAAATTTTTGAAAAATTTCCTATAAAAATAGTAAATTTTTGAAAAATTTCCTATAAAAATAGGACATTTTTAAAAAATTTCCTATAAAAATAGGAAATTTTTGAAAAATTTCCTATAAAAATAGGAAATTTTTGAAAAATTTCCTAAAAAAATAGGAAATTTTTGAAAAATTTCCTATAAAAATAGGAAAATTTTGAAAAATTTCCTATAAAAATAGGAAATTTTTGAAAAATTTCCTATAAAAATAGGAAATTTTTGAAAAATTTCCTATAAAAATAGGATATTTTTGAAAAATTTCCTATAAAAATAGGAAATTTTTGAAAAATTTCCTATAAAAATAGGAAATTTTTGAAAAATTTCCTATAAAAATAGGAAATTTTTGAAAAATTTCCTATAAAAATAGGAAATTTTTGAAAAATTTCCTATAAAAATAGGAAATTTTTGAAAAATTTCCTATAAAAATAGGAAACTTTTGAAAAATTTCCTATAAAAATAGGAAACTTTTGAAAAATTTCCTATAAAAATAGGAAATTTTTGAAAAATTTCCTATAAAAATAGGAAATTTTTGAAAAATTTCCTATAAAAATAGGAAATTTTTGAAAAATTTCCTATAAAAATAGGAAATTTTTGAAAAATTTCCTATAAAAATAGGAAATTTTTGAAAAATTTCCTATAAAAATAGGAAATTTTTGAAAAATTTCCTATAAAAATAGGAAATTTTTGAAAAATTTCCTATAAAAATAGGAAATTTTTGAAAAATTTCCTATAAAAATAGGAAATTTTTGAAAAATTTCCTATAAAAATAGGAAATTTTTGAAAAATTTCCTATAAAAATAGGAAATTTTTGAAAAATTTCCTATAAAAATAGGAAATTTTTGAAAAATTTCCTATAAAAATAGGAAATTTTTGAAAAATTTCCTATAAAAATAGGAAATTTTTGAAAAATTTCCTATAAAAATAGGAAATTTTTGAAAAATTTCCTATAAAAATAGGAAATTTTTGAAAAATTTCCTATAAAAATAGGAAAATTTTGAAAAATTTCCTATAAAAATAGGAAATTTTTGAAAAATTTCCTATAAAAATAGGAAATTTTTGAAAAATTTCCTATAAAAATAGGAAATTTTTGAAAAATTTCCTATAAAAATAGGAAATTTTTGAAAAATTTCCTATAAAAATAGGAAATTTTTGAAAAATTTCCTATAAAAATAGGAAATTTTTGAAAAATATAAAAATAGGAAATTTTTGAAAAATTTTCTATAAAACTAAACATTTTCTATAAAAATACAAAATTTTAGAAAAATTTTCTATAAAAATATAACATTTTTTGAAAAATTTGCTATAAAAATAGAAAATTTTTGAAAAATTTCCTATAAAAATAGAAATTTCTTTTAAAAATAAGACAAGTGCAGACAATTTTAGTTACAATCATTCACTCATTTAAACTACAAGTAGGGAGTTCTACTACTACTTCGTTTTTGAGGAAACATTTTGTATACGCTTGCAGACATTTATTACAAAACTCATCCATTTTGACTGACCCCTGCTGCGTATGATTGATTGATTTTATTGCTTATTCATCATACGCCCAGTAACTTTATAATATAAGCCAAAAAAAGTCTATAAGTGTATTATTAACTCCGGCCTTAGTTGTGTTTAATTAAATTTAATAAAAGAAAAAATTTTTAGTTTATAATATAATTAACATGAATGTTATTAGATTAGAGCTTACGATAAATCTTCCTCAACAATTATTGTTTATTAAATTATAAGATAAATTTTCATAATTAACGGACTCTTAATTGTAATCCAAATAAGCCTTAAATCACAGGTGATGAAATAATGTGCAATTATTATAATGCGGGAATTATTTTGAATATATTAGAAACTATTAATAACTAATTACATGAATTGCATTTAATTTAGTTTTGATTTTAATGATTTAGCATCCGAGATTATAGTCGTGGACATGAAGAAATTAAATAATTTATATTGTAGCACAATTTAATTAAGTCAATTATAGTAAAACATTTATAAATCTCTAAAAAAAAGTGATAGTTTTAAATAAAATGGTTTTAAATTGACTTGTCAAACATTTGGCTCTCATGTTCAAAATTATTTTCATTATTCAAACAAAAGTAATTTCATGAATTTTAATATACAAATGTTATGATTTCTAAACATTTCTCTATATTTCATTTCGAAAATTCTTTCTAATTGATAACAATTAATGAACATAACATTGCATATTAATGTTATGTTTACATTTATTTAACATTTTAACATTATTTTTATGAAAAAAAACTCAAAATTCTGACTTTTGAATCCGGGAAAGCAAGGGTTAGAGAATATTAAATATTATATATTCCTGTCAAATGCAATTTTCATTCCCATAAAGTCTTCATAATTTCTTGTACCAAACAGATATGTCACCAGTAATAACTCTTTTACTTTTCTATATATTTACATATCAAAACGCATACAATGATCTACAAATAAAATTTTCAATTTAAAAAATTGAAATTACAATATAAATGTACTTACATATTTATTGTGCAATAGAATAAAATATTTGTGTATATTATACAACTTCCTTTAAAAGTATTCAAGTATTCGATGTGAATTTAATTTTTTGGTTCATTTCATATGAAAATTGTAATCATCGACGTTATTATAACTTATGAATGTCTATATGTACATACGTATGTAAAGTAGGAAGAGAAAAAAGCCAACCAAAAGTCATCAATTTTTTAAGTACTTATTGATTTCTATAGAATGTAATAGAAATAGTCCCAAAGGAGCACCTGAGCGTTCAAAGTTATATTTAGTCGCAAAGGTATACATGATATTTTATTATTATGAGTTATATTTAAAATAACATTGAAAATACGTATGTACATAGATTTAGATCATTTAGAGGAAAAATGTAACAAGTCTGATGTACAATTACCTTAAAAACCACATACCTCAGACGCGAATCGATTACACTGTATGGTACATTAAACGAATTTTGACTCATAATGAAAACTAACAAGTAAACAACAAAGTTCCGGCAAATACGAGATAAAGTTGCCTAACAGGGGCTAAATTACGGCATTCGATATCGATCGAAATCTTAGATATTTTTCAAACATTTGTATAGCATACTTTAAGGATACTCAAAATTATTTAAAAGATGCACAGTTTACAATATTTTTTTGAAGTTATTTGTCAAACGATGAACAATAGTAAATAAATTTTAATTAAACAATATATATTTTTAAAAATAAATCAAAATGGATACCAAATTTCAATAAACTTTTAGCATCGAAGTAACTTTGAACATCCCTAAAGTATACTTCACAATATTCGCTTAAAAGTCTAAGTTCTCGATCGATATCGAATGCGGTAATTTGGAACCAGGTCTTTTAGAAAAATTAAAAATTGTTAAATTTTTGGCTTAAATGCGAAAATCTTTTAAGCAAATTGACCAACATGATACTACTTGCCACTTAAAAAAAATACCAAAAAAGTAGAGACTAATGGTATAATTTTAAAAGGGGTCCCCCCTTCCCTAATCTTAGCTAAAGGTCTTGGAGAAATATTTCTCAGATTGTCTCTTAATATCAACGAAAATTAAATTTCAGAAGTGATACATTAAAGCTTAGTTCGAGCTAGTCTAATGTGAATATTTTGACTTATGACATTATTCACTTAAATTATCATTATATGGAGAAATAAATACACATTAACATAGTTCATGTATGACTATGACGCAAATAGAAATCTTATAAATGTAAAAAAACATCATAATAATAGAAAATTGCATAAAGTCAGAACCAATCATATTTTTTCTGACATAATATTGTTTCCTCCTTTATATGTAAAACACTTTTTTATTAGTTATCACATGAAAAGAAGTGAAGAAATCGAATCATAAATAACTTTGAAATGAGAGCCTAGTTTCAGCTTTTTTATAGAAATATAATTGATTGTAACTATTACTTACTTTCTTATACCCACCACCATCGATGTCTGTCTGTCTGTTTGTCTGTCTATCTGCTGTCTGTCTGTCTGTCTGTCTGTCTGTCTGTCTGTCTGTCTGTCTGTCTGTCTGTCTGTTTGTCTGTTTGTCTGTTTGTCTGTTTGTCTGTCTGTCTGTCTGTCTGTCTGTCTGTCTGTCTGTCTGTCTGTCTGTATGTCTGTCTGTCTGTCTGTCTGTCTGTCTGTCTGTCTGTCTGTCTGTCTGTCTGTCTGTCTGTCTGTCTGTCTGTCTGTCTGTCTGTCTGTCTGTCTGTCTGTCTGTCTGTCTGTCTGTCTGTCTGTCTGTCTGTCTGTCTGTCTGTCTGTCTGTCTGTCTGTCTGTCTGTCTGTCTGCCTGCCTGTCTGTCTGTCTGTCTGTCTGTCCGTCTGTATGCCTGCCTGTCTGTCTGTCTGTCTGTCTGTCTGTCTGTCTGTCTGTCTGTCTGTCTGTCTGTCTGTCTGTCTGTCTGTCCGTCTGTATGTCTGTCTGTCTGTCTGTCTGTCTGTCTGTTTTCGACACGATCAAACTTTAACGAAAGGATACAGGTCACTGAAATTTGGCACAAATATTCTTCATTCCTCGGGAAATTTTGGTGTTGAAATCGGGCAAAATCGGTTCATAATGGACCATAGCTCCCGTATAACCTCGTCTAGGCTAATCGCTTATTTGCTAATAAATGACAAATTATGACAGCTATGATGACAAAATTTGGTATATAGAAGTTTTACATAAGCACTAGCCAGCAAATTTAATTTATTCGAAATCGGTTCATATTTAACCATAGCTCCCATATAAAAAACTTATGGAAACAGCCTAAATTCCACCTGAAATACACTTTAATGTCAATAAATGATAAACAATAACAGCTTTGTACACTAAATTTAGCACAAGGATGCATATGTGAATGCCAGATAGTGTGCAAAATTTAGTTGTAATCAGTCACCATTTGACCATAGCTCCCATATAAAAAACTTACGGAAACACAAAAATAAAAAAAGAAAAGACGATACCTTCTTAACTACAAAAGCTAGAAAGACAAAATTGTACAAAAGTATTTTTGATATTTAACAGAATTTCTGTACTGAAAATGGGCAAAATCGCTTCACATTTAGGTAGAGCTCCCATATAACCCCGCCCAGGGAAACACATGAATGCTGATAAATTGAATACAATTGTAATATTTATGACGACTAAATTTAGAATAGAGAAGTTTTATGCAGCTATTTGTCAGTATGTCAAATTTTATAGGAATCGGTCCATACTTGACTATAGCTTTCATATAAAAAACACTCCCGGAAACCAACAAAAATATAGCAAAGTCCAGTTAAAAGCTATTAAGTTAGAAACTATGACAGCTATGACCACTAAAAAATGCAAGAATAAGCTCTATGTAAATACCAGGCAGTTTGTAAAATTTTGTTATAATCTCTCAAGATTTGGCTTTAATTCTTATACATATAATATCCCCTTTTTAAAGGGGAACAATGTTTTAAGTAAAATTTGTTTTAAATTATTTAAAAAAACAAAAAATAATTCCTAACAGTTATTTTTCGTCAGCATTTATTTACAAAATTATTTGAATTTTTAGTTAACTTTAATAACAATGCTTGACTTGGGCATTGACATCATGTGTAAGCTGTTATAAATATGGATTAGTATTCATAAAATAAAAATGCAAATAAATATTTTCATTTTAAATCTAAATATGAACAAATACGTAATGCATGTCATTTATAGAAAAATGCAAAAATAGTAATTTATATATTTAGTTTAATTTGAAATATTTTTATAATTTCAATTTCAATTTTAAGTAAATAAAAATTTATTAAAATACTAAAATATTTATACAAATAAAATGCATTTGGTCAAGAGCTAGTAATCGCAAATACTTAAATAAAATACTAAATTTAAAAAATTTTAAATATTTATAAACATTAATAGGAACTATTGACATTAAAAAAAAACCTTATTTATTAAATATTTGCCCCTTTGAGTTTACCAAGTCTCAAGTGATATCAACATTAAGATTGGTCTTTCAAGCAGAAGTAAATCGTTTAAGAACAATTACCTTAAGCATAAACTTAAATTAACTTAAACTTTCAAAACAGCAAATTAAAAATCATATACATACCCAGCAAAACTTTGGTAATGGCAAGTACTCTGATAACTGGTTACCTTGTAACGACTACAACATACCATCCGAATAAATAATAGAAGTACTTATTTGTAATTAAGATGGTAATTTAGACTGAATGGCCCCGGTTCAAATCCCACCAAGGGCAACAATTTTTTTTATTTTTTTTTTATTAAAAGAGTCTTTTTAAATGATTTTTGAATTTTAAGAACTTAAATATTATCTTCTGTAAAAAAAAATGTAAAACTAACTCACGTTAATGAAAAAATACCATCATGAGTCAATTTTGATTATGTAGGGGATGTTGAATACCAAACACGATTCTAATTGGTCTTAACTTGGTAAGCCCAACTTATCTGGGTCATCCTTCATCTCAACTGTGGACATACACCTCCTCATGGTATCACCCGGGGAGCTAGTTTAACACCCATTAATATTGTGAGTTAACATGTTCCGAGAGTTGTCTCATAAGATCTATAAAAATGGGTTAGGATTACGGGCTAATAACCCTCTCTTGAAAAAAAATACAATGAAGAGGATAAAATTAGAATTGAAATGTCCCACTACCTAATGTTAGAGGAGGATGTCCGAAACTTCGATAGAAAGACCAAGTAGAGGAACATTTTTCAAAGCTTGGCCTATAAAATTGGAGAATATTCGTACAAGATCGAAATCCATGGAATTCTAAAATATGCTCGGACTTTGACCTACAGGTTGTAATATTTAAGTAAGTAAGAGTCAATCTTATGTAAAAACTTATACAAAAAAGAAGATTTAAATTGTTTAAATTTTAAAATAATTTTAAAAAAGTTTTAAAATAATTACAAAAAATCGTATAAAAATATTTTTCCAAAAATTACAACAAAGCAAAAAAAAGCAGGGAAAAACAAAGTAATTTTCACATGATTTTGGATCTAAAAATAAAAATTGTTTATATTAATTATAAGCTGCTAAGTTCTTAACATATGAAGTAGCTCAGTGGAAGAGTCTCTGCCTAGCAGTCGGAGGGTCTGGGTTCGAGCCCCCATGGGATCATAAAAAAAATGTTGTATTTCGTTTAAAATATATGTTTTTAATAAAACAACAACAAAAAAGTTGTTGCTGTTGTTGTTGTTGCTTTCAAATTGCTTACTTAAGTAAATACTTTTCTGCAATTGGTAAGTACTTGCCTCCAATGACATCCCCATGTTAATGTAATGACTTAAACAGCGAATGAGTAAGTAGTTCGTGTTCAATAGTTTAACTGTTTAACTCATTATTTGGTAATGAAAAGTTTTACTGGGCATAATTTTATATCAATTTTCTTAGTTTAATTTAGATAATATGAGAAAGAAGCTATTACTGTGGGATAAAACTAATGGCAACCTTCACAATCATATTCTTTCAGGATATGCTCGAGAAGTTCCTTAAAAACGGCCATAAGACTTCACATCAGTGGGACAATTATATTATTGTTTAGCGTACGATATTGATATACCCTTCACCACCATAGGTGGAAAGGGTATTATAAGTTTCTGCTGATGTATGTAGCGGATAGATATATTTGTCTTAGACCCACTTTTTAGTATACCAATATGCATAGAATCACTTTCTGAGTCGATTTAGCGATGTGAGTCCGTCCGTCCGTCTGGCTGGACGGCTGGCTGGACCCCCATGTAAACCATGTAATCAAAGTACAGGTCGCAATTCTTAAGACAATTTGATTAAATTTGGCACAGACAATTTTTTTGATAGTGGGACCACGGCTATTGAAATTGGTTAAAATCGGTTTATTATTTATGGTACCTCCCAGAATTGATATATTGGCCGCAAATATCAATATTTTTTCATGAAATTTAAAACAGTTACTACTTATGTAAGCCTAAATCAGTCCACATTTGACCATAGCTCCCATACATACTCTTCTGTCAAAACACCCTTAAAGAGACAAAATCACTAAAATGCTCGTAAATCTGTAAAAACTGTAATCTATTTATCAAATTTCGAGATAATCGTTCCACATTTGACCCTAGCTCTCATATAAGTCCAAATGACGGAAATAGCCTAAATATATAAGTTTTAAGAAAATGTTTGTATGATGGCAAAATTTAGCAAATATTTATCTTTATACAGTAAACAGAACACCTTTGACCTTAGTGGTGAAGAGTATCGTATGGTCGGGCTTGGCCCGCCATAGCACTTTCTTACTTGTTTTTTCAGATTTTTTTTGCGTATACCAACAAACCAAAACGATTGAAAAATTACTTGTAGGTAGCTTGCTTAAAGTTATTTCTAAATAATTTTGGTTTGTTGGGATTATTTCGTATTTTCGTTGTTTTTTGTATGCAATAGCTTTTACAACAAAAAATACTGAAAAAAATTAGCTTTTCTTTAAATGTATTGGTGTTTGCTCTTCCATAAGGAACTTCTGGGTACCCCTGCTCTGAACTTTGTTTCTTAAATTATGACGATATTGCAGACAAGGAACGTTATACTTACTCAACACTCCAATGATAATGGGTGCCATTTCCTTATTACATCCCTTTATTGTACTCTTTGGAATCATTTTTACATATTTAAACATTTTTTGTGGTAATGTATTTTAACAACAACCGGCAGCAACTGAAATTATCATAATGACATAAAAAAAAATTAATGTAAGAACGTAAAAACTATACAAGGCATTTAAAGTAGAAGAATTAAAGCTAAAAGCCAGACAGACGGCGTAAAGTGAATAAATGTGGCTGACATTGTGGCCTCTGATGGTTTTGCTACATTTACAAGACACACAACGGAAAATGTGTCTGGAGTCGTGGAAAATAATTATTTTTTGAGAAAAACACATATTTAACAGAGCAAAATGCAGTTTTAAGCACAAAAAAAGATTATAATGTGACTTCCTGATATAAGAGGATTTTAAAACAGGTGACGAAGGATCTGGTGGTTTTACATACTTTATCTTTTAAATATGCAGGACATATGGTGAAGGTGTAAAAGGTTTTAAGTGAGATTTTAATAGTGCATTTACAATGCAAAGATTTTAATACGCAGATGTTAAAGTACATTTTCTGCAAGTCGCTTGTATATATATACATATATAGTTAACGTAGTCAAATTTGTTTTTTCCTCATAATTTTATTTAAGTTTAATTCTCTACTTGGAAGCAGAATTTTACATTAAACTTATTTTAATACAAAAAACTACAAAAAAATGTGGTTAGCCATTTTCATTTTCATATTATTTTAAATAAAATGTAAAAGCTTTTAATATCATGTAAGATTAGCTGCTATAATACCCTACACCAATGAGTTCAAATGTTGACAAATTTAGAAAAATATTTTTAAAAAAAATTTTTTCTATAAAAAAAATATTTTTTAACAAAAATTTTTCTAGAGAAAAATATTTCTTAACAAAAATTTTTCTAGAAAAAAATATTTTTTAACAAAAATTTTTCTATTCTAAAATATTTTTTAACAAAAATTTTTCTATAGAAAAATATTTTTAACAAAATTTTTTCTATAGAAAAAAACTTTTCTCCAAAAATTTTTCTATAGAAAAACATTTTTTTACAAAAATTTTTCTATAGAAAAATATTTTTTTAAACAAATTCTTTTTAATACAAAATTTTTTATAGAAAAATGTTTTTATCAATATTTTTATCAAAAATTTTTCTATAGAAAAATATTTTTTAAGAAAAATGTTTCTTTAGTAAAATATGTTTAAGAAAAATTTTTATATAGTAAAATATTTTTTGACAAAAATTTTTCTATAGAAAAATATTTTTTAAAATAAATTTTTCTATAGAAAAATATTTTTTAAGAAAAAATTTTCTATAGAAAAATATTTTTTAAGAAAAATTTTTCTATAGAAAAATAGGTTTTAAGAAAAATTTTTCTGTAGAAAAATATTGTTTAACAAAAATTTTTCTATAGAAAAATATTTTTTATCAAAAATTTTTCTATAGAAAAATATTTTTTATCAAAAATTTTTCTATAGAAAAATATTTTTTATCAAAAATTTTTCTATAGAAAAGTATATTTTAACAAAAATTTTTCTATAGAAAAATATTTTTTAACAAAAATTTTTCTATAGAAAAATATTTTTGAACAAAAAATTTTCTATAGAAAAATATTTTTGAACAAAAATTTTTTATAGAAAAATATTTTTGAACAAAAATTTTTCTATGGAAAAATATTTTTGAACAAAAATTTTTCTTTACAAAAATATTTTTAAACAAAAATTTTTCTATAGAAAAATATTTTTTAACAAAAATTTTTTATACAAAAATATTTTTGAACAAAAATTTTTCTATGGAAAAATATTTTTGAACAAAAATTTTTCTTTACAAAAATATTTTTAAACAAAAATTTTTCTATAGAAAAATATTTTTTAACAAAAATTTTTCTATAGAAAAATATTTTTTAACAAAAATTTTTCTATAGAAAAGTATTTTTTAACAAAAATTTTTCTATAGAAAAATATTTTTTATCAAAAAATTTTCTATAGAAAAATATTTTTTAACAAAAATTTTTCTATAGAAAAATATTTTTTAACAAAAATTTTTCTATAGAAAAATATTTTTGAACAAAAATTTTCCTATAGAAAAATATTTTTTAACAAAAATTTTTCTATAGAAAAATATTTTTTAACAAAAATTTTTCTATAGAAAAATATTTTTTAACAAAAATTTTTCTATAGAAAAATAATTTTTAACAAAAATTTTTCTATTGAAAAATATTTTTTAACAAAAATTTTTCTATTGAAAAATATTTTTTAACAAAAATTTTTCTATAGAAAAATATTTTTTAACAAAAATTTTTCTATAGAAAAATATTTTTTAACAAAAATTTTTCTATAGAAAAATATTTTTTAACAAAAATTTTTCTATAGAAAAATATTTTTTAACAAAAATTTTTCTATAGAAAAATATTTTTTAACAAAAATTTTTCTATAGAAAAATATTTTTTAACACAAATTTTTCTATAGAAAAATATTTTTTAACAAAAATTTTTGTATAGAAAAATATTTTTTAACAAAAATTTTTCTATAGAAAAATATTTTTTAACAAAAAATTTTTTTATAGAAAAATATTTTTTAACAAAAAATTTTTCTATAGAAAAATATTTTTTAACAAAAATTTTTCTATAGAAAAATATTTTTTAACAAAAATTTTTCTATAGAAAAATATTTTTTAACAAAAATTTTTCTATAGAAAAATATTTTTTAACAAAAATTTTTCTATAGAAAAATATTTTTTAACAAAAATTTTTCTCTAGAAAAATATTTTTTAACAAAAATTTTTCTATAGAAAAATATTTTTTAACAAACATTTTTCTATAGAAAAATATTTGTTAACAAAAATTTTTCTATAGAAAAATATTTTTTAACAAAAATTTTTCTATAGAAAAATATTTTTTAACAAAAATTTTTCTATAGAAAAATATTTTTTAACAAAAATTTTTCTATAGAAAAATATTTTTTAACAAAAATTTTTCTATAGAAAAATATTTTTTAACAAAAATTTTTCTATAGAAAAATATTTTTTAACAAAAATTTTTCTATAGAAAAATATTTTTTAACAAAAATTTTTCTATAGAAAAATATTTTTTAACAAAAATTTTTCTATAGAAAAATATTTTTTAACAAAAATTTTTCTATAGAAAAATATTTTTTAACAAAAATTTTTCTAGAGAAAAATATTTTTTAATAAAAATTTTTCTATTGAAAAATATTTTTTAACAAAAATTTTTCTATAGAAAAATATTTTTTAACAAAAATTTTTCTATAGAAAAATATTTTTTAACAAAAATTTTTCTAGAGAAAAATATTTTTTAATAAAAATTTTTCTAAAGAAAAATATTTTTTAACAAAAATTTTTCTAGAGAAAAATATTTTTTAACAAAAATTTTTCTAGAGAAAAATATTTTTGAACAAAAATCTTTCTATAGAAAAATAATTTTGAACAAAAATTTTTCTATAGAAAAATATTTTTGAACAAAAATTTTTCTATAGAAAAATATTTTTGAACAAAAATTTTTCTATAGAAAAATATTTTTGAACAAAAATTTTTCTATAGAAAAATATTTTTGAACAAAAATTTTTCTATAGAAAAATATTTTTGAACAAAAATTTTTCTATAGAAAAATATTTTTGAACAAAAATTTTTCTATAGAAAAATATTTTTGAACAAAAATTTTTCTATAGAAAAATATTTTTGAACAAAAATTTTTCTATAGAAAAATATTTTTGAACAAAAATTTTTCTATAGAAAAATATTTTTGAACAAAAATTTTTCTATAGAAAAATATTTTTGAACAAAAATTTTTCTATAGAAAAATATTTTTGAACAAAAATTTTTCTATAGAAAAATATTTTTTAACAAAATTTTTCTATAGAAAAATATTTTTTAACAAAAATTTTTCTATAGAAAAATATTTTTTAACAAAAATTTTTCTAGAGAAAAATATTTTTTAATAAAAATTTTTCTAAAGAAAAATATTTTTTAACAAAAATTTTTCTATAGAAAAATATTTTTATCAAAAATTTTTCTATCTTAATTTTTTTCTATAGAAAAATAATTTTATACAGAAAAATTTTAGATAAATAAAAATTTGATAAAAATATTTTTCTGTAGAAAAATTTTTGATAAAGATTGAAATTAATTAATTTGATCTTTTTGAAAAAAAATTTTGAATTCTGTTAACTTCGAAAGAATTAAGTTTAAAAAGCTTTTCCAAGGGGTGATGTAGGGGATGTTGGATACCAAGTAACGGTCCTGATCCGTCTTAACTTGATAAAGCCCAGGCTAATCTTGGTCATCCTTCATCTCAATTGTGGACACTGACCTCCATGTGGTATCACCCGGGTAGCTACGTTAACACCCGTTAAAGTAGTGAGCTAATATGTGCCGCGAGTTCCCCCATAAGAACTAGAAAAACATGAGTATGGGAAGTCGGGCAAGTAACCCACTCCTAGAAAAAAAATTACTATGAAAAAGCAAAAAATAATTAAAACGGCCCCCCTAATGTTGTTGATTTATCGTCAAATATTTCCGGTAATTTTGAACTATTTTCGTTGTTTTTGTTTTTCACATTTTTATCTTCATCTAATTTTCCTCTTAATACCTGCAATTATTCCAATTTTACACACACGGACACTTGATTACAAATATGCTCTCACATATACAATGACGCGGAAGCAATCAGGCGGATAAAATATTAAGGCCTTATCACTTGGTGGATAGGAGACATTAAAATGCAAGACTGTTGCAAAGTTTTGTGCTTAAGGGTGTAGGACCATTTAAAAAGTGTTTTTATAAGCTTAACAAACTTGGGGAAAATTATATGACATAAGTTACATTTATTCAGAAGAACAATTATTCACACTTAATCCTAGTCTATTACTTTATTTATTATGTATAAGAAAATTTACAGATAAAAGCCAAAAAAAATGCTTGTGGAGACAACCAATTCCACGACGCGTTTCGTGGGTTGGTTAGGCCATCATCTTCAGGAGGATCATCTTCACTTTTAGACAAATTGAAAACCTAGCATTATCACCTATTTTGTAAACATAATCATTACGAATTATATTTGCATATCAAAAGTAAAAGCTCATATTATCGACGGAATAAAAGTAAACACCAACATTTTTCAGTTTCATCTTCATTCACTTCCCAATATTTATATCCTTTACCACCATAGGTGGAAAGGGTATTATAAGTTTGTGCTGATGTATGTAAGGCATAGAAATATTTATCTTAAACCCATATTTTAGTATACCAATAGGCTTAGAATCACTTTCTGAGTCGATTTAGCGATGTCAGTCCGTCTGGCTGGCTGGCTGGACCCCATATAAAACTTGTTATCAAACTACAGGTCGCAATTCTAAAGATAATCTGATGAAATTTGGCACATATAATATTTTGATAATGGGACCATGGCTATTGAAATTCGTCAAAATCGGTCTATTATTTATGGTACCTCCCATAGGTCCAACTTCCCGGAATTAATATTTTGACTACAAATGTGAATATTTTTTCATGAAATTTTAAACAAATACTGCATATGGAAATCACTAGCACTGTACCAAGTTTTGTTGAAATCAGTCCATATTTGACCATAGCTCTCATACAAACTCTTCTGTCAAAATGCCTTTATAAGACAAAAATTACTAAAACGCTCGTAACTCTGAAAATAATGAGAATTTTGATCTAATTTTTTGCATACATAATTTAAAAATTGTAATCAATTTGCCAAATTTTGAGATAAACCGTTCATATTTGACCCTACCTCTCATATAAGTTCAAATGACGAAAACAGCTAAATTAAATATATAAGTTTTGAGAAAATGTTTCTACTAAGGCAAAATTTAGCAAATATTTGTCTTTATACAGGAAAAAGAACATCTTTGACCTTAGTGGTGAAGGGTATCGTATGGTCGGGCTTAATCGACTATAGCACTTTCTTACTTGTTTTTGATAAATTATATCTTTTCGAGTGTTTATAGGTGTCCAAAGAACCGGCCTTGAATATTCCCCTTTTATTTTTCTTGCGTGTACCGCACTTAGGACACTATATGGTGGTATATATAGTAAAGTATAGTAAATAACTTAGTTTATTGCTCTGGTAATCAACGTTTTTAACTTCGCTCATTGCATTATTACTACCTCTAATAAAACCAGGAATGTTAGGAATTCCTGTTTTCTTTATATCCTGATAAAAGTTTTTCTTATTTGCTATTATTTTTTATAAAAACCACCAAATAGAGTACCAAATGGCAATAGATAAAAGTATAAGAAAAATCGTAAAGACAATTAAACAGATAAATGGAGATATTTAACGACCGGAAGAGACCGAGTGTTTGAATTGCTAAAGTTTATAGAAAAAATGCCATTACAAAACGGAAGTTTATTTGCCTAAAGTATTTGTTTTAGAAAACACTGGTTTTTAAAAAAGTAAAATCAAGGGTTGAAAGAAAAAATTGGTAATGGAGAATAAATAGTTTTATCAATAAAGCATCTGTAAGGTATCATTTCAGTTGTTTAAATGATTTTCTATAAAAATATAAAATTTTTGAAAGATTTTCTATAAAAATAAGCAGATTTTCGAAAATGTTCCTACAAAAATAGGAAATAGAAAAATTTCCTATTTCTACAGGAAACTTTTCAAAAATTTCCTATTTTTATAGGAAATTTTTCAAAAATTTTCTATTTTTATAGGAAATTTTTCAAAAATTTCCCATTTTTATAGGAAATTTTTCAAAAATTTCCTATTTTTATAGGAAATTTTTCAAAAATTTCCAATTTTTATAGGAAATTTTTCAAAAATTTCCAATTTTTATAGGAAATTTTTCAAAAATTTCCCATTTTTATAGGAAATTTTTCAAAAATTTCCCATTTTTATAGGAAATTTTTCAAAAATTTCCTATTTTTATAGGAAATTTTTCAAAAATTTCCTATTTTTATAGGAAATTTTTCAAAAATTTCCTATTTTTATAGGAAATTTTTCAAAAATTTCCTATTTTTATAGGAAATTTTTCAAAAATTTCCTATTTTTATAGGAAATTTTTCAGAAATTTCCTATTTTTATAGGTAATTTTTCAGAAATTTCCTATTTTTATAGGAAATTTTTCAAAAATTTCCTATTTTTATAGGAAATTTTTCAAAAATTTCCTATTTTTATAGGAAATTTTTCAAAAATTTCCTATTTTTATAGGAAATTTTTCAAAAATTTCCTATTTTTATAGGAAATTTTTCAAAAATTTCCTATTTTTATAGGAAATTTTTCAAAAATTTCCTATTTTTATAGGAAATTTTTCAAAAATTTCCTATTTTTATAGGAAATTTTTCAAAAATTTCCTATTTTTATAGGAAATTTTTCAAAAATTTCCTATTTTTATAGGAAATTTTTCAAAAATTTCCTATTTTTATAGGAAATTTTTCAAAAATTTCCTATTTTTATAAGAAATTTTTCAAAAATTTCCTATTTTTATAAGAAATTTTTCAAAAATTTCCTATTTTTATAGGAAATTTTTCAAAAATTTCCTATTTTTATAGGAAATTTTTCAAAAATTTCCTATTTTTATAGGAAATTTTTCAAAAATTTCCTATTTTTATAGGAAATTTTTCAAAAATTTCCTATTTTTATAGGAAATTTTTCAAAAATTTCCTTTTTTTTATAGGAAATTTTTCAAAAATTTCCTATTTTTATAGGAAATTTTTCAAAAATTTCCTATTTTTATAGGAAATTTTTCAAAAATTTCCTATTTTTATAGGAAATTTTTCAAAAATTTCCTATTTTTATAGGAAATTTTTCAAAAATTTCCTATTTTTATAGGAAATTTTTCAAAAATTTCCTATTTTTATAGGAAATTTTTCAAAAATTTCCTATTTTTATAGGAAATTTTTCAAAAATTTCCTATTTTTATAGGAAATTTTTCAAAAATTTCCTATTTTTATAGGAAATTTTTCAAAAATTTCCTATTTTTATAGGAAATTTTTCAAAAATTTCCTATTTTTATAGGAAATTTTTCAAAAATTTCCTATTTTTATAGGAAATTTTTCAAAAATTTCCTATTTTTATAGGAAATTTTTCAAAAATTTCCTATTTTTATAGGAAATTTTTCAAAGATTTCCTATTTTTATAGGAAATTTTTCAAAAATTTCCTATTTTTATATGAAATTTTTCAAAAATTTCCTATTTTTATAGGAAATTTTTCAAAAATTTTTTATTTTTATAGGAAATTTTTCAAAAATTTCCTATTTTTATAGGAAATTTTTCAAAAATTTCCTATTTTTATAGGAAATTTTTCATAAATTTCCTATTTTTATAGGAAATTTTTCAAAAATTTCCTATTTTTTTTTACTTTTTAATACAATTTTTAGCGATAATACCTTTTTGTCTTCATTGACTTATCTGTGACCAATTTGTTAAATCTTGTCTGTGTTCATTGAAGCGAAGCTCACCAAACCCCGAAAAGATAGATATTAAATTAAGTTAATAAATATTTTCTTAAGAATTTTTTTGATAATTCTTCATATGATTTTAGGAGTTTTTAATACATTTTACTTGTAGTATACCATTTTATTGGAAATATTTCATTGATTTACTAAAAGTATGAAATTGAGCCTAAAAAGAAAAATATAAATCTATTAAAAGCTAATTCAAGCTATAAAAGTTAAATATATTATTACGATTAATAAAATCCAAGAAAAAGCCAGAGTATTGATGATTTGTGGGTCTGTAGTTTAATAAATGCTTAAAAAAGTCTGCCATATACTCATATGGATGACTCCTACTGTTAAGAAGAATATGAGATAAATGAAATTTATAAATTTTGTTGTGGTTGTTTTATTGTATTTATCTTTTTCCATATAAATAGGCACAATAATATTCCTCAAGTTGTCTAGATATTTTATAGCAGACTATCATTTACGTAATTTATCAAAAGTGTAATATGCCAAAAGACTATTAGATTGATTCAAAATAAGAATTTTACTTATAAATTGATGTGTCTATATAGCTTTTCTTACCAATAAGGATATAAATTATGGTTTGTGCTTGTATTTGTATTCCCGCTGATAATGTTGACCTACCCCACTTATATAGAATAGGATATTTTATAGTTAATTTATGTTTATTTATGAAATTGTTGAGTGTGTGTAGATATGGATATATTATATTCAATAAATTCAGACTTAGACAAATGCATATCTAAACATATTTCAAATAATACAGAATATTAGCATTTAATGTATGTTAAGTTTAATATATTTTAAAAAAGCAACATACAGATTTGACAGACTACTATCAAGACTCGATGTATTCTTACTTATTCTTCATGATAAGATACTGCTGACGAGAATGATCAAGGATCCAAAAACTATTTGTTGCCATTAGTACGTAATTTTGTTCGTTATAGTCATAAGTTCATTCTCAGATGTCGATAAAAAGTGCAGTTTTTATCATAATTTAAATTTGCACATGATAAATTTCCATAAATGTGATGAAGAACAACCAGGCCATTAAAATAAAATTCAATAAAATTGTAACGTTTACGAGGAAAATAATCAGTTTTTAATATTTTAATCACTCTTTATGTATTAAAGTCATCATTTTACCTTATTTCTTTGTGTATGACTTCAATCCTTTAACCCACTCTACTGTGTTCTTATCCTTTCACTCATCTTAATTTCATTTAAATTTCTGAGACCTTATGGAAATTCTGTAGCAATTAGTGATTGCACGTTTTTCCATATCGATATTCACAAGTTCTTTATACCCTACACCATAAGATACGACAAGCCGTAGATTTTTAAAATTTGCACAGCTTAATGAAGCTGCTCAAAAGGTGGGTATTATAACCGACAGTATTTTATAGAACCAAATTTCCATACTTTAGATTTAAAGCAACATAACCATACTTTACTATATTCTAGCTCCTATATTCGACCAACCATCGCAAATCTCATATATACACAAAAATATTCAACAAAATATTTCTAGCTTTTAAAGCTTTTAAACCCTCTGAAAATTGTTGATTTCTAAAATATATAAAAAATCTTTTGACTTCTTCACTAAAGTCGCGATTGGCCGACTATAGAGCTTTCTTAGTTGTTATACCCTTCACCACCATAGGTGAAAAGGGTATTATAAGTTTGTGCTGATGTATGTAACGCATGGAAATATTTGTCATAGACCCACCTTTTAGTATACCAATAGGCTTAGAATCACTTTCTGAGTCGATTTAGCGATGTCCGTCCGTCCGTCCGTCTGGCTGGCTGGACCCCCATGTAAACCTTGTAATCATACGCAATTCTAAAGATAACTTGATGAAATTTGTCACAGATCATTTTTTTGATAGTGGGACCATGGCTATTAAAATTCGTCAAAATCGGTTCATTATTTATGGTACCTCCCATAGGTCCCACTTCCCGGAATTGATATATTGGCCACAAATAATAATATTTTTTCATGAAATTTAAATCAAATATTGCTTATGTAAACTTAAATCAGTGTACCAAATCGGTCCACACTTGACCATAGCTCCCTTATAAACTTTTCTTTAAAAACGCACTAAATGAGACAAAATCACTAAAACGCTCGTAAATCTGAAGATAATGGGAATTTTAAGTTTATTTTTTGCATGCATAATTATAATAATTTGTAACAACTGTAATAAATTTGCCAAATTTCGAGATAATCGGTCCACATTTGACCCTAGCTCTCATATAAGTCCAAATGTCGGAAGCAGCTTAAATATATAAGTTTTGAGAAAATGTTGGTATGATGGTAAAATTTAGCAAATATTTGTCTTTATACAGGAAAAATAACACCTATGACCATAGTGGTGAAGGGTATCGTATGGTCGGGCTTGACCGACTATAGCACTTTCTTACCGGTTTTACTGAATAATTTTATTATTTTTCATATATTTCACATTATGCTGCTGCATGTTAAAGGAATATAAATTTTTACTTAATTAAATTACGCATTTATTTCTTAATGGCATAACATGTGAAATATCATCGAGAATTTTGCGTATAAAATTTTTAGTTGAAGTATATAATTTTCACAAAAGAATCACAAATATCACGATTTAAAATGTATTTTTAAATTTACTAAAGATTATATAAATTTGAGTGAAATTGTTTTCAACAGCGGCTTTATCCTCTAACAAATCAGAAACTATTTACTTTTGGTTCTGTCATAATTCCACAACGAAAAATGTTTACATTACGATAACCCTAAGTGCAAAAACTCATGTATAAAGTTTTATGAACTGTTGAAATCGGGTCAGACGGGGTCCGTACTGAAGATTGATTTATTATACCCTTCACCACCATAGGTGGAAAGGGTATTATAAGTTTGTACTGATGTATGTAACGCATGGAAATATTTGTCTTAGACCCACCTTTTAGTATACCAATAGGCTTAGAATCACTTTCTGAGTCGATTTAGCGATGTACGTCCGTCCGTCCGTCCGTCTAGCTGGACCCCCATGTAAACCATGTAGTCAAACTACAGGTCGCAATTCACAAGATAATTTGATGAAATTTGGCACAGATAATTTAATAATGGGACCATGGCTTATGAAATTCTTCAAAATCGGTCTATTATTTATGGTACCTCCCATAGGTCCCACTTTACGGAAATGATATATTGTCCACAACTATCAATATTTTTTTACGAAATTTGAACTAAATACTGCCTCTGTAAACCTAAATCACTGTACCAAATTTCGTTAAAATCGGTCTACATTTCACCAGAGCTCCCATACAAACATTTCTTTAAAAACGCACTAAATGAGACAAAAATCACTAAAACGCTAGTAAATCTGAAGATAATGGGAATTTTAAGTTTATAATAATTTTTTTTTTTATAATTTTTGTTACAACTGTAATAAATTTGCCAAATTTCAAGATAATCGGTCCACATTTGACCCTAGCTCTCATATAAGTCCAAATGTCGGAAGCAGCATAAATATATAAGTTTTGAGAAAATGTTTGTATGATGGCAAAATTTAGCAGGAAAAATTATACAGGAAAAGTAACACTTTTGACTTTAGTGGTGAAGGGTATCGTATGGTCGGGCTTGACGGACTATAGCACTTTCTTACTTGTTTTATTGATATTTGATCAAACAAGAGGCCTCTCATCATAACAATAAATGATTTTTTTATACCCACCATCAAAAAGAATGGGGGTTATATTGAGATTGTCATTCCATTTGTAATTTCCTTAATATTGGCTTAAAAATGTCCGTCTGTCTGTCCGTCTATCTGTCTGTCTGTCTGTCTGTTGAAATAACGCCTTAACGTAAGGAGCTAGCTCACTGAAACTAAGTAAAAACATTCTTCATCTATGAACAAATTTTGGTATTGAAATTGGGCAAAATCAGCTAACATTTGACCATAGCTCCCGTATAACCTCGCCTAGGCTAATCACTTAATTGTTAATAAATAACAAATTATAACAGCTATGATGACAAAATTTGGTATCTAGAAGTTTTACGTAAGCACTAGGCAGCAAATAAAATTTCATCGAAATCGGTTTACATTTAACCATAGCTCCCATATAAAAAAACCTACGGAAACAGCCTCAATTCCAACTGAAATTCACTTGAATGCCAATAAAAGCTAAACTGTATTAGCTTTGGCCACTAAATTTAGCACAAGGAAGTCTTATGTGAATGCCAGCCAGTGTGCAAAATTTTGTCACAATTGGTCACCAGTAGACCATAGCTCCCATATAAAAAGCTTACGGAAACACAAAAATACAAAAAGAAAAGCAGATTTATGTCCGTCTGTCCGTCAGATAAAAATGCGATAGCGCCTTAAGAAAAAGGGCTACAGCAACAAAATTTTACAAAAGGAAGTCTTATATGAATGCCAGCACAATTTTGTTACAATCGGTTATGTGAATACAAAAGCTCGAGAGACAAAATTTTACAAAAGTTCACATATATAACACTCTTACTTGTTAATGATAAATTGAACCTTTTGTCTGAATTATTTGCAAGTAATTCCAGCTTGTCGGAAAGCTTTCAACCTATAACCATTCTAGAAAGAGTATCTGTGACTATGTTAAATATATACGGGCTCGAGCCCATGCAAGTAAAAAGGTTTTAACGAGTCTCAACATAAATAAGTCCCCAGGGCTTCTGGATGGCATTCCAGCACTGGTCTTGACGGTTGCTCGTCCATTAGTTTAAGGTTAATTAAGAGTTATGGTAGATGGGACATCATCAAACGAGTTCAAGATTAATTCAGGGGTACCGCAAGGCTACATTCTTTCTCCTAGACTATTTCTTTTATTTATTAACGAGGGAAGGTCGTCAAAAATCTAATGCTATATACTCTTTTGCAGTTGAATGTAACATTTGGCATTAAATGAACTATAAACCGGGATTAAGATAGAATATTTGAATGGGGCCTTGCAAATAGAGTTGATTTTAATGCTCAAGAATACTTAGGAATCAGACGCTCTTGATGTTCTGTTTATGAGAATTTAGTATGACGTTCGTTGGACTAACCACATTTTTCATGTGTCAAGCAATCAAGTGCCTCGGTTTTCTCCAGCTGATCTTCGAACTTGTATTTCATAGACGGAATAAAACTCTCGTGTATGGGCCGGTGTTTGAAAGTCTATTTTGAAGCTTCTCGACCGAGTACAGAAAAAGCGAAGGTGCTTATTGGTGACAGTGGGGTAACCAACTCTATTGACTTACTTGAAGATCATCGCAGTGCACAGTGGTTTAGAACAAAAAAAAAGTAGTAATAAATCTGTATTTTCTTTATGGGCGTCAAAGTAGACCACCTCAGATGTAAAAAAAGCTGTCCGACCGTATAGGTCTTTCAATTATTTGCCAATATGGTTAATTTTTCACATTTTGTAATAAACTTGAAGAAGCAAAGAAAAAACATTTTAAAAATAAAAAAATTATTTTTCTCTTCGACTTTTTTTTAGATTTTGACTTTTTTTTTTTTGATTTGATATTACACCCATAATTTTTTAACAAATTCTGACATACAGCCAATAGCACGCAAAATAAAACATTAAAGCCGTTTTTAAACACCTTAAACCATTTAATGTTGAAAAATTTCTAAACTAAAATATTTTCCGCTAATCGAAAAAGTGCAGTTTTTCTCAAAAGTTTATACCAACTTTTTACTTTTTACAAAGAAATTTTTTTTACAAAAAGTTAATGTTTTATTAGACATTCATAAAAAATGGGGTCTTATTTTAAACTAAAATTTAAGTCAGTACAACATTCCCTTTACATACAGCATCGAACGAAATTTGTCTAAGTTTTATTACAAAAAAGTCAAACCGATTTTGAAACTCTTGAGATTGAGATTTAGAAAATAAAAATTAACGCGAATTCATAAATGAATCCAGAGAAACGAATTTTATAAAAAATGGCAAAATTCTAAACATTATACTTTAAGTTGCGAAAAACGGTCAATTGGGTTTTTTTTTAAATTTGTTGTTTTACATCAACAATAAAACAAGCTTTACAACTTAAAAAGTATATTTACATACCCTTTCCAGTTTTTCAGAAATTTTAAGTTTGGGCTGTGTCTCACTGTTTTGTCGTTAATACTTTAGTTTGTGCTCTAACGAAATCTGAGAACAACCACCATAAACTCGAACTTTTGTAAGCAACGCGTTTATCTGTTAGAACTCATCGCACCGAACTACAAATCAAATATCCATAAATAGGTTCTTTAGTCAGACATTTCGTATGTAGAATTTATATCATTAAGAAGTTTTCCTTTCCACTTGCAATATAGGAAAATTCAAATCAAATATCCATAAGAACAACTCCTTCTATCCCCCTTCCTCGTATTAAACGTTCCAACACAATGCGATGTATTAGTGCTGGTCCCAAATCTATTCAGCAAAATCGGTCCATTATTATACCCACCATCAAAAAGAGTGGGAGTAAATTGAGATTGTCATTCCGTTTGTAATTTCCTTAATATTGGCTCAAAAACCAAAAACGATATATATTCTGAAACCTTATGAAATTCTAAGACGATTGAGCGATGTCCGTCTGTCTGTCCCTCTGTCTGTCTGTCTGTTGAAACCACGATAACGCCTAAACGAAAGGAGCTAGCTCACTGAAACTTAGTAAAAATATTCTTCATCTCTGAAAAAATTTTGGTATTGAAATTGGATCGGTTCATATTTGACCATAGCTCCCGTATAACCTCGTCTAGGCAAATCGCTTATTTGTTAATAAATTACAAATAATAGCAGCTATAATGATAAAATTGGTATATACAAGTTTTACATTAGCCCTAGGCATCGTGTAAAATTTCATCAGAATCGGTTCACATTTAGCCATAGCTCCCATACAAAAAACTTACGAATACAGCCTAAATTTCACCTAAAATACACTTAAATGCTAATAAATCTAAAAGTATAACAGATATAACCACTAAATTTGGCACAAGAAAGTCTTATGTCAATGCCAGCCAATGTGCAAAATTTTGTCGCAATCGGTCACCATTTTACCATAGCTCCCATATAAAAAACTTATGGCAACACAAAAATACATAAAGAAAAGGTTGTTTATGTCCGTCTGTCCGTCAGATAAAAGCACGATAGCTCCTTAACGAAAAGAGCTAGAGGAACAAAATTTTACAAAAGTATTTTGGATATCCTGAAAAAGATGTGTGTTGAAAATGGACAAAATCGGTTCAAATTTAGTTAGAGCTCCCATATAACCCCGCCCCGGGAAACACATTAATGCTGATAAATTGAACACAATTGTAATAGCTATGACGATAAAATTTGAAATAGGGAAGTTTTATGCAATTTTTGATCAGTTTATCAAATTTTATAGGAATCAATCCATATTTGACTTTAGTTTCATATAAAAAACACTCACGGAAACCAAAAATTTTAGCAAAGGCCAGTTAAAAGCTATTAAATTAGAAACTATGATAGCTATGGCCACTAAATTTTGCAAGAATAAGCTTTTTGTATATATCAGCCAGTGTGTAAAATTTTGTTACAATCGGTCAACATTTGGCTATGATTCTTATATATATAACATCCCCTTTTTTTATATCTACAATCAAAAATATTTGGAGGCACATTCATGATATTAAGATTGCACCTATGAAATTAGATAGGCATCAATCAATGTTCAGCCCAGACTTTAAATATGATGAATGCATTAGGAACTCATAACGAAATATATGGACCTGTCGTATTACTATTAACGTGTTTAGCCTAAGTACATATTAATCACAACGAAAAGTATTTAACAACTTATTAATGTAAACCTATACCCTGTTATGAGACCGAATTTTGATCGAAGTATATACTAGGGAAACTATTAAGATATTTTTAAATGTTGAACTATAAAGCTATGGCAACCGAATTTAGTCCAAAGCTTTTGCTAACAATACCAATTAGCTCAGCGATTTTTTCAGTTTTGGTCCAGATTTTGAATTAGCTGCACCCTGTTTCTGAATTTAACACAACTTGATGGCGGGTATATAAGATTCGGCACAGCCGAATACAACACTCTTACTTGTTTATATATATCATCCAGTCAGTTTGAAGATTTCAAATTTATGTATATCATATGAACAGATTTATTCACCTAAAGTAAATATTGAATGAGTAATAAATGTTATTAGCCCCATAATAAAAAAGTCCCCTATATAGGTCATAACCTGTTTATATTTTATCAGCCCTTTAATTCTTACTGCAATTTAAACAAAGTCACCATTAAATCATAAAACTTTCGTTCTCCCCAAACGTGATAAAAGCCACTTTTAATTTACTTGAAACTTTTCAAAAATTTATTTTTACTTGTTAAAAATATAAAATAATTACATGCTTATAAAAACTTTTCCACATACGTTAGGGTACGCAAATATTTTCGTAAGGAAAATGACTGTATTTTTAATATAATTAAAGCTACAGCACTTACATTAAAACGCATAGATGTACGTGGTTTGTAGGAAAAATACAACAGGAGGCATTTATAAACATTTTATAATTAATAATAATTAAAAATATGAAGTCAAAATAAAATAAGAAAAGCTTAATTCATATGTGAGTGTGTCTTAAATGAAGAGATACCATAAAATTGTATAAGAATATTTATTAAATAGCAAGAAAAAATATAATTGAATTTATTTTCTTGAAGATAATTTCATAAAGCAATTTTAAAAGTTTTGATAGAGAAATTAAATGAAATGAAGAGGAATCGAAAATTAAATGAAGAAAACTTTATTATTTTCCAAATAAACTAACAGAGTTTTCTTTAAATACCATGGGTGCGTATGATTGTTAAATATCCATTATATCAAGCATTCGCCACGGCTATACATGAAGTAAAGGATAGCTAAAGAATCAATTTAAAAGCTGTTGAATAAAAAAATTAATTTTAGATAAAAACTTCATATTTTTATAAGAAATTTTTTAAAAACTTAATATTTTTTAAGGAAATTTTTCAAAAAT
Source organism: Stomorhina lunata (assembly GCA_933228675.1). Taxonomy (NCBI): domain Eukaryota; kingdom Metazoa; phylum Arthropoda; class Insecta; order Diptera; family Rhiniidae; genus Stomorhina; species Stomorhina lunata. The sequence continues at coordinate 26,137,003 of OW121741.1, read as the reverse complement.
TTCCTATTTTTATAGGAAATTTTTCAAAAATTTCCTATTTTTATAGGAAATTTTTTAAAAAATTTCCTATTTTTATAGGAAATTTTTTAAAAAATTTCCTATTTTTATAGGAAATTTTTTAAAAAATTTCCTATTTTTATAGGAAATTTTTTAAAAAATTTCCTATTTTTATAGGAAATTTTTCAAAAATTTCCTATTTTTATAGGAAATTTTTCAAAAATTTCCTATTTTTATAGGAAATTTTTCAAAAATTTCCTATTTTTATAGGAAATTTTTCAAAAATTTCCTATTTTTATAGGAAATTTTTCAAAAATTTCCTATTTTTATAGGAAATTTTTCAAAAATTTCCTATTTTTATAGGAAATTTTTCAAAAATTTCCTATTTTTATAGGAAATTTTTCAAAAATTTCCTATTTTTATAGGAAATTTTTCAAAAATTTCCTATTTTTATAGGAAATTTTTCAAAAATTTCCTATTTTTATAGGAAATTTTTCAAAAATTTCCTATTTTTATAGGAAATTTTTCAAAAATTTCCTATTTTTATAGGAAATTTTTCAAAAATTTCCTATTTTTATAGGAAATTTTTCAAAAATTTCCTATTTTTATAGGAAATTTTTCAAAAATTTCCTATTTTTATAGGAAATTTTTCAAAAATTTCCTATTTTTATAGGAAATTTTTCAAAAATTTCCTATTTTTATAGGAAATTTTTCAAAAATTTCCTATTTTTATAGGAAATTTTTCAAAAATTTCCTATTTTTATAGGAAATTTTTCAAAAATTTCCTATTTTTATAGGAAATTTTTCAAAAATTTCCTATTTTTATAGGAAATTTATCAAAAATTTCCTATTTTTATAGGAAATTTTTCAAAAATTTCCTATTTTTATAGGAAATTTTTCAAAAATTTCCTATTTTTATAGGAAATTTTTCAAAAATTTCCTATTTTTATAGGAAATTTTTCAAAAATTTCCTATTTTTATAGGAAATTTTTCAAAAATTTTCTATTTTTGTAGGATACTTTTCAAAAATTTTCTATTTTTGTTGGAAATTTTTCAAAAATTTCAATAATTCCTGCTATAAACCAAATGTATTGTTAACCTGTTTTTAAGATATAGTCTATAATAAAATTTAAATTATAAACTTTTGATTACAAACAAAAGCCATCTATTTATAGTAATTGGCTTAATAACTATAAAAAAAATCTACTTTGTCCTATAATTTTGTTTAACCATCACTTTAGCGTAAATGTTTGTCGTAAACAAAAGTGAAGTATGTTTGCAAAAAAAAAATAAAAAAAGATATCATAAAGTAGAGAAGAACAAAAGAGTTAATAAGCTTTTGTATACATATTTATGAGCTTTTGTATGCATAAACATAATTTGTTGCACACATGTTGTTTTACTGCAGTTTATTGCATTTTAATGTACTTTTTTACAATATGTTGCCTTTTACCCTTGTCAAGTATTTTAAGTACTTTTAATATATATATTAACTTTTTGCTGATATTGTCTTTTCAAGTTGATGACAAACAACAAAAAAGTTGATGACAAACACTCGACATTGTGTTTGTTGAACATATTCATAAATATGTTCGGTATTGACAGAGATCTCGGATGGAAAGTGTGTCAGTTGTTTTAAAAAAAGAACATTATTTTTGAATTAAACAAGCGAAAAAAAATAAAAAGTAGGTGAAGACTCATGACATGATACCCTATACCTCTTGAAGTGTATGTGGACCGATAAACATTATTTTTTATAATTTAGAATCATATCTTTTCTTAATTTTGATAACATATAAATGTTTTACAACAAATTATGGATATGTATGTATGTATGCCTTTCCCGGCTTGTCTGTGCAGATTTGAGATTTCTAGATGTCTGTGTGTTTCATCAGTACAAACCCTATATACCCTCCCCTTCTTATGATGCAGTAGAATATAAAAATCATTAATTTTCCTAGAAGTTAAAATACCTTTCAAATTTTATGCTATTTTTATTACGAGCTAATTTATTACCACATATTTTCCACGTGCAAGACTTTGAATTACCAAATCATTTTATCCCTCTTATAAAAATATAATAAAATAATTTTACTACAAGCTTGCTTAAGTATTTCTGTTAAACATTTACCCATATTAACCATAAATGAAAGCATTTCCAGCACTTCAATTAAATTCCTCCAAATGGAAAACTATAAAATGAACTTAGTCAAAAGCTTCTCCTACAATGACTCTATTTAAATATAAACGGCAAAAAGAAAAACTAAATCTTTCTTCAATTTAAGAATTTTTTATTACAAAACAAACAAACATCATAACTAACTCCTTTTGGTTTAGCTAATTCGTAAAACAGTAAAATGTTGCAAAGTAAAAGTAAAATAACAATAAAATGATTTTAGAGAAAATAATAGAATTTAATATACACCAGAGACTAGATTGGCGGCATTGAAGGCAAAACTAAAATTTTGACTGTCTCAAAAAATCTTCAAAAACGTTTTAAGATTTCCAGCTTTAAAAGAAAGTGATTCTTAAACCAAACAATCTTCACAAAATTTTGTATTTTGATATAAAATAAAAAATAAAAATAAAACTCTGAAATAAATTCTTATTCCGTTTATCGTGGCTTCTTTGTCAATATGTATCTGTGCACTTATACAAACCATATTTCCCTGCTAAACGAAAATAATATAAAGATTTATGACATTTTTATTGTTTGTAATAAAAATGCAACATACTGTTACTAATGTTATAGTTGCGCTAAATTCTTACCAATTTTTTATGGTTCCGAGTAAGTAATTCTTTGGACTACACTATAGTTAGGAATGTTACTATAAGTAGGATAATATGTATGTAACTCATAACAAAGACTATAAAGAAATATAAAGATGTTAAACTTCCATACATTGATTTGCCGTATGGTAGTTTTGAAAAGTCCCACAAAAAATTTTTAAATGAAAAATTTGCTGTACAATTTTTTCAACGGAAAATTTTTTCTATAAAAAATTTTGAACCGAAAAATTTTCTACCAAAAAATTTTAACCGAAAAATTTTCTTTAAAAATTTTTTAACCGAAAAATTTTCTATAAAAAATTGTTAACCGAAAAATTTTCTATAAAAAAATTTTAAGCGAAAAATTTTCTATAAAAAATATTTAAGCGAAAAATTTTCTATAAAAAATGTTAACCGAAAAATTGTCTATAAAAATTTTTATCCGAAAAATGTTCTATAAAAATTTTTAAGCGAAAAATTTTCTATAAAAAATGTTAACCGAAAAATTTCCTAAAAAAATTTTTAACCGAAAAATTTTCTTTAAAAACTTTTTAACCGAAAAATTTTCTATAAAAAATTTTTAACCGAAAAATTTTCTATAAAAAATTTTTAACCGAAAAATTTTCTATAAAAAATTTTTAGGCGAAAAATTTTCTAAAAAAACTTTTTAACCGAAAAATTTTCTTTAAAAAGTTTTTAACCGAAAAATTTTCTATAAAAAATTGTTAACCGAAAAATTTTCTATAAAAAATTTTTAAGCGAAAAATTTTCTAAAAAAATTTTTAACCGAAAAATGTTCTATAATAATTTTTAACAGAAAAATTTTCTATAAAAAATTTTTAACTGAAAAATTTTCTATAAAAAATTTTTAACCGAAAAATTTTCTATAAAAAATTTTAACCGAAAATTTTTCTATAGAAAAATTTTAACCGAAAATTTTTCTATAGAAAAATTTTAACCGAAAAATTTTCTATAAAAATTTTTTAACCGAAAAATTTTCTATAAAAAATTTTTAACCGAAAATTTTTCTATAAAAAATTTTTAACCGAAAATTTTTCTATAAAAAATTTTTAACCGAAAAATTTTCTATAAAAATTTTTAACCGAAAAATTTTCTGTGAAAAATTTTTAACCGGAAAATTTTCTATAAAAAATTTGTTACCGAAAAATTTTCTATAAAAAATTTTTAACCGAAAAATTTTCTATAAAAAATTTTTAACCGAAAAATTTTCTATAAAAAATTTTTAATCGAAAAATTTTTCAAAATATATTTTTAATCGAAAAATTTTTCAAAATATATTTTTAATCGAAATATTTTCTATAAAACATTTTAAACCGAAAAATTTTCTATAAAAATATTTAATAGAAAAATTTTCTAAAAAAATATTTTAAGTCGAAATATTTTCTATAAAAAATTTTTAACCGAAATTTTTTTTATAAAAAATTTTTAATCGAAAAATTTTCTAAAAAAAATTTTAATCGAAAAATTTTTTTTTATAAAAAATTTTTAACAGAAATTTTTAAAAAATTTTAACCGAAAAATTTTCTGTTAATTTGAACTAAAACATTTTTTTTTAAATTTTGAACCGAATAAACATTTGAAGCTATTTTTAACCGACAAATTTTCTATAAAAATTTTTTAACCGAAAAATTTTTTATAAAAATTTTTTAACCGAAAAATTTTCTATAAAAATTTTTTAACCGAAAAATTTTCTATAAAAATTTTTTAACCGAAAAATTTTCTATAAAAATTTTTTAACCGACAAATTTTCTATAAAAATTTTTTAACCGAAAAATTTTCTATAAAAATTTTTTAACTGAAAAATTTTCTATAAAAATTTTTTAACCGAAAAATTTTCTATAAAAATTTTTTAACCGAAAAATTTTCTATAAAAATTTTTTAACCGAAAAATTTTCTATAAAAATTTTTTAACCGAAAAATTTTCTATAAAAATTTTTTAACCGAAAAATTTTCTATAAAAATTTTTTAACCGAAAAATTTTCTATAAAAATTTTTTAACCGAAAAATTTTCTATACAAATTTTTTAACCGAAAAATTTTCTATACAAATTTTTTAACCGAAAAATTTTCTATAAAAATTTTTTAACCGAAAAATTTTCTATAAAAATTTTTTAACTGAAAAATTTTCTACAAAAACTTTTGAAACGAAAAATTTTCTACAAAAACTTTTTAACCGAAAAATTTTCTATAAAAATTTTTTAACCGAAAAATTTTCTATAAAAATTTTTTAACCGAAAAATTTTCTAAAAAAATTTTTAATCGAAAAATTTTCTTTAAAAACTTTTTAACCGAAAAATTTTCTATAAAAAATTTTTAACCGAAAAATTTTCTATAAAAAATTTTTAACCGAAAAATTTTCTATGAAAAATTTTTAACCGACAAATTTTCTATAAAAAATTTTTAATCGAAAACTTTTTTATGAAAAATGTTAAACCGAAAAATTTTCTATAAAAAATTTTAACCGAAAATTTTTCTAATAAAAATTTTTAAGTTCTGAGCGGGTGGATGAATATAACTTTTGTGGCATAATCACTTTGTTCATATTGGGCTGTCAAAAGGAGCTTTGTGGTCAACAAGGAGGTTGTAAGTGTCTATTTGTTTTTCTTGAGTCTCTTCAGCAGTATAGAAATCTAGTCAGTGGTGGATTTACCTGGTCTTAAACCACATTTTCAGGCCCCAATTATTTCGTTCATTTTGGGTTTTTGCGTTTCACGGACTAGAAATTGACGTGGTAGTAAAAAGCAATCAAAGGAAGAAACGTAGCCCATACAGAGCCGCAAACACTAATACATAACAAAATACGAAAAAAATGCGGTATTTGTAGGTGTGGTAAAAAAACAAAAAACATTTTTAGAATTTTTTCGGTCAAGCCCGACCCTTCACCACTAAGGTCAAAGGTGTTCCTTTTCCTCTATAAAAACAAATATTAGCTAAATTTTGCCATCATACACATCATACATATTCTCAAAACTTATACATATAAGCTGTTTCCGCCATTTGGACTTATATGAGAGCTATGGTCCAATAAAATTCAAAATTCTCATTATCTTCGGACTTACGAGCGTTTTAGTGAATTTTGTCTTATTTAGTGCGTTTTTAGAAAAGAGTTTGTATGGGAGCTATGGTCAAATGTGAACCGATTTCAACGAAATTTAAATTTCATTAAAAAAATATTGATTTTTGTGGCCAATATATCAATTCCGGGAAGTGGGACCTATGGGAGGTACCATAAATAATGGACCGATTTTGACGAATTTCAATAGCTATGGTCCCATTATCAAAAAAATTATCTGTGCCAAATTTCATCAAATTATCTTTAGAATTGCGACCTCCAGTTTGATTACAAGGTTTACATGGGGGTCCAGCCAGCCAGACGGACGGACGGACATCGCTAAATCGACTCAGAAAGTGATTCTAAGCCTATTGGTATACTAAAAGATGGGTCTAAGACAAATATTCCTATGCGTTACATACATCAGCACAAACTTATAATACCCTTTCCACATATGGTCGTGAAGGGTATAAATATTATCCTTAGCAGTGACATCACTCATTTTCAGAGTTGATTTTTTTTTTATTTGAGTTGACAGACAGTTAAAATTGGTTATATGTCAAGAACCTGCTAAGACAAATCTATATTCTAGTTGGCAGCTATTTGACAACAGTTTCTAATCAGTTGCTAACTTTTGGTTTTGCATAACACATTAATATTGTTACAAGTGCAGCCTTAATAAGCTTACATCTAGTGTAAGGCTAGATGCATATAGTAATATCTATGGAATACGAATTAAGTGGTTAAGGCGTGGAATTCTTTCTTGCTATTTAACTTCAAGGAAAAGGGTAGATAAATATTAGAAATTTTCTGGAATTGTTTATAAAGATTTATAAATTTAAATCCAGAAAAAAAAAAACAAACGAGCACAAATTTCTTGAAACAATTCCAGTTAGTGACGTTACAATATAAATATATAGTCAACTTTACTAAAATTATTTTCTTTACAAATTTTTACCTTGAGGGCAATAAATACTTCTTATGGTTCCACATTATGTAATTTTGCTTTATATAACATCAGCTTTTTGAGCTGTATACTTAAAGTGCTTTTTATTAGCAATTGTTTCTATTTTCCTATCTTTTATTTGTTACGACAATTTTCTATAGAACATGTTCAAGTTGAGTGTATTTGAGTTGTATTGTAAGTAAAACCAACCAACTTTTCTTGCAACGTTAGTTATTTAGATAAAAATTTAAGCACAAAAATAAAATCCTTAAAAAGAAATAAAATTCAGATAAAATCATGAAAAATTGAAAGAAACATCCAAATGGTACTGGTATTGTGCACAAAAGATAACCCCTTAAGCTGATGCTTTAAGGATCCACTCGAATGTGTGTGATTTAAGAGCTGCTATATTGCGTGTATTGCCCTTTTTCTGTGGATATCATTTGGAAATCTAACTCTTGGCTGGTGAGCTCGTTTTGGATTGTATGTATTATATAACTGCTGTTGCTAAAGACATTTAAGCATACTCCTTCTCCACTTTCCATACTTATTTATTTTGTATTTTATTATATCTTTTTATTTTCATTATTTTGCAATTCTTAACATAAGTTGTTATTGTTAAAAGTTCTTTATGTATTTTTTCTCAAGTAGTCTGTGATAAGTTTGCACTTTATAAAATATCTTTGATGATGTTCTTATAGATAAAATAAAATTGTATAAGAAACTGCTATAGCACTCAATTTTGTTCATTTTAATTTTTTCATAATAGGATAAATTAAAAGTATATCTACGTGCTTTTATTATCAAAATGATATCAATTGTATTATGTTATTAACTCGTTTAAGAGGCAATTGATTTAAATTTTAATACATACATACGTATCTGCTTAGTTCACAAAAAAAGGCACGTTTTTCCTGTATCCAAGAGCTTTTTAGAGCTTGGAAGGGAAAGAGTTTCATAATTTTCATAAAATGTGTAGGTTATAAAGATGAACATGCTTTGACTTTTGTAACATTTATTGAAGAATGCTATCAAAATAGGAAATTTTTAAAAAATCAAATAGGAAATTTTTGAAAAATTTCCTATAAAAATAGGATATTTTTGAAAAATTTCCTATACAAATAGAAAACTTTTGAAAAATTTCCTATACAAATAGGAAATTTTTGAAATATTTTCTATAAAAATAGGAAATTTTTGAAAAATTTCCTATAAAAATAGGAAATTTTTGAAAAATTTCCTATAAAAATTGGAAATTTTTGAAAAATTTCCTATAAAAATTGGAAATTTTTGAAAAATTTCCTATTAAAATAGGAAATTTTTGAAAAATTTCCTATTAAAATAGGAAATTTTTGAAAAATTTCCTATAAAAATAGGAAATTTTTGAAAAATTTCCTATAAAAATAGGAAATTTTTGAAAAATTTCCTATAAAAATAGGAAATTTTTGAAAAATTTCCTATAAAAATAGGAAATTTTTGAAAAATTTCCTATAAAAGTAGGAAATTTTTAAAAAATTTCCTATAAAAATAAGAAATTTTTGAAAAATTTCCTATAAAAATAGGAAATTTTTGAAAAATTTCCTATAAAAATAGGAAATTTTTGAAAAATTTCCTATAAAAATAGGAAATTTTTGAAAAATTTCCTATAAAAATAGGAAATTTTTGAAAAATTTCCTATAAAAATAGGAAATTTTTGAAAAATTTCCTATAAAAATAGGAAATTTTTGAAAAATTTCCTATAAAAATAGGAAATTTTTGAAAAATTTCCTATAAAAATAGGAAATTTTTGAAAAATTTCCTATAAAAATAGGAAATTTTTGAAAAATTTCCTATAAAAATAGGAAATTTTTGAAAAATTTCCTATAAAAATAGGAAATTTTTGAAAAATTTCCTATAAAAATAGGAAATTTTTGAAAAATTTCCTATAAAAATAGGAAATTTTTGAAAAATTTCCTATAAAAATAGGAAATTTTTGAAAAATTTCCTATAAAAATAGGAAATTTTTGAAAAATTTCCTATAAAAATAGGAAATTTTTGAAAAATTTCCTATAAAAATAGGAAATTTTTGAAAAATTTCCTATAAAAATAGGAAATTTTTGAAAAATTTCCTATAAAAATAGGAAATTTTTGAAAAATTTCCTATAAAAATAGGAAATTTTTGAAAAATTTCCTATAAAAATAGGAAATTTTTGAAAAATTTCCTATAAAAATAGGAAATTTTTGAAAAATTTCCTATAAAAATAGGAAATTTTTGAAAAATTTCCTATAAAAATAGGAAATTTTTGAAAAATTTCCTATAAAAATAGGAAATTTTTGAAAAATTGCCTATAAAAATAGGAAATTTTTGAAAAATTGCCTATAAAAATAGGAAATTTTTGAAAAATTGCCTATAAAAATAGGAAATTTTTGAAAAATTTCCTATAAAAATAGGAAATTTTTGAAAAATTTCCTATAAAAATAGGAAATTTTTGAAAAATTTCCTATAAAAATAGGAAATTTTTGAAAAATTTCCTATAAAAATAGGAAATTTTTGAAAAATTTCCTATAAAAATAGGAAATTTTTGAAAAAATTCCTACAAAAATAGGAAATTTTTGAAAAATTTCCTATAAAAATAGAAAATTTTTGAAAAATTTCCTATAAAAATAGAAAATTTTTGAAAAATTTCCTATAAAAATAGGAAATTTTTGAAAAATTTCCTATAAAAATAGGAAATTTTTGAAAAATTTCCTATAAAAATAGGAAATTTTTGAAAAATTTCCTATAAAAATAGGAAATTTTTGAAAAATTTCCTATAAAAATAGGAAATTTTTGAAAAATTTCCTATAAAAATAGGAAATTTTTGAAAAATTTCCTATAAAAATAGGAAATTTTTGAAAAATTTCTTATAAAAATAGGAAATATTTGAAAAATTTCCTATAAAAATAGGAAATTTTTGAAAAATTTCCTATAAAAATAGGAAATTTTTGAAAAATTTCCTATAAAAATAGGAAATTTTTGAAAAATTTCCTATAAAAATAGGAAATTTTTGAAAAATTTCCTATAAAAATAGGAAATTTTTGAAAAATTTCCTATAAAAATAGGAAATTTTTGAAAAATTTCCTATAAAAATAGGAAATTTTTGAAAAATTTCCTATAAAAATAGGAAATTTTTGAAAAATTTCTTATAAAAATAGGAAATTTTTGAAAAATTTCCTATAAAAATAGGAAATTTTTGAAAAATTTCCTATAAAAGTAGGAAATTTTTGAAAAATTTCCTATAAAAGTAGGAAATTTTTGAAAAATTTCCTATGAAAATAGGAAATTTTTTAGATATTTCCTATAAAAATTGTGAATTTTTTGTATAAGCAAAACCAACTGGTTTATTTATAATTTAGATTATCTTCATTTTTTTACTGTAAACACTATCAAAACCTGCTATAACTTCAATATAAAAACTTCTAAGAAATCTGTGAACTAAAAAAACTCTATTTAAAGATAACAACCTAACACTTAAACTCAGCAGGATAATGAATACAAAGTTGTAATAATTATAAGTTGTCAGCTTTCAGGAATAAGGAACACGAAAAGGAAAAAAATACACTTTCCTTAAACTCGATTTATTATTTGCTCCAAGCAAACATTTCTTTTTTACAGTTTTGGTTTGTTGAAAAGATTGTAAAGCTTGGTCAACTCGACATAATAATAATTAAAGTAATCATGTTGTTGGTCTTAAGTTTTATGGCTTTTTTTCCTTTTTCTTCTGCTTTAGCTTTATATAAAAACAGCATCTTATTACTTTGCTTCTGAAGTTTTTCTTCTGCTGATTTTTTTAAACTTTTTTATATAATTTGTTTACTTTTTAAGTACAAGAAGTGTAATATAAATATTATAATAATAATTATGTTGATGTACCTCAGATGGAAGTTATTAAATACATAAGCCAAAGAGATAAAATTTCTAAGATATGAAGTACAATTTTTCTTTATGTTCTTTTGTAATTACTTCTAAAGAACAAACACAGTAGGAAAATGACCGAGTGATGGAACAAAAAAGGTTTTTATAATTTTTAAGTAAAAGACCACATGATATTAAATATCTTTAGCATCTAAGAAAAAGGTCAAATGACAGAAAAAAAAAAATTATCAAATTTTTAGAGTCGTTACTTTTGCCGATTTGCAAGAAACGGTCATGTTGTCAGCATGAATTTTGCATCTGAAAATTTACTGGGATTGCCATGATGACTTAATGTTATTCATTTAAGGTATGCTCGCCATTAAAGGGTATGCTAAGGTCACTCTTCTATATGTATATTATTTTTTTATCTAAAATGTTTCTATAGAAAATTCTTTTTATCGAAAATTTTTCTATATAAAAATTTTTTTATCGAAAATTTTTCTATATAAAAATTTTTTTATCGAAAATTTTTCTATATAAAAATTTTTTTATCGAAAATTTTTCTATATAAAAATTTTTTTATCGAAAATTTTTCTATATAAAATTTTTTTTATCGAAATTTTTCTATATAAAAATTTTTTTATGGAAAATTTTTCTATACAAAAATTTTTTTATCGAAAATTTTTCTATATAAAAATTTTGTTATCGAAAATTTTTCTATATAAAAATTTTTTTTATCGAAAATTTTTCTATATAAAAATTTTTTATCGAAAAGTTTTCTACATAAAAATTTTTTTATCGAAAATTTTTCTATATAAAAATTTTTTTATCGATAATTTTTCTATAGAAAAATATTTCTATCGAAAATTTTTCTATAGAAAAATATTTCTATCGAAAATTTTTTTATAGAAAAATATTTCTATCGATAATTTTTCTATAGAAAAATATTTCTATCGAAAATTTTTCTATAGAAAAATATTTCTATCGAAAATTTTTCTATAGAAAAAAATTTCTATCGAAAATTTTTCTATAGAAAAATATTTCTATCGAAAATTTTTCTATAGAAAAATATTTCTATCGAAAATTTTTCTATAGAAAAATATTTCTATCGAAAATTTTTCTATAGAAAAATATTTCTATCGAAAATTTTTCTATAGAAAAATATTTCTATCGAAAATTTTTCTATAGAAAAATATTTCTATCGAAAATTTTTCTATAGAAAAATATTTCTATCGAAAATTTTTCTATAGAAAAATATTTCTATCGAAAATTTTTCTATAGAAAAATATTTCTATCGAAAATTTTTCTATAGAAAAATATTTCTATCGAAAATTTTTCTATAGAAAAATATTTCTATCGAAAATTTTTCTATAGAAAAATATTTCTATCGAAAATTTTTCTATAGAAAAATATTTCTATCGAAAATTTTTCTATAGAAAAATATTTCTATCGAAAATTTTTCTATAGAAAAATATTTCTATCGAAAATTTTTCTATAGAAAAATATTTCTATCGAAAATTTTTCTATAGAAAAATATTTCTATCGAAAATTTTTCTATAGAAAAATATTTCTATCGAAAATTTTTCTATAGAAAAATATTTCTATCGAAAATTTTTCTATAGAAAAATATTTCTATCGAAAATTTTTCTATAGAAAAATATTTCTATCGAAAATTTTTCTATAGAAAAATATTTCTATCGAAAATTTTTCTATAGAAAAATATTTCTATCGAAAATTTTTCTATAGAAAAATATTTCTATCGAAAATTTTTCTATAGAAAAATATTTCTATCGAAAATTTTTCTATAGAAAAATATTTCTATCGAAAATTTTTCTATAGAAAAATATTTCTATCGAAAATTTTTCTATAGAAAAATATTTCTATCGAAAATTTTTCTATAGAAAAATATTTCTATCGAAAATTTTTCTATAGAAAAATATTTCTATCGAAAATTTTTCTATAGAAAAATATTTCTATCGAAAATTTTTCTATAGAAAAATATTTCTATCGAAAATTTTTCTATAGAAAAATATTTCTATCGAAAATTTTTCTATAGAAAAATATTTCTATCGAAAATTTTTCTATAGAAAAATATTTCTATCGAAAATTTTTCTATAGAAAAATATTTCTATCGAAAATTTTTCTATAGAAAAATATTTCTATCGAAAATTTTTCTATAGAAAAATATTTCTATCGAAAATTTTTCTATAGAAAAATATTTCTATCGAAAATTTTTCTATAGAAAAATATTTCTATCGAAAATTTTTCTATTGAAAAATATTTCTATCGAAAATTTTTCTATAGAAAAATATTTCTATCGAAAATTTTTCTATAGAAAAATATTTCTATCGAAAATTTTTCTATAGAAAAATATTTCTATCGAAAATTTTTCTATAGAAAAATATTTCTATCGAAAATTTTTCTATAGAAAAATATTTCTATCGAAAATTTTTCTATAGAAAAATATTTCTATCGAAAATTTTTCTATAGAAAAATATTTCTATCGAAAATTTTTCTATAGAAAAATATTTCTATCGAAAATTTTTCTATAGAAAAATATTTCTATCGAAAATTTTTCTATAGAAAAATATTTCTATCGAAAATTTTTCTACAGAAAAATATTTCTATCGAAAATTTTTCTATAGAAAAATATTTCTATCGAAAATTTTTCTATAGAAAAATATTTCTATCGAAAATTTTTCTATAGAAAAATATTTCTATCGAAAATTTTTCTATAGAAAAATATTTCTATCGAAAATTTTTCTATAGAAAAATATTTCTATCGAAAATTTTTCTATAGAAAAATATTTCTATCGAAAATTTTTCTACAGAAAAATATTTCTATCGAAAATTTTTCTATAGAAAAATATTTCTATCGAAAATTTTTCTATAGAAAAATATTTCTATCGAAAATTTTTCTATAGAAAAATATTTCTATCGAAAATTTTTCTATAGAAAAATATTTCTATCGAAAATTTTTCTATAGAAAAATATTTCTATCGAAAATTTTTCTATAGAAAAATATTTCTATCGAAAATTTTTCTATAGAAAAATATTTCTATCGAAAATTTTTCTATAGAAAAATATTTCTATCGAAAATTTTTCTATAGAAAAATATTTCTATCGAAAATTTTTCTAAGAACCCAAAAAGTTAATATAGAAAAATATTTCTATCGAAAATTTTTCTATAGAAAAATATTTCTTAGAGTAGATTAAAAACCGTAAATATATTTGTATATATTTTTTTATCATCATTAAACAACGACCATAATTTCGAACTTTTAACAAAGAAATTTTTAATATCATCTTAATGAGATATTCTACAAAAATATTACTAGAGTTCATTAAACTTTAGAACAAAATTAAAAAAAAAATTCCTTTTCAAAGTCTTTGACCGATTTAGTACAAACTGCACTTACCATAGAATTAATAAAAATGAAAGCATAAAAAATCAAAAAAAAAAAATATTTAAAAGAAATATTAAACTTGCTTTAAGAACCCAAAAAGTTAATATCCTTCAGTTTATTTCAAGGATAAACTTAAAAAACAATTTTTCAAGAAACAGCTTAACTAAAAATTATTTCACATACATTTAATAGAAATGAGCTTTATTAAAAGAATAAACAAGCCGATAGATATATAAGACTAATATCTTTAATTGACTGCCTTTGTTAAAGGACCTTAAGTTTTTTGAAATTTAAAATATCAACCAAAATCCTTAGCATTATCTTAAACAAATTTAGTCAGAAAACTACAACTGCTCAAAGCTTTTAGCAAATTTAGTACTTTTACCCTCTCTTTGCAAATAGTCTTAACATGTAAAACTAAACCAATTTCATTAAATGCAACCAAATACCAAAAAACACAATTTTAGATAAGTTTTTAACCAAAACTTAAGTAAACTTCAATAGTTGTAACAAAACGCTCATCCTCGCATTCTATAGTTACAAGGAAAGTCTTAGGGGTGCTCGTGTATATAAGAAAGAAATAAGGTGTACTAAAGAATATTTCTTGTCTGTGTGTGTAAAAATTCCAGTATTGAAATATTTTCAACATCATATTACGCACTTAAGTTGTTACACAACAACATCAATAACAAATACAAGCATTTTCCATTTATCTCCCCATTGAAATCATATCAAGTTTTTCCATCAAACAACAACTAACAATTTTATGAAACTCTGAAACCCAAATAACTAGTGAAAAGGCTAAAGTAACAACAATGTGAGAGAAAAACTGAAACTTAAATTACAACAACAATTTAAAGTTTTTAAATAGAATTTGTGACCAAAAACATATTAAGACAAGAGTTTACTCAAACACTTTTTAACAAACTTTGGAAAAGAGCAAATGGAAAAAAACACGTAAAAGTTGATATTCTAAACGATAGTGTGTGGTCAATGTAAAGGGAACAAGACTTAGTTAAAATTATCTTTTGTCAATGATAAGAATCATTTCAATGACTAACTAAACTTCAATATGTGACATTAGAACTACTTAAAAAAAAGTATAGGAATTGAAATTATAATGTTCACTTTAATTTGGCCATCAAACTTTTCTTATTGAATGAATAGAGGAGATTCTTTACAAACCAGAAGAACTTATAAATAAATTTTCGGTAGAAACATTTGTAATAGCAAAATTTTCGATAAAAAAATTTTTCTATAGAAAAATTTTCGATAAAAAAAAATTTCTATAGAAAAATTTTTGATAAAGAAATTTTTCTATAGAAAAATTTTCGATAAAAAAATTTTTCTATAGAACAATTTTCGATAAAAAAATTTGTCTATAGAAAAATTTTCAATAAAAAAATTTTTCTATAGAAAAATTTTCGACAAAAAAATTTTTCTATAGAACAATTTTCGATAAAAAAATTTTCTATAGAAAAATTTTCTACAAAAAATGTTTCTATAGAAAAATTTTGGACAAAAAATTTTTCTATAGAAAAATTTTAGATAAAAAATTTTTCTATAGAAAAATTTTCTATTAAAACATTTTTCTATAGA
Organism: Stomorhina lunata; assembly: GCA_933228675.1. Classification (NCBI taxonomy): domain Eukaryota; kingdom Metazoa; phylum Arthropoda; class Insecta; order Diptera; family Rhiniidae; genus Stomorhina; species Stomorhina lunata. The sequence continues at coordinate 26,121,342 of OW121741.1, read as the reverse complement.
AAAATTTTCGATAAAAAAATTTTTCTATAGAAAAATTTTCGATAAAATAATTTTGATTAAAAAAATGTTTCTATAGAAAAATTTTCAATAAAAAAATTTTTGTATAGAAAAATTTTCGATAAAAAAATTTTTCTATAGAAAAATTTTCGATAAAAAAATTTTTCTATAGAAAACTTTTCGATAAAAAAATTTTTCTATAGAAAAATTTTCGATAGTTAAATTTTACTATAGAAAAATTTTCGATAAAAAAATTTTTTAAAGAAATTAATTTTTAATTGAACCAGAAATTTATGTTGATAGTCGTGGGTTCGAGTCGGGCTCAGGTTCATGTCATAAATTATTATTATTTTTTTCTTAATTTATGATTTTTTAAATTAGATGAATAAACTTTAGGAATACTGAAAAAACTATGTGACACTTAGCAGTGTGGAATGCTGCATTTTCTGTCCCGCTACGGACTTCATCAGCACACTGTGTCACCAACTGTTAAGTTAAGATCATCTATTTAACTGAATTCTTAAGCGAAATTGAAAACGAGAATTATGTTAACACTCATTTCTATTTCACCTATGACCATATGATCGATTCAGTTAGACGAACTTATCCACCACAGTTTTTTCCTTTATGTTTTGTATCCCTATCCTTTATTAATCTACATTCTACAAAGATTTTTGTTTTTGACAAGTTTTGTTTTATTCTTTTATATAAAAAAATTTCCGATAAAAAAATTTTTGTATAGAAAAATTTTCGTTAAAAAAATTTTTCTATAGAAAAATTTTCGATAAAAAAATTTTTCTATAGAAAAATTTTCGATAAAAAGATTTTTCTATAGAAAAATTTTCGACAAAAAAATTTTTCAATAGAAAAATTTTCGATAAAAAAATTTTTCTATAGAAAAATTTTTCTATAGAAAAATTTTCGATAAAAAAATTTTTCTATAGAAAAATTTTCGATAAAAAAATTTTTCTATAGAAAAATTTTCGATAAAAAAATTTTTGTATAGAAAAATTTTCGATAAAAAAATTTTTCTATAGAAAAATTTTCGATAAAAAAATTTTTCTATAGAAAAATTTTCGATAAAAAAATTTTTCTATAGAAAAATTTTCGATAAAAAAATTTTTCTATAGAAAAATTTTCGATAAAAAAATTTTTCTATAGAAAAATTTTCGATAAAAAAATTTTTCTATAGAAAAATTTTCGATAAAAAAATTTTTCTATAGAAAAATTTTCGATAAAAAAATTTTTCTATAGAAAAATTTTCGATAAAAAAATTTTTCTATACAAAAATTTTCGATAAAAAAATTTTTCCATAGAAAAATTTTCCATAGAAAAATTTTCGACAAAAAAATTTTTCTACAGAAAAATTTTCGATAAAAAAATTTTTCCATAGAAAAATTTTCGACAAAAAAATTTTTCTACAGAAAAATTTTCGATAAAAAATTTTTCTATAGAAAAATTTTCGACAAAAAAATGTTTCTATAGAAAAATTTTCGACAAAAAAGTTTTTCTATAGAAAAATTTTCGATAAAAAATTTTTCTATACAAAAATTTTCGATAAAAAAATTTTTCCATAGAAAAATTTTCGACAAAAAAATTTTTCTATAGAAAAATTTTCGATAAAAAAAATGTATTTATAAATAAAAAAACTATTTTATATAGAAAATTTTCTATAAAAAATTTTTCTATAGACAAAATTTTAGATAAAAAAATTTTTCTATAGAAAAAAAAATTTTTCTATAGAAAAATTTTCGATAAAAAAAATTTTCTATAGAAAAATTTAATTATCGAAAATTTTTCTATGGAAAAATTAAAAAAAAAATTTCTTTAAAAAAATTTTTCTATTGAAAAATTTTCGATAAAAAAATTTTTCTATTGAGAAATTTTCGATAAAAAATTTTTCTATTGAGAAATTTTCGATAAAAAAATTTTTCTATTGAGATATTTTCGATAAAAAATTTTTCTACAGAAAAATTTTCGATAAAAAAATTTTTCTATTGAAAAATTTTCGATAACAAAATTTTTCTATTGAGAAATTTTCGATAAAAAAATTTTTCTATAGAGAAATTTCGACAAAAAATGTTTTTATAGAAAAATTTTGGACAAACAAATTTTCTATAGAAAAATTTTCGAAAAAAAAATTTTCTATTGAAAAATTTTCGATAAAAAAATTTTGATAAAAAAATTTTTCTATAGAAAATTTTCTATAAAAAAATTTTTTTATCTTGGACCCCACTTTTTTCATGTGTTTTATTCTGTAACTTTCAACAAAAATAAATGAAATTAGGCACATGTCTATTAGTTAATTCCAGAAAGAGCTCTACTAAAGCTGTACTAATTTGCATTAAAATCCGTCGACTCCTTGGGGTACCTGCTTTGGACTCCCATTTTTTTGTATTTTTATTTTCAATCCATAAGCCGTAATTATCAACAAAAGAAATTTGATACACGTTTTTTAGTTGATCTAAGAATTAATTGTGCTAATTTTTATTGAAATCCCCATTTTTTTCTCATATATTTTTATTCGCAATCTATAATTAAAACATGGATTTCTTTTTTTTTTAATATCGTATGCACTTTTTTATTATAAAAGTGCTAATATTTGGAATTATAAATGCAATTTGATTAAAAAGTTAAGCCTGAAGATATGCAATGCTTTTTCATTATAAGAAATATTCTTGACTTTTTTTCACTAAATTTTGATTTTTTCAAGATTGACAAAAGTTACTGATTTTTTTAGCTTAATCGATAGAAAAGCCTTTTGCCTTTTATTTCTAAAAATAGATATGATGTGCAATTACAGTAATATAAAGCTTTATCTCTCCCTTTGGCTTCTCTACTATCCCCTTTCCAAAGAATTTAACCCAATTAGTATATACTCTATATACAATTGTATAGGCAGTATTTGCCTCAGTGTTATTTATCTTTATCAAAAAAGCTAGTATCCTATATATTCCAGATTTGTATTTCTGATAATCTGTCTATATTTCTTGCAGGTATCTACCTGTAAGATGTTTAGTTTTATCATATTCAAATCAGCCAATACATTTTAAAGGTTATAACTTTTCTTCAACATAACCTTGCTTAAGAATTTATATTATATTTGCGAAAAGCAAATACTTCTTGATATCTTTTACAAACCCCAGAAGTAGCATCTATCCAAAGTTAGTCACGACAGTCAATCTACTATAATATGCACTTATCCTAAGGCATTGTCAGTTTTCTTAAAGTTTTTTCAGCTAAATTCTATTATGTTTTTTGAAATATTTTCTTTTAAAAGAAAGGGTAAAAAGTATATTGTATGTAGTGTTGCTGCAAGTTTATCACTGCTTTAATGCTCAGATTTCAGTTGTATCATCCACTGCAACCCAGTGAAAGTTTAAAGAAGACTACATGCTGTGTTTAAAATTCCAAGAAGCCTTTGATTGAGCCAGCTAAACTAATAGCCCATTCTCACGAGGCGACATGTCCCCTGAAAATGTTGCACGAAACAAGAGCTTGTTGGTCAGGGGAAGAGTGTTGCCTGTGGGGGTAGCAAAGACCCACGAAACGAGTTTTCATGGGACAAATTGACGTTTCTTTTTCTTCTCTTTCGTAATCATGTTATTGATATACGAACAGTGCTACCAGTCTTACAAAATTTCTACCACAAACAATTATGGGGATGGTAATAATGTGTAATGAAATAATACAATAAGAAAATTACTAAAACAGTAAACAAAACAATAAAAAAAAACGAAAATAAAACATAAAACAAAAGAATCAGAATTAAAAAAATATTTTGTGAACATTTCAGTTGTTTTTCAAAATTTGTTCTAGTTCAAAATTTTTTTAAGTTTTCTATTTATTGTCAAATTATTGTTGTAATTCTGAATTGTCGAATTGTTGTTTTAAATTTTGGCATTAAAAAACTTATTATCCAACAACAAAATCTATGTTGTTTTTGGCTTGTTGTATTTGTTGTAGCCATGCGTTAACCTGTATATATGAGCCTTGGTTTAAGGCTCATATATACAGGTTAATGCATAGCTACAACAAATACAATAAGCCAAAAACAACATAGATTTCATTGTTGGAAATATAGTTTTTAATGCCAAAATTAACAAAAACAATTGGATAATTCGGAATAACAACAATAATTTGACATTAGAAACAAAAACAAACTTTGAACTAAAAGAAATATTGAAAAAGCAGCTGACGATGTCTTTTTAAATTTTCTTTAGAATGTATTTAATATTCCATTCACACTATAAGTTTTTAGGTATTTTCGGAAATGAAAACACCATCGAAAACTTTACCATTCACATTATGGAAATTTGGCATTTCATAAGTTTTCGGGAGAAATTTATTTATTAATCGCGATTAGTTTTAAATACCGAACATAAAATATTTTTGAACATTAAATTGCATCAAAAAACAATAAAATAATCACTTTTTCATCACTTCATAATGTTTTTCCAGAAATTTTTAAAAATTAAAATGATTGTTTTTTTATATTTTATTTTAAACTGATTTATTTTTAATATTTTCATTTTTCTTACATAGAGTTGTAATAATTGGTATGAACTCAGTGTTGTATCGGTATTTTAATAGCTTTCATTGAAAACTAAAGTTTTCAATATTGTTTTAAGGTGAAATCTAACTAGTTTTCGAGCTCAATGTGAATGAGTTATAAAAATATTTGCATCCATTCATAAATAATTAAAAAAGACGAAGAGTCTAAAGATAGCTCTTTTATCAAAAAACAAGAATATCCTGTGTTGATTTCGCTCTAACCTTCATGGTTTAAGTCATTCCTTTTTAATTTTTTTATTTGGGATATTATTTGGCTCAATAAGATCCAAAATTTCTTCAAAATATTCATCATTATTTAAATCTGACATCTTTACTTTTTTTATTATCTCTTCAGTAATTGAATTCAATTTGGAGCGTAAGCAAGTAAAAAACAATAGCCCAGGGTTACCTATTTTTTAAATGTCATACAATATTTTTTTTCTATCATATGGTTAATTCATTAAATTAAAATAATATTCTATAAAAAAATTACAATTAAAAATTAATTATATATTATTCATTAGCGAATTCTGAAAAAAAATGTATCCCCACTTTAGCGATCACATCCGAGTGTCGGTGAAAAATATATTCATCTGGCACTACTGCAATAGACAATTAAACGTCAAAATGTCCCCTCATTGTTTCAACAAAAAAAGTATAATGTAAACGCATCTTGAAACACGAAGGGACACCAAAAGAAAACGTCAAAATGTTTCAGGGGACATGTCGCATCGTGAAAATTGGCTATAAGTCATAGTACTTTCAAATTTATCTGTTGGTTAATAAAATTCCACTCTATTTTCTTATCTACAGTTTGTCTTCCTGTAGGTCTGTAGCTAGCCATCCTCTTAGTTATGATTACTTAAGAGTTTGAAGACTTTAATAACAACTCTATTGTTTCGTCGAAGATCTCCTACAATTTGCTTTCTATAAAGCATTATTGTGTCAATTCCATTTAAGTTTATTTTCTAATATTTTTTTTTCTTAATAAATTTAAAATTGTTTATTTATTTCCAGTTAAAAGGATTTTCTGAAATATTTTAGTTATGTCAAATGTTTACGGTTTAGTTTTGAAAGGAATTTAATTATAAGCTGATGAAATAAGATCCAATTGTATAAACTATCTAATGGACTTCTGTTCATTTAAGGCTTAAGATAAATATTTTGTTGTATGTATGTATATATTTTGTTGTGAATATTTAAGAGGTAAATGATGTTTTGTACGAACATAAACTTCCGGATATTTTGAATTGCAAAATAATTTAATTACACAAAAAGTCAATTATATAGAAATGTTCTTAGGAACAAGATAAAAAGATATGAAAAGGGGCTAGGTAAAGAAATTTAAATTAAAAAATTTTTGCAAAATTTCCTATAAAGATTAAAAATTTTTGAAAAATTTCCTATAAAAATAAGATTTTTTTTTAAATTTCCTATAAAAATAAGAAATTTTTGAAAATTTTCCTATACAAATAAGAAACCTTTAAAAAATTTCCTATAAAAATAAGAAATTTTTGAAAAACTTCCTATAAAAAAAGAAATTTTTGGAAAATTTTTTATAAAAATAAGAAATTTTTGAATAAATTAATATAAAAATAAAAAATTTTTGAAAAATTTCCTATTAAAATAGGAAATTTTTGAAAAATTTCCTATTAAAATAGGAAATTTTTGAAAAATTTCCTATAAAAATAGGAAATTTTTGAAAAATTTCCTATAAAAATAGGAAATTTTTGAAAAATTTCCTATAAAAATAGGAAATTTTTGAAAAATTTCCTATAAAAATAGGAAATTTTTGAAAAATTTCCTATCAACATAGGAAATTTTTAAAAATTTCCTATCAAAATAGGAAATTTTTGAAAAATTTCCTATAAAAATAAGAAATTTTTGAAAAATTTCCTATAAAAATAGGAAATTTTTGTAAAATTTCCTATAAAAATAGGAAATTTTTGAAAAATTTCCTATAAAAATAGGAAATTTTTGAAAAATTTCCTATAAAAATAGGAAATTTTTGAAAAATTTCCTATAAAAATAGGAAATTTTTGAAAAATTTCCTATAAAAATAGGAAATTTTTGAAAAATTTCCTATAAAAATAGGAAATTTTTGAAAATTTTCCTATAAAAATAGGAAATTTTTGAAAAATTTCCTATAAAAATAGGAAATTTTTGAAAAATTTCCTATAAAAATAGGAAATTTTTGAAAAATTTCCTATAAAAATAGGAAATTTTTGAAAAATTTCCTATAAAAATAGGAAATTTTTGAAAAATTTCCTATAAAAATAGGAAATTTTTGAAAAATTTCCTATAAAAATAGGAAATTTTTGAAAAATTTCCTATAAAAATAGGAAATTTTTGAAAAATTTCCTATAAAAATAGGAAATTTTTGAAAAATTTCCTAAAAAATAGGAAATTTTTGAAAAATTTCCTATAAAAATAGGAAATTTTTGAAAAATTTCCTATAAAAATAGGAAATTTTTGAAAAATTTCCTATAAAAATAGGAAATTTTTGAAAAACTTCCTATAAAAATAGAAAATTTTTGAAAAACTTCCTATAAAAATAGGAAATTTTTGAAAAATTTCCTATAAAAATAGGAAATTTTTGAAAAATTTCCTATAAAAATAGGAAATTTTTGAAAAATTTCATATAAAAATAGAAAATTTTTGAAAAATTTCCTATAAAAATAGAAAATTTTTGAAAAATTTCCTATAAAAATAGGAAGTTTTTGAAAAATTTCCTATAAAAATAGGAAGTTTTTGAAAAATTTCCTATAAAAATAGGAAATTTTTGAAAAATTTCCTATAAAAATAGGAAATTTTTGAAAAATTTCCTATAAAAATAGGAAATTTTTGAAAAATTTCCTATAAAAATAGGAAATTTTTGAAAAATTTCCTATAAAAATAGGAAATTTTTGAAAAATTTCCTGTAAAAATAGGAAATTTTTGAAAAATTTCCTATAAAAATAGGAAATTTTTGAAAAATTTCCTATAAAAATAGGAAATTTTTGAAAAATTTCCTATAAAAATAGGAAATTTTTGTAAAATTTCCTATAAAAATAGGAAATTTTTGAAAAATTTCCTATAAAAATAGGAAATTTTTGAAAAATTTCCTATAAAAATAGGAAATTTTTGAAAAATTTCCTATAAAAATAGGAAATTTTTGAAAAATTTCCTATAAAAATAGGAAATTTTTGAAAAATTTCCTATAAAAATAGGAAATTTTTGAAAATTTTCCTATAAAAATAGGAAATTTTTGAAAAATTTCCTATAAAAATAGGAAATTTTTGAAAAATTTCCTATAAAAATAGGAAATTTTTGAAAAATTTCCTATAAAAATAGGAAATTTTTGAAAAATTTCCTATAAAAATAGGAAATTTTTGAAAAATTTCCTATAAAAATAGGAAATTTTTGAAAAATTTCCTATAAAAATAGGAAATTTTTGAAAAATTTCCTATAAAAATAGGAAATTTTTGAAAAATTTCCTAAAAAATAGGAAATTTTTGAAAAATTTCCTATAAAAATAGGAAATTTTTGAAAAATTTCCTATAAAAATAGGAAATTTTTGAAAAATTTCCTATAAAAATAGGAAATTTTTGAAAAACTTCCTATAAAAATAGAAAATTTTTGAAAAACTTCCTATAAAAATAGGAAATTTTTGAAAAATTTCCTATAAAAATAGGAAATTTTTGAAAAATTTCCTATAAAAATAGGAAATTTTTGAAAAATTTCATATAAAAATAGAAAATTTTTGAAAAATTTCCTATAAAAATAGAAAATTTTTGAAAAATTTCCTATAAAAATAGGAAGTTTTTGAAAAATTTCCTATAAAAATAGGAAGTTTTTGAAAAATTTCCTATAAAAATAGGAAATTTTTGAAAAATTTCCTATAAAAATAGGAAATTTTTGAAAAATTTCCTATAAAAATAGGAAATTTTTGAAAAATTTCCTATAAAAATAGGAAATTTTTGAAAAATTTCCTGTAAAAATAGGAAATTTTTGAAAAATTTCCTATAAAAATAGGAAATTTTTGAAAAATTTCCTATAAAAATAGGAAATTTTTGAAAAATTTCCTATAAAAATAGGAAATTTTTGAAAAATTTCCTATAAAAATAGGAAATTTTTGAAAAATTTCCTATAAAAATAGGAAATTTTTGAAAAATTTCCTATAAAAATAGGAAATTTTTGAAAAATTTCCTATAAAAATAGGAAATTTTTGAAAAATTTCCTATCAAAATAGGAAGTTTTTGAAAAATTTCCTATCAAAATAGGAAATTTTTGAAAAATTTCCTATAAAATTTGGAAAGTTTTGAAAAATTTCCTGTAAAAATAGAAAATTTTTGAAAAATTTCCTATAAAAATAGGAAGTTTTTGAAAAATTTCCTATAAAAATAGGAAATTTTTGAAAAATTTCCTATAAAAATGGAAAATTTTTGAAAAATTTCCTATAAAGATAGGAAATTTATGAAAAAATTCCTATAAAAATAGGAAATTTTTAAAAAAATTCCTATAAAAATAGGAAATTTTTGAAAAAATTCCTATAAAAATAGGAAATTTTTGAAAAAATTCCTATAAAAATAGAAATTTTTTGAAAAATTTCCTATAAAAATAGGAAATTTTTGAAAAATTTCCTACAAAAATAATACATTTTTGGAAAAATTCCTGTAGAAATAAGAAATTTTTGAAACATTTTCTATAAAAATAAGAACTTTTTTAAAAATTTCATATAAAAATTAGAAATTTTTAAAAAATTTCCTATTAAAATAAGAAACTTTTGAAAAATTTCCTATAAAAATAAGAAATTTTTGAAAAATTTTCTTATAAAAATCTTATAAAAGTAAGAAATTTTTAAAAAATTTCCTATTAAAATAAGAAATTTTTGAAATATTTCCTTTAAAAATAAGAAAGCTTGGAAAAAAAATTCTATAAAAATAAGAAATGTTTTAAAAATTTCCTATAAAAATAGAAAATTTTTGAAAAGTTTCTTATGAAAATAAGAAATTTTTGAAAAATTTTCTATAAAAATAAGAAATTTATTACAATTTCCCAATTTGTGTGTTATGTTGCAGTCATTACAAAGTAATCCAATACGTAAGTACATACCATTACAAATGTTTTGCTGGATCTTTTTTAAATACTGTTTTCTACTTATCAATACCTTTTACATTTCCTCCTCTTTTTCATAACTTAAACCTTCTATTGCTTCTTTTTTTTTTTTTTTTTTTTGAGAAAAGTAAGTGTTACACACGTCAGAGGCAAATAGTTAAAAGTGTTTGTGTATACTTGCGGCAAAATATGTGTGCATTTGGGTTTGTGGCTAACATCACTACAGGTGCAACATATACATACGAATTTATTACTATAAGTTGTCAAAAGTTGTCAAAAGTATGTTGTCATTTCTCTGACCAAGCATTTGTCTGTTCAGATATTGTGTGAAATTAAAGGCCAATGTGATGGCTTAAAATTTCTTGTGACATTACAAGACAAGCATATGGGAATTTAAAAAGTAAGCAGTGTGAGAATAGAAAATCTCTATTAAAGAAAGAGAATATTTTAGTGAAATGTTAAGGTTTTTATAAAATAAAGATTTACAAACAAATTGGTTATGAATTAAAGAAACAAATGTAAAAAATATAAAGAACTACTATAAGTAACAGAGAAATTTTGAACCGCCAAATATTGACCGATTGTAACAAAATTGTATATACTGACTGGTATTTATATAAAGCTTATTTAGTGGTCATAGCTGTCTTGGTTTATAATCTAATAGATTTTAACTGGCGTTTGTGGCATTTTAGTGGTTTCCGGGAGCGGTTTTTATATGAAAGCTATGGTCAAATATAAACCGATTCCTATAAAATTTGACATACTGACCAAAAGTATCATAAAACTTCTCTGTTCTAAATTTAGTTGTCATAGATATAACAATTGTTTTTAATTTATCAGCATAAATGTGTCTCCAATAATAAGTTTATTTCACAACTAATTACAAAATTTGCTTGTAACATGATTTGTCGAGATCTTAGTGGAATTTCCCTGGTTGATTCACTAACGGTTTCCTCGGTGTTGGAAGTTTGCTAATGTTGCGCCAATCCCCAAAAAGGTGTGAGGCTAATAACCCTAAAAATTACCGCCCAATAGGAAATTGTTCTGCACCCTCCAAAGTTATGGATAGTATAGTAAATCATCATCTTGTTAAATATCTAGAATCTAACAACTAAGCGACCGCCAGTATGGATTTCGTGTGGGAAGCTCTACGGGAGAGCTTCCGGCAAGCCTTACTATCTGAAAAATGGTGTTAATCAATACATCGTTTTGGTGAAAGTAAAGTTGTGGCTCTGGATATTTCCAAGGAGTATGATAGATTGTGGTATGGAGCACTTCTATCAAAACTTATTGCTTTTGGTGTCGGTAATAACTATTCTCGAATTATATCGAGCTTCCTCAGAGATCACACTATTCGAGTTGTTATAAGCGACCTTTTATGTCAAACTTCCAATCAGATCTACTACTTTGCATATGATGCCAACATTTGCCATTCATATCCATTCAATCATAGACCATGCCTTTTAGAGGTTGGAGCTATAAGACAAAACATTAATGAATCATTAAACCGTGATTTAGAAACAATTTCAGATTAGGGTTGTTCGAATAGAGTTGAGTTTAATGCGCGAAAATTCACGCATAAGAACTCAATATGATATCCCTTGGACAAATCACATTTTTCATGTATCGAAAGAAGCATTCTAGTGCATCGGCTTTCTAAAACGGTGTAAGAGATACTTCACTTAATTGATCTTCGCACTATTAACACAACCTATGTATATCCGACCGAAAATGGAATAGAACTCTTATGTAAGGGCCGGTGCTTCAAAGTCTATTTTGGAGATTCTAGACCGAGTGCAGGAGAGAGCGAAAGTGCTCATCGGCAACAGTAGGGTAACCAACTCTATTGATCCTCTGGAGCAGCGTCGCAATGTGTGTTGCGTCACACTGTTCTACAGTTACTACTTTGGAATGTGTTCTCACGAAATCAGGGAACCCGTTCCCGATACTCGAACTTTCTTATGCAATACACGTCTATCAGTTGGAGCTCATCCCTTCGTAGTCGATTGTCCAGTAGACAGAACAACACAATACGGAGAAAATTCGTTCTTTTAACGTACAGTTCGTATGCATAATTTCCCAGCCGTCAAATGAATAGTTAACTACAAAAAAACTAACTTTAAGTTAACTTGTATCAACTACCTTAAAGTTAATTTCAACGCAATTCTAAATTTACATTAATCAAAGTGTATACAAACAAAAATATTTCTTTTAATAGAAATATTTTTCTAAAAAATTACAACATAACAAAACAACAGGAAAAAACAAGCAAGAAAAGCTATAGTCGGTCAAGCCTGAATATATGATACCCTTCACTATTAAGGTCAAATATGGACCAGCAATTTAAAAAGTTTTCCTTAAGTCTTAGAGACATATATACATATACTAAGTGCTTTTTTAAAATTTCGAGATTTAAGTATTTAGATTTATATCATTTCCGTCTAAGGGCCTGATATGGGAGCTGGGGTCAATTGTGGATTGACTGTAAACAAATTTCGGCTATTGGTTTATATTTATCTTATATTCTTAAACGAGCAATATATATAAAAGCTATATCTCCTAAAGTAATAGGTATAGAAACAAAATTAAAATTACGTTTTAACGTTTTTTGAAACTATGTCCGATAGGGGGTAAAAAAGGGTAAAAATAGTTTTTTTGGTACCTTTTTAACCCACTCTTATATTTTAAACTTAAGAATATAGAAAGAATCAATCAATAGATGCGAAAGAAGCATTAAACACTTATTTGGTACTTTTTTGATTTTGGGGCCAAAATGGATAAAAAAAGGGATAAAATGATAACTTAACATCTCAAAAATAACACGAATAGGAACATTATGTTAACTGCGTTTTAATAAAATGTACCGAATTCAATTGGTACCAAAAAATTATCAAATATGCATATGGAACTTTTTGAAATTAGGGGATAAAAAGGGGAAAAAATTAGTATTGTTATAACTTTTAAACAAATGAATGTTTGTATGTTCTTTATAGAATAGAAAACTGTGAATTTGATCATGTATGCTTTTTAGCGAAGATGTTGCGGATAAGCCGGCGATGGTTTTTAAGTTGATAAGACTAATTTCCGACAGATGTCGCCACTGAAAATTACTAAAAATAATTTAAATCGTAAACTGTACATTTGATCATGATATGATCTTTAGAAAAGTTGTAGCGCCTGAGCCTTCGCAGGCTTTTTAGTTAGTATGAATAATTTCCGACAGGTGGCGCTACTGAAACTTACTCAAATTCAATTTAATCGTAAGCTGTACATTTAATCATGCTACAAACTTTATTAAAGTTGTTGAACATGAGCCGACGAAGGTTTCTTAGTTGGTATGAAGAAATTTCGACAGGAGGCGCCACTGAAATTTACTCAAAGTCAATTTAATCGTAAGCTGTACATTTAATTATGCTATAATCTTCAGCAAAGTTGTTACGGATAAGCCAAAGAAGGTTTATGAATTGGAATGAGCAAAGTCCGACAGGTGGCGCCACAGAAAATTACTCAAAGCGAATTATTACGAATATTTCTGTTGGTATGACCAATTTCCAAAATTAGTAAAATGAGTTAAACTGTAAACTATGTGTTGGTCGGACAAAATAAATAAAATAATTCAAAATTAACTGAATATTTGTACAATGTCTTTCCTCCTAATTTATTTTAGCACTTTATAAAATAAAATATATTAAAACTTTAAAATTTGCCTCAAAATGCTTATCATAAAGCTCCGAGCAAGGCTCGGTCAACCAGGTACTAAAATATTTATCTGTGCAAAGTTTTACTAATAAAATGCATTTATCTTTAGATTTAAAAGCGTTTTTGTGCTTTAGTGGGTATATAAACTACTTTTGAGAATTCGGTACACTAATTTTAGTTATTATAAGCAATATTTGTGCTGATTATTATTAAAATAGAACTGAACTTGTGTCTGTAAAGCACCAAAAACTCGATTCCGGGAAGACATTATTATGGGTGGTACCCGAAATAGTAATCCGATTTTGACCAAAAAGCTTACATATTCATGTAACCGGCCGGCCAACCAGCCGGACGAACATCGTTAAAACAACTCAGGGAGTGACACTGAATCAATTGGTCTACTAAAAGACCAATATTTCTTTGCGTTACAAACATCAACACAAACCTAATATACCATTTCCACCCATGGTAGTGAAGGGTATAATAAAAATTTTTGGTATCAAATTAAGAAAGCTATTTCATCCCTTAAGAGCACTACAGATTTAATATTTATCATAAGTACATCTGGGCTTCTTCTGTCATCCTTGACTCCCTGTGGAGCACAGGGCCACAATATAATTTAATTTATTACAAATTAAAATCTTTATTTTTACATTGTTTTCCTTTCTAAGAAACGTCTGTAAATATTAAAGCTGCATCACTTTTGCCACATTTATATAACCATTGGTACTGGTACTGGGGTTTCTTCATCTCCTCGAGAAACTTCTTCAGCCTTAAGTCATATTACTCTTACAAATTCTAAATATAATGCAACTCATGACTCCTTTGTTTTGGGTTATTTTATTTTTAAAACAGCAAAGATTGCACTTCATATATCCGTGACTAACTGTCCCTCAAAACCAGCCATCCGTCCATTTTTGTTTTATATAAAAAAAATCAAAAACCGTAACGAAAAACATAAGTGGTAATGTTGATTATAATGATGGTACTGTGTCATTGCCATTAACATCATGTTGGTTTTTCCCATAACCCAAACAACTTCTGGTTACCACGACAGTTACATGTTTACCCGTATACTGTAAATAGCGGAAATGAAAAGAAATCTATGTTGGAAAATCACTAGTTCTATGTTTACAGCTATAACAAACACTACAGCAACCAGTTTCGCACTGACAACTAGTCAGTTCAACTACATATTTCCTCCTTACAACTGACAGTTCTCTATCCATAAATCCTTGGAAATCTATCTAGTCATGTTATCCACCATTTCGTGTTAAGTGAGTGCAAAACAACCTCGAATGTCACACTGCACTGCTTAGATGAGACGAGTGGAACCGAAACTGAGTGCACAGAAAAATAAATCATACATTACATCGAACAATACCAAACGAACCACTCAAACTTCTAGTAATAATATACTCGTACAGCTGCTGACTTTCAAACATCCGTTGCTCATTCTTGTTTGGTATTAGTAAAACAAGCATAAATACTGATTTCGCTTGTCGCTACTAAGGATGGCGATGAGGATGTTTCTGCTGTTTTACCATTTTGGTGCTGGGTTACAGTTGGGTACAACATGGAACTGTTGCTTTCTATTAGTAGCTCGCATAAAGTAATTACAAGTGGTTAGTAGTTGTGGTAATAAGTATCTACGTGTTTTAATTATTTAAAGTGCTATATTTACTTTAGTGAATTGGTGTTATATATGTATAAGAGTTTAATTGAGAATTAGGTACACGTTGACTTTAAAGACATAAAAGAGGAATATCATTTACCAGTTACAATATGCATTTTACAAATTATTTAATTTTAGTAAAAGTTTTAAAATTTAATGTTTTATGGTAAAGAAGTAACTATCTAATATCAGAATTATGCTATTTAGTACCTGGTTGACCGAGCCTTGCTCTAAGCTTTATGAAAAGCATTTTGAAGCAAATTTTAAAGTTTTTATATATTTTATTTTATAAAGTACTAAAATAAATTTAGAGAAATGACATTGTACAAATATTCAGCTAATTTTGAATTATTTTATTTATTTTGTCCGACCATAGTTTGCATAGTTTACAGTATAACTCATTTTAATAATTTTGGAAATTGGTCATACCAACAGAAACCTCCGTCGACTCATGCGCAACAACTTTGCTAAAGATTACAGTCTGATCAAATGCACAGTTTACGATTTAATTCATTTTGAATAGTTTTCAGTGGCGCCACCTGAAGTTGTTCATACCAACTAAGAAGCCTTCGTCTGCTTATGCGTAATAACTTTGCTTATGATTATAACATGATCAAATGCACAGTTTAAGATTTAATTCACTTTGAGTAATTTTCTGTGACGCCACCTGTCGGACTTTGCTCATTCCAATTTATAAACATTCTTCGGCTTATCAGCAAAAACTTTGCTGAATAGTATAGCATGATTAAATGTAAAGTTAACAATTGAATTGACTTCGAGTAAATTTCAGTGGCGCCACCTGTCGAAATTTATTCATACCAACTAAGAAACCTTCGTCGGCTCATGGGCTACAACTTTGCTAAAGATTGTAGCATGATTAAATGTACAACTTACGATTAAATTGACTTTGATTAAGTTTCAGTAGCGCCACCTATTGGAAATTATTCATACCAACTAAAAAGCCTTCGCCGGATCATGGGCTACAACTTTGCTAAAGACGATAGCATGATCAAATGAACAGATTACGGTTTAATTAATTTTTAGTAATTTTCTGTGGAGTCATCTGTCGGAAATTAGTCTTATCAACTTAAAAACCTTCGCCGGCTTATCCCCAACATCTTCGCTAAAGAGCATAACATGATCAAATTCACAGTTTACTATTCTATAAAGAACATACATACAGACAAACATTCATTTGTTTAAAAGGTATAACATTACTAATTTTTTACCCTTTTTATCCCCTAATTTCAAAAAGTTCCATATGCACGTTTGGTACTTCTTTGGTACCAATTGAATTCGGTACATTTTTATCCTTTTACCCTTTTTATCCCCTAATTTCAAAAAGTTCCATATGCACGTTTGGTACTTCTTTGGTACCAATTGAATTCGGTACATTTTGTTAAAACGAAGTTAACATAATGTTCCTATTCATATTATTTTTGAGATATTAAGTTATCATTTTATCCCTTTTTTTACCCATTTTGGCCATAAAATCAAAAAAGTACCAAATACGTATTTACTGTTTCTTTCACATCTATTGATTTCAGTACAAAGTTTCTTTCTATATTCTTTAGTTTAAAAAGTACGAAAAAAACTATTTTCACCCTTTTTTACCCTTTATCGGACATAGTTTCAAAAAAGTACCAAATACCTGTCCGCTTATTTTCATAGCTGCTTAAAACGTAATTTTGATTTTGTTTCTATACCTATTACTTTAGGAAATATAGCATTTTCAATTTTTCCCCTTTTTACCCGTTTTTACCCTCTTAGAGGCAAAGGTTAAAAAAGTCCCTTCTTCCTCGACCTATACATTAAAAAAGATATCCACTGTCCAAATTTGATCAAAATCGTTAGATCCGTTTTCGAGATAGCCATTCTATATATATATACAATTATTGCTCATTTAAGAATATGAGATAAAAAACTTGATTTTAACCCTAAACAGTCAAAATTTAGCATCAATTTCTTTTAAGTTCTAAAATATATTATTTTAATACATAAGACTTAACCTTAGTATAAATAATTATTTTTAATTCGAAATTCGCTAAAATTTCGTAATTTTGCCATTAAAAACTAAATTATTCAAATTGTGTGTTTTAACCCTGGGAATGACAAGGTTAATCTCAAAAGATTCAGCATACATTCTTCAAAGACTGGACAATAATACGCATTAACAGTTATGTTAATTTTGAACATAAGTAAAATTTTCCGAATTCAAATAACAAGTGCTATATTCCTCCATGTATAATGCAAGAACTCCAAAATAAACATCTGCATAGTTCCATCCGTGTATATCCATTTCTGTGTTTTATTATTTTGAGTGTGTATTGATGAGTAGTTAAGTTTTTTGTTATAAGTGAGTATTGTTGTATTCTCCCACTAAGTAAGTCTGAGTGGGTAAAAAGACAATGAGAATAACATATTTATTTTCCTATAGTTTTGCAAAATGGATGGAATGAGTATTAGTGGTTATACAATAGATAACTTATAGTATGTCGTGTGAAGTTTACTTATAGGATAAAATAAAAACTAATAACGACATTCGATTAGTTTAATACTTTTTTTTCAAAGCTTTGTTGTTTTTGTAGGAGTTTTTTCAAAAATTTGTTATTTTTGTGAGAAATCTTTTAAAAATTTCTTCTTTTTATATCTTATTTTTACAGGAAGTTTTTCAAAAATTTCTTATCCTCATAGAAAATTTTTGATTTTGTTTTTTTTTATTTTTATATAAAATTTTTTAAATTTTTTTTTTAAGGAAATTCAATATTTCTTATTTTTATAGGAAATTATTCAAAAATTTCTTAATTTTGCAGAAAATTTTAATTTTTATTTATTTTTATAGGAAGTTTTTAAAAAATTTCTTATTTTCATAGGAACTTTTTAAAAATTTCTTATTTTATAGGAAATTTTAAAAAAATTTCTTATTTTTATAAAAAAAAATTGAAAAAATTCTTATTTTTACAGGGAATTTTTAAAAAAAATTCTTATTTTTATAAAAAAAAATCAAAAATTTCTTATCTGATAGAATTTTTTTTTTTAATTTCAAAGAAAATTTTTCCTTAATTTTTATAGGAAATTTTTAAAAAATTTCTGGTTTTTGTAGGAAATTTTTATTTTTTTTTTATTTTTATAGGAAATTTTTAATTTTTTTTTTTCAATTTTTTAGAAATTATTTATTTTTTTTATTTTTATATGAAATTTTTAAAAAATTTCTTGTTTTTAAAAAATTTCTTATTATTATATAATTTTAAAAACTTTCGATTCTTAAAAAAATTTTACTCCGTCCCTTTATTTCACTAATTTTATATTCTTTTGACATTTTTTTTTTCTTTTATTTCTATATTATTCATTTTTATAGTCAATTAAAATATATACACACAAACACTGAAAAATGTTAAAAATTTCTTATTTTTATAAAAAAAATTTGAAAAATTTCTAATTTTTATAAGGAATTTTTAAAAAATGTCTTATTTTTATAAAAAAAAATTTCAAAATTTTTTATTTGATAGAATTTTTTTTTTAATTTCAAAAAAAAATTTTCCTTAATTTTTATAGGAAATTTTTAAAAAATTTCTGGTTTTTGTAGGAAATTTTTAACTTTCTTTTATTTTTATAGGAAATTTTTGAATTTTTTTCAATTTTATAGGGAATTTTTAATTTTTTTTTATAGGAAATTTTTAAAAAAATTTCTTATTATTATAGGATTTTTAAAAAATTTCAATTCTTAAAAAATTTTACTTTTACCCTTATTTCACTTATTTTATATTCTTTTGACAATTTTTTTCCTTTTATTTCTATATTATTCATTTTTATAGTCAATTAAAATATATACACACAAACACTGAAAAATGTTAGTATTTCAACATAGAACACAAGTTATTCGAAATACTCATAAATACTTATAGTTATCTAAGTATTTTGGAACAAGAAACAGTTGTAAACAGATAAATGTATCTTTCTCAACTTATAAGCAAAAGCATCAGTTACTGACTTTGTGGGTAGAGTGGATGAGCAAAAACAAAAGCAGACAATATCGGTTACACTCATTCTCTCATTTATACTACAAGTATTGAGTACTACTATGGTGTATTCGTTTTTGATGAACAATATTGTATACTCTTGCAGTCGTTTACTCCAAAACTACACCTTGGATATTTAATTTTTTTTTCATCCTGGTGGATAATATTTTAAGTGAAAAAAAAGCATTAAGCTTAATCACTCTTAATCAAACTTTGCCAAATTTAGGAGCTTTTTGCTCTCTGTCTGTCTGTCTGTCTGTCTGTCTGTCTGTCTGTCTGTATGTCTGTCTGTCTGTCTGTCTGTCTGTCTGTCTGTCTGTCTGTCTGTCTGTCTGTCTGTCTGTCTGTCTGTCTGTCTGTCTGTCTGTCTGTCTGTCTGTCTGTCTGTTTGTCTGTCTGTCTGTCTGTCTGTCTGTCTGTCTGTCTGTCTGTCTGTCTGTCTGTCTGTCTGTCTGTCTGTCTGTCTGTCTGTCTGTCTGTCTGTCTGTCTGTCTGTCTGTCTGTCTGTCTGCCTGTCTGTCTGTCTGTCTGTCTATCTGTCTGTCTGTCTATCTGTCTGTCTGTTGTCGGTACGATAAAACCTTAACGAAAAGATGTAGGTCACTGCAATTTGGCACATATATTCTTCATTTCTTGGAAAATTTTGGTATTGAAATCCGGCAAAAGGAAATCCGGCACTAGGCAGCATATTAAATTTCATCGAAATCGGTTTACATTTAATCATAGCTCCCATATAAAAAACTTACAGAAACAGCCTAAATTCCACCTGAAATACACTTAAATGCCAAAAAATGATAAACTGTAATTAGCTTTGATCACTAAATTTTGTACAAGGAAGTCCTATGTAAATACCAGCCAGTGTGCAAAATTTTGTCACAATCGGTCACCATTTGATTACAGCTCCCATATAAAAAACTTACGGAAACACAAAAATACAAAAAGAAAAGGGGGGTTTATGTCCGTCTGTCCGTTAGATAAAAGCGCGAAATTTCCTTAACTACAAAAGCTAGAGAGACAAATTTTTACAAATTTTTTTTTGATATATAACAAAAGTTGTGTACTGAAAATGGGCGAAATCGGTTCACATTTAGTTAGAGCTCCCATATAACCCTGCCCCGGGAAACACATGAATGCTGATAAATTGAGTACAATTGTAATAGCTATGACGACTAAATTTAGAATAGAGAAGTTTTATGCAACTATTGGTCAGTATATCAAATTTTATAGGAATCGGTCCATATCTGACACCTGTTGGACGAAAAGGTTTATTAAAGCAACCAGACAATATTCTGCGATTTATCGTAGAAAAGAAAAAAAAAATTGTCGAGTAGTCCAAAGGTGTAGAGACCCTGGCAAATGTCTGACACTTAAAGTTGATAAAAGAAATCTTGATAAAGTTATTTATGGCTTAATTGCCAATTTCGAGCGCAAACACTGGAGACAATTCCTTGAAAATATACAACTCAATGACAAGACGTTTAGGACAATTAGAGCAGTGACTGAACGGAATAAACGGTCGACTGTACATGACTTACTGGACACAGGGAACACTTTGATGTCTGATGAAAGTGGAAAAGCTAATTTATTAGCTGACTACTTCTCAGAGGTACATCAAGTGGACAAGAAACTGACACTGACTCCATTTCTGAGATTGTTAGGGGCAGAGTTAACGAATTGCATGATGAAACAATAACACCATTTGGTCAGTCAACATTAGCTGATGGTGTCAATGCAAGCAGTCTTGACTTTGTACAGGCAGAATTAGTTGGGGCTGCCATTAAAAGAAGGCCGATCAAAAAACCGAGTGGGATTGATGCAATTCCAGATATCGTTCTCAAACGAAAGACATCTTTGTCAAATTGTGTTAAACTTTTAGCTTGAAAGTTCGTTGTGAAGGTGGGTGATTATCGCTCGAATGAAAAATTAGTTACAGCAGGGCTACCTCAGTGTTCTGTTCTTGGATCTGTTCTTTATAATATATTTGTGCATGATATCCTTAAGCCTTCAGAGGGCGACCTTCTTCTTATGTATATGATGATATTTGATATTGATGATACTCTTATTGTCTCACCAGGTCCACGGGCAAGAAGTGTTAACCAAAAAGTTAACACATACCTAGCAAAGTTGGCGGAATACTTCGAGAAGTGAAAGTTACTCCTGAATATTCAGAAATCGACTGTCATTAGTATTAAAGGCAGGCGATAATATCTATATCCAAACAGTAGGGGGTTCATGATTGGTGGTGAGCTTCTTACTGTTTGAGACTCTATAAAATTTGTAGGCGTAATCTATCACGAAAACTTTAAGTTTTACCGCCACATTCACTTCTTATTTGAGCGCACAAACGCACTTTTGCCACTTATGGAGGCATTCTTGGTCGACTGGGATGCTTGGATAGGAAAGTGAGTCTGCTACTCTACAGACAGACTATCCGTTCTCTCATGTCCTATGCCTTTTCGGTTTGGTTCAAAATTTCTTCTGCCCAGTTGGAAAGGCTTAGGGGTCAACACTTTCACTTAAAGCAGCGATATTTTCAGCGGAACGAGCGAAACGATGATGCACAGGCCTTACAATATTTGTAACCGTTGTTGGACGATAATGTAAACCATAATCTCCTCTTAAAGCTGTGGATATGTGGCTGTTGCAGAATCACTATTTTTATACCCACCATCAAAAAGAATGGGGGATATATTGAGATTGTCATTCCGTTTGTAATTTCCTTAATATTGGCTCAAAAACCAAAAACGATATATATTCTGAATGCTTATGAAATTCTAAGACGATTAGCGATGTCCGTCTGTCTGTCTGTCCGTCTGTCTGTCTGTTGAAATCACGATAACGCCTAAACGAAAGGAGCTAGCTCACTGAAACTTAGTAAAAATAGTCTTCATCTCTGAGATTGAAATTGGGCAAAATCGGTTTACAGTTGACCATAGCTCCCGTATAACCTCGTCTAGGCTAATCGCTTATTTGTTAATTAATGAAAAATTATAGCAGCTATGGTGATAAAATTAGGTATATAGAAGTTCTACATTAGCCCTAGGCAGCATGTAAAATTTCATCAAAATCGGTTGACATTTAGTCATAGCTCTCATACAAAAAACTTACGGAAACAGCCAAAATTTCACCTAAAATACACTTAAATGCCAATAAATATAACAGATATAACCACTAAATTTAGCACGAGGAGGTCCTATGTCAATGCCAACCAGTGTGCAAAATTTTGTTACAATCGGTTACTATTTGACCATAGCTCCCATGTAAAAAACTTACGGAAACACAAAAATACAAAAAGAAAAGGGAGTTTATGTGCGTCTGTCCGTCTGTGCGATAAAAGCGCGATAGCGCCTTAACGAAAAGGGCTACAGCAACAAAATTTTATAAAAGGAAATTTTATGTGAATGCCAGCCAGCGTGCAAAATTTTGTTGCAATCAGTTACTATTTGATCATAGCTCCCATATAAAAAACTTACGGAAACACAAAAATACAACAAGAAAAGACGGTTTATGTCCTCTTTCCGTCAGAGAAAAGCGCGATAGCTCCTTAACGAAAAGAGCTAGAGAGACAAAATTTACCAAAAGTATTTAAGATATGTTATAGAAATTGTGTGCTGAAAATGGATAAAATCGGTTCACATTTAGTTACAGCTCCCATATAACCCTGCCCCGAAAATCACATTTATGCTGATAAATTTAATAAAATTGTAAAATCTATGACTACTAAATTTAGAACAGATCCAGAAACATCAACCAGGAGACGTTCGTCACAACTGGGCCTCTCAAGAACGTCGCTGCAGCGAATTTTGCACACCATAGGATTGTTTCCATACAAAATTCAACTTGTCCAAGAATTGAAACCAACAGATTACCAGCAACGACTTGACTATGCAATTTATTTCCAGCAAAAAGCACAAGAGAATCCAAATTTTATTCATAACTTAATAATGAGTGACGAAGCCCATTTTCAATTAAATGGGTTCGTTAACAAGCAAAACTGTAGGATATGGGCTACGGAAAACCCGAGAGTACTTCATCAACGACAATTGCACCCAGTTAAGTGTACCGTTTGGTGCGGTGTTTCTTCAGAAAGGATCATTGGCCCATTTTTTTTTTTTGAAAATGAACAAGGTGTCGCCATTTCCGTCAATGGTGATCGATATCGGGCCATGTTGCAAAATTTTGTAAGGCCAGCCGTGGAAAACCATCCGCAAATATGGTTCCAACAGGATGAAGCCACAGCGCACACTGCGAGGGCCACAATGACTCTTTTACGCGACATCTTTGGTGAAAGAATAATTTCTCGTAACAGCAATTTTAATTGGCCTCCGCGGTCCCCGGATTTAACCGCTCCAGACTGTTTTCTTTGGGGCTATTTAAAAGGAAAAGTTTATGTTAATAAGCCTAGGACTATTGAGGAGTTAAAAACCAATATTCGAGAAGAAATTAACAACATACCACCGGAAGTTTTGCGAAAGGTCATGGAAAATGTGTTGGAAAGAGCACATTTGTGCGAAGCAAAATATGGCCACCACTTGCGGGATATCATTTTTAATAACTAATCCAAAAATATTCCCCATAAATTTAATGTATTTAAAAAAAAATTAAAAAAATATCTCTTAAATAAAAAGTTATAAGCAATTCACACCACTTCGGTCTTTCTGGGCCACCCTGTATATATATAACATCCCCTTTTTATATCTACAATCAAAAAGATTTGGAGCTATATATTAAGATTGCGTCTACGAAATTAGATAGTTATCAATCAATGTTAGTTCCAGACTTTATATACGTTAGATGCATTAGGAACTCCTAATAAAATATATGCACCTGCCGTGTTGTTATCAACATGTTTATGGCACAACGAAACAGCTTATTAATGTAAAACTATACTCGGTTGTGGAACAACATTTAGTCCAAGGTTAATACTTGGGAAACCATTTAGATACTTTTATATGTTGAACTATAGTAACTATACCACTGCAACCGAATTTAGTCCAAATATATTACCAGCAATACCACATTTGGTCAACATTTTGAATTAGCTGCACTCTCGTACAACTTGATGGTGGGTATACAAGATTCGGCACAGCCGAATATAACACTCTTACTTGTTGTTGTATGTTTTGTGAGTGATCCATTTTCGTCAATGTCAGACTTTCAACTGAAAAGAAAAAAAATTGTCTAACAACTTAGTTTCACAGATGTCGAATTGCAGTCCTATACTTTTGAAACAACGAAATGGATAACCCTTTATAATTTGACATAATTTCGAAAGCGTAAAAACCACTAGCTTTTCTTTCAGTTACTCATAAATCAAAACTATTAAAAATACGTAACCAAACATTAAATTGTATAAATTAAAAATCATACAATTCTAATTGTTTGAATTAAAATTTTCCATTCACTTCACTTTATTTGGTACATGATAATAAAGTTTGGTTTGCAACCACGTTGTTTGCCTCGCTGATTACTAATTTGATGAATGTACCCTACACAACAATTGTAGGAAAGGGTACTGTGATGATACCAAACGACTAAAAATAACTTTCCATTCAGATTTTACGAATAACTTGTTATGAAACTACTAGAAAGGAATTAAGAGGATATAATGAAAAAAATTTAAAAAGACATTTATTTGGTAGTGGAACTGGACAACTGAAATCGGTGTAAAGATGGCCTCTTATGTGTTGGGTATAATATAATCTGGCTTGACCGACTATGATATGTGCTTTTCTATTATTGTTTGAATTTATGGAATATTTGCCAATATTTTGCATATGTTTTGTATGTGTATGTGTCAATCTAAGCACATACACATAAATATATAGTATATAAAAATATACATATGTATGCAATTACATACATTTATAAAAGTTATATAAAATTCTATTTTATTTTGTGGTTTCAGTAATAAACTTTACCATCATAAATCATAACATTTGTATAATTTTTTTGAATGATAACGATTTTTCTTTGATGAATTTTAAATGAATTATAATTATGATAAATATTGTTTCCAGCTATTGTGTGTTTCAATTTGAAAGTGGAAATAAGTTAATGTGTAACTAAAGTTGATGGTTTGTTTGTTTTGGCACATAAAATGAAATTGTGATTTTTCGAAATTATGCATCGTTGGTCAGAAATGTTGTGCTAGTACAAAAAAGGGGGTCATTGTTTATTATTATAATTTTCAACTTAAAATTGTGTGAAAAATTTAAAATAATTATAGAATGTAAATTTTGGAAAATAAATAATTCACTTAGTTTATTTTGCAATTAAATTTTAGTTTTTAAAAATTTACTTTTTATAGGAAATTTTTCAAAAATTTCCTATTTTTATAAAAAATTTTTCAAAAATTTCCTATTTTTATAAGAAATTTTTCAAAAATTTCCTATTTTTATAAGAAATTTTTCAAAAATTTCCTATTTTTATAGGAATTTTTTCAAAAATTTCCTATTTTTATAGGAATTTTTTCAAAAATTTCATATTTTTATAGGAAATTTTTCAAAAATTTCCAATTTTTATAGGAATTTTTTCCAAAATTTCATATTTTTATAGAAAATTTTTCAAAAATTTCCTATTTTTGTAGAAAATTTTTCAAAAATTTCTTATCTTTATAGGAAATTTTTAAAAAATTTCTTATTTTTAAATATATTAAATTCCTAAAGGAAATTTTTCAAAAATTTCCTATTTTTGTAGGAAATTTTTATAGGAAATTTTTCAAAAATTTGCTATTTTTATAGGAAATTTTTCAAAAATTTACTCTTTATAAAGGAAATTTTTCAAAAATTTTCTATTTTTATAGGAAATTTTTCAAAAATTTCCTATTTTTATAGGAAATTTTTCAAAAATTTCCTATTTTTATAGGAAATTTTTCAAAAATGTTATCTTCTAATAGGAAATTTTTCAAAAATTTCCTATTATTATAGGAAATTTTTCAAAAATTTCCTATTTTTATAGGAAATTTTCAAAAATTGTCTTTTTTTAGGAAAATTTTCAAAAATGCCCCTTTTTTATAGAAAAATTTTCAAAAATTTCCTTTTTTTATGAGAAATTTTTCAAAAATTTCCCTTGTTATAGGAAGTTTTTCAAAAATTTCCTTTTTTTATAAGAAATTTTACAAATTTCTTTTTTTTATAGGGAATTTTTCTAAAATTTCCTTTTTTTATAGGAAACATTTCAAAAATTTCCTTTTTATAGGAAACTTTTCAAAAATTTCCTTTTTTTTATAGGAAATTTTTCTAAAATTTCCATTTTTTATAGGATATTTTTAAAAAATTTCCTTTTTTATAGGAAATTTTTCAAAAATTTCCTTTTTTTATAGAAAAATTTTCAAAAATTTCTTGTTTTTTATAGGAAATTTTTCAAAAATTTTCTATTTTTATAGGAAATTTTTCAAAAAATTCCTATTTTTATAGGAAATTTTTCAAAAATTTCCTACTTTTATAGGAAATTTTTCAAAAATTTCCTATTTTTATAGGAAATTTTTCAAAAATTACCTATTTTTATAGGAAATTTTTCAAAAATTTCCTATTTTTATAGGAAATTTTTCAAAAATTTCCTATTTTTATAGGAAATTTTTCAAAAATTTCCTATTTTTATAGGAAATTTTTCAAAAATTTCCTATTTTTATAGGAAATTTTTCAAAAATTTCCTATTTTTATAGGAAATTTTTCAAAAATTTCCTATTTTTATAGGAAATTTTTCAAAAATTTCCTATTTTTATAGGAAATTTTTCAAAGATTTCCTTTGTTATAGGAAATTTTTCAAAAATTTCCTCTTTTTATAAGAAATTTTACAAAAATTTATTTTTTTTTTATAGGAAATTTTTCTAAAATTTCCTTTTTTATAGGAAATTTTGCTTTAAAAATTTATAGTTACAAAAATGTCGTTATTATTAACAAAGAATATTTCTATGGTTACTACCAAATTGTTCCTTTCCTTCCTTTTTTATCGGCAATAAGTTTGTTTTCTAAATTTTTCTTTTATCAGAAATCATCAGTTGCCTTGCAGCATATTGTAACCCAGCGAGTATTTTAATGCACATTTTTTCCTAAAATAATAAAGCATTTCTCTCGGATATATTTCACCATGAAAATTTAATAAAAAAATTGTAAATTATTTGTTAAATTACAGAAATAATTTTATTTGAAGGTTGTTTCTTAGTTATGTGTAGACGTTACTTACAACTCACTTTTTAAACTTCACTATATTTTTATCTTCCACATTTGTTCGTTTTTCTATTCAATATTTCATTTACAATTCTCAGATGTTTCTCAATTACTATGTGAATAAAAATGCGTTATAACGAATACTGTAAATTTGTGAAACGTTTCCGTTTCCTTTAGTTATTGGTACTCATATTGTCACACACACATATTGTTTTGGCTTGTATGCGTTTTTTAATGTCTACAGTAAAAATTTTAAGGCCTTTTATTTTGATGCCTTAAAAAAGTTGAACCCTGGTAATAGTTTCTGAAGTGTAACATGCATACACAGATAATTTGATTCTTTCGTGTTTAAAGTATTTGATATATCGCTCAAGTTGAACCAACCTGTTTCATATTGGCAACATTATTCTGAATGCCTTCTGATAGTAGAACTCTTGTTTCCAAGACTTCTGGTAGGCCCTGAATATCATTAAAAAGAAATTAGTTTGACACATTAGAGCATCTATTTTCATATATTCTACATAATCGTTCCTTGTAAACAGGCCTCTACATTGGATATTTTCCCCTCTACATTCTATCTTCCTTCATTGCATGCATATAAATATGTTAATTTCGAAAAGAATACGACATTATACAATGTATCCATTCCATGTATACATAATGTAGCTTTTTCTTTATTTGTCCTTCTGTCTATTTGTGTATGTATAAGTTTGTTTATTTAGTTGATGGAAAAAATACTTGTATTGTAAATAGACAAAAAACAAAAGAAGTTGCAAATATACGTATTTTATGCAAATAAAACTATTTATTTCAAAATTGGTTATTTGTTGAAAAATTCTATGCATTTTAGATGATGATGACGATGATGATAATATAAAAATTTTTAGTTTGTTGTATAAATTTATAAATATTCGTTTCTATCATTTTTTATGTGAATAAAACAAGACCGTGTAATTTTAAATATTTACATATATCAGTTGAACAGAAAAAAAGTATGATTACGAAATTGCAAATGAATTTTAAAATTTTATAATCAAAAAAGTTTCGAAGTTTTATTTCGAAAATTAAGATGAATAGATATTAAAATTCATTGTCTCTGTAAAATTAGCATAATAAGAAAGAGAATTGTATTCTAATATTAAATTATATATTGGATACTTTAAGTTAAATTTTGTAGTTACGCGATAGAGTGCTTCAGAGGTCAAAAGCTACAATCGGTGAATACAGAATATCTTACTCATACCTCACCCACTTTCCTCAATGCTGAGTAAGCACTTGGCCTAGAAGAGGATAAGTTTGAGTCGGTTCTAAAACCAGCCTGCATTGCGACATACTATGGTATTTCTGCTGCTGCAAAAAAAAAAAACATCTGTTGAACACCGCTTTTGAAAAATCTAATGATGCAATTCTATAGAGAAAAGTCTATACATTATGGATCAGTAACTGTTTTCAAAAAAAAACTATATTATGTCTTATAAAAAAGGTATTGAAATGTTCTTAATATTCAAAAACGAAAAGTGATATTTTTCATCATATTCAGTAGCTCATGCATCAAATATAGTTTCACACCTTTAATCTTGATGCCGATTTAATTAAGAACAGAACCTTGGTTTTAGTCTGCAGAAGAAAATAACTAAATCTTGTATACAGTTTAGGAGATATCAGGAAAAAGATATCAAAAAAAGCTCTACAAAATTCGGTGTTTTTGTTCTCCTTTGGACAAAAACTAAGTTGGCTCAGTTTTGCTCGGTGCTGCAACCATAAACATGTGAAAGATGAAAGTCTCTTCTTTAGATTGAGTGAAAAAAATTCACCGAAATTTACCGATCGTAGAACAAAGTTTAAAGTTTTCTGAAAAAAGTCACGTTAATTGTTACGCTGAATTTTAGCAAAAAGTGTTGCAGTCGTTTAGGCGTAACTTTTTAATCAAATTAAATTTAAGTGTAAGTCCCATATGAGTCGATGTTTTTCAACCAAAATTAGTACAGCTTGTTTTTGGGTCAACCAATAGATGTGTGAATAATTTCATCAACTTCTGTTGAGAATTGCAGATGATATTGGGAAAAAAAAATAAGTAAAAAAGTAAAAAATGGGGATCCAAAGGCAGGTACCCCAAGGAGTAGACAGATTTCAATAAAAATTGGTTGAGCTTTTCGTTGGATCAATCAATAGATGTGTGCTGAATATTTTCAAATTCTGTTGAGAATTGCGGCTTATGCATTGAAAAAAAGTGGTGAATTTAAGGCAGGCACTCAAGGAGTTAACAGATTTCAACCAAAATTACTAGACCTCTTTTTTAGATCAATATGAAGACGTGTGCTGAATTTCATCAAATTCTATTAAGAATTGAGAATTTTACATCAACGAGAACAAATAAGAGTGTTATATTCGGCTGTGCCGAATCTTATAAACCCACCATCAAGTTGTGGACCAAATTGGAAAAAATTTGTTCCGCTAGTTGGTATTGTTGGTAAAATATTTCGAATTACTTCGGTTGCAGTAGCTTTATAGTTCAACATTCAAAAGTGTGTAAGTGGTTTCCTTAGTATTTATTTACTTTGAAAAAAATTCGTTATAGTAACCGGGTATGGTTTTACATTAGTAAGTTGTTAAATACTTTTCGTTTAGCTTAATATTTAGTTAGGACTAAGAAGTTGATAGTAATACGACTGGTCCATATATTTTGTTAGGAGTTCCTAATGCATCAACCATATACATAATCTTAATATGCTGCTTGTACCTCCGAATCTTTTTGATTGTATATATAAAAAAGGGGATGTAATATATATATAAGAATTATAGCCAAATGTTGACCGATTGTAACAAAATTTCACACACTGGCTGGTATTTATATAAAGCTAATTTTTGCAAAATTTAGTGGCAATAGCTGTTACATTTTCTAATTTAATAGATTTTAACTGGTCCATGCTAAATATTTTTTGGTTTCCGGGAGTGTTTTTTATATGAAAGCTATAGTCAAATATGGACCGATTCATACAAAATTTGATATACTGACCAATAGTTGCATAAAACTTCTCTATTCTAATTTTAGTCGTCATAGCAATTACAATTGTATTCAATTTATCAGCATTCATGTGTTTCCCGGGGCAGGGTTGTATGGGAGCTCTAACTAAATGTGAACCGATTTTCGCCCATTTTCAGTACACAACTTTTGTTACATATCAAAAATACTTTGGTAAAATTATGTCTCTCTAGCTTTAGTAGTTAAGGAGCTGTCGCGCTTTTATCTAACGGATAGACGGACATAAACCCCATTTTCTTTTTGTATTTTTGTGTTTCCGTAAGTTTTTTTTTATGGTCAAATGGTGACCGATTGTGACAAAATTTTGCACACTGGCTGGCATTCACATAAGACTTCCTTGTGGTAAATTTAGTGGCCAAAGCTATTACAGTTTATTATTTATTGGCATTTAAGTGAATTTCAGGTGGAATTTAGGCTGTTTTCGTAAGTGGGAACTATGGTTAAATGTGAACTGATTTCGATGAAATTTTATGTGCTAACTAGTACTTATGTAAAACTTCTAGATACCAAATTTTGTCATAATAGCTGTTATAATTTGTCATTTATTAGCAAATAAGTGATTAGTTTAGACGAGGTTATACGGGAGCTATGGTCAAATATAAACCGATTTTGCCCAATTTCAATACCAAAATTTTCCCATAGATGAAGAATGTTTTTACTAAGTTTCAGTGAGCTAGCTCCTTTCGTTTAGGCGTTATCGTGATTTCAACAGACAGACGTACAGACAGACAGACAGACGGACAGACAGACAGACAGACAGACAGACAGACAGACAGACAGACAGACAGACAGACAGACAGACTGACAATCGTCTTAGAATTTCATAAGGATTCAGAATATACATCGCATTTGATTTTTGAGCCAATATTAAGGAAATTACAAACGGAATGACAATCTCAATATACCCACCATCAAAAAGAATGGGGGTATATTGAGATATAAAATAGGTGAAAAATGGAGGTCCAAAATAGGTACACCAAGGGGTGGTCTAATTCCAACAAAAATTAATAGAGCTCTTTTCTGAATAAATTAATAGAGGTGTACCCCAAGGACTCTACGAATTTCAACCAAAATTAGTAGGCCTCGTTTTTTAATTATTTAGTAGACGGCTTATACATTGAGAATAAAAATAAGTAGAAAAAAAGAAGGTCCAAGGCAAGTATCCCAATTGAATTTTTCTTATTTATGTAAACTTGAACAAGTATGCAAAATGTCATAGTTGTAGGGTCACTCCTTCTAGAAATACCACTGTGCGACATATTTGAGTTGTATACTACAACCGATTTTAAAGCAGTCAAAGACGCAACAGATGGATAGCAATGTTATGATATCAGTAAATATTCATCGCCTGTCCTAAAAAGGGAAAAACGTGTACAAATTTGTCTACGTTGTTAAAAGCGTTTAAAGGATAGAAACTTGAAAAATCGGGAGCAGGAAGAGTTATAAAAACAAAATTAAGAAGTTAAATATTAAAGATTTTTGTCATGTATCTATTCTTCTAATCCCATATCCCTTTAGTGTATTGATCCTTGTACATGTTGTTCTTTGCTATATTTGTTAGTTTAACAAATATCCTTAAGAATCGTTGCTTCTTAACAAAAGCCATTTGCTATTCCACTACACAAATATAGCTACATATAATCTCAGGGAAAAGAATGCAGTTTCGGGGCCTCCTAATAGAAGATTTTTAATATACTCGTACATATATTTAATAATATCTCTTACCCCAAATAAATTGTATACGATTAATCAATGAAAGCATGCTTTTATATTCAAAATCTATCTTTAGGCTCCTGAAGATCCTGCCTTTTTATGGAAAGGTCTCTTATAATATCACTTGAAGTAAGCTTTATGAAGTTTCATAGAATATATAATTGCATCTGCTTTCCAAATGCATACGTATTCTAGGACCAGAGTTAAAATGGAAATCGTATTAACAGATTTTAAACGACTTGACATAAAGGAACAAGCCTGGCAATTTTTCCCGCTGGATACATTTGTAATTACATTGAAATACTAATACAATAAAACAGCACTCATTTGTAATGTCTAAGCTGGGAATAATGTCACATAACAACTAGCAGAGAGGTCATTAAGCTTCTTGTTATGAGGGTAGCAGAACAAGAAACGAAATTCTTATAAATACACCTAAAGAAAAAATATGCTTGTAGTAATCATATTATGGTTTCATTATAATCAAGGTTCGCAAAAAATACTCTGAAATACAGTTTTTTAAAGTACCGTACTCTACTTAGGCAAGTTCGGTCACACACGTACACAAGTAAGAGTGTTATATTCGGCTGTGCCGAATCTTGTATACCCACCATCAAGTTGTATGAGAGTGCAACTAATTCAAAATGTTTACCAAATGTGGTATTGTTGACCGATTGTTACAAAATTGAATATACTGGCTGGAATTTATATAAAGTTTATTTGCGCAAAATTTAGTGGCCATAGTTGACATAGTTTATAATTTAAAAGCTTTTAACTGGCGTTTGTGGCATTTTAGCGGTTACCGGGAGCGGTTTTTATATGAAAGCAATGGTCAAAAATGGACCGATTCCTATAAAATTTGGCATACTGACTGAAAGTTGCATAAAACTTCTCTGTTCTAAATTTAGTAGTCATAGATTTTATAATTTTATTCAATTTATTAGCATAACTGTGATTCCCGGGGCAGGGTTATATGGGAGCTCTAACTAAATGTGAACCGATTTTACCAATTTCAGCACACAATTTCTATAACACATCGAAAATACTTTTGCTAAATTTTGTCTCTTGTCTAGCTCTTGTATTTAAGGAACTATCGTGCTAACTATCTCTGACGGAAAGACGGACATAAACCTCCTATTCTTTTTGTATTTTTGTGCTTCCGTAAGTTTTTTATATGGGAGCTATGGCCAAATGGTGACCGATTTTGCACACTCGTTGGCATTGACATAAGACCACCTCGTACTTAATTTAGTGGTTTCATCTGTTATAGTTTTAGATTTATTGGCATTTAAGTGTACTTTAGGTGAAATTTTGGCTGTTTCCGTAAGTTTTTTGTATGGGAGCTATGACTAACTGTCAACCGATTTTGATGAAATTTTACATGCTGCCTAGGGCTTATGCAAAACTTCTATATACCAAATTTTATCATCATAACTATTATAGTTTGTTATTTATTAGCAAATAAGCGATTAGCGTAGTCGAGGTTATACGGAAGCTATGGTCAAATGTTAACCGATTTTGCCCAATTTCAACACCAAAATTTTCTCATAGATGAAGAATGGTTTTACTAAGTTTCAGTGAGCTAGTTCCTTTCGTTTAGGCGTTATCGTGATTTCAACAGACAGACAGACAGATGGACATCACTCAATCGTCTTAGAATTTCATAAGAATTCAGAATATATATCCTTCTTGATTTTTGAGCCAATATTAAGAAAATTACAAACGGAATGGCAATCTCAATATACCCCCCCAATCTTTTTGACGGTGGGTATAAAAAGTGTTAAAGTTAAGTATAGGTACTTTAGAGTTTTAAAGTACCCATTAAAATATACAACCTTTATGATATAATGTACTTCGTTGTGTACTATAACGTACTCTGTACCCTTGTTTATATTTATTTGTAAATCAAAGAAAAATTGTGCCACCAATACAAACACAATTGACATAATGTGCATGTAAACCTTGAAAACTTGCGTACGTTGCCCCTACCTCTTGTTTTGTGTAGTAGGTTCCTTTCTCTATGCGCTGTCACATAAATGGCTCCTGTATAAAAATAACAAAAATGTTTGCCATTATCATATCTAGTCAAGTTTTTTCTCTGCGTGTACTTTGGCAAAGGAATATTGAATTAAAACATACATGCACAATTTCTGTCACTAACTCTTTGATTGTATCTGAGTTTATATCTTTGCGCAGCAAATCTTCTTGTATATACAAACTATTGTTGAATGCAACAAAATGCTGCAATGATTATCAATTGAGTCAAACTTTTAGTTAGAAGATTTAACAATATTGCACAAGATGTTAAAAAATCATGATGATTTGTTTTAAGTCTATTGAGGACTTAATAATCATGGTGCCAGCTGGACAGAGTAGCTTTAAATGAAGAAATAAGGGATATAATAGGCATACAATAAAAAAAACGGAATTTGCAACTTCGTTTCTAAGACAATAAAAAAAAATATTAACAAATTAGTAACTACTTTAGTACTTGTAACTTTTTTACAGAAAATTTTTCTATAAAAAATTTTTCTACAGAAAAAAAATTTCTGTATTTTAATACAAATTTTTCTATAGAAAATCTTTTTTGTAGAAAATTTTTCTATAGAAAAATATTTATGTAGAAAATTTTTCTATAAATTTTTTTTTATACAGAAAAATTTTTTTATTGAAAATTAATTTTATAGAAAAATTTTAATATGTACAATTTTTCTATAGAAAAATTTTTTTAACGAAAATTTTTTTATAGAAAAATTTTTTTAACGAAAATTTTTCTATAGAAAAATTTTTTTAACGAAAAATTTTTTTAACGAAAATTTTTCTATAGAAAAATTTTTTTAACGAAAATTTTTCTATAGAAAAATTTTTTTAACGAAAATTTTTCTATAGAAAAATTTTTTTAACGAAAATTTTTCTATAGAAAAATTTTTTTAACGAAAATTTTTCTATAGAAAAATTTTTTTAACGAAAATTTTTCTATAGAAAAATTTTTTTAACGAAAATTTTTCTATAGAAAAATTTTTTTAACGAAAATTTTTCTATAGAAAAATTTTTTTAACGAAAATTTTTCTATAGAAAAATTTTTTTATCGAAAATTTTTCTATAGAAAAATTTTTTTAACGAAAATTTTTCTATAGAAAAATTTTTTTAACGAAAATTTTTCTATAGAAAAATTTTTTAACGAAAATTTTTCTATAGAAAAATTTTTTTAACGAAAACTTTTCTTTAGAAAAATTTTTTTAACGAAAATTTTTCTATAGAAAAATTTTTTTAAACAAAATTTTTCTATAGAAAAATTTTTTTAAACAAAATTTTTCTATAGAAAAATTTTTTTAACGAAAATTTTTCTATAGAAAAATTTTTTTAACTAAAATTTAAAAAAAAATTAAAAAAATTTTTCTATAGAAAAATTTTTTTAACGAATATTTTTCTATACGAAAATTTTTTTAACGAAAATTTTTCTATAGAAAAATTTTTTAACGAAAATTTTTCTATAGAAAAATTCTTTTATTAAATTCAAATTCTTTTTTTAACGAAAATTTTTCTATAGAAAAATTTTTTTAACGAAAATTTTTCTATAGAAAAATTTTTTTAACGAAAATTTTTCTATAGAAAAATTTTTTTAACGAAAATTTTTCTATAGAAAAATTTTTTTAACGAAAATTTTTCTATAGAAAAATTCTTTTAACGAAAATTTTTCTATAGAAAAATTTTTTTAACGAAAATTTTTCTATAGAAAAATTTTTTTAACGAAAATTTTTCTATAGAAAAATTTTTTTAACGAAAATTTTTCTATAGAAAAATTTTTTTAACGAAAATTTTTCTATAGAAAAATTTTTTTAACGAAAATTTTTCTATAGAAAAATTTTTTTAACGAAAATTTTTCTATAGAAAAATTTTTTTAACGAAAATTTTTCTATAGAAAAATTTTTTTAACGAAAATTTTTCTATAGAAAATTTTTTTTAACGAAAATTTTTCTATAGAAAAATTTTTTTAACGAAAATTTTTCTATAGAAAAATTTTTTTAACGAAAATTTTTCTATAGAAAAATTTTTTTAACGAAAATTTTTCTATAGAAAAATTTTTTTAACGAAAATTTTTCTATAGAAAAATTTTTCTATAGAAAAATTTTTTTAACGAAAATTTTTCTATAGAAAAATTTTTTTAACGAAAATTTTTCTATAGAAAAATTTTTTTAACGAAAATTTTTCTATAGAAAAATTTTTTTAACGAAAATTTTTCTATAGAAAAATTTTTTTAACGAAAATTTTTCTATAGAAAAATTTTTTTAACGAAAATTTTTCTATAGAAAAATTTTTTTAACGAAAATTTTTCTATAGAAAAATTTTTTTAACGAAAATTTTTTCTATAGAAAAATTTTTTTAACGAAAATTTTTCTATAGAAAAATTTTTTTAACGAAAATTTTTCTATAGAAAAATTTTTTTAACGAAAATTTTTCTATAGAAAAATTTTTTTAACGAAAATTTTTCTATAGAAAAATTTTTTTAACGAAAATTTTTCTATAGAAAAATTTTTTTAACGAAAATTTTTCTATAGAAAAATTTTTTTAACGAAAATTTTTCTATAGAAAAATTTTTTTAACGAAAATTTTTCTATAGAAAAATTTTTTTAACGAAAATTTTTCTATAGAAAAATTTTTTTAACGAAAATTTTTCTATAGAAAAATTTTTTTAACGAAAATTTTTCTATAGAAAAATTTTTTTAACGAAAATTTTTCTATAGAAAAATTTTTTTAACGAAAATTTTTCTATAGAAAAATTTTTTTAACGAAAATTTTTCTATAGAAAAATTTTTTTAACGAAAATTTTTCTATAGAAAAATTTTTTTAACGAAAATTTTTTCTATAGAAAAATTTTTTTAACGAAAATTTTTCTATAGAAAAATTTTTTTAACGAAAATTTTTCTATAGAAAAATTTTTTTAACGAAAATTTTTCTACAGAAAAATTTTTTTAACGAAAATTTTTCTATAGAAAAATTTTTTTAACGAAAATTTTTCTATAGAAAAATTTTTTTAACGAAAATTTTTCTATAGAAAAATTTTTTTAACGAAAATTTTTCTATAGAAAAATTTTTTTAACGAAAATTTTTCTATAGAAAAATTTTTTTAACGAAAATTTTTCTATAGAAAAATTTTTTTAACGAAAATTTTTCTATAGAAAAATTTTTTTAACGAAAATTTTTCTATAGAAAAATTTTTTTAACGAAAATTTTTCTATAGAAAAATTTTTTTAACGAAAATTTTTCTATAGAAAAATTTTTTTAACGAAAATTTTTCTATAGAAAAATTTTTCTATAGAAAAATTTTTTTAACGAAAATTTTTCTATAGAAAAATTTTTTTAACGAAAATTTTTCTATAGAAAAATTTTTTTAACGAAAATTTTTCTATAGAAAAATTTTTTTAACGAAAATTTTTCTATAGAAAAATTTTTTTAACGAAAATTTTTCTATAGAAAATTTTTTTTAACGAAAATTTTTCTATAGAAAAATTTTTTTAACGAAAATTTTTCTATAGAAAAATTTTTTTAACGAAAATTTTTCTATAGAAAAATTTTTTTAACGAAAATTTTTCTATAGAAAAATTTTTTTAACGAAAATTTTTCTATAGAAAAATTTTTTTAACGAAAATTTTTCTATAGAAAAATTTTTTTAACGAAAATTTTTCTATAGAAAAATTTTTTTAACGAAAATTTTTCTATAGAAAAATTTTTTTAACGAAAATTTTTCTATAGAAAAATTTTTTTAACGAAAATTTTTCTATAGAAAAATTTTTTTAACGAAAATTTTTCTATAGAAAAATTTTTTTAACGAAAATTTTTCTATAGAAAAATTTTTTTATCGAAAATTTTTCTATAGAAAAATTTTTTTATCGAAAATTTTTCTATAGAAAAATTTTTTTATCGAAAATTTTTCTATAGAAAAATTTTTTTATCGAAAATTTTTCTATAGAAAAATTTTTTTATCGAAAATTTTTCTATAGAAAAATTTTTTATCGAAAATTTTTCTATAGAAAAATTTTTTTATCGAAAATTTTTCTATAGAAAAATTTTTTTAACGAAAAATAAATTTTTTTAACGAAAATCTTTCCATAGAAAAATTTTTTTAACGAAAATTTTTCTATAGAAAAATTTTTTTAACGAAAATTTTTCTATAGAAAAATTTTTTTAACGAAAAATTTTCTATAGAAAAATTTTAAGTGTTTATTGCAAATTATTTAAATTCATAAGTTTCGAAAAGTTAAAGTAAAATATAAAATTTACAAAATCTATTTAAATGTTAATCAGGCCATGTAATAAATATGACTTAATTAATTTAAAACAAATCAAAAGTTCGCCACAACTTTTTCAATTATAATTTTAGATTTTTCTATATTCTGTTGCCAACAACAAGAGATTATTAAATTATAAGATTAGGTTTTAAAATCTCTACTCACTTTTCAATATCCTGTTTATATTATGTCAATAGTTGTAATGAATTTATCTATAAACTGATATAAAATTTTGTGGTTTTTCATTTTTAATTTGAAATGTGGTTTATGTAATTAGTACAGATTTCAAATATAAATTTATATTAATAGAATATTACAGGGATATTTATTATAAAATGTTTATTAAAGCCAACAATTACTAAATCA
This sequence comes from Stomorhina lunata, assembly GCA_933228675.1. Taxonomy (NCBI): domain Eukaryota; kingdom Metazoa; phylum Arthropoda; class Insecta; order Diptera; family Rhiniidae; genus Stomorhina; species Stomorhina lunata. The sequence goes on along the minus strand of OW121741.1, from coordinate 26,082,718 downwards.
ATAATTTAATTATTATATTAAGTTTTTATCTTTCATTTAAAATAAAAATTTATCATGTATCATCAAAAAATTGTTTTTATTTTTGATATTGTTTACTAAAGCCAAAAATTAAGTTAAATATTCAAAACCTCTGGAAATTAAAATTTAATTAAAAACCTGTTAAAGTAAACAGTTTTCAATTCAAAGTAATTAATCGGATTTTAATAAATTTTTCATTTATTTAATATAATGTTCTATGAAGGCATTAGATAGCAACGGTAGATGTCGCTTATTTAAAATTATCCGCAAGTTGATAGTCATAGTCTCGGTGTAATCAATTTTTAGATATTGATTTTTTCTAAATAATTTACAATTTTTACACAATTTTTTTAAAATTACCCTTCATCTAAAACAAATGTACATTTCACTTTTAAATCTTCTACAATTCCACGATGACTGAGATATTATTATTTCGAACAATAAAAGGTACAAAAGTGACTTCAACAAAGGGTAAAACAAGTAAGAAAGTGCTATAGTCGGTAAAGCCCGACCATAATATACCCTTCACCACCAAGGTTAGAAGTGTTCTTTTTCCTGTATAATGACAAATATTTGCTAAATTTTGCCATCATACAAACATTTTCTCAAAACTTATATATTTAAGTTGTTTTCGTCATTTGGACTTATATGAGAGCAAGGGTCAAATGTGGACCGATTTTCTCGAAATTTGGCAGGTTGATTACAGTTGTTATAGAGATCATGTATTCAAAAAATGAACGTAAAATTATCATTATTTACGAGCGTTTCAGTGATTTTTGTCTCATTTAGTGCGTCAGAACGCACTAAATAGGAGCTATGGTTAAATGTGGACCGATTACAATAACATTTGGTACAGTTTTTTATGTTTACATAAACAGTATTTGTTTCAAATTTCAAGAAAAAATATTGATATTTGTGGCCAATATATCAATTCCGGGAAGTGGGACCTATGGGAGGTACCATAAATAATGGACGAATTTTAATAGCCATGGTCCCATTATCAAAAAACTGATCTGTGCCAAATTTCATTAATTATAATTCAATAACTTTTAACTGGCGTTTGTGGCATTTTAGTGGTTACCGGGAGCGGTTTTTATATGTAAGCTATGGTCAAAAATGGAACGATTCCTATAAAACTTGACATACTGACCGAAAGTTGCATAAAACTTCTCTGTTCTAAATTTAGTAGTCATAGATTTTACAATTTTATTCAATCTATCAGCATAAATGTGATTCCAGGGGCAGGGTTATATGGGAGCTCTAACTAAATGTGAACCGATTTTACCCATTTTCAGCACACAATTTCAATAACATATCGAAAATACTTTTGCTAAATTTTGTCTCTCTAGCTTTGGTAGTTAAGGAACAATCAAGCTTTTCTCTGACGGAAAAACGGACATAAACCGTCTTTTCTTTTTGTATTTTTGTATTTCCGTAAGTTTTTTATAAACTTCCCTATTTTCAATTTAATCGTCATAGCTATTACAATTGTAATAAATTTATCAGCATTAATGTGTTTCCCGGAGCGGGGTTATATGGGAGCTCTAACTAAATTTGAACCGATTTTACCCATTTTCAACACATATCTTTCTAAAGACATCCAAAATACTTTTGTAAAATTTTGTCTCTAGCTCTTTTCGTTATGGCGCTATCGTGCTTTTATCTGACGGACAGACGGACATAAAAAACCTTTTCTTTGTGTATTTTTGTGTTTCCATAAGTTTTTTATATGGGAGCTATGCTCAAATGGTGACCCATTGTGACAAAATTTTGCATACTAGCATTGACATAAGACTTCCTTGTGCTTAATTTAGTCTTACTAGCTTTTGTAGTTAAGGAGCTATCACGATTTTATCTGACGGACAGACGGACATAAATCCCATTTTCTTTTTGAATTTTTGTGTTTTCGTAAGTTTTTTATATGGGAGCTATTCTCAAATGGTGACCAATTTCGACAATTGGTCAAGTTTTAGTAACCTAGCTCCTTTCGTTTAGGCGTTATCGTGATTTTAACAGACAGACAGACAGAGACAGACAGACAGACAGACAGACAGACAGACAGACACACAGACAAACAAACAGACAGAGACAGACAGACAGACAGACAGACAGACAGACAGACAGACAGACAGACAGACAGACAGACAGACAGACAGACAGACAGACAGACAGAGACAGACGGACAGACAGACAGGCAGACAGACAGACAGACAGACAGACAGACAGACAGACAGACAGACAGACAGACAGACAGACAGACAGACAGACAGACAGACAGACAGACAGACAGACAGATAGAGACGGACAGACAGACACACAGACAAACAAACAGACAAAAAGACAGACAGAGACAGACAGACAGACAGACAGACAGACAGACAGACGGACAGACAAACAGACAGACAGACAGATAGACAAATAGGCAGACAGTCAGACAGACAGACAGACAGAGACAGACAGACAGACAGACAGACAGACAGACAGACAGACAGACAGACAGACAGACAGACAGACAGACAGACAGACAGACAGACAGACAGACAGACAGACAGACAGACAGACAGACAGACAGAGACAGACAGACAGACAGACAGACAGACAGACAGACAGACAGACAGACAGACAGACAGACAGACAGACAGACAGACAGACAGACAGACAGACAGACGGACGGACGGACAGACAAGCAACGAATTATTTTAAAAATATCCATACAAGTGGAAAACATTTTGCTACCGTTGCTTTTTCTTAAAGATAAGTTCTCATCATATAAGTAGTTCATCTCATATTCTGTTTTATAGCTTAACCCAATTTTCTAGAAATTGTGAAACAAAAAATTTCTCTATTTTACTACAAATGGGTTGTAAAAAAAGAAACTATTAACAAAATGCTCAACATTATCATTAAAAAAAAAGAAGACCAAGGAAATATATTACCATTAAAACCAACCTCTTTACATTCAGAAGCAATTCATTACAATCATAGTCCTATTTTATAGTTTTTCTTTTAGATTTTCTTTTTACATTTTCCATTTATTTTTGTTAGATTTATTTAACCCAAAGCTCATTTATTTCATCTTTTGTATTTTGTTTGTTATTTTGTTAGTTTCAGTTGAACAAATAAATTGTTAACATAAATCTTGTGGTTTCTTCTTCTTATATGGATGGAAGGATGGATGGATGGATGGATTTGTCCTACTAAAAAATATTTCTCAATGATTTTTCTGCTCCTTTATCTTCATAATTTTTCTTTTTCTGTAACATAATCAGGCAACTGGAAATTTAAACAAATCATCATTCAGTTGATGATATGAATAAATATAGAATGGAAACTTGTATATTTTCAGTGCGTTCTTGTTTCTTTTGTTTCAAAAACATTTTATAACATTTGTGAAAACATTATGTACTCGGCAGAATTATTTCCATTTAAAATATTTATTTTTCTTATGAATAATTTCGTTGGGAATTTTGCTTTAGCAAAATATTAATTGATAAAACGTGCACAGTAAAATGTCACTCACTCACTTTAAGGGAAAACCTGAGAAGATAAAAACTTTATAATCTTTTTAGGTTTTTCCTTAATATGCAGTAAAAACTAACAAAGAAAGTCAATACAGTCTGAAGAAATCAACAGATAACATTTTTTCCAAGAATACATTAGTAAGGCAGTAGTAGGTGGTTCGATTACACTAGTTCACAAAATTCAACTTTTTGCATTATATTTAAACAAAACCACATATTTCTATACCTACCATCAACTGACTTCGAATTGATATTGTCATTCCATTTTTAATTTCCTTAATATTGGCTTAAAAACCAAATTTTTATTCAGAATCCTTATGAAATTCTATGACGATTGAGCGATTCCAGTCTGTTTTTCTGTCTGTCTGTTGTCGACACGATAAAACCTTAACGAGAGTATGTAGGTCACTGAAATTTGATACAAATATTCTTCATTTCTTGCTAAACTTTGATATTAAAATTGGGAGAAATCGGTTTACATTTGACCATAGCTCCCATATACCCATATAACCTCGCATAGGCCAATCGTTATTCGCTTATAAACAGATGTCATGATAAAATTAAGTACCGTGAAGTTTTACATGACCTTTATTCAGCGTATTAAATTTCATCGAAATCGTTTCAAATTTAACCATAGCTCCCATACAAAACACTTACAAAAACAGCCTAAATTTCACCTAAATTATACTTAAACGCGAATAAATAATAAACTTTATTAGCTACCGAGCTAGCAATTTGGAGATTGTTGATGATAATATCAGCAAAATTAGTCCGTAGTAATTCGTTTAGATGATCAAAAACTGATTAATCAGCTTGATGATCAAAAAAGTCTATACAAAGACTCAAAGACGCTTAGCAAGCGACAAGTTAAAGAAATAGATCAAAAAAAATCTTACAAAATGTGCGTAGTCATAATATAAAAAAACAAGTAAGAGTGTTATATTCGGCTGTGCCGAATCTTATATACCCACCATCAAGTTGTGTTAAATTTAGAAACATATCCCATATATCTACAAGGGTGCAGCTAATTCAAAAACTGGACCAAAACTGAAAAAATCGCTAAGCTAATTGGTATTGTTGGTAAAACCTTTGGACTAATGTGGGGTTTATATAACTCAAGCGGTTGACGATTGAGTGAAATTTACATTTATTTTGTTTTTGTTACAATAACAAATCACATGTAAATTTCACTCAACCGTCAGCCGCTTGAGTTATATAAACCCCACATAAATTCGGTTGCCGTAGCCTTAAAGTTTAACACTTAAAAATATTTTAGTGGTTTCCCCAGCATAATTTTACATTAATAAGTTGTTAAATACTTTTCGTTGCGCTTAATATGTAGTTAGGCTAAACACGTTAGTAGTAATACGGCTGGTCCATATAATTTGTTAGGAGTTCCTAATGCATTCATCATATATAAAGTCTGGGCTGAACATTGATTGATGCCTATCTAATTTCATATGTGCAATCTTAATATAATGAATGTACCTCCAAACCTTTTTGATTGTAGATATAAAACGAGGATGTTATATATAAATGAATTATAGCCAAATGTTGACCGATTGTAACAAAATTTTACACACTGGCTGGTATATATATAGAGCTTATTCTTGCATAGCTATCATAGTTTCTAATTAAATAGCTTTTAACTGGCCTTTGCTAAAATTTTTGGTTTCCGTGAGTGTTTTTTATATGAAAGCTAAAGTCAAATATGGACTGATTCCTATCAAATTTGATAAACTGATCAAAAATTGCATAAAACTTCCCTATTTTAAATTTAATCGTCATAGCTATTACAATTGTAATAAATTTATCAGCATTAATGTGTTTCCCGGAGCGGGGTTATATGGGAGCTCTAACTAAATTTGAACCGATTTTACCCATTTTCAACACACATCTTTCTAAAGACATCCAAAATACTTTTGTAAAATTTTGTCTCTAGCTCTTTTCGTTATGGCGCTATCGTGCTTTTATCTGACGGACAGACGGACATAAAAAACCTTTTCTTTGTGTATTTTTGTGTTTCCATAAGTTTTTTATATGGGAGCTATGCTCAAATGGTGACCCATTGTGACAAAATTTTGCATACTAGCATTGACATACGACTTCCTTGTGCTTAATTTAGTCTTACTAGCTTTTGTAGTTAAGGAGCTATCACGATTTTATCTGACGGACAAACGGACATAAATCCCCTTTTCTTTTTGAATTTCTGTGTTTTCATAAGTTTTTTATATGGGAGCTATTCTCAAATGGTGACCAATTTCGACAAAATTTTGCACACTGGCTGGCATTGATAAAGGACTTTCTTGTGCAAAATTTAGTTGATATATCTGTTATACTTTTAGATTTATTGGCATTTAAGTGTATTTTAGGTGAAATTTAGGCTGTTTTCGTAAGTTTTTTGTATGGGAGCTATGGCTAAATGTTAACCGATTTTGATGAAATTTTACACGCTGCTATAATTTGTCATTTATTAACAAATAAACGATTAGCCTAGACGAGGTTATACGAGAGCTATGGTCAAATGTGAACCGATTTTGCCCAATTTCAATACCAAAATTTTCTCAGAGATGAAGAATATTTTTACCAAGTTTCGTTTAGACGTTATCGTGATTTCAACAGACAGACAGATGGACATCGCTCAATCGTCTTATAATTTCATAAGGATTCAGAATATATATCGTTTTTTGGTTTTTGAGTCAATATTAAGGAAATTACAAACGGAATGACAATCTCAATATGCCCCCCTTTCTTTTTGATGGTGGGTATAATAAATCTAGTAAAATGTGTGCAGTCATAATCAAATCATAAAAACGAGTCATTAAAGACTCTTTCTGAAGAGTCGTATGAAGGGTACGACTGGGTATGAACACTAAATTTAGTACAAGGAAGTCTTATGTCATTGCTAGCCAGTTTGCAATATTTTGTCACAATCGGTTCCCATTTGACCATATGTCCCATATAAAAACTTACGGAATGAAATAATGGTGGGTATAGAAATGAAAAGTAACCATCCAGGGTTAATGATGTCAGTCCGTCAACTGTCACTAAAATGCTTGTAAAAAGCACTTAAATGCTCGAAAGTCTGAATACAATGACAATTTTATCCTTATTTGTTGCACCCATAATGTTTGTCGAAGCTGTACATTTCGACACAATCGGTCCACATTTGACCTTAACTCTCATATAAGGCCTAATGACAGAAATATATCAGTATTAAAAATTTTTATTATTTTTATATATTTTTATTTTCCATAGAAAAATTTTCATTATAAAATTTTTTCTATAGAAAATTTTCATTATAAAATTTTTTCTATAGAAAATTTTCATTATAAATTTTGTTCTATAGAAAATTTTCATTATAAAATTTTTTCAATACAAAAATTTATATTATACAATTTTTTCTATAGAAAAATGTTCTTTATAAAATTTTTTCTATAGAAAAATTTTGATTATAAAATTTTTTCAACAGAAAAATTTTCATTGTAAAATTTTTTCTATAGAAAAATTTTGATTATAAAATTTTTTCTATAGAAAAATATTATAAAATTTTCTCTATAGAAACATTTAAGTTATAAAATATTTTCTATAGAAAAATTTTCATTATCAAATTTTCCATTATAAAATGTTTTCATTATTACGTATTTTTTTATCCAAATATCTCGAAAGCCAAAGGATATAACCTAGACAAGGAAGCGTCTAATGTTTTTTCTATAGAAAAAAAAATTTATAAAATTTTTTCTATAGAAAAATTTTCATTATAAAATTTTTCTATAGAAAAATTTTCATTATAAAATTTTTCTATAGAAAAATTTTCATTATCATTTTCCATTATAAAAATTTTCATTGTAAATTTTTTTTCATTATTAAATATTTGTTTATCCAAATATCTCGAAAGCCATAGAAAAATTTTCATTATAAATATTTTCCATAGAAAAATTTTAATTTTAACATTTTTTTCTATAGAAAAATTTTCGTTATATAATTTTCTCTATAAAAAAATTTTCATTATCAAATTTTCCATTATAAAATTTTTTCTATGGAAAAATTTTCACTGTAAAATTTTTTCATTATTAAATATTTTTTTATCCAAATATCTCGAAAATTTTCATAATAAAATTTTTTCTATAGACAAATTTATATTCTACAATTTTTTCTATAGAAAAATTTTCATTATAAAATTTTTCCATAGAAAAATTTTCATTATAAAATTTTCTTTAGAAAAATTTTCATTATAAAATTTTTCTTTAGAAAAATTTTCGTTATATAATTTTCTTTATAGAAAAATTTTCATTATCAAATTTTCCATTATAAAATTTTTTCTATAGAAAAATTTCCATTGTAAAATTTGTTTCATTATTAAATATTTGTTTATACAAATATCTCGGAAGCCATAGAAAAATTTTCATTATAAATATTTTCCATAGAAAAATTTTAATTTTAAAATTTTTTTCTTTTGAAAAATTTTCGTTACATAATTTTCTCTATAGAAAAATTTTCATTATCAAATTTTCCATTATAAAATTTTTTCTATGGAAAAATTTTCACTGTAAAATTTTTTCATTATTAAATATTTTTTTATCCAAATATCTCGAAAATTTTCATAATAAAATGTTTTCTATAGAAAAATTTATATTCTACAATTTTTTCTATAGAAAAATTTTCATTATAAAATTTTTCTTTAGAAAAATTTTCGTTATATAATTTTTCTTTAGAAAAATTTTCGTTATATAATTTTCTCTATAGAAAAATTTTCATTATCAAATTTTCCATTATAAAATTTTTTCTATAGAAAAATTTTCATTGTAAAATTTTTTTCATTATTAAATATTTTTTTATCCAAATATCTCGAAAGCCAAAGGATTTAACGTAGACAAGGAAGCATGATTTTTATAGATTATTATTAAAGATTTTTTCAATCCATCCATAAACAGACTTTTGGGGAATTTAAAAAAAGTCGAACAATTTTGAAGGTTTATCAATCACTTTTCTGACCTCTACTTGACTAGCACTGCGCCAAATTTTATTCAAATATCTTCTATTCTATTGGCGTTTTTAAACTACCAGACACCATTTCCTTGGCCTATATCTTCTAAGATAAATTTTTCAGAAAATTAATTTCTTAACCAAACTTAGATATAGTTGATGTCTGCCAGGCTACCACATCACGCAAAGGATTAATAGTACATCTTAATATAGCCCTAAAACAACTAAACAAAAATACATGAAAAAAAATGTTTGTTCTTAAATGATTTTAATGTAAATATTTCATTTAACATTAATCTAAAATTAAACATTAGATTTAACTTCGCCGGCGAATAATAAAACATTAGCTGTCTTCTCAACAATCAAATAGGCAAATGGTCGATCCACATAGAAACGTGTAGGTGAAGCCTTGTTAACTAAAACGGCTGTGGTAACAGCTCCCGCTTCAGTGCCCTCTTCGTTGACAATAATGCGTGTGGCATGGAAAATGCTGGAAACATAATTATCTCTGGCAATCTTATCCAAATTAGCACGAGCCGAATCAAATAAGTCCACAATGCCCATCTGAAATATTAAAGAGATAATTGTCAATCAATTCATAATTAAATATTAACAAGAAATTGCATACATTTCTTAACAGAGGACTCAAAGTAAAATGGGATTCTGTAGTAAATTTGGGTAAAAATAGCTCCACCTCCGGTTTGTCTTCATCATCTACATAGTATTCCTCCGTAGCTTTCAGTTGCTGATGAATTTGCTTGACACCAACATTTGCCAAATTATTGACAACCTTGTTCAGTCTGACACCTGTAAAAAATATGCAGACGCCATTGTTAAAATAAAATTCATTGAAGCTTTAAAGGTATTGCTTTAAAATTTACCCCTTTTTGGTAAGATAATTAACATTGACAAGCGATTTTCTTTGCCATAGGGTAACTCGAGTACATGAGCTTCCAGCTCTTTAACATTGACATAGGTAAAGTGACCCATTTGTGTCATCATTGGTATATTGCCTAAAAGTTTTCCGTCTTCATCGTTGAAGGGTAGAGGACGAGTTTTTAATGGATCGAAGGGATACTGAAAATAAATTGAGAATTTTAGTTAAATTTTGATAAAGCATTAAATATTATGTACAACTAAAAGAAATTTTTCACAAAAAAATTAACGAAAGATGAAAATTCTTATATCATGTTCGTCTGGGTTAAAAAATGGCCTATGTCAGCAATTTCTAATTTTTTAGTTTTTATAAAATTAAATCTCGTTTTTGGTAATTCCAAACGCAATCTCAATTTATACCCAACAGAAAAACTCGAAGTAAAAAGTTTATCCAAAATTAAAAAAAAAAAATTATTTAAAATTTTATCCAAAATTTTCTATAGAAAATTTCATCCAAAATTACAAAAAATTTCATTAATAATTTTCTATAGAAAATTTCATCAATTTTATTAAAAATTTCTATAATGAATTTAAAAAGAAATTTTCTATTGAAATTTCTATAGAAATTTTCTTTAGAAATTTTTTATAGAAATTTTCGATAAAAAATTTTTCTATAAAAAATTTTTCGATAAAATATTTTGCTATAGAAAAATTTTCGACAAAATATTTTTCTATAAAAAAATTTTAGATAAAATTTTTTTTTCTATAGAAAAATTCTTAATAAAATATATTTCTATAGCAAAATCTTCGATATTTTTCTATAGAAAAATTTTGTTATCAAATATTTTTTGATAGAAAAATTTTTCTATTGAAAATTTTTCAATAGAATAATTTTTTATCCAAAATTTTTCGATAGAAAAATTTTTTTATAGAAGATCTGTTCATCAAAATTTTTTCGATAAAAAAATTTTTCGTCAGAAAAATTTTCGTTAAAAAAACTTTCAATAAAAAAATTTTCCTATAGAAAAATTTTCGATAAAAAAATTTTTCTAGAGAAAAATTTTCGATAAAAAAATTTTTCTATAGAAAAATTTTCGATAAAGTAATTTTTCTATAGAAAAATTTTCGATAAAAAAATTTTTCTATAGAAAAATTTTTTTATCGAAGATCTGTTCATCAAAATTTTTTCGATAAAAAAATTTTTCGTCAGAAAAATTTTCGTTAAAAAAACTTTCAATAAAAAAATTTTCCTATAGAAAAATTTTCGATAAAAAAATTTTTCTAGAGAAAAATTTTGGATAAAAAAATTTTTCTATAGAAAAACTTTCGATAAAAAAATTTTTCTATAGAAACATTTTAGAGAAAAAATTTTTCTATAGAGAAATTTTCAATAAAAAATTTTTTTTATAGAAAAATATTCGATAAAAAAATTTTTCTATAAAAAATTTTCAAAAAAAAAATTTTTCTATACAAAAATTTTCTATAAAAAAATTCTTCTATAGAAAAATTTTCGATAAAAAAATTTTTCTATAGAAAAGTTTTCGATATAAAAATTTTTCTATAGAAAAAATTTCGATAAAAAAATTTTTGTATAGAAAAATTTTCGATAAATTTTTTTTTTTTATAGAAAAAAAATTGCTATAGAAAATTTTTCGAGAAAAAAATTTTTCTAAGAAAAATTTTCGAGAAAAAAATTTTTCTATAGAAAAATTTCGATAAAAAGTTTCGATAAAAAATTTTTCTATAGAAAAATTTTCTATAAAAAAATTTTTCTATAGAAAAATTTTCGATAAAAAAATTCTTCTATAGAAAAATTTTTGATAAAAAAATTTTTCTATAGAACAATTTTTGATAAAAAAATTTTTCTATAGCAAAATTTTTGATAAAAAAATTTTCGATGGAAAAATTTTTCTATAGAAAAATTTTCGATGGAAAAATTTTTCTATAGAAAAATTTTCGATGGAAAAATTTTTGTATAGAAAAATTTTCGATAGAAAAATTTTTCTATAGAAAAATTTTCGATAGAAAAATTTTTCTATAGAAAAATTTTCGATAGAAAAATTTTTCTAATAAATTTTTCTATAGAAAATTTCTGTAGAAAATTTCTATAGAAAATTTCTATAAAAATTTCATAAAAAATTCTTCCAAATTTCTAAGAAAATTTTATCAAAAAAATTTATCCAAAATTTTTTTATAAATTTTGGAAAGAATTTCTTATAGAAAATTTTCATTTATAAAGAATTTTCTATAGAAAATGTTTATATGGGAAGAATTTTCTATAGAGAATTTGTTTATGGAAAAAATTTTCTGAAGAAACTTTTTTATTTGGGAGGAATTTTCTATAGAAAATTTCTGTTTGGAACGGTTTTTCTATAGAAAACTTCTATTTGGGAGAAATTTTCTATAAAAAGTTTTCATTTGGGAGGAATTTTCTATACAAAATTTCTATTTGGGAGGAATTTTGTATAGAAAATTTCTTTTTTGGAAAAATTTTGTATAGAAAATTTCTATTTTGGAAAACTTTTCTATAGAAAATTTCTGTTTTGGAGGAATTTCCTATAGAAATTTTCTATGTCGGAAGAATTTCTGAAGAAAATTTCTATTTGAAAAGAATTTTCTATAGAAAATTTATATTTGGGATTAATTTTAATGTGGGACAAAATTTTAGAAGGAATTTCGTATAAAAAATTAAAAAAAAAATTATATATAGAAAATTTTTTAACAAAAATTTTGCGAAGAATTTTGAGTAGAAAATTTTGAATACTCTTAGTGTTAGAGTCTTTAGTTTCGATTTTATTTAGTCAGCTCAAAAACGGATAATACATATATAGCAGATGCCAACAAAATATGAACCATTTATCTCTTCATGAGCAGGTTTAAGACTTAGTCAAACCAGTTTACCTACCTTCCATTTACCCTTGAAGTACAGCGATGAAACCATCAAAATATTGGCATTTTGGAAATCTTGTGGTGTCACGGTATATTGAATCAAGCCCCTAGTAGCCTCTCTAATATCTTGATTTATTTTAGTAAAAGTGTTATTGACATCATCAAAGTTCACGGGTATTAGAGCAGAAGCATAATCACGTTCAATAATATCCTCATAATCGGGTTGTACAGGTTTGTTGATATTGGTGAACAGGGCGTTGAAGGAAGCTACCTCAATGGTGGTGGTATTGACACTAATACAGAAAAAAATTATAAAATGATTGAGAAATTTTTATAAATTTATTATATAAAAATCGAATACTCACGCCAAATATTTTTGAATGACACTATAAGCTGCCCTCACCGCCGTCTGATCATTACCCGTATGTAAAGTATTGCGAAGTTCGGTTAAGGTATTACCGCCCGCTCCCTCTGTGAGTAAAAGCATTAGAGACCATACAGCAAATGGTGAGACCATATAACTGCGATTTGGCACCGAAATATGGGCATCGGATACTTGCTTTAAAAATTCCAATGAAAATTTCTCAGCGCCCTGTGAGATTTGCATGGAATCATGTAGACTCATTCTGTTGGCATTTGTTTTGCCTAAAGCCGATGTTGAGGCTTGACTGGCAAACACGGGAGGTCCCTGGGCTTTTGTGTGGCTGAGTAGTTGCAATAGTATGCATACTGAGGCTAGGGCTGTAAAAAAGATAATCAAAGTTATAACTGTCAGATTAGTTTCAAGGTTGAGAACCTTATAAAGGCATTTTTTATGATTTTTTTAAATAAAATTTCCTTACTATCATCAAAATTATCAAGTATTAAGCAAAATACAATATTTAAATGTGGAAATTTATTACACGAAATTATTTTTAGAAGATACTCTTCAGAAAATCCCATCACAATTCTTCAGAATTCTTTTATTGAAAAAATCCCATTACCGATTTTAAAGTTCAAAGAAAGTTCATTAATAATCTGAGGGCTAAATACTCTCGAATATCAATGTATGAATACAAAAATAAAGAAGATTCAATAAACTTTTTAATTGATAAACATTTATTCAAAAAAAAATTTTTGACAAAACTAGACTGTCTCAACAATAAACATTTTTTAAGGGTTCAAGTTTCGCCAAGGAAAAATATAATTACCGGAATTACTCGTTTCAGTTCAAAATTTATGAAGGTTATTTGTTTGCTGAAAATATTTGTATGCTTCCAAAATATCATGATAAGTAAGAAAAATAATCTCTTAAAGTTTTGTGATAAGAATTATGGGTAAATATTTGTGGTCACAAGGAAAAACGGAATAAGTCGCCTTAAGAAAAAAATTAGTTATTTTCAAACAATTGCAAATTCACATACATTTTCTATTTCTGTAAAAAGATTATTGTTAATGAACAAATAAATTTAGGTTGTTCACAAGGTCTCCTATCAGTGCGAAGTAAAAATACCGCAACATATTACAATGTACATATGTATGTAATAAGTGGTCTTACGCCTATATTCCAAAAATCACTTTTTTGACTTAGACTGTTATTGTTTCTGATCACAGATATGTATGTATATCAGTTTTAAGTTTAAGGTTGGATTTTTTGGCTTTAAGTCTGGCGCCTAATGATTAAAAATGTGTTGGAATATTACCAAAGTTTTAAAATATAATAAAAATGTAAAAAATATTTTGTTCATCCCAAATGCTTTCAATTAAGTTTACTCTAAAAATGTTCTTCTATCACTTTATTCTAACATTATAAGAGTAAATATTATAAGAGTAAATACTTTTTAAAATACTATTTTTTTCGTAATGTAAATTTTAACCTCAAACGCCTATGTCCCATGTAACAAAAACAATTAGGTTATGTTAAGCATAACCTAATTGTCAATATTCGTCAATGATTGAGCTTACTAAAGCCGCCTTTACATCTTCTGTTTTTGTTATCTGATCTGTAAAATTTTCCAAAAACATTACTTCTGCAAAAGTCATCTAACCATTACATAGTACCTGGTTGACCGAGCCTTGCTCGTAGCTTTATGATAAACATTTTGAGGCAAACTTTAAAGTTTTCATATATTTATAAAGTACTAAAATATATTTAGATTAAAGACATTACACAAATATCCAGTAAATTTTGAATTATTTGATTTATTTTGTCCGATCAACACATGGTTTACATAGTTAGCATAGTTTGTTAAGTTTGCATAGTTTGTTTAAAGTTTAACTCATTTCGAATAATAAATTGGTCATACCAACAGAAATCTCCGTCGGCTCATGCGCATCAACTTTGCTAAAGATTATAGCCTGATCAAATTACAAATACGATTTAATTCACTTTGGGTAATTTTCAGTGGCGCCACCTGTCTTTGGTCACACCAATTAATAAACCTTCGTCGGCTTATCCGCAACAACTTTGCTAGAGATCATAGCATGATCAAATGTACAGCTTACGATTTAATTGATTCAATTTAATTTCAATGTCGAAATTTCTTCATACCAGCTATGAAACCTTCGTCGGCTCATGTGCAGCAACTTTGCTGAGGATCATAGCATGATCAAATGCACAGCTTACAATTAAATTAATTCTTAGTAATTTTTAGTGGCGCCACCTTTCGGAAATTAGTCTTACCAACTTAAAAACCTTTACCGGCTTATCCGCATCACCTTCACTAAAGAGCTTAACACGATCAAATGCATAGTTTACAATTCTATAAATAACATACATACAGACAGACAAGCATTCATTTGTTTAAAAGCTATAACATTACTACTTTTTTCCCCTTTAACATTTTTTTGATAATGGGACCATGGCTATTGAAATTGGTCAAAATCGGTCCATTATTTATGGTACCTCCCATAAGTCACACTTCCCGGAATTGATAATGGGTGTTTTTTTTAGAGGTATAGAACTTCGAATTGAAATAAAACACAAGAAAATCGTTTTAATGTCCATCAATTTGGCTTTATTGGAAGGATAATTTTATGCCATTAATGTTTAAATATGATTTCGGGCATGTGGCCGCCGCGGCTGGCGCGAATAAAGCCAATTCTACAGGTCCAATTTTCAACTACTTTTTCGAGCATATGGGGCCGTATGTTGGCAATAACGCCACGAATGTTGGCTTCCAAGTCCCCTAACGTTTCTGGTTTGTTGGCGTAGACGAGCGACTTCACATATCCCCAAAGAAAATAATCCAGTGGTATCAAATCGCACGATCTTGGTGGCCAATTGACAGGTCCATTCCACGAAATTATGCGCTCATCGAATGTTTCCTTCAATAAATCAATTGTGACGTGCACTGTGTGGCATGTAGCGCCGTCTTGTTGGAACCACAACTCATCCACATTCATGCCATCCAATTGGGAAACAAAATAGTCGGTTATCATGGCTCTATACCGGTCTCCATTTATGGTAACTGACTCTCCAGCATTATTTCGGAAGAAGTATGGCAAAATGACTCCACCAGCCCATAGAGCACACCAAACAGTCAGTTTTTGTGGATGTAATGGCGTCTCAAGGGTCTCATGTGGATTCTCTTCATTCCAAATGCGGCAATTTTGCTTGTTGACGTAGCCATTCAACCAAAAATGAGCCTCATCACTGAACAAAATTTTGCGATGAAAATCAGCATCGAGATCAATCTCATTTTCGGCCCATACACCAAAATCACGACGCATTGCATGGTCTCGCGGCTTTAATTCTTGCACAAGCTGGATCTTGTAAGGTCGCAAGCCAAGATCTTTGCGCAAAATCTTCCATAAAGTTGATGGACAAAGCTCCAATTGCTGTGCACGGTGGCGAATCGATTCATTCGGGTCCTCTTCAACACTTTGCTCTACAGCGGCAATTGTTTCTGCGGTGCGCACTGTTCGACGTCGCTGCGGATGCGTATTATCACATAGAGTAAACGTAGTGCGAAAACGATCCATGGTTAACCGAATTAATTGCTCTGATGGACGATTATGTCGACCATAAAATGGACGGAGCTTGCGGTAAACTTCGCGAACTGAACCATTATTTTCGAAATAAATTTGCACGATTTGCAAGCGTTGTTCTTTTGTCAATCTGTTCATGATGAAATGGCAAACCAAAGTAAATAGCAATCACTTGACAGCTGACAAAATGGCCGCCAGTTAAAAAAGTGATGCCAACTTAAAGTTCTATACCTCAATAAAAAACACCCGATATATTGGCCACAAATATCAATATTTTTTCATGAAATTTAAAACAAATACTGCTTATGTAAACTAAAATCACTGTACCAAATTTCGTTGAAATCGGTCCACATTTGACCATAGCTCCCATACAAACTCTTCTTTAAAAACGCACTAAATGAGACAAGAATCTTTAAAACGCTTGTAAATCTAAAGATAATTAGAATTTGCCGAATTTCGATCGGTCCACATTTGACCCTAGCTCTCATATAAGTCCAAATGACGGAAACAGCTTAAATATATAAGTTTTGAGAAAATGTTTGTATGATGGTGGATTATCAATTTGTTGTCTTTATACAGGAAAAAGAACACCTTTGACCTTTGTGGTGAAGGGTATTGTATGGTCGGGCTTAACCGACTTTAGCACTTTCTTACTTGTTTTTTTTTTTTTTTTTTTTTAATAGCAACCACAAAATGTTATAATACTTAAATGTTTTAAGCAAACTTTATACGCGTGCAGAAGTTTGCTTTTAAAACTTAGATATCTTTGAATTAGGAACAACTAAAAAAACATGTATATTTTGCTATTAATACCATAGGGTAAAAATTTAACACAAAAAGATGCAAAAAACCTGATTATGTCTTTTGTTTTAATAAAAACTAATATTATAATTTCGGTTATTTTTATTTAGCAAATTTCTATAGCGATGACTAATTTTAATTTTATTAAAAAATATATTTGTAAAAAATAAATTTAATTAATTTGTAACTAGTTCTCACCTTTGTTATATATGAACATTGTATTTGTTATTATTTTTTTGTATCAATTAATTGATTTAATATTGATATCGTTTTTGTATTTGTTAAAAACACAAACACTAGTTTTTTTATACTTCAATTAATATATTGCACTTTCTAGTAGTTTTTTCTATTTATATAGATCAGACTGTAAAATTACAAATATTCCCGGTATTTACTTGAATGTAGGAAATTTTAAACAAAAAATTATTAAAAAAAAAATTGAAATTTTATTGAAAACAAAATCTCGTTCTGTATGCTAATGAAGTTTTCGATGATAAGACCAGATTGTAGCAACTATTTAGTATGTGTTTTATTTTTTTCACTTTCTTATTGTTGTTGTTTCGTCTTCTATACGTGTGTATTCTTCACACGCCGATCGTTTTGTACACGCTACCTACACCGCTCGAATATTTCACAACCGCACGATCTTAGAGATGAGTTAACACTAAATGTTTGATTTTGTTCAAGTCGCTCTTTTGGCTCAGTTTTGTTTTTACTAAAGCTTTGAGCTTTGGTGCTCTAAACTTGTTGTGGTTTGACTTTATAAATGTTACCACCAGTTGTTTGTTGTTAAAAATTTTATGGGATTTACAATTATAACATCTTCACGATCAAGTTGTTTATTGAATGCGTGTAAACCCATTAGTTTAATAATAAATTATGGTAAGAGTAGTAAAAACATAAACACAACCAAAAACAAGTAAGAAAGTGCTATAGTCGGTCAAGCCCGACTATACGATACTCTTTACCACTGAGGTCAAAGGTATTCTTTTTCCTGTATAAAGACAAATATTTGCTAAATTTTGCCATGATACAAACATATTCTCAAAACTTATACATTTAAGCTGTTTCCGTCATTTGGACTTACACTTATAGCTAGGGTCAAATGTGGACCGATTATCTCAAAATTTTCAAATTGATTACAGTTGTTACAAGAATTATGTGTGCGAAAAATAAACTCATTATCTTCGGATTTACGAGCGTTTTATTGAATTTTGTCTCATTTAGTGCGTTTTGAGAAAAGAGTTTGTATGGGAGCTATTTGCAAATGTGGACCAATTTCAACGAAATTTGGTACAGTGATTTATGTTTACATAGGCAGTATTTTTTTTAAATTTCATGAAAAAATATTGATTGTTGCGGCCAATACATGAATTCCGGGAAGTGGGACCTATGGGAGGTACCATAAAAAATGGACCGATTTTGACGAATTTCAATATCCATGGTTCCATTATTAAAAAAATTACCTGTGCCTAATTTCATCAAATTATCTTTAGAATGAAAAAATATTGATTGTTGCGGCCAATATATGAATTCCGGGAAGTGGGACCTATGCGAGGTACCATAAATAATGGACCGATTTTGACGAATTTCAATATCCATAGTCCCATTATCAAAAAAATGATCTGTGCCAAATTTCATCAAATTACCTTTAGAATTGCGACCTGTAGTTTGATTACAAGGTTTACATGGGGGTCCAGCTAGCCAGCCAGCCAGACGGACATCGCTAAATCGACTCAGAAAGTCATTCTAAGCCTATTGGTATACTAAAAGATGGGTCTAAGACAAATATTTCTATGCGTTACATACATCAGCACAAACTTATAATACTCTTTCCACCTGTGGTGGTGAAGGGTGTAATTAAACAAAAAAATATTTTAACCCTTAAAAGCCCGCAGCACAATGACTTAAAAAATTTACGTTTTAGATCGATCGTTTGAAAAAAATCGACATGAAAAATTTATTTGTATACCCATCATCAAAAACAATGGGGGGTATATTGAGTTTGTCATTCCGTTTGGAATTTCCTTAATATTGGCTCAAGAACCAAAAAGGACATATATTCTGAATCCTTATGAAATTCTAAGAGGTTTGAGCGTTGTCCGTATGTCTGTCCATCTAACTGTCTGTCTGTTGAAATCACGATAACGCCTAAACGAAAGGAGCTAGCTCACTGAAACTTAGTAAAAACATCCTCCATCTCTGACTGCTACTGAAATTTTGGTATTGAAATTGGGCAAAATCGGTTAACATTTGACCATTTGACATACCTCCCATACAAAAACTATACGGAAACAACCAAAATTTCGCCCAAAATGCACTTAGATGCCAATAAATCTAAAACAATAATAGATATAACCACTAAATTTAGCAGACTGGGTTCAATTTTCGAATATTTTGAAATTTTATTAAAAAAAATTAGAAGAATACTGCAGTTATATCTATTTCCCACACAACATTTCAATTGGAGCAAGTGGTACTTCTCTCAGATAATGAGCTGCTTTTGATTCTATTTTTAGACTTTTTGAAAGGGACGTACGTTTTTCGTCCGGCCCCGAACTGCAAATGCATTAGTTAGAGAAGTTTTACATAGCCAAATACTTAATAACGAGTGGCTAGCGGAGTTATGAGCTGAACCGCTTTTATTAAAAAATTTCAATTTTTTTCAAGCCAGGGATCGAACTTGAGACCTCTGGTATGCTAAGCGGATGACTAACCTGCAAGACCACGGCGGTTCACAAGAATACTGCAGAGATCAGGAATATATATTATGGATGTATATTGGGCCTATGTCTTGAGCAATTTGCAGCTAATTCACACAAATCTTTAATATTCTTGTAGGATTTATCAACTTTATAAGATAGTGAGTTAATTTCTGAAAGTGTACCCTTCTATATTTATTTGTCGGTGATTCTCGTTTTCCACTTCCTTGCGGATACTTCTTCTGGTGTTTTACGAAGAGTATGACCAATTCAATTAAATTTTTTTCAGATTTTAGCATTAACGTCTCCAAGCTCAGTTTTAGTTAAAGCTGCTTAGGCTCTCAATATTTTTTGGCGGCATGCGGCTGCGGGTGGTCGTAACATTGCCAGTGCATAAAATGTGAGTTTGTTTACAAAAATATTCATATACAAAATATTTGAGTAGGATATAATTAAATCTGGCAGCACTGAAAAAATCTACTTAGTAGGTTCCTGATAATACTTTTACGTCTTTTCTTGTGGTCACGTCTAGACACAGAGTCAATTTAAACTAAGAATAAAAGTGGTGACAATAAACATCATCGTCTAACCCCTGAGATGGGGTTGAGGCATTCTTCCCTAATGCATCACCAAACACTCAAAATGTTTGTAGCTGCTGTATGCAATTAATATATATTTTTGTGGGTCCCCTATAGTATTTAATTCTGCCCAAATACATTCTTCATGTATGAAGTATAAAGATTTTTCCGTAGTCGACGAGAAATAGATATAAAGGAGAACGAATTGTAAGAGATCAGGAAGCATGAATAACATTTATGTAGGGTTCGTATAACTCAAGCATCTGACGATTGAATCAAATTAACATGTGTTTTATTATTGAAACAAAAACAAAACACTTGTAAATTTCACTCAATCGTCAGACGCTTGAGTTATATGAACCCTACATTAATTTAAAGAGGATGTTTGTTCTCCAGAGATATTTACTGCAGAAGATTTCTCAAAGAGTACAGCTCTTTCAAATATTGTTATTATCGCAGTATAACGATCTCCATTCACAGTAATACTCCTTGTGGTCTTTGAAAAAGTAGGGTCCAATGATGCCACCTGCCCAAAATCCACAAAAACAGTTCATTTTTCGAGATGCGTTGGTAGTTCTTGCAATGCTTCTGGTTGCCATTCACACAAGTGAGTTTTTTTGCTAACTGTTGCCACATAGCTTTAGATTCACAATTTGCTTTCATTCGATTGTGCCTTGATGAGGGGAATATAAATTTACTGGTACCTCTCGATCACTCGAAAGCTTTCGACACTGTCGACCACTCCATTTTAAGTGTCAAATTACAAAAGCTGTTTGGATTTTCCACAACATCTAACAACTTACTTAAATCGTACTTATCCAATAGACGTCAATCGGTGTTCTTACACAGTGGATACTCACCCTCTATTGCGGTTAGAAAAGGAGTTCCACAAGGATCAATTCTGGGACCACTATTATTCTCAATTTATATAAACGACTTATCTAAATTTCTAAAATATGCAAAGGTGCAACTGTACGCGGATAATGTCCAGATATATATAGATAGTGACTTACAACTCATTCAGGTGAACGACGATAAGCTGAATATTGATCTAAACAATATCTACAGGTGGGCCACTTCTAACAAGCTTTTAATGAACCCACATAAGTCCATGTGTATTATTATTCATAAAAAAACAACTCGAATAAACCTAGATCTTGATATTATGTTAAATAATCATAAAATTGAATGTGTGTCGTCTGCAAAAAATCTTGGCATCATTCTCAACAACCATTTGGATTGGTCCAATCATATTAGGATAGCTGCTGCAAACACATACTTAATGCTACGACGATTATGGTCTACACAACACTTTACCCCATTAAATATTAGAATTTTGATTGCCAAAACTTATTTAATGCCTAAACTGTTATATGGTAGTGAACTTTTCGCCAGCTGTGACTCGGCAAGTAGCAACATATTGAGCAAAACGTACAACAACATTATAAGATATGTATACGGCCTACGAAAGTATGATCATATATCGTCTTTTTCAAGCAAGCTATATAATACGTCTCTCAAAAATTTATTGAACAAAAAAGTCCTAGTCATGTTACATAAGATTATATACACTAAGGAACCACCATATCTACACAATCGTCTTATATTTGCTAGATCAAATGGAGGAAACAAAATAATTTCATGTAGACACCATAGCCTGGTGTCTGAATACCAATTTTTCGTACACTCTATTCGTCTTTGGAACTCACTTCCTAATAACCTTCAAACAAACAACAACGCTAAAGACTTTAAAAAACTTTTATTTTTGCACACTACATGAAAGATTGAAAATTTATGTTACTTTATTATCCCAGTAAAACTTCTCATTACCACCCAATAAAACTTTTCATTACCAAATAATGAGTTAAACAGTTAAACTATTGAACACGAACTACTTACTTATTCGCTGCTTAAGTCATTACATTAACATGAGGATGTCATTGGAGGCAAGTACTTACCAATTGCAGAAAAGTAATGACTTGGGTAAGCAATTTGAAAGCAACAACAATAACAGCAACAACTTTTTTGTTGTTTTTTTATTAAAAATATATATTTTTAAACGAAATACAAAATTTTTTTTATGATCCCATGGGGGTTCGAACCCAGACCCTCCGACTGCTAGGCAAATTATTTTAAAACTTTTTTAAAATTATTTTAAAACTTAAACAATTTAAATCTTTTTTTTTTATAAGTTTTTACATAAGATTGACTCTTACTTACTTAAATGTTACAACCTGTTAAGGTCAAAGTCCGAGCTTATTTTAGAATTCCATGGATTTCGATCTTGTGCGAATATTCTCCAATTTTATAGGCCAAGCTTTGAAAAATGTTCCTCTACTTGGTTTTTCTATCGAAGTTTCGGACATCCTCCTCTAATATTAGGTAGTGGGACATTTCAATTCTAATTTTATCCCCTTCATTGTATTTTTTTTTTTCAAGAGAGGGTTACTAGCCCGTAATATTAACCCATTTTTATCGATCTTATGGGTGTTAAACTAGCTCCCCGGGTGATACCATGAGGAGGTGTGTGTCCATAGTTGAGATGAAGGATGACCCAGATAAGTTGGGCTTACCAAGTTGGGCTTAAGACCAATTAGAATCGTGTTTGGTATTCAACATCCCCTACATAATCAAAATTGACTCATGATGGTATTTTTTCATTAACGTGAGTTAGTTTTACAAATTTTTTTTACAGAAGATAATATTTAAGTTCTTAAAATTCAAAAATCATTTAAAAAGACTCTTTTAATAAAAAAAAAACTAAAAAAAATTGTTGCCCTTGGTGGGATTTGAACCGGTGCCATTCAGTTTAAATTACCATCTTAATTACAAATAAGTACTTCTGTAATAACTTATTATTTATTCGGATGGTATGTTGTAGTCGTTACAAGCAGGGTAAGGATTTGAACACTCATTTCACACATTTACTCATGTGCAAAAATTCCTTTTTATTAAAATCTCGCAAACAGTCATGGGTATTAACAAATTTTTCTTGTACATTCATCTCTTACTCGTGTTGACAAGAGTAAACTTTTTCTACACAAGTCACGATCAACTAAAAAGTGAAAACTACATTTTGTGTGCCACTCACAAAAAATATTTTACACGACTAGCGCACGACTTGCCCGTGAGTGGCACATTAGAAGAAATATTAACTTTATTAACTTTATTTGTTAAAGAAAAGACAAAAACAAAAAATACAAGAACAAAACAAAAAAGTTTTCGGCTGTGTTTGGTTTAAGAAACACAGCGGGAAATATCGCAAGGCCTTTAAACAAAAGTGCATAGAAATACATATACATAGGTATTTTTTAATATTTTGATATTTTGAAAAAAATGATTCAATCTGTTTTTTATTTATAAAAAACCGCATTGATAAATAAAAAATATTACATTATTGATTTTTCTGCAATTTTTTCACAGTTCAAATCTCTAGGCCTCGTAACCGTAGAATTGTCCTGCTGAAAATGTAAAAGATTCAATTGTAATTAACTAATAATGATAATTAACTAAATTAAAAATGAATGAATGACAAATGTGGATGCTCATGCGCCTGCTCATGTTAAAGTTTAGTTTAGTCGTGCGCATGAGGAAATGATTTTTAAATTTTATTCACTCTTCACGCGCGAGAGTTGTATAAGTTAATCTTTTGTCATAATTGTGTGTAACAAAACAAAAAAACATTACTCACAACTCTTGACAAAGTGCTGAATTTAGACAAATGATCTTCACACTCGTGAATATTTTCTTACCCTGGTTACAAGGTAACCAGTTCAGAGTACTTGCCATTACCAAAGTTTTACTGGGTATTTTTCAATGTTATTAATATTTGTTTACATAATTAATTAATATTGTATTTTTTTTTAATTTTTTTTTTTAACTTTTTTATTTTTCATTTATTGTATTATTATTTTTTTATATTATTTTTAAATTGACAATGTATCTCTAACACTTTGTATTACAATTCAATTCGCATATTATAATTATAAGATTTTTTATCTTGCTGTATGCGATATACAAATAAATAAATAAATAAATTTGACCATAAAATTTGACCATTATCATTGAAACCTTAAACGCAACCCTGGTATAACACTTTAATAAGAAATTTCTTCAAAACAAACTATTTTATTATAGTTTTTTTTAATTTTTATTTTGAAATTTGGTTGGAAAGAACCCAGTAAAACTTTTCATTACCAAATAATGAGTTAAACAGTTAAACTATTGAACACGAACTACTTACTCATTCGCTGGAGGCAAGTATTGGAGGCAAGTACTTACCAATTGCAAAAAAGTAATGACTTGGGTAAGCAATTTGAAAGCAACAACAACAACAGCAACAACTTTTTTGTTGTTGTTTTATTAAAAACATATATTTTTAAACGAAATACAAAATTTTTTTTATGATCCCATGGGGGCTTGAACCCAGACCCTCCGACTGCTAGGCAGAGACTCTTCTACTGATCTACTTCATATGTTGAAAACTAAGCAGCTTATAATTAATATAAACAATTTTTATTTTTAGATCCAAAATCATGTGAAAATAACTTTGTTTTTCTCTGCTTTTTTTGCTAATTTTTGGAAAAATATTTTTATACGATTTTTTGTAATTATTTTAAAACTTTTTTAAAATTATTTTAAAACTTAAACAATTTAAATCTTCTTTTTTGTTTTTACATAAGATTGACTCTTACTTACTTAAATGTTACAACCTGTTAAGGTCAAAGTCCGAGCATATTTTAGAATTCCATGGATTTCGATCTTGTGCAAATATTCTCCAATTTTATAGGCCAAGCTTTGAAAAATGTTCCTCTACTTGGTCTTTCTATCGAAGTTTCGGACATCCTCCTCTAATATTAGGTAGTGGGACATTTCAATTCTAATTTTATCCTCTTCATTGTGTTTTTTTCAAGAGAGAGTTACTAGCCCGTAATCCTAACCCATTTTTATCGATCTTATGGGACAACTCTCGGAACATGTTAACTCACAATATTAATGGGTGTTAAACTAGCTCCCCGGGTGATACCATGAGGAGGTGTGTGTCCACAGATGAGATGAAGGATGACCCAGATAAGTTGGGCTTACCAAGTTAAGACCAATTAGAATCGTGTTTGGTATTCAACATCCCCTACATAATCAAAATTGACTCATGATGGTATTTTTTCATTAACGTGAGTTAGTTTTACAAATTTTTTTTACAGAAGATAATGTTTAAGTTCTTAAAATTCAAAAATCATTTAAAAAGACTCTTTTAATAAAAAAAAAAAAACTAAAAAAAATTGTTGCCCTTGGTGGGATTTGAACCGGGGCCATTCAGTTTAAATTACCATCTTAATTACAAATAAGTACTTCTGTAATAACTTATTATTTATTCGGATGGTATGTTGTAGTCGTTGCAAGGTAACCAGTTATCAGAGTACTTGCCATTACCAAAGTTTTGCTGGGAAATTTTGATAACTTAAAAATTGTGCTAGAAATAATTTAGGCAAAAATATAAATTCAATTAAAAATTTTATTAACTGGCAACCCTGCTTAACATTCAAATATCGAGAGCACATATTTTAAACTTTGCTCATTTTAAATAAAAGCTGGAATTTCCAAAAATGAATCATTTGCATTATTGTGACGTCAAATAATAAAGAGCGTATTCGCATTAAAAAGTCAATCTAGTTTTGTGGGTAAAAATACAGTGAAATGAACTTAACATTGATAAAGCACTGAAAAACCAAACACGATTGCAATGCGAAAACGGAAAGCTTTAGTTATTTCCAGCTTTTTAAAAGAGATGATGCTCATCAAGTGTTAGGCAAAGAACTTGTAAGATCAGTTAATAACAAAAAATATTTGGCTTTAAATGATCAGACAAAATAAACAATCTGCTGTAAAAAAGTCTCTGTTCCAAAAGAAATATTAATGATTTAACAGTTCTACAACTTAAACTGACAAATTAATGACCACAGACGTAGACTGGGCTAGTTTTTTTTTGTTGAATAATGCATCAGTTTAATAATAAACAATTCGGTGTAAAAATACTTGTCAATGAAATTAATTGTGTTTTTTTAAAACAAACTCATTATGAAAAACCGCAAATTTAAAATTCATTTACACGTGTAGTCTGTCATGAATTAAATTATTATATAAACAAAAGTGGAATTTCAACTAATTATGGAATATTCTTATTTTTTTTAAACGCAAAATATTATATTAGAAGAAATGTGTAGTCATTTTGTTTAGAAATTTATAATTTCTTAGAAATTCGAAATATCTGTGATTCCTTTTTTGCCTTTTAATGACTGAAAGCATAGTTTATCATTAGAAATACCAATAAGCTTGGATATTTCCCTTGACGCATTGTGTTAAATACTATATATTAGCTACATAATTTTTATAAAGTCACTAAATTGGCTTTCCAGTTTCACCTCACATAACTAGATACTTCATAGAGCTTTTTTAACTATATCGAAAGTTAACAACCATATCAAATTGTAACACTTTAGGAAGCACAGAAATTACTTGATGAATAGTGCGAAGTACATTAGTATATTACTAAACAAATTTCCTAAGTGTCCAGCTTAATATCATGGACAGGTCTAAAAGGGCCACAAACACTATGTATAAGTATGTGTGTATATGGGCAATTGTGTAACGATGAGGATTTAAACCTATAATGTTTCAGAGTACTATATGTTGAAATAAGAAAGTGCTATAGTCGGTCAAGCCCGACAATACGATACCCTACACCACTAAGGTTAAAGTTTTATTTTTCAAGTATAAATACAAAGTACCTGGTTGACCGAGACTTGCTCGGAGCTTTATGATAAGCATTTTGAGGCAAATTTTAAAGTTTTCATATATTTTATTTTTAAAGTACTAAAATAAATGTAGAGGAAAAGCATTACACAAATATTCAGTTAATTTTGAATTATTTAATTTATTTTGTCCGATCAACACATAGTTTACATACTTTTGCATAGTTTACAGTTTAACTTATTTTGAATAATTTTGGAAATTGATCATACCAACAGAAACCTTCGTCGCACAGTGGTTCAGAATCGTTTTTCATTGGCCAAAACTCTGAAACTTTTTAACTATTAAAGATTTTTTAGTAGTTCTTTTTTTAATCAATAGATAACATCTGAACCTTTTTTGAGTTTAGGTTTTATTAAGATCGGTACAGTGGTTCTTAAGAAATTTAAGCTCAAATTCAATTTTCGATGTTTTTTGTTTTTATTTTGTTTCAAATCTGCCAACTCATTTTTGACCCACTTCCTCTTAACCGATTTGGCTCAAATTTGGGCCACAAGTCGACCTTGTTATCCTCTTTTCTCTTTGAGGTATTTACAGTATTTTTAATAGGGTGGCCCAAATTGTAATTTATGCTTAATAATACTTACATATTACCTATTTTTTTTTAATAAAAGAGTGTAACTTAATTTTTCTTTAAATATATATTTATTTGTAGTCATAAATAGATTGTAGATAAATAAAATAATATTTAATATTGATATTTGTATACTTTATTGCACTCAAATGTTAAATGCAAATTATAATTATTGTTTATTTGGCTGTAATATTTCTTGTAAATATTTTATATTCTGCTCTGTATTACTGCTGTCCTGTAGCAGTGCTGTAACTTCGGCACTTAGGTCCGAAGGATTTTCTTTCCATTGACTTCGAATGCTAGAGATGAATGGATCTGACGTTGCTAATAATATGTGAAATAAGTCTTTATTTGTAGAACTTCGTAACATTTTTCTGGTATTATATTCTCTGTAAAATCTGTAATCCTTATTTTTTTTCCTGGGCTTCCTCTGATAAATCTCGAATTGGTAATAAATAGTGCTTAATGACATCTTCTCCATGATAAAGAACTTTGTGCACTGTTGCTGACATATTTCTATAATTGTATTTGGATGTATATATAGCAACAGTTTCCTTGGAATAATCACAAAATTGTTTAGCATTAATTTTTTCATTGCACGCAAGTACTTCAGTAATTGTTTTAAATCTTGAAATAAGATCTATATTAACACCTGTTATATCAGATGTAGTTTCGGGATCCAAAAAGAATCTTCTTGCGGTATTACCATCGTTTGTATTGCCTGATCCTTGTTTTGGTTGATCTATAACTAACCCGTGTTTGAGAAATACATCATGAACTTGTTTCTTTTTCAATTTTCTTTTCTCTTTGTTGGTGTCATTATTTCTTACTGATCCTGAAGATCCGAAGTCCAAATCATAGCTAATTTTCAGTATGTGTTCCATAAATCTTATTCTCGTATGTAGCGGTGATAATCCAAATTCAAATGCATCAATAATATCTAGTGACTTTGTAGGTTCTTGTTTTAAATTAAAATTCATTCTGTACTTTACAGAAAGAAATTTTAAAGGTTTTTTCCCAATATTTTTTAGCAGGTAATTGAAACATCTGTGCAAAATGCAATATTTTCAAAATTCTTTGAAAAATTCAGGGAAGTTTTTTTTTTAAGATACCAACCATTTGAATAAAAATTTAAACCACTAATAACTTTCCTCTTATTGAAATAACTATCTGCAATTTGTATTTATGACAGTGAATGATTTCTAAAGTATATTTACTAGCAGTTTTGATAGAATTTTGCTTGCAAAAATGTTGAGTATTTTCATTAAAATAAAATAAGTGTTCTACGGGCGGGTCCGGGCGGGTGCAAAAGTATACATAGGCTTAAAGGGAACACTCTTGGCTTTCTTTGGGTGGTTTCGATTTTTGTTTCCATTTTTCCCTTTAAAAGTTATACATTACTAAACTTGAAATTTTATGAGTATATGGTGATTTTAAATTTATTACATAACACCTTAACTACAAACTATACAGGGTGCGCAAGTACAATTTGTTAAAACCAAGAGTCCACCCAACATAACAAAAAAAAAACGCAGCCCATTTGCATTAATAGTTTTCAAGAAATCGTAATTAATATGAGATCAAAAATTACAATTTTTCTTTCATTTCTAAATTAACTAAAATTCCTTGTCGTTAGCAGCATGCCACGCCCACTACATCGAATATTTTGACCAAATTTTTTGGCCACCTTAGTTTTGATATGTTTTCTGTCTGATGGTATAAAAATTTAAAAAATCTATGTCAACAAAAAATATATGTTTTGGCCAATGAAATTTGATTCTGAACCACCGTGCGTCGGCTCATGCGCAACAACTTTGCCAAAGATTTTAGCCTGATCAAATGAACATTTTACGATTTAATTCACTTTGAGTAATTTTCAGTGGCGCCACCTGTCGAACTTTGATCATACCAATTAACTAACCTTCGTCGGCTTATCCGCAATAACTTTTCTAAATATCATGATTAAATGTACAGCTTACGATTTAATTGACTTTAAGTGGCGCCACCTGTCGAAATTTCTTCATACCAACTATGAAACCTTCGTCGGCTCATATGCTAAAGATCATAGCATGATCAACGATTTAACTTACTTTGGGTAATTTTCAGCAGCGCCATCTGTCGGAAATTGTTCACAACAACTAAGAAACCTCCGCCGGCTCATGAGCTAAAGATCATAGAATGATTACGATTTAATAAATTTTTAGTAATTTTCAGTGGCGCCACCTTTCGGATATAAGTCTTACCAACTTAAAAACCGGCTTATCCGCAACATCTTCGGTAAAGAGCATAATATGATCAAATGTATAGTTTACTATTTTATAAAGAACATACATACAAACAAACATTCATTTGTTTAAAAGTTATAACACTACTTATTTTCCCTATTATTATCCCCTAATTTCAAAAAAGTTCCATATACATATTTGGCACCAATTGAATTCGACACATTTTATTAAAACGCATTTAACATAATGTTCCTATTCATATTACTTTTTGAGATGTTAAGTTATCATTTTATCTCTTTTTTTACCCATTTTGGCCCCAAAATCAAAAAAGTACCAAATACGTGTTCAATATTTCTTTCACATCTATTGACTGCAGTACAAAGTTCCTTTCTATATTCTTTGG
This sequence comes from Stomorhina lunata, assembly GCA_933228675.1. Classification (NCBI taxonomy): domain Eukaryota; kingdom Metazoa; phylum Arthropoda; class Insecta; order Diptera; family Rhiniidae; genus Stomorhina; species Stomorhina lunata. Next base: position 26,052,369 of record OW121741.1, on the reverse strand, counting down.
TTTAAAAAATAAGAGCAGGTTAAAAAGTACAAAAAAAAAAATATTTTCATCCTCCTTTTTTACCCCTCAGCGGTAAAACCCACCCTAATCAAATCGAGTAAAAATCTAGTTTTTAAAAGTTGTGACTATAAATTGACGTGGTAGTAAAAAACTATCAAAGAGAGAAATGTAGCCCTTACAGAACCGCGAACACCGATATATAAAATGTTATGATCGGATTTAAAATGGCGACACAGTGAACAAATAGTAAAAGGGCGGTATTTGTAGGAGTGGTAAAAAAATAAAAAAAAATATTTTTTGGAATTGTTTTAACATTATCTTTAATCCTAGGGGGTGACTGACATAACTTTTTTTTTGTATGGAAGGCGAACCGCTCTATTGCACCCCATACATTTTTGCTGCCAAAAGTGGAATGCAAGTGGATAAAGAACAACGAAAAATACATAAACACACAAACACATATTTCATGAGTACGCGAGTATACTCAAAGCATTTTTTATGGGACTTTTCAAATGGACCATATGGTAAATTAATGTATGGAAGTGCAACACTCTTATATTATAGATTCTTTGGTTAAATAGCTTTTTATATATCCAGCAGGCAAGCTGATCTTTAGATCTGATAACAGGAAAACGTCGCTGGGGCTTCGAACTGCAGAATACGGAGGTTACTATATGACCCTTTTTAATACGTTTCGAGCTTAAAACCTTAGCTGTTAATCTCAAAAGAAATTGCTTTACTCGCATCTCTAAATTCTGATTTTGGACTCGGTTCATTATGTGCAGTCCGGTTGGTTGACTGTTAATTTGACTCTAAAGTCAAATGATAAAGTCATGTTTCTTCACATACCGATGCTAAAATTCGAGTTTATTAAGTTAGAACATCACCATCATCTGATCTCAAGTGACGGAGACTTTAAGTAAAGCTTTCGCAAACCCAAATACTTATTTATGGTATCTCGAGCATTTTTAGTTTTCATTACGAATTGTTTATGATTTCATCTATAACAGCCTCATTGGAAGCAGCTACTGTTCTCGGCATACATTTTGCCTTGTTAATATTAACCAAAAATCTTTTTGCTTTTAAGACCAACTCTTGGTTCAAATAAAGAAATACGTGTCTCGGCGTTTTGCTGTAGCACGTCAGAATTTTAAGAAAATCGATTTTAAAGATTCGAAGGATCGTGGAGGTTCACTTGTAACGTAGTACTGTTATAAAAAGTTCTATAAAAATAGAATGGGTGAACCGATTTAAATGCTTGATCCAGTTTTGAAAATAGAATTAAATTTGGATTTGTTTTTATTTAAAAAACAAATCCAATCCGCTAGATGGCGCTTTAATTTTCATGTAAAATCAAAAAATATCCAAAAAGTGTAATGTAATTCAATGTAATGTAAATGTAATGTAAAAATACAAAAATTAATATGATATCTTAGCTATTATTTTGTATTAAAAATATTGGCAGTCGAATTTCGTACATTTTTTTTTAGATATTTTTTAATTTTACATGAAAATTAAAGTGTCCCGTAGCAGAAACAAATTTGTTTTTTTTTTTTAATAAAAAGAAATCCAAATTTAATTCCCTTTTCAAAACTGGCTCAAGCATTTAAATCGGTTTACCTATTCTATTTTTATAGAACTTTTTATAATAGTATTATGTTACAAGTGAACCTCCACGGGCCTTCGAATCTTTCAAATCGATTGTTTTTAAATTCTGACGTGCTACAGCAAAACGCCGAGAGACGTATTTCTTTATTTTAGGCCTATTTTCATATTCTGTTAACATTACTCATGTGTACTAAAAAAAAATTGATTTTGTCGTACTGTGTTATAACTACAAAATGAGTTGATACATTACACTTCGACACAAAATTGAACAAAGTTGATATACCGTGTTTTCTACCTTGGTTTACTTATTGACTTGTATGTTAGTCTAGTGTCAACAATACTTTAATTTCTCGGTGGATATTTAACGGGCAATATTTCAGTCTTTAATAGGCCATATTCCTGTTTTTTAAGTCCATTAAGAAATTTAGATTGCGTTGACATTAAGTTACTGACAAATAAGTAAACCAAGATAGGAAAAACCGTTTTTTATCCGTAACTTATGATTTTGGAAGTGTTTGGAAAATTGTAAAGACAGGGACTTATTCTGCATGAAAACATAGGTATTTTTATACCCTTCACCACCATATTTTTAGAATCACTTTTTGACTCGATTTAGCGATATCAATCCATTCGTCTGTTCGTCTGGCTGGACGGCTGACGGGACAACCATGTAAACCATGTAATCAAAGTACAGGTCGCAATTCTAAAAATAATGTAATGAAATACGGCTATTGAAATTCGTCAAAATCGGTCCATTATTTATGGTACCTCCTATAGGTCTCACTTCCCGGAATTGATATTTTGGCCACAAATATCAGAATTTTTTCATTAAATTTAAAAAAAAATACTGCTTATGTAAACCAAAATCAGTGTACCAAATCTCGTTGAAATCGGTCCACATTTGACCATAGCTCCCATACAAACTCTTCTGTGAAAACGCACTAAATGAGACAATTATCACTAAAACGCTCGTTAATAAAAGATAATGAGAATTTTAAATTTTTTTTTGCATAAATATTTTGGTAAAAACTGTAATCAATTTGCCAAACTTCGAGATAATCGGTCCACATTTGACCCTAGCTCTCATATAAGTCCAAATGACGGAAACAGCTTAAATATATAAGTTTTGAGAAAATCTTTGTATGATGGCAAAATTTAGTAAATATTTGTCTTTATACAGGAAAAATAACACCTTTGACCTCAATGGTGAAGGTTGACGTATGGTCGGGTTTGACCGACTATAGCACTTTCTTACTTGTTTAATATTATTTCTTATCTTACAACTGGATATCCCTTCAATATAACTTCTCTGGCATTCAAAAATTGCTAAATTGAAATAAATTTCATTTAAATTATGATTTATCTAAAGTGCACTTTAAGAGCTGCAATTAAAAAATATTTTAGTTTCTGTTTATTAACATTAGCAAAAATTTCTCAAATAAATACATACTTACATATTTCTATTTTTTTTCTAAATTTTAAGATAAAGTCAAAGAATTTATTTTAATGAAAAATTATTGGCTCTTAAAAAGTATTAACAAAAGTAATTGAAATATTATCATAATGTGTAATCACAAAACTTATGGTACTTAGTTTTTATGGGAATTTTTTCGTAGTTAAAATATTTTGTAAAAATAACTAAATAATTTAATTGTTTGTTTATCTGAAAAACTAAAAGAAAAATAGCTTTTCTTTGTGTTTGTGTACTCGTAATTTCGATGTGTCTGAGTATGTATTTAAGTTTGTATGTTTTGTTAATTTTTTACCACAAAAAGTACTTAAAAGCAAATACTAGTATTACAACGATTCTGTAGTGCTTCTAAATACCATTGCACTATGGTTAGAAAACCGAAAGTCGAGAAAAAACCCTTTTCTTTGGATAAAGGCCACCAGTAATAACAAATGATTTGGCCAATGTTTTCTCATACCTCTCATAACCCAGCTAGCATTTTTGGAAAACTGTAATCAAATATGAGTCTTCTTTGACTTCACTGCACGATTAAACTGATCATTTATGATATCACTTATGAGTCAAAAATGATATATTTGTGTGAGAAAACGGTACCCTTCATGCGAGTCTTCAAAAAGAGTCTTTAATTTCGTTTTTCTAACCGACTAGCCACATCACCCATAATGAGATAAGAGTCTTTTTGTGGCATTTTTTATCACCTAAAAGTAGTTACATTACCCACATTTTACAAGATTTTTTGTATTATTTTTAACTAGTCGCTTGCTAAACGTCTTTGAGTCTTTTTGTACACTTTTTTGATCATTAAGCTGATTGCACACATTCTGCTTTCAAATGGTTGCTTTTAAGGTATTTTCTAAGTCCTTTTGTAATCTTTTTTGATCACCAAACTGATTAAAATAGCATAAAAAACAGTCGTATTAGGATCGTTTGCACGGTATGATTTTGACTGCACACATTCTGCAAGAATTGTTTATGCTTTTGTAAACTAGTCATTATCCTAGCCTTTTTCGAATCTTTTTTAGATCATTGATTAATCAGTTTTTGATCATCTATACAAATCCCAAAAGACTCATTTTGCTGATATTATCGTCAACAATCACCAAATTTCTAGCTGGGATAAATACTTATACATATTTTGGCCCAAGAACGATACCTATAATTTTTGGGCAAAATCGGATTACTATTTCGGGTACCGCTCACAGGGATGCCTTTCCACAATAGAGTTTTTGGCCCTTTATAGACACAAATTTAGTTTTATTTTAGTAATATTCGGCATAAATATTGCTTATGGCAACCTTAATCTATGTACCTGATTTTGTATTAATCGGCCCATATTTGACCATACCTCCCATACAAGACACGTTCTCAAAAGTTTTTTAAATACCCACAAAAATGCTCATAAATCATAAGATTATTGAATTATTATTACTAAAACTTTGTACAGACAAGTATTTTTTAAATGTAAAGCGATAACTGAAATTTGGTAACAATCGATCCACAATTGACTCTAGATCGCATATCAGGTTCTCAGCCGGAAATGACATAAATCTACTAAGATCTCGAAGTTAAAAAAATAGCATGTACGAGTATATGTATATCTTTCAGACTTAAGGAAAACTTGTTAAGTTGTTGGTCCATAATAGACCTTAGTAGTCAAGGGTATCATATAGTCGGACTTGACTGACTATAGCTTTTCTTACATGTTAATACTTGATTTAGTTTTTGAAGAAACTTGGAAATTTTGATTTTTAAATGAAATATTTATCGAAAGTTTAATATAAAAATAATTAATTTTTGCTATAAAAACTGAAATATTTCCCATTGTGCACTATCACTAGCATAACATAGTTCTAAGAGAAGGACCCTATAGAGGAAATAATATTCATATACGCCAGCAAAACATTAAGTGTAAAACAGAACATTAGCTACACTCATGCCTTAACCCAGCAAACAATAGAAAAAAAACGCAAAAATAATTTAAGATAAGACAAGCGTAATATTTATTTGAACTTCAGACAATCCACCAACAATACAAGAAGTGAAGAACGTCGTTAAAAGCCTATAATGCAACAAGGCCCCGGATAATGACAATATATCAGCGGAGATGCTTTTATGTGATGTTGAAGGAACTTCGAGATTGTGGCACCCATTTGTGCTTAATATATGGAAGAAAGTGCTCTGCCAACCTCCTAAGATGAAGGTATACTAGTCCAAAATACTAAAATAGGGTAACTCTAAATATTGCAACAACTACAGGGAAATAACACTTCTTCCAATTCCGAGGAAGATACTAAGTCGAATAATTTTGAACGGAATGTCCGGCTTAGTTTCTTCTATACTCCGCAAAAATCAGTTTGGGTTCAGAAAGAATCGATCTTGTGTTGACCTAATCAACACAGTAAGAATAGCACTAGAGCGATGTAATGAATTCCCCACTCCAATTTACCTAGGGTATTTCGACTTTATAAAGGCCTTCGAGAGTGTCAATAGGAGCAATCTATGGAGAATTTTGAAAAATAGTAACAGGCCAAAGAAAATTCTGAACTTAATTCGGGCAATGTACGTGGATTTTAAATGTCGGGACCTACATTAATATAAATTATTTAATCCATTCGAAGTAACTACTGGAGTAAAACAAGAATACAGCTTACAGCCTATACTTTTTGTCCTCGCTTGGCTCTGAATGGTAGACGCAGTTTTAAATGGACACCCTTTAAATAACTCTTAAATCGTTCTTGTGTAACCTAATCGACACAGTAAGAATAGAACCTAGCGTTGATCATCTTAATGAAGGCCTTCGACAGTGTCAACAGGTTCAATCTATGGAGGATTTTAGAAAATCGTAACATGCCAACGAAAATTCTGAAATTAATTCGGACAATGTACGTGGATTTGGGTCCTACATAAATGTAAATTATATAATCCGTTCGAAATTACTACTGGAGTAAGACAAGGATGTATCTTGCAACCTACACTTTTTATCCTTGTCATCGACAACATAATGCACACGGCTCTGAATGGTAGACGCGGTTTCAAATGGACACCCTTTAAACAACTCTTGAAATATGTTGAAGACGTATGTCTTCTAAGCCAAAGTTTAGGTCACCTTCAAGAAAATACTAATGATATCACTATTTAATCTCATACATCTGGGCTGGAAATCAATATTTCTAAGATAAAGATTATGCCTGAAGGCTATGGCGCAAACCCGCGATACACATCAATGTGGATAACAAGGTTATTTGATCTGTAGGTATCTCACTAATCTCAGAAGTATCTCAATAAGGTGGCGCCGACGAGGATATTGAAACGGGTATTAATAAGGCAAAATCTGTATTCGGCATTCTCCGAGCTATTCGGAAAGCTCAGCAAATATCAACAACAACTAAGTTACTAATACACAATTCGAATGTCATGTCTATAAACTTGCTAAACTTGGAATCGCACAAATGTGATCGATGTGCACCTGCAGACCTTTGCAAACAAATGCTTACGGAAAATTCTTAATATAGGGTGACCGATTCGTATAAGAAATGGCGATCTACTAAACGCGAAAAGTCAAATCCCTGCTTCCATAGAGGTATGTCAATGACGATGGTGGTGAATAGTCACACACTTCGAAAACCTTAGCTTAGGGACAAGTTCTAAATTAAGACGGCCCGAAAACTGATTCGCAGTCCCACTTACATTATGGGGAGGAGTCTTAAAAGTGTAAGAATTATTCACAGCTCTTAAACTGCTGAAGGGTAGTGCAGAGAATTCTAATAAAAGTTCTACAAGTCCTCTTTTGTACAGATCGCACAGGCTTTAAACCGGAAACATGGGGTTTGACTAATAAAGCTTTCAAAGTTCTTCACTCTAAGGCTATTTTTTTTCTGATTTGAATGCGGTTTTATGTGACAAGTGCAGGGTATCAACTTATCAGATTTTATCCCTGCAGCTTAAACACACTTGGCATTACTCGAAAAGCGCTTTTTTAGAATCCACAACGAAGAGGTGTTGATTGGATAATGTCAATTGATGCGGAGTTGCAAGCAGCAAATTTTTCATGGAATGATATATGTCTAACTTCTTGCATAAGAGGCTAATAGAAAAGCTGATTCAGGCCCTATATTAAACTATGCGTCAAATATAACAGAGGAAGAAGAAATACAGAGTATACTCGATGAAAAAATATCGGCTTCTAATCAAATTACGAAATACAAGGTATCGACTAACTGTGGAATTGTAAAATAATAAATAGTTTAACTAGCCTCAAGCCCACAATCCGACGAACAGATCGGCAAACTATGGTCACTCAATCGAAAGAGCTAAATGCTTTGGATCTTGGTCGATTAACTACAGAAAAAATAATAATCTGATTATATGAAATCTTTACCTCTCGGTCGGCAAAATACGGATCTACAATCCTACAAGATAAATACTTATCCTCTTGATCAGCTTAACTCGGTTATACAGTAATAATACTCTAATGTGGTAAAATCTTCTGCTTTACAGTAACTACCGTATTATTTAATAGTAATCTGATCGACTGCCGTGGTTAGTCATCCGCCTAGCATACCAGAGGTCCCAAGTTCGATCCCTAGACCAGCTTAAAAAATAAATTTAATATGTATGTAAAAATTCTCTAACTAATGCAATTGCCGTTCGGAGCCGGAGTTAAAACGTATCACCCTTTCAATGAGTCTAAAAATATAATCGAATGAGAGAAGTACCCCTTGTTCCAATTGGAGTTTTCTGGGAATTATGTATGTATTTTTGTAATCGGATCAACTAACTACTTTTCTATCTGCTAAGAAGAACCGGTGGGGTTGTAAGTGTTGAAAACTAAAATACCAGAACCCGCAATTGGATGCCGCCTATTTAAGTGTCGAAAACTTAAATACTTATACATACTTACACTGCTACGTAGACTAAATGAGAATTATATTTAAACAAGAAAGGCATCCAAAATAAATACATAGGTTGTTTTCAAAAGAAAGTATATTTCAATGAAGATAAAAGAAGAAAAGTTTTTAATATTCGTACCGTGACGTTAAAATACTTACACTTTTGTTCCCGTTATTTTCGTCCTAAGGCCAGAGTCAAATATTAATTAATTAATATCATCAGAACAACGGCAGTATATCTGCCATCTAAATCACATCACATTAGGTTGTAAATGGGATGCAGTTGTTGCCTGGGTTTCCAGCTAACAAGTAATAACTATATTCAATTCCTACTCACACCTTCTAGTGGTACATCCTGGAAACCTGAGCAACCTAGTTGAAGATGCGGTAAGCAATCCGAGTGGGATTCTAGGTCAGGGCTAACGTGAGGGGGAGTTATCTTAGAGCCATTCCGACGTATTTGGTTTAAGGGTCTAAGATAATTGTACTTGGTAAAGTACGAAACTGTAGCGTCTGTTCAACATGTTAGTTGCGGCTGCAAGCGGGCATCTGTCTCGGATCGAGCGGCTCGCTTTACAAATGTGGTTCTTGTCTTTGGACTCATCATCCATCGACTTTTAAGCATGAAAAGAAACAACACTATAGAATATACTACTATAAGGGGTAATCAAGCGAGAGATCCCCCTGCTACGGCAGCTTGCACAAGGATTTTGGAGGTGCCTTATCTATGCAAGAACATGCTGATGAATGAAACCAAGAGGCCCACTGGGAGTCAAGGATGACAGAAGAAGAAATCACAACGAGTCTCCCACCATTCAATATGACATCAATGTGTTGGACTACCTCCTTTAAAATAAATTTATATATCTTATTTAGTTTATCACGACTCCAGAACCATTCAGCATCATTGCCGTTAGGTGAGTGTTTGAGGAACACTTTCCCTAACTTAATACAGACTATTTCTCCCTTTTGGGAAAGATACCACCTTCAGGAGCACATGTCAGACAGTTCTCATATAATGCCTTTTGGCATTAAGCTTTGAAATCTATCTTTGAATGTTGCTGTCCACTCGCGTCTTTAGACGTTTAAGAAGACTTGCTCAGAAATTCTACAGCATTTCGGGAGTAAATGAATCTGCAGTCCTGTTACGAGGTTTCTTTAATTTTCTCTCGGCGGAGCGTCTTTGCAGAAATGCTTGTTAGCCAGGATAACTAGCTTAGAAATACGTTCTTAATATGGAAGACCGGAAGACGCAGTCCTATTTACTATTTCGCAGTCCTATTTACTTTATTGGGAGGAGTTTTCAAAAAGGAAGAATCATTTACAGCTCTTGAACTCCCTGAAAAGAAGGGGAGAAGGGGAACCCAAAAAGATTTGGATAAAGTAGATTTTGAAGGACTTAATTCCAAAGCAGACCTGTCCAAAAACACATACATTAACATTTGCATTTGTGGTTTACAGCTTTGAAAGTTTTTACGGTCAATGTTGCCAGATTCGCATTTTTCTTCATATATTCGAGCAAAAAAGTCTAATCTGGCAACACTGACTTTGAAAAGACAATTTTAGGTAAGTGTGAGCGGGATATAGATACGGTCTTAATAAAGAGGACCCGAAGACCGATTCGCAGTCCCCTTTCCATTAGGAAAAGGAATCATTAACAGCTCTTAAACTCCTGATTGGAAAGACAGAGAGGAAACCCAAAATCGTTTGTCTAAAGTACTTGATTCCAAAGCAGACCTGTCCAAAAATACATACATTAACATTTGCGTTTGTGGTTTACAGCTTCAATGTTGCCTGATTTGCATTTTTCTTCATATATTCGAGCAAAAAATTCTTATATGGCAGCACTGGCTTTGCAAAGACAATTTTACGAAATTGTTGGCGGGACAAACATAGTTGCGTCTCGCTCATGCATAGTGTGTTGTTGTGAAAACTCAAAAGCTCATTTGTAACAGTTCGCACATTGTGCTGTAGAGCTGGACGGCTTCGTTCTAAAGAGATTTTTCGACTTAAAAGTAGTTTTTTGTGGCAAGTAGATGATTTGAACCTATTAAACTTCATCCCTGCTGCTTAAATACACTTTACAGAAGAATTTGTGTAGGTGCTTAGACAAAACTAAATCGGGTCGCAGTAGCTAAACACCGCAATTTAAAATGTGTGTAGTTGGAGAAAGACAAGTAGGTATTTGTTTTACATTTATTGCAATATCTGCCCAAAACGCTGACCGTATCTTTCACTGGGTTAACATTTTCTCTATTGTTTGCAATTACTTCTTCTATAGTGAAATCCCGAAAAACAAAACAATTATTTAAATATTGTTTGTAACGACGTAAGTATTTTGTGAGTACAATGCAATCGTACATTTTATGGTTACCAATTAAGGGATTTATTTCGGTTTTGTGCACAAATTTAATTGTTGGTAAGTGAAACTCATCATCAACAATATTACGACCGCTAAGTTTATTTAATAAAGATATTTCCAACATGATTGCAGCAACAAAAGCAGATAGAGACAACAAAATTGGGAAATAGTGCCAGAAATGCGAGGACTTAAAATACAAGAACGCACAATGCATATGTGTGTGAGAGTAATAAGGACACATAAACAGATAAAGAATTTTACAACTAAATGTAAAGGCGCTATATAAAAACATTTAATATACTCCTTCATAATGAAATCAGGTTAAGTTTTGCTTTTCTCAATTAAATTTTGTAAACGTAATAAGTATAATAATTTTGGATCTTACTATGTAATAAATATAATCATTTTGGATCTTACTATCTACCCGCATTGTCAGTTAACAAAATATTTTTTCTTTGAATATTTAGGGTTCTTAACGGTCGCTTTGTAACTTCTTGCTGATGTTTGCATTTGATTTTAATACCTTTGTAAATTACTTACATAATCATACATGAACATTCACAATTTCTTGCTTACGTTTCATTAGCAATTATGATTATTGTTGGTATTCTTTCTTTTATAATTATTGCTTGTATTGGTTCTAATGTTTCGTTGTCTGCAGTAAGGACTGAGTTAAGGTAAATTGTTTTTTAATAAGCAATATAGCTTCAAGTTGTAATACCCTCCACAACAATAGCTGTAAGTGTACATTTGATTTATGCTGATCCAAGAAAGTCTCATACTTATTTTGGTTGAGATCCCTTGACTCCTTGAGATACCTGCCTTGGATCCTTATTTTCACTTATTATTGTTCTCAATGTATAAGCCGGAATTCTCAACAGAAAACATTTGGCACACGTCCATTAGTTTATCCAACAACGAGCTCTACCAATTTTGGTTGAAATCCGTACACTCTTTGGGGTATTTGCTTTGGACCCCCATTTTTCACTAATTTTTCTTCTCAATATAAGCCGCAATTTTGATAAAACTTTGCACATATCTATTGGTTGACCCAAAAAGAGTTTTACTAATTTTGGTTAGAATCCGTCTACTCCCACGAAACTTATAGTTAAATTCAATTTGGTAAAAAAAAAAGTTGCGCCTAAACGACTGCAACACTTTTTGCTTTAATTATGATTAATGATTTATGTGACTTAATTCGGAAAATTTTGAACTTTGTTCTACGATCAGTAAATTTCGATGAATTTTTTCGCTCAATCTAAAGAAGAGACTTTCACCTTTCAAATAAATATGGCGGGAGCACCGAAAAAAACCGAGCCAACTTAGTTTTTGTCCAAAGAAAAACGAAAACATAGAATTTTGTAGATTTCCTGACATCTCCTAATCTATAAAGGAAATTAGGAGATATCAGGAAATCAAAAAGTTTAAGTTAAGTTATTTTCTTCTGCAGACAAAAACCAAGGTTCTGCATCTTAATTAAATCTACATCAAGATTAAAGCTGTGAAACTATTTTCGATGCATAAGCTACTGAGTTTGATGAAAAATTTCATCGCTTTTCGTTTTGGAACATTAAGCACATTTCACTATATTTTTTATAACACATAGTATAACTTTTTCTTGAAAACAATTATTAATTCTTAATACCTATAGTCTTCTCTATAGAACTGCGTCATTCGATTTTTTTAAGAGCGGTGGTTTTAAAAGCGGTGCAGCAAAAATACCATAGTGCGCCGGCTCATTGTCTTACAGAAAACAAAAATTTGTTTATCTTTATGTGATTGCAGCGGATTTGGCATTCAGTAGCTTTAATAATACTTGCTGTTGATGTTTTTTTTTTCTATAGAAAAATTCTTTTGTCGAAAATTTTTCTATTTCTATGGAAAATTTTTCTATAGAAAAATATTTCTATCGAAAATTTTTCTATAGAAAAATATTTCTATCGAAAATTTTTCTATAGAAAAATATTTCTATCGAAAATTTTTCTATAGAAAAATATTTCTATCGAAAATTTTTCTATAGAAAAATATTTCTATCGAAAATTTTTCTATAGAAAAATATTTCTATCGAAAATTTTTCTATAGAAAAATATTTCTATCGAAAATTTTTCTATAGAAAAATATTTCTATCGAAAATTTTTCTATAGAAAAATATTTCTATCGAAAATTTTTCTATAGAAAAATATTTCTATCGAAAATTTTTCTATAGAAAAATATTTCTATCGAAAATTTTTCTATAGAAAAATATTTCTATCGAAAATTTTTCTATAGAAAAATATTTCTATTGAAAATTTTTCTATAGAAAAATATTTCTATTGAAAATTTTTCTATAGAAAAATATTTCTATCGAAAATTTTTCTATAGAAAAATATTTCTATCGAAAATTTTTCTATAGAAAAATTTTTTTATCGAAAATTTTTCTATAGAAAAATTTTTTTATCGAAAATTTTTCTATAGAAAAATTTTTTTATCGAAAATTTTTCTATAGAAAAATTTTTTTATCGAAAATTTTTCTATAGAAAAATTTTTTTATCGAAAATTTTTCTATAGAAAAATTTTTTTATCGAAAATTTTTCTATAGAAAAATTTTTTTATCGAAAATTTTTCTATAGAAAAATTTTTTTATCGAAAATTTTTCTATAGAAAAATTTTTTTATCGAAAATTTTTCTATAGAAAAATTTTTTTATCGAAAATTTTTCTATAGAAAAATTTTTTTATCGAAAATTTTTCTATAGAAAAATTTTTTTATCGAAAATTTTTCTATAGAAAAATTTTTTTATCGAAAATTTTTCTATAGAAAAATTTTTTTATCGAAAATTTTTCTATAGAAAAATTTTTTTATCGAAAATTTTTCTATAGAAAAATATTTCTATCGAAAATTTTTCTATAGAAAAATATTTCTATCGAAAATTTTTCTATAGAAAAATATTTCTATCGAAAATTTTTCTATAGAAAAATATTTCTATCGAAAATTTTTCTATAGAAAAATATTTCTATCGAAAATTTTTCTATAGAAAAATATTTCTATCGAAAATTTTTCTATAGAAAATTTTTTTTAACGAAAAATTTTCTATAGAAAAATTTTTTTATCGAAAATTTTTCTATAGAAAAATTTTTTTATCCAAAATTTTTCTATAGAAAAATTTTTTTATCGAAAATTTTTCTATAGAAAAATTTTTTTATCGAAAATTTTTCTATAGAAAAATTTTTTTTTATCGAAAATTTTTCTACAGAAAAATTTTTTTATCGAAAATTTTTCTATAGAAAATTTTTTTATCGAAAATTTTTGTATGGAAAAATTTTTTTTTCGAAAATTTTTCTATAGAAAAATTTTTTTATCAAAAATTTTTCTATAGAAAATTTTTTTTATCAAAAATTTTCTATAGAAAATTTTTTTTATCAAAAATTTTCTATAGAAAAATTTTTTTATCGAAAATTTTTCTATAGAAAAATTTTCCATAAAAAAATTTTTTATTGACAGTTTTTCTATAGAAAAATTTTTTATCAAAAAATAACAAAATTGTCGGGATGTAAATATTATTCGAAAAGAATGACTATTCGCCTTTGATCCCAAATGTATTACATTTATTTATTAATTTAACAGACCAATTTATTGATAAAAAGCCAAAAATTGTTTGCGGAGAAACCAAAATTTATCGACGCGTTTCGATGGTTGGTTAGGCCATCTCTTCAGGAGGATTATCCCCAATTTAGACAGATCGAAAACCTCGCATTATTATTTATTTTACAAACAAAACTTTTCAGAATTATGTTCATAAACCATAAGTAAAAGCGTAGATCATCGACTGAACAAAAAACACAAACAATTTACAGTTTTCATCTTCCTTCACTTCCCACATTCTTTTATATTTTGATAATAGAACCATGGCTATTGAAATTCGTCAAAATCGGTCCATTTTTTAAGGTACCTCCCATAGGTCCCACTTCCCGGAATTGATATATTGGTTACAAGTATCAATATTTATTCATGAAATTTAAATAAAGTGCTGCTTATGTAAAGCGATTTTAAATTTCGTTGAAATCGGTCCACATTTGACCATACAAACTCTTCTGTCAAAACGCACTGAATGAGGCAAAAAATAACTAAAACCCTCGTAAATCTGAAGATAATGAGAATTTGGAGTTTATTTTTTGCATACATAATTCTTGTAAAATCTGTAATTAACTTGCCAAATTTTAAGATAATCAGTTCACATTTGACCCTAGCTCCCAAATAAGTCGATATGACGGAAACAGCTTAAGTATAAAAGCTTTGGAAAAATGTTTGTATAATGACAAAATTTAGCAAATATTTGTCTTTATACTAGAAAAAGAACACCTTTGATCTTAGTGGAAAAGGATATTATATGGTCGGGTTTGACCGACTATATATATATAGCACTTTCTTACTTGTTTTTAATCGTTATTTTTTCGTTTACATGACTGGACCAACATGTTAACCATATAATCGAACTACAGGTCGCAACTCTAGAGATAATTTGATGAAATTTGACACAGATAATTTTTCTGATGGTGGGACCATGGCTATTGAAATTGGTCGAAATCGGTTTATTATTTATGGTACCTCCCATAGGTCCCACTTCCCGGAATTGATATATTGGCCACACACATCAATATTTTTTCATGAAATTTAAAACAAATACTGTCCATGTAAACTTAAATCACCAAGTTTTTCTCAAGTTTCATGTATCTCCTTCCTTAGTCCTTAAACATTTGTTTTATCTTTGTACATTACTACACTTTTGCTTATTTGTAAATAATGATAAATTTATTAAATTATCCTGAAGTAAATAAATTATAAATTAGGAATTTTGCTTATGTTTTAGTATTTCAAATCTAATGCTTTTCTCCTGTTCCAAGAATAACTATATCATTTCTCTTACTCAAGCAAAACATTAATTTCAAAATTTTCAAATTTATACTCCAAAGTATTCCCTTGAAATTTCCATTTGTTGGTATGTTTGTAAATTCCATACAAATTCATTTTAGCTCTTTCAAACATTTAGCAAAAATTCATAAATAAATTTTATAGATTATAGTTTTCTTGTGAAAGAAATAGCATTTAACAATATTATCAACAAGTCATTATAAATTCATGTAATAATAATAATAATTTTGAAATAATGCATTGATATGTTGTTTCTAAAGTTGTTAAAACTCTTATCTTAATTTGAATTTATGTAATAAAATTAGATTTGGTCGGTTTTGATGTACAAATAAATAAATGTTATATTTGTTTTGGCTTTAGTTATACAAGTTCTGGCTTAAAGTCTTAATAAGAATGTTTTTTGATAACTTGTATTATAAATAATTGGTTTAAGTATTAAAAGCCATAAATCTAAGAATTTATGTTTAGGATATCAATAATTAAAATATAACAAATATGATAATTATTAAATCGGATTTTGTAAAATCTCAAAATCATATCGTTAACATAAATCAGTTTTATGGAAAAACTGAACAGGGTTGAGTCACAATTCCTAACAATATTAAGACATTCCATCGCAATGTAACGTCTTAATTCCTTGTTGTGTTAAAAATTTTCTCCTTTAAAGTATCTGAACCTCATTTTCTTAAGTTCTTTATAAATTTTTTATCATATGTATATTCCCAGTAAAACTTTTCATTACCAAATAATGAGTTAAACAATTAAACTATTGAACACGAACTACTTACTCATTCGCTGTTTAAGTCATTACATTAACATGTGGATGTCATAGGAGGCAAGTACTTACCAATTGCAGAAAAGTAATGACTTGGGTAAGCAGTTTGAAAGCAACAACAACAACAGCAACAACTTTTTTGTTGTTGTTTTATTAAAAACATATATTTTTAAACGAAATACAAAATTTTTTTCATGATCTCATGGGGGCTCGAACCCAGACCCTCCGACTGCTAGGCAGAGACTCTTCCACTGAGCTACTTCATATGTTGAAAACTAAGCAGCTTATAATTAATATAAACAATTTTTATTTTTAGATCCAAAATCATGTGAGAATAACTTTGTTTTTCCCTGCTTTTTTTGCTTTGTTGTAATTTTTAGAAAAATATTTTTATAAGATTCCCAGCAAAACTTTGGTAATGGCAAGTACTCTGATAACTGGTTACCTTGTAACGACTACAACATACCATCCGAATAAATAATAAGTTATTACAGAAGTACTTATTTGTAATTAAGATGGTAATTTAAACTGAATGGCCCCGGTTCAAATCCCACCAAGGGCAACAAATTTTTTTAGTTTTTTTTTTTTTTTTATTAAAAGAGTCTTTTTAAATAATTTTTGAATTTTAAGAACTTAAATATTATCTTCTGTAAAAAAAATTGTAAAACTAACTCACGTTAATGAAAAAATACCGTCATGAGTCAATTTTGATTATCTAAGGGATGTTGAATACCAAACACGATTCAAAATTGGTCTTAACTTATCTGGGTCATCCTTCATCTCAACTGTGGACACACACCTCCTCATGGTATCACCCGGTGAGCTAGTTTAACACCCATTAATATTGTGAGTTAACATGTTCCGAGAGTTGTCCCATAAGATCGATAAAAATGGGTTAGGATTACGGGCTAGTAACCCTCTCTTGAAAAAAAAAAATACAATGAAGAGGATAAAATTAGAATTGAAATGTCCCACTACCTAATATTAGAGGAGGATGTCCGAAAATTCGATAGAAAGACCAAGTAGAGGAACATTTTTCAAAGCTTGGCCTATAAAATTTGAGAATATTCGCACAAGATCGAAATCCATGGAATTCTAAAATATGCTCGGACTTTGACCTTAACAGGTTGTAACATTTAAATAAGTAAGAGTCAATCTTATGTAAAAACTTATACAAAAAAGAAGATTTAAATTGTTTAACCCAGTAAAACTTTTCATTACCAAATAATGAGTTAAACAGTTAAACTATTGAACACGAACTACTTACTCATTCGCTGTTTAAGTCATTACATTAACATGGGGATATCATTGGAGGCAAGTACTTACCAATTGCAGAAAAGTAACAGCAACAACTTTTTTGTTGTTGTTTTATTAAAACATATATTTTTAAACGAAATGCAAAATTTTTTTTATGATCCCATGGGGGCTCGAACCCAGACCCTCCGACTGCTAGGCAGAGACTCTTACACTGAGCTACTTCATATGTTGAAAACTTAGCAGCTTATAAATAATATAAACAATTTTTATTTTTAGATCCAAAATCATGTGAAAATAACTTTGTTTTTCCCTGCTTTTTTTGCTTTGTTGTAATTTTTGGAAAAATATTTTTATACGATTTTTTGTAATTATTTTAAAACTTTTTTTAAAATTATTTTGAAACTTAAACAATTTAAATCTTCTTTTTTGTATAAGTTTTTACATAAGATTGACTCTTACTTACTTAAATTGGCTATAGTTACAACCTGTTAAGGTCAAAGTCCGAGCATATTTTACAATTCCATGGATTTCGATCTTGTGCGAATATTCTCCAATTTTATAGGCCAAGCTTTGAAAAATGTTCCTCTACTTGGTCTTTCTATCGAAGTTTCGGACATCCTCCTCTAACATTAGGTTGTGGGACATTTCAATTCTAATTTTATCCTCTTCATTGTATTTTTTTTCAAGAGAGGGTTACTAGCCCGTAATCCTAACCCATTTTTTATCGATCTGATGGGACAACTTTCGGAACATGTTAACTCACAATATTAATGGGTGTTAAACTAGCTCCCCGGGTGATACCATGAGGAGGTGTGTGTCCATAGTTGAGATGAAGGATGACCCAGATAAGTTGGGCTTACCAAGTTAAGACCAATTAGAATCGTGTTTGGTATTCAACATCCCCTACATAATCAAAATTGACTCATGATGGTATTTTTTTATTAACGTGAGTTTGTTTTACACATTTTTTTTACAGAAGATAATATTTAAGTTCTTAAAATTCAAAAATCATTTAAAAAGACTATTTTAATAAAAAAAAAAAAACTAAAAAAAATTGTTGCCCTTGGTGGGATTTGAACCGGGGCCATTCAGTTTAAATTACCATCTTAATTACAAATAAGTACTTCTGTAATAACTTATTATTTATTCGGATGGTATGTTGTAGTCGTTACAAGGTAACCAGTTATCAGAGTACTTGCCATTACCAAAGTTTTGCTGGGTTCCTTATTTAAATTTATTTTTATAACTTTTCTTCTACAAAGGTTTATTTTGCATTTTCCGACAACGGAAAAATGCCAATCAAATCAATCACTATTTTCCTTAGTTCTCTATTGACTATGAAGTAACATTAATTTATTTTAAAATTGCTTTCGATTTCAATTTGATTAAAAACTGAATTTTATGGAAACCATATCTATGTCTTTGCATACATTGAGATACATATAAAGTGGCTATTATAAGCAGTTTTATTAAATGTTTAATCCATTTTGAAGTTCTTGATTTACGATATCTATTTTATGGAAGACCTTAAAAGGGGAAAATCTAAGTTAGAGTTTACAATGTATCCAAAATATGAAAGCTTTTGTCATTATGTATAAGGTTCCAATTGTCCACGATTTAGTCTTAATATGAAACATTTTTAAAATCATGTCCCATTTATAGATTCCTACATTATTATTAGTATTAGTGTTATTATTAATACTAATAAATCTGCGTCAATACGGACATAAGTAAAGCTATATCGGATCTCAATTAGAGTTGTATAGCTCATGAACGAACTAGTTCAATTGAACTATTCACTTTACTGAACGATGTGAAATAGTTCATTGTTTTTAGCTCTTTAAGCTCTTCAGCTCTTTTTTATCTGAATGATTTTTTTGTTTCTATCTCATTGTCATTTTGATCATTCTGTTTCACTTTACCATCTGTTTTCTAGTGTTGCCAGCACCACGACCTGTTTTCTGATGTTGCCAATACAGCGACTGGTCGTCGTGCGACTGGCGTTTTATGGTTTTACATAGAAAATGTATGTACATATACGTTCGTCGTCTATCGTCACTATTGTAATTATATTGTACTATCTGGCTTTTTTTTTTGTTGCCAACTTTTTTTATTTTGTATTTATTTCGTTTGAACGAAAGAATCGTTACGTTTTTTGCTTTTGTAAAAAAATTATAATTTTATTAAAACAGAAACATTTATATAAAGCGAAAATGTCTGGAAAAAGAAAACATAGTGCGATATGGTTACATTTTGAGGAAGATGACGATAAAAGAGCAAAATGCAAATATTGTAAAACAACTTTAAGCGTGTCTGGTGGATCCCATGGAAATTTAAGTAGGCACTTAAAAAGCAAGCATCCATTAACTTCATTGGTTTTAGAGAGGCAGCCGCAAACATCCAGTTCAACTATTAATTTGGATACTAATGTAGGAGAACCACAACAACCATCTACCAGCACACAAATCTTAGGACAAACTCAACCTCAACAAAATATTACTCAATTTTTTCGGATGTCTCCAGTTCGTAGAGTTGAACAAATTGATAACCAGGTTTTAAAAATGGTAGCTAAAGGTCACCACGCGCTGCGAATTGTGGAGGAGCCAGAAAAAAATTAATTGAGATTGTCCAGGATACACTCTTCCTACGAGACAGACATTAACAAACAATATCCTACCAAAAATTCATAATAACATTCTAACTGAGATCCAAACCAAAATTAAATTCGCGGCAGCGATTTGCCTGACCACTGATGGATGGACTTCGAAAACTAATGCTAGATTTGTAGCTATAACTGCCCACTATATAGACGAAAATACAGAACTTAAATCACACCTAATTTCTTGCGAATAGTTTACTGAGAGGCATACTTCCGATAATTTAACAAATTTTATAAGAAAAGTATCAGATTTTGAGATCGATAATAAAATCACTGCCATTGTCAGTGATAATGCGCCGAATATTGTTGCTGCAATACGCCAAGGTAATTGGAGAGGAATTGGTAGTTTTGCTCACTCGTTAAATCAGGTTGTCCAAGCGGCTTTAGTAGAGGTTAGTGATACAGTTTCAAAAGTTAAAGGAATAGTGGAATATTTTCACAAAAGCACTCTGGGATTAAGAAAATTACAAGAAACGCAAAAACAAATGCAGCTTCCAGAGTTAAAGCTGAAACAGGATGTTATAACACGGTGGAACTCTACATACGAAATGTTAGAAAGGATATACTCTGTGAAAGATGCAGTCATAGTCACTCTCTCGCTAACACGTCCTGACTTGTCTCTACCTCTGGAAGAATGGGAATTGATAAAAGAAACCGTTCCAATACTAAAACCGTTTTATGAGGTTACTAAAGAGATTTCAGCGGAGAAAAACGTAACCCTTTCAAAAGTGGCTGTTTTATGTAACCTATTAGAAAGTTACATATCAAAATGTCAATCTAAAAACGGCAGTATTTCAAATATGATTGTAATTTTTAAAAGAGAAGTTATTTCTCGCTTTGAAGAATATGAAAGGCATTAATTGTATTCAGAAAGTACGATTTTAGATCAACGATTTAAAAGAAAGGGGTTCAAAAATGATGCTTCTTATGAAAATGCTGTTAAAATTCTCAGGAACAGGATTAGTCTCATCCGATTACCAAATACAACGGAACCAAATAACGAAAT
The DNA here is from genome assembly GCA_933228675.1 of Stomorhina lunata. NCBI lineage: Eukaryota > Metazoa > Arthropoda > Insecta > Diptera > Rhiniidae > Stomorhina > Stomorhina lunata. The sequence continues at coordinate 26,031,435 of OW121741.1, read as the reverse complement.
CTCATCGCAATCGAATTCGAGTAATACCGATGCAACTTCTATTTGGAACGATTACGATCAAGGTTTTAATAAAACGGTAAGGCCTGACAACAACGTTGCTGCCGGAATCAGGGAATTTGACAAGTGTTTGAATGAAGAATACTTGGATAGGAGAAAAGGTTCTCTTATATGGTGGAAAGAACGAAAACATCTGTATCCAAGAATTTACTCTAACGCTTTGAAGCGTTTATGTATAATGGCTACATCAGTGCCATGTGAAAGAATTTTTTCTGCGACTGGGCAAATTGTCTCCGAAAGACGAACACTGCTTAAACCACAGAAAGTTTCAAGTTTAGTCTTTGCATCATAATATATAAATTTTTATTATTTTCTTGATACTATGTATGTAATAGTAAACTATCTTAAAACTGCCACTTCCTAATGTGTTATACCCTATGTAAGAATTATATTAAATTTTTAATTAGTTTTATACATTTATGTTTTCAAACTTTTATTTTTGCATATTATTTTGATTTGAAGTATATATAATAAACACTAAAGTTTCTTTTTATTTTTAATCTGATTTTGTTGTAATATTTCCTTTTATATAGTTGGACTTATTAGAAACAATTATTTTTACTTTTTTATAAGGAGCTAAAACAATTGAAAAGAGCTATTGAGCTTAAGGAGTGAACTAGTTCAGTACAAAGAGCGGAGCTATAAAGAGCGCTCACTCAAAAGAGCTGATAAATACAAGACTAATCTCAATACTAACACTTTTCAGTAAAAACGTATCCTATATTAATAGGGTAACAGTTGTCTGAAGCATTTTCTTTTTTATCGAAGTAAGAGCTGGCAAGCAAGTGCATAAAGTCATGTTATCAGATTCTAACTCATCTGGAATTTGCAAGGAAGTCCCTTGCAGCTTCCTATTATGTCTCTCTGGCTTGGTGTCCTAAACTGCTTATAGATCTACAACCGAAAGTTGATTTGGAATTCAGGAAGTACAGGTCGTTTCTTCAATAATAATTTGATACATACTCATATTTTGGCCCAGGGACAATCCCTATACTCTTTTGGCAAAATTGGATTACTATTTCGGGTACCTCTAATAGGGATGCCTTCCCGGAATATAGTTTTTAGCCTTTTACGGCTACAAATTTAATTATATTTTAATAATATTTGACACGAATCAGACGAGGTTTGCTGGAATCGGCCCATATTTGACCATACCTCCCATATAAGACACATTCTTAATATTTTTAATTACCCAGAAATGAACAAAAGCGCTTATAAATCTAAAATAATTGCATTTTATTACCAAAACTTTGCACATATAAATATTTTGTATTTATAAACCGTATTTGTATTTATAAACAAAATTTGGTATCAATCGATCCACAATTGACCCTAGCTCTCATATCAGTTTCTCAGCTGGAAATGACATAAGTCTACTTAATATCTAAATTTTGATAAAATAGCACATTATGTATTTTTCTAAGACTTAAGGAAAATTTGTTAAAATGTTGGTCCATATTTGACCTTAGTAGTGAAGGTTATAATATAGTCGGTCTTAACCGACTATATCTCTTCCGACTTCTTTTTTCTTTAAATACGAGGATTAATAGGATTAACTATAATGCCTAGACTTTCTTTTTCAATCATCGAACTTGGCAACTCTTTCTATTCTTATCATTTAAATGAACCAATACTTATTCCACAACTGACACATACATACATACATACATACAGACAAACAGTTTTCCTTTTCAATTATCAAAGTCATTACAGGCTCTCCTCTTCGCTGGCACTCATCAATCAGTGTCAATTTGATGAATGGAAGAGTTACAAATACACTCAACCAATCGTTTTATATGAATTGCTAGAGTCAGCTGTAAATGTCGGCAAATATTGTAAATAGAAAACTAAGTTTGAGATTTTCTTTAAATAGAAAATATGGAACAATAATTTTCTGATTTCATATCTTAAGAGATTTTTAACGGATTTTAAAGGAAAGCATGCCATAAAACCTTATTTCGACAGTAGAAAAGGAATGTTATAAAAATTTAATTGAATAAATTGTTTAACAATGACTATATTCATCTTCTTTTATATTTAACAATCTTAAATAAATTATTAAAATCTCACAAAATTTTAAATGTTTCTTCTATACCCAAATATCTTGACATTCCATTTTTCCTTCATTCCTTTCAGTCCCTTTTCTTTTCATATACAAGTACATATGTTTTGTAGAAATTATTTATGTTTTGCTCTATAAACAATTCTCTAATTATTTCAGATTTAGATTTCCTGGAATATTTTCAAAATTTATTCATTTGGAAAATACTAAAAACAAACATAATTAACAATTAATCTTAACCTTTCAGCTTTAATTTAGGCAAATATTTTACTAAAACATGCGATACTGACAGACATGTCGTAAATTTATTTTAACTTTCTCGAACGTAATTTATAAAGGACATGTTAAGGCCTTTATTCAAAAGGAGTGGTTATTGTTTGATGTTTTTCATTTGTATCTAGTATTTACTGAGACGAAAAATAGGTGTAAAGAATTACATCGAGACCAATTCTACAGTGGGTGAGAAAAGTATAAATCAAGGCTAAAAAGACTTCATACTTTAACACCTACATATGGACTAAGACATAAACTAAGATATAAAGTAAAACATAGACTAACATAGACTAAGATATAAACTAAGATATAAAGTAAAACATAGACTAACATAGACTAAGACATAGACTAAGACATAGACTAAGACATAGACTAAGACATAGACTAAGACATAGACTAAAACATAGACTAAGACATAGACTAAGACATAGACTAAGACATAGACTAAGACATAGACTAAGACATAGACTAAGACATAGACTAAGACATAGACTAAGACATAGACTAAGACATAGACTAAGACATAGACTAAGATATAAACTAAGACATTGACTAAGACATAGACTAAGACATAGACTAAGACATAGACTAAGACATAGACTAAGACATAGACTAAGACATAGGCTAAGACATAGACTAAGGCATAGACTAAGATATAGACTAAGACATAGACTAAGACATAGACTAAGACATAGACTAAGACATAGACTAAGACATAGACTAAGACATAGGCTAAGACATAGGCTAAGACATAGACTAAGGCATAGACTAAGACAAAGACTAAGACATAGACTAAGACATAGACTAAGACATAGACTAAGACATAGATTAGGACATAGACTAAGACATAGACTAAGACATAGACTAAGACATAGACAAAGACATAGACTAAGACATAGACTAAGACATAGACTAAGACATAGACTAAGACATAGACTAAGACATAGACTAAAACATAGACTAAAACTTAGACTAAGACATAGACTAAGACATAGACTAAGACATAGACTAAGACATAGACTAAGACATAGACTAAGACATAGACTAAGACATAGACTAAGACATAGACTAAGACATAGACTAAGACATAGACTAAGACATAGATTAAGACATAGACTAAGACATAGACTAAGACATAGACTAAGACATAGACTAAGACATAGACTAAGACATAGACTAAGACATAGACTAAGACATAGGCTAAGACATAGACTAAGACATAGACTAAGACATAGACTAAGACTAAGACATAGACTAAGACATAGACTAAGACATAGACTAAGACATAGACTAAGACATAGACTAAGACATAGACTAAGACATAGACTAAGACATAGACTAAGACATAGACTAAGACATAGACTAAGACATAGACTAAGACATAGACTAAGACATAGACTAAGACATAGACTAAGACATAGATTAAGACATAGACTAAGACATAGACTAAGACATAGACTAAGACATAGACTAAGACATAGACTAAGACATAGACTAAGACATAGACTAAGACATAGACTAAGACATAGACTAAGACATAGACTAAGACATAGACTAAGACATAGACTAAGACATAGACTAAGACATAGACTAAGACATAGACTAAGACGTAGACTAAGACATAGACTAAGACATAGACTAAGACATAGACTAAGACATAGACTAAGACATAGACTAAGACATAGACTTAGACATAGACTAAGACATAGACTAAGACATAGACTAAGACATAGACTAAGACATAGACTAAGACATAGACTAAGACATAGACTAAGACATAGACTAAGACATAGACTAAGACATAGACTAAGACATAGACTAAGACATAGACTAAGACATAGACTAAGACATAGACTAAGACATAGACTAAGACATAGACTAAGACATAGACTAAGACATAGACTAAGACATAGACTAAGACATAGACTAAGATATAGACTAAGATATAGACTAAGACATAGACTAAGACATAGACTAAGACATAGACTAAGACATAGACTAAGACATAGACTAAGACATAGACTAAGACATAGACATAGACTAAGACATAGACTAAGACATAGACTAAGACATAGACTAAGACATAGACTAAGACATAGACTAAGACATAGACTAAGACATAGACTAAGATATAGACTAAGACATAGACTAAGACATAGACTAATACACAGACTAAGACATAGACTAAGACATGGACTAAGACATAGACTAAGACATAGACTAAGACATAGACTATGACATAGACTAAGACATAGACTATGACATAGACTAAAACATAGACTGAGACATAGACTAAGACGTAGACTAAGACATAGACTATGACATAGACTAAAACATAGACTAAGACATAAACTAAGACATAGACTAAGACATAGACTATGACATAGACTAAGACATAGACTGAGACATAGACTAAGGCATAGACTAAGACATAGACTAAGACATAGACTAAGACGTAGACTAAGACATAGACTAAGACATAGACTAAAACATAGACTAAGACATAGAATAAGACATAGACTATGACATAGACTAAGACGTAGACTAAGACATAGACTAAGACATAGACTAAAACATAGACTAAGACATAGACTAAGACATAGACTAAGGCATAGACTAAGACATAGACTAAGACATAGACTTAGACATAGACTAAAACATAGACTAAGACATAGACTAAGACATAGACTAAGGCATAGACTAAGACATAGACTAAGGCATAGACTAAGACATAGACTAAGACATATACTTAGACATAGACTAAGACATAGGCTAAGACATAGACTAAGACATAGACCAAAACATAGACTAAGACATAGATTAAGACATAGATAAAGACATATACTAAGACATAGACTAAGACAGACTATGATATAGACTATGATATAGACTAAGATATAGACTAAAATATAGACTAAGATATAGAGTAAGACTAAGTCAAAGACTAAGATATAGACTAGGACAAATACTAAGATATAGATTGAGAAATAGACTAACACATAGACCAACACATAGATTAACACATAGACTAAGAAATAAAATAACATATAGCCTTACACCTTAACTAAAACACAGAAGAAGACATAGACTAAGATATAGACTAAGACACAGACTAAGGTTGTAACGAGCTTTGTCGACGAGATGAAAGTGTCCATTAATCTTCTTCTCTGCACTACCCATCCCTGCCGTACATAATGTGACTAACTCATTTTGTAACACAGTTTTTAAAGCTCACTGTATATCATAAATTTCTTTTGTATATTCATTGATATTAAAATAAAACATGTTCTCATCAAACACATACAACCAGCTCGAACCTTTGGTTGTATATGAGAAATTTTTTATATCCTTTTGTTCTGTTTATTTAGGATATTTGGTGTTTATTGTTTTGGAAAATTTATGCGACAATTTTCTCATATGGGCTTGAAAATTTTTTCATGTAAAAGTATTTAATTAAACGTGTGAACGGGACAGTGTGGGTAGAAAGAAACCCACTTGTGCGAAAGTATTTGTAACAAATGTATGTGCGATATCCTGTGAACATTTTTTATGAACATGTTGGTATAATTTATGGGTAAGGCGTTTGTTAAAGGCTTTTATTTCTCTTTTTTAAGGAGATTTAACATATGTTTTATTGTTTACTACAAGTTGAGCTTGTGTATGTTATGGTGTTAATTGTTAGTTATTTAAGTGTAATAAATTTGCTAACGAGTCTCCAGTTCATCATGTTGGTTGTATACTTTATGTATATTTTTTATAGGTTTATTATTTTATAGTTTTTCCATACATACTTACATTTACGGTTGCTGATTTGTTTCAAAGACCTTTTTTGTTAATGTTGTTTTTCCCCCACTTTTAATTTTTGCCTTAAGTAATATATGGTTTGTGTAACAGGTTTGTTATATTGCAATATAAATCACCAGCAGAATTAATATTTTATCGTAAGTATATTGCGAAAAAAAAATATTTTAATTTTGTCAACTTTTTTCATATGTGTATCAACATTTTTTTGATCTTAAACCACAAATTATGGAAACAACTCATGTAAATGCGTCTGGGTCATGGTGAATGATTCACAAGATACGAGTAAAATATAATTAAATTTAATTATATTTTTATATATTACAATCAGGTGGTTTGCAAATTGTAATAACCTAAATAAAATTAATATCTTTATTTAATTTTTTATGTGATTTTATTTTATTTGTTTCAGCGAAAATATAAAGGAATGATATTTAATTTAACACTTAAAATTTCTTGTACACAAGAGCGTCTCGAAAAAAAAGTTCACCGTACACCACCGAATATAAAGTATTGCTTTGAGACAGTTCCGAAGTTTTTTTTTTCGATGCACATTGGGGTCGCCAAAATACATTTTTCGTTATATCTTCAGCATTTACAGTCGGATCTTAAAGTGTGATACATCGATGTTTTTGTCTCGAGGAGCGAAATATTTTGCTTTAATAGCCATAGGTCTGAAATATCCGGTTCTATCATTTATCCATCAGACCTCAGTTCCTACCACAATAATGTACCCCCCTAGTATCAGAAAATTGAAACTCTTAAAAAATCGTTAAACTTTTACTAAGGAAGTTTTTCGATAATTCAAACCGAACTATTAAAAACAAGGAATTTTTGTTTTTGCCTTACATTGGGGTCGCCAAAATACATTTTTCGTTATATCTTCGCTATTTACAGTTGGATCTTTAAGTGTTATACATATATCGATGTTTTTGTCTAAAAAGGCCAATGTTTTGTGTTAATAATCATTGACCTTAAGTACACTTTCTAGTACTTCCCCATGATATCTTAACTCATTCAATAAGAATTAAAAAATTAATGTAATATTAAAAAAAAATTAATTAATCACGTCTTGAAACGATCAAAGTTTACTATATTTTTGACGACTCTCGAATTTAAATCAAATATGTCCCATGCGTTGCCCTCTGTGACAACCATGGCAGATTCATTTACTACATGAACAAAACGCTCGGTGTTTTGTGAATGGCATAGAAAACTGTAAAAATAATTAAAATTAGCAAATAAAACTATCCAAAGAAAAAATGTTACTTGTTTTAACCCGGTATTTCGATTATTTCATTGGAAAACTGTAATTCTAGCTGTTCTTGCATATAGAACTGCAAGCGTGGCGGCTCAGTCAATTCAATTTTTTTTTCAATTAATCATGTCGAAATACGAGTCATCCTCGAAGTTTATAAAATTCCGAAATTGTGGGGCAAACATTTAATGTTGCACAGTGGGATGGCTTAAAAATAGAATGGAAATAATTCTCTAACTTCTAAACCATTAGACGGATTTTAAAAATTTTATGTGAATATAGCAGAAGTGTTGGGAAGCTTAAGTTTTGGAACCTGGAAAGCCTAGATTGTACTGGGGCGTCACAATCGGCCCTCAAAGTAGAGCACCTCGAACTTTAACTCGAACTAAAATACTTAAAATGATAAATAATTATTATTACAATTATAATTGTCATTTCTTAACCGATTTGAAATATATATGGCTTTGCTATCTCTTACGGTTTAAAAGATATTCGAAATTTTTAATTTTTATCCCATACTGCATCGATTTTTTTAAAAATATCAGATCTATATATAAACCGATTTATATTGATTTATAGTTTTCTCAAAAAAACTAAATTTTAAATATTTTTCGAGCAAGAAGTGTATTAAAAGCTCTATTATATAAAAAGTTAAAAGTGCTTAAAGTTAATATTTAAAAAATAAACCATTTTTACCCTTTTTTTTGGTAAAAAATGTTTTTATTGTTTTTTGAAATAACAAAAATTTCTTAATGAACATATAATATATTTAAAATTTTCAGAAAGAGTTAATCAGGTATGTGATGGACATTTTTCGTTTTCAAATCGATCGATTTCAGACATATTTTTTAGCTAATTTTCGGCTATTTCCCCCAAAAAAATTAAAATTTTGGCTTTAATCCTTTTGACTGATATTTTATCTTTCATTTGGTTTGAATTTTTTTGGGAAAACAACCGAAAATTATCTCAAAAATATATCTGAAATCGATCGATTTGAAAACGATCGTTTTCCATCACATACCTGTATAATTAAGCTGGATTATGACTTCTTCTTTACTCGGTGTTAGTACCAAAGTCTTAAGAATTATAATTATTTACGAAAATTTCAATTTTGATCCATAATTCCTCTGAACGCACGAGAGGTGTAAAAAAACCTTCACCAAATTTTAATGGGCCAAGGTGCTTTTAATTACATTGCAAAAGTACTTTGTCGCTCTGAAAGCGGCCAAGCAACTAGAGCAAAAAACAAACTAAAAATACACATTTTTGGAAATTTTTTAAATCTTTTTAGGAATTCTGGGATTTGTGTTACAAAATATGTATTTTTTTTAATTTTTGTACTTTTTTTTTCTTAAAATTTTTATACCGGTGCAAATTTTTATTAAAATATAATTATAAATAATTTGTCTAATCCAAAATCTAAATATAAAACAAAAATTTAGGCTGTTTTCATGAGTGGTTTTTATTTGAAAGCTTGACCATGGACCGATTCTTATAAAATTTTACATACTGACCAAAAGTTGCATAAACCTTCTCTGTTCTAAATTTAGATGTCATAGCTATTACAATTGGATTCAATTTATCAGAATTAATGTGATTCGAGGGGCGGGCTTATATGGGAGCTTTAACTAAATGTGAACCGATTTCGCCCATTTTCAATACACAACTTTTTCAAGACATCGTAAATAAATAAATATTTTTGTAAAATTTAGAACCTCTAGCTCTTAACCTTAAGGCGCTATCGCGCCTTCACTTGACTGAAAGACGGACATACTTGTGGTATTTTGTGTTATATCATGTGGTTAAATTGTAAGGGCCGATATTGAATGTGAAGCACACCTAAACGCCAAGTTTTTTTCTGAATTTTATTTGACATTTCTCTATTTCAGACTTACTCAATTTGAACCATGGAGAGATACACAATCCAACAACAACAAGTTATCCAGACTTATTATGAAAATGGGCCTTCAAATCGAAATGCATATCGTGAACTTCATGATTTTTTGGTCAATTTGATCGTCCAACTGTGCATACAATCGCAAAGATCGTGGAAAAATTCGAGCAAACCGGTTCTGTTGAAGATGTGAGAACACCAGTCCATGCTCGTACAGTTCGTACTGCAGAAAATATTGCTTGCTTCGCGATAGTGTGGCTGAAGAGCCGTCCACCTCAACTCGTCGTCGTGCCCAACAATTGCACCTCTCACGCTCGTCGTTGATGAACATAATGCATAAAGACTTGCATTTATACGCTTACAAGGTGCAATTGGCTCAAGAACTAAAGCCTCTCGACCATTCCAAACGTCGTGAATGGGCAGAATGGTGGCAAGAAATGACAACAGTGGATGATCAATTTTCGAAGAAAATCATCTTCAGTGATGAGGCACATTTTCACCTCAGTGGATTCGTCAATAAACAGATTGTCGAAAAACTAATGCACCTACAAAGAGTGACTGTTTGGTGCGGTTTATGGGCTGGCGGCATCATCGAGCCGTATTTTTTCCAAAATGAGGCCGGTCAGGCAATTACTGTGAATGGTGTTCGCAATCGTGAGATGATAACGAACTTTTTATGGCCCGAATTGGAAGATATGGATGTGGACGATATGTGGTTTCAGCAGGACGGTGCCACTTGCCACACAGCTAACGAAACAATAGCTCTTTTGCGCAACAAATTCAATGGCCGTATTATCTCACGTAATGGCGATGTCAATTGGCCGCCAAGATCATGTGATTTGAAACCGTTGGACTTTTTTCTTTGTGGTTATTTGAAAGAAAAGGTGTACGTCGATAAGCCAGCAACAATTCAAGAGCTAAAGGATGAGATAATTCGGCACATTAACGGCATAGAACCCCCATTATGCCTCATTATGCCGATATTTTGTTCCATACATAATTGAGTAATATCAATATATCATAATAAAATAAAATTACAATAATTTCCTAAATAGTTTGTGTTTTATTCCAAATCAACATCGGCCCTTGAAATTTAACCACCCGATATAATGATCATGCAAAGCTTCCCTATACTAAATTTTCTAATCATACCTGTAATATTTTTTTCATTTATTAGCGTATAATTTATTGGCCTAGGCGAGGTTGTACGGGAGCTATGGCTAAATGTGAACCGATTTCAATACCAAATTTTTTCAAGAAATGAAGAATGTTTTTGGCAAATTTTAGTGATCTAGATCATTTTGTACAGACAGACAGATAGACAGACAAATATCGCTCAATCGTCTTAGAATTTCATAAGGATTCAGAATATACATTTTAGTTTTTGAGCCAATATTGAGGAAGTTACAAACGGAATAACAATCTCAATATACCCCCCATTCTTTTTGATGGTGGGTATATAAATAGACTAAGACATAAACTAAGAAACAGACAATGACATAGACTAAGGAATAGTCTAAGACATAGATCAAGTCATAGACTAAGGCATAGACTTAGACAGAAACTATATCAGAAGATATAAGCTAAGACTTAGGATATACACTATAACTAACCAGTAAAACTTTTCATTACCAAATAATGAGTTAAACAGTTAAACTATTGAACACGAACTACTTACTCATTCGCTGTTTAAGTCATTACATTAACATGGGCATGTCATTGGAGGCAAGTACTTACCAATTGCAGAAAAGTAATGACTTGGGTAAGCAATTTGAAAGCAACAACAACAACAGCAACAACTTTTTTGTTGTTGTTTTATTAAAAACATATATTTTTAAACGAAATCCAAAATTTTTTTTATGATCCCATGGGGGCTCGAACCCAGACCCTCCGACTGCTAGGCAGAGACTCTTCCACTGAGCTACTTCATATGTTGAAAACTTATCAGCTTATAATTAATATAAACAATTTTTATTTTTAGATCCAAAATCATGTGAAAATAACTTTGTTTTTCCCTGCCTTTTTTTTTTTGCTTTGTTGTAATTTTTGGAAAAATATTTTTATACGATTTTTTGTAATTATTTTAAAACTTTTTTAAAATTATTTTAAAACTTAAACAATTTAAATCTTCTTTTTTGTATAAGTTTTTACATAAGATTGACTCTTACTTACTTAAATGTTACAACCTGTTTAGGTCAAAGTCCGCGCATATTTTAGAATTCCAAGGATTTCGATCTTGTGCGAATATTCTCCAATTTTATAGGCCAAGCTTTGAAAAATGTTCCTCTACTTGGTCTTTCTATCGAAGTTTCGGACATCCTCCTCTAATATTAGGTAGTGGGACATTTCAATTCTAATTTTATCCTCTTCATTGTATTTTTTTCAAGAGAGGGTTACTAGCCCGTAATCCTAACCCATTTTTATCGATCTTATGGAACAACAATCGGAACATGTTAACTCACAATATTAATGGGTGTTAAACTAGCTCCCCGGGTGATACCATGAGGAGGTGTGTGTCTACAGTTGAGATGAAGGATGACCCAGATAGGTTGGGCTTACCAAGTTAAGACCATTTAGAATCGTGTTTGGTATTCCACATCCCCTATATAATCGAAAATGACTCATGATGGTATTTTTTCATTAACGTGAGTTAGTTTTACAATTTTTTTTTACAGAAGATAATATTTAAGTTCTTAAAATTCAAAAGTCATTTAAAAAGACTCTTTTAATAAAAAAAAAACTAAAAAAAATGGTTGCCCTTGGTGGGATTTGAACCGGGGCCATTCAGTTTAAATTACCATCTTAATTACAAATAAGTACTTCTGTAATAACTTATTATTTATTCGGATGGTATGTTGTAGTCGTTACAAGGTAACCAGTTATCAGAGTACTTGCCATTACCAAAGTTTTGCTGGGTACATTTTAGTTTTTGAGCCAATATTGAGGAAGTTACAAACGGAATAACAATCTCAATATACCCCCCATTCTTTTTGATGGTGGGTATATAAATAGACTAAGACATAAAGTAAGAAACAGACAATGACTTAGACTAAGGAATAGTCTAAGACATAGATCAAGTCATAGACTAAGGCATAGACTTCGACAGAAACTATATCAGAAGATATAAGCTAAGACTTAGGATATACACTAGAGTGGTTCGAAAAAAATAGTTGAGTCAGTCACCCCCTAGGATTAAAGATAATGTTAAAACAATTCCAAAAAATATTTTTTTATTTTTTGACCACGCCTACAAATACCGCCCTTTTACTATTTTGTTCACTGTGTCGCCATTTTAAATCCGATTATAACATTTTATATGTCGATTTTCAGGGCTCTGTAAGGGCTACATTTCTCTCTTTGATAGTTTTTTTCAACCTCGTCAATTTCTAGTCATAACTTTCTAAAATTCGAGTCGTACCCACCCTAATCAAATCGAGTAAAAATCTAGTTTTTAAAAGTTATGACTATAAATTGACGTGGTAGTAAAAAACTGTCAAAGAAAGAAATGTAGCCCTTACAGAGCCGCGAACACCGATATATAAAATGTTATGATCGGATTTAAAATGGCGACACAGTGAACAAAATAGTAAAAGGGCGGTATTTGTAGGCGTGGTAAAAAAATAAAAACATATTTTTTGAATTGTTTTAACATTATCTTTAATCCTAGAGGGTGACTGACATAACTTTTTTTTTTGTATGGAAGGCGAACCGCTCTAATATACACTATAACTAGTAAAATTTGTACTAATGTTATATCTTGTGGTAATCTCAGATACAAACAAATACATGCATACTATAAACAATACATGCATACTATAAACATTCGTTTTCCTTGAATTGAATTCCTCAATATTCATTATCATTGTCATCGGCTGCACAGAGTTTTCACCGGATATAGCCTATATAAAATACTTTGAACACAAGTTCCCAAATGAATTTAATTTTAGTTTTATGTTTATATTTACGAACCTCAGTGAATGAGTACATTCATATACAAGTGGGTGTATGTACATTAGGGTGCACCTTATTTTACATAAAATGCGAAATATCATCATAACTCCATTTAGAAATATTCTAAGTAAGAAAAAAATATTATGAAAATTTAAGGTACATTACATCAGGTGAAGGAGTTCCACAGCCGCCTGTAACGAGTAAAGGTTTTTTAAAATTTTAATTATAAATCCTGTGATCACTCAAAAAAATTATTTTTTTGAAATTTTTTTATAGAAACTTTAAAGTCGAATTTCTCGTTAACTATGTATGTATGTATGTCCTTGTATAAATACATTTGTTAAATTGCCTTGATGACATTTTGTTAAAATTTACTGTTTCTCTTTTAATGTTTTATTTATACGCGTATGTTAACAGTTGCGGAATTTTTACAGTGAAATGTTATATTTGCGTGTATCGTAAACTAAACTTCAGAAAGGATTTGACAACATATTTTATAATTATAATAATCAATTTTTTTTCTAAAACATTTGACAAAAAGATCACATCTATTCATATTCATATATTCAGAGAAGCTTTTGAAAGTTCTGTTAAGTAGGGTGTATTTTTGTTTGTATACAAACAATTTCAAATTAAACTGAACACTAGGTCATGTACTTTTTTATTCACTTACGTTTTATTCCTTGTTTCCATTAGCCCTGTTGATCAAATATGGCTATGATTGCTCATCAGTAAAATGAACAATAGCTGCGTAGTTAAAAACTTATCTACATATACATACATACGTATATGGCCGAATTCATGGAAATATTTACATATGTATGTACGTTGGAATTACTAGGAATTTCTTGAATATTTGAAAGTGAATTAAATAAAAGGGCAAACTTCGAGCCCTGAAAGTTTGCAGTTTGATCTTAGATACTACTATACATATATCAGGAAATTTACTATCGTATTATAACTTTAAATAATATTATCTCATTGTATTTTATAGTAATTGTATGAATTAGGTTTATATAGTTCAATTTTATTTCTTTTAACTTCCCCTATTAAAACAAATTTTTCTTTTTTTCTATTTTTTTGATAAACTACTCACCATTTTTCCACATTTCCCAAGAATTTCATGTGTCGCTTTTATTTCTTGTAATCTGTGTCTTTGGCGCTTAAGAATTTTCTTACGTTCGATTAAATCAGTCAATCTTTTAATTAAAATTTGCTGACTTGTTGTCATGACAAAATGAAATTGTAGTACAATAGAAAAAGAGTTTTCGGTGTTGTTTTGTCTCTGTATCTATAAAGCAAACAGTGGATCAAAAAAGTTAAGGTACAGCAATCTAGGGCTGATACTGAAATAAGGTAGTCAGAAACAATAAACAATTTTCGATAAAAATATTTTTTTAAGGAAAAATTTTCCATTGAAATATTTTTCAATGGAAAATTTTTCGATAGAATATTTTCTATAGAAAAATTTTGGTTAAAAAAATGTTTCTATAGGAAAACTTTGGTTAAAAAACTTTTCTATAGACAAATTTTAGTTAAAACAAATTTTCTTTAGAAAAATTTTCGTTCAAAAAAATTTTTCTATAGAAAAATTTTAGTTCAAAAAAATTTTCTATAGAAAAATTTTCGTTCAAAAAAATTTTTCTATAGAAAAATTTTCGTTAAAAAAATTTTCTATAGAAAAATTTTCGTTAAAAAAATTTTTCTATAGAAAAATTTTCGTTCAAAAAAAATTTTCTATAGAAAAATTTTCGTTCAAAAAAATTTTTCTATAGAAAAATTTTCGTTAAAAAAATTTTTCTTTAGAAAAATTTTCTTAAAAAAATTTTTACTATAGAAAAATTTTCGTTAAAAAAATTTTTCTTTAGAAAAATTTTCTTAAAAAAATTTTTACTATAGAAAAATTTTCTTTAAAAAATTTTTTTTTATAGAACAATTTTCTTTAAAAAGTTTTTTCTATAGAAAAATTTTCTTTTAAAAATTTTTTCTATAGAAAAATTTTCTTTAAAAAGTTTTTTCTATAGAAAAATTTTCTTTAAAAAATTTTTTCTATAGAAAAATTTACGTTAAAAAATTTTTCTATAGAAAAATTTACGTTAAAAAAATTTTTCTATAAAAAAATTTTCGTTAAAAAAATTTTTCTATAGAAAAATTTTCGTTAAAAAAATTTTTCTATAGAAAAATTTTCGTTAAAAAAATTTTTCTATAGAAAAATTTTCGTTAAAAAAATTTTTCTATAGAAAAATTTTCGTTAAAAAAATTTTTCTATAGAAAAATTTTCGTTAAAAAAATTTTTCTATAGAAAAATTTTCGTTAAAAAAATTTTTCTATAGAAAAATTTTCTTTAACAATAGTTTTCTATAGAAAAATTTTCTTTAAAAAAAAATTTTCTATAGAATCATTTTCGTTAAAAAAATTTTCGTTAAAAAAAATTTTCGTTAAAAAATTTTTTTTTTTTAAAAAAATTTTTCTATAGAAAAATTTTCGTTAAAAAAATTTTTCTATAGAAAAATTTTCGTTAAAAAAATTTTTCTATAGAAAAGTTTTCGTTAAAAAAATTTTTCTATAGAAAAATTTTCGTTAAAAAAATTTTTCTATAGAAAAATTTTCGTTAAAAAAATTTTTCTATAGAAAAATTTTCGTTAAAAAAATTTTTCTATAGAAAAATTTTCGTTAAAAAAATTTTTCTATAGAAAAATTTTCGTTAAAAAAATTTTTCTATAGAAAAATTTTCGTTAAAAAAATTTTTCTATAGAAAAATTTTCGTTAAAAAAATTTTTCTATAGAAAAATTTTCGTTAAAAAAATTTTTCTATAGAAAAATTTTCGTTAAAAAAATTTTTCTATAGAAAAATTTTCGTTAAAAAAATTTTTCTATAGAAAAATTTTCTTTAACAATAGTTTTCTATAGAAAAATTTTCTTTAAAAAAAATTTTTCTATAGAAAAATTTTCTTTAAAAAAAAATTTCCTATAGAAAAATTTTCTTTAAAAAAAATTTTCGATAGAAAAATTTTCGTTAAAAAAATTTTTCTATAGAAAAATTTTCGGTAAAAAAATTTTTCTATAGAAAAATTTTCGGTAGAAAAATTTTTCTATAGAAAAATTTTCGTTAAAAAAATTTTTCTATAGAAAAATTTTCGTTAAAAAAATTTTTCTATAGAAAAATTTTCGTTAAAAAAATTTTTCTATAGAAAAATTTTCGTTAAAAAAATTTTTCTATAGAAAAATTTTCGTTAAAAAAATTTTTCTATAGAAAAATTTTCGTTAAAAAAATTTTTCTATAGAAAAATTTTCGTTAAAAAAATTTTTCTATAGAAAAATTTTCGTTAAAAAAATTTTTCTATAGAAAAATTTTCGTTAAAAAAATTTTTCTATAGAAAAATTTTCTTTAAAAAATTTTTTCTATAGAAAAATTTTCTTTAACAATAGTTTTCTATAGAAAAATTTTCTTTAAAAAAAAATTTTCTATAGAAAAATTTTCTTTAAAAAAATTTTTTATAGAAAAATTTTCGTTCAAAAAGATTTTTCTATAGAAAAATTTTAGTTCAAAAAAATTATTCTATAGAAAAATTTTCGTTAAAAAATTTTTCTATAGAAAATTTTCGTTAAAAAAATTGCGTTGCACTGTATATTATTATTATTTTTAACTTTCTTAGGATTTCTTTTATAAGTGGATTTAGTTTAGTCTGGCTTACTTAGATAAATTAAAAGAAATTGGTTTCAATTTACTCTTCTATTACTTATATAGAATTTGTGTGTATGTCTTTTAATAAACAAAAAAGAAGGAAAATAAATATTTTTTAATTAGAAAATAAACTAGAAAAACCTCTACTGATTTGCTTTTCTTAATGCTGGAAAAATTGAGAAAAAAAATAGGAAATTGAATTGATTTGTAAGACAGATAGTCTTTTGAGTTCTATAAAATAAGAACATCCCAGCAAAACTTTGGTAATGGCAAGTACTCTGATAACTGGTTACCTTGTAACGACTACAACATACCATCCGAATAAATAATAAGTTATTACAGAAGTGCTTATTTGTAATTAAGATGGTAATTTAAACTGAATGGCCCCGGTTCAAATCCCACCAAGGGCAACATTTTTTTTTAGTTTTTTTTTTATTAAAAGAGTCTTTTTAAATGATTTTTGAATTTTAAGAACTTAAATATTATCTTCTGTAAAAAAATTTGTAAAACTAACTCACGTTAATGAAAAAATACCATCATGAGTCAATTTTGATTATGTAGGGGATGTTGAATACCAAAAATGATTCTAATTGGTCTTAACTTGGTAAGCCCAACTTATCTGGGTCATCCTTAATTTCAACTGTGGTTGAGATGGTATCACCTGCGGAGCTAGTTTAACACCCATTAATATTGTGAGTTAACATGTTTCGAGAGTTGTCCCATAAGATCGATAAAAATGGGTTAGGATTACGGGCTAGTAACCCTCTCTTGAAAAAAAATACAATGAAGAGGATACAATTAGAATTGAAATGTCCCACTACCTAATGTTAGAGGAGGATGTCCGAAACTACGATAGAAGGAACATTTTTCAAAGCTTGGCCTGTAAAATTGGAGAATATTCGCACAAGATCGAAATCCATGGAATTCTAAAATATGCTCGGACGTTGACCTTAACAGGTTGTAACATTTAAGTAAGTAAGAGTCAATCTTATGTAAAAACTTATACAAAAAAGAAGATTTAAATTGTTTAGGTTTTAAAAAAATTTTAAAAAAGTTTTAAAGTAATTACAAAAAATCGTATAAAAATATTTTTCCAAAAATTACAACAAAGCAAAAAAAGCAGGGAAAAACAAAGTTATTTTCACATGAATTTGGATCTAAAAATAAAAATTGTTTATATTAATTATAAGCTGCTAAGTTTTCAACATATGAAGTAGCTCAGTGGAAGAGTCTCTGCCTAGCAGTCGGAGGGTCTGGGTTCGAGCCCCCATGGGATCATAAAAAAAATTTTGTATTTCGTTTAAAAATATATGTTTTTAATAAAAAAACAACAAAAAAGTTGTTGCTGTTGTTGTTGTTGCTTTCAAATTGCTTACCAAAGTCATTACTTTTCTGCAATTGGTAAGTACTTGCCTCCAATGACATCCCCATGTTAATGTAATGACTTAAACAGCGAATGAGTAAGTAGTTCGTGTTCAATAGTTTAACTGTTTAACTCATTATTTGGTAATGAAAAGTTTTACTGGGATATGTATTTGTTGAAATTTAAATTTGTGAAAAAATTATTTTTTTTATAATCTTAAGGACAAATGTTAATTTTATCTAGATTAAGTTTTATCTCCTACTATGAAGCTCATCAAATAAATTGATTCTTCTCGTAAATTCCTATGTTATCATTAAATCTGTAATAATATATTCCTTACAACTAAATGATAATCAAATTAACTAATCATATATGTTGAATTAGCTCTGATAACAATTAACTAAATTGCTACTAATTAGCTCTTGTTGAAAGACCAGAAAGAACAAAAAAAAATATATACACATCTAAAGTCAATGTCCTGACATCAGGGAAAGTAAAAGGAAACGTCAAATACATGCACAGATAAATTATATTAACGAAAATGAAAAGTAATGAAAAAGTTTTTGAATGGAAATTTTGTCAAGGAAATATCTATAAGTTAATATTAATGTTGTTGAATACATTTTTTTCATTGGAAATTCTATAGAATTTTTCCTTTATTCTTAATTGTCCCTTTTTTCTTATTTTCTTAACAATTTCCTTTATATTTACTTTAAACCTTTTCATTTTCTTCTTAAATATTTCATTTTATTCAATATTTCTTTTGATTTTCTTACCTTCGTTAAATTAAAAAAAAATAGTTTTTATTTATTTTTCATTAAAACCATAAAAACCCGAACATGTCACTCGAAATGCCATTGATTGATATTTAAAACCAATCATGACATTATTCCCAATCATCATGATTGTCAGTGTGAATCTATCAAGAAAAGACGCAACAGGAAAAAAAAACCGCAATATTTATCACTCTGGCCATTGTTGTTTGTCAACAGGCAAAGCCTTTAATAGAATCAGAGAATGTCAGAAAATAAAACGTTATCAAACCACAAAAAAAAAAAGAAAAATGGGAAGAAATATGCGATTGAAATTGGACACAGCGGACTTTATACCAGTAAGAAAGTACTATAGTCGGTTAAGCATAACTTTATGACACCCTTACTTCTTCAGTTAACCTTAACACCCAGTGGAGCGTAACAACATAACCATCGGACTCTATTGCGATATTTAAGGCTGATATATATGTATGTTCATATATTTAGTCCATTAATTCCTTGTGGAACATAGGGCCTTAACAAATGATTTCTATGTATGTTTATAGGTAGTCAACCCAATTATTTCGTTACATGATACTCCAAACTCCCGTAACTCGTTCTCAATTTGCAGCCTCCACGTGTGCGCAGTTCTTCCAGATTTTCTGGAACCTTGGGAGTTATATTTGATGGCTTGACTATTTATGTATGTATATCAATATCTGGCTTCTAAGTGTATGTTATAGAAAAGCATATTTCCAAGTAATGGGTGTTTTTTTAGAGGTATAGAACTTCGAATTGAAATAAAACACAAGAAAATCGTTTTAATGTCCATCAATTTGGCTTTATTGGAAGGATAATTTTATGCCATTAATGTTTAAATATGATTTCGGGCATGTGGCCGCCGCGGCTGGCTCGAATAGAGCCAATTCTACAGGTCCAATTTTCAACTACTTTTTCGAGCATATGGGGCCGTATGTTGGCAATAACGCCACGAAAGTTGGCTTCCAAGTCCCCTAACGTTTCTGGTTTGTTGGCGTAGACGAGCGACTTCACATATCCCAGTGGTGTTAAATCGCACGATCTTGGTGGCCAATTGTCAGGTCCATTCCGCGAAATTATGCGCTCATCGAATGTTTCCTTCAATAAATCAATTGTGACGTGCGCTGTGTGTCAAGTAGCGCCGTCTTGTTGGAACCACAACTCATCCACATTCATGCCATCCAATTGGGGAACAAAATAGTCGGTTATCATGGCTTTATACCGGTCTCCATTTATGGTAACTGACCCTCCAGCATAATTTCGGAAGAAGTATGGCCCAATGACTCCACCAGCCCATAGAGCACACCAAACAGTCAGTTTTTGTGGATGTAATGGCGTCTCAAGGGTCTCATGTGGATTCTCTTCACTCCAAATGCGGCAATTTTGCTTGTTGACGTAGCCATTCAACCAAAAATGAGCCTCATCACTGAACAAAATTTTGCGATGAAAATCAGCATCGAGATCAATCTCATTTTCGGCCCATACACCAAAATCACGACGCATTGCATGGTCTCGCGGCTTTAATTCTTGCACAAGCTGGATCTTGTAAGGTCGCAAGCCAAGATCTTTGCGCAAAATCTTCCATAAAGTTGATGGACAAAGCTCCAATTGCTGTGCACGGTGGCGAATCGATTCATTCGGGTCCTCTTCAACACTTTGCTCTACAGCGGCAATTGTTTCTTCGGTGCGCACTGTTCGACGTCGCTGCGGATGCGTATTATCACATAGAGTAAACGTAGTGCGAAAACGATCCATGGTTAACCGAATTAATTGCTCTGATGGACGATTATGTCGACCATAAAATGGACGGAGCTTGCGGTAAACTTCGCGAACTGAACCATTATTTTCGAAATAAATTTGCACGATTTGCAAGCGTTGTTCTTTTGTCAACCTGTTCATGATGAAATGGCAAACCAAACTAAATATTAATCACTTGACAGCTGACAAAATGGCCGCCAGTTAAAAAAGTGATGCCAACTTAAAGTTCTATACCTCAATAAAAAACACCCGATACGAATAGTTATTGTAATGGTTCATGGTCGATGCACAACTTAGAATTCATCTCAGTCATCGATTTATAAATGCTTGTAGTGCGCTTACCTGTCGACTCGAAATATTCCATGTCTCGCTGCCATATAAGAGCATTAGTGTTAAAAATTTTGAGTTTGGTGATAGTCAAGATATTTTGAGATCTTCATAACTTATTGAGAATACCAAAAGCTTGCTTTGCGTAATCTATTTCAGATATCTTATCTTCTGCCACCTCGTCAATATATTACCCAGCAAGATAAAATTTGGACTCAGTATGTGAGTTTACCCGCAATGACTTTGTATTCTTAGTGTTAATTTGAAGGTAAGCTAAAGCAGCTCTGCAGGCAATGGTTTGGATTTTTGACTGCATGCTAGAGAAACGGTAAGAAAAAAGGCATACGTTATCAGCGTAATCGAAGTCACCTAATATATCATAGGCTGACATAATTCCAAGAAAATGTTTATACCTACACAAAGTATCCACCCCTGAGGATTACATCGAAGTGCTTGTCATTTAATTTTTATATATGGCCTTCGAAGTGAGTGGGTTATCCAATGCCATTCTCGCCAAAACAAATCCTCTACAGATGCAGGGATTTGATTTGATGCGTTTAGTAAATTTTTATTCCATTTTTCAAGGATTTGACTTAAGCATTCGTTGCAAAGGTTTACAGGTACACGTCGATGGCATTTGCTCGCTTCAAAGTCTCGCAACCATGAAACAGAATAGACTTGACGTTCGAGTTGCATATCCATAATTGCAAGAGTTGTGAAAAAGATTAAAGCTGCTTTAACATCTTCACAGGCATCACCCATTGTAGATAGATAACTGACCAAATAGTTGAAAGTAACTACACATTTAATAACATTATTATCCATATAAATGTTTGATGAAGAGTTTGAGCCATTGTCTACAGATCTTGGAAATATTGTTTCGAAGTCAAATATCATCGGCAAAATTTCATGTCCTTACGTTTTTTGATGGCTTAGTTGGTTAGCACGTCGACTTCTGAGCATTA
This sequence comes from Stomorhina lunata, assembly GCA_933228675.1. Classification (NCBI taxonomy): domain Eukaryota; kingdom Metazoa; phylum Arthropoda; class Insecta; order Diptera; family Rhiniidae; genus Stomorhina; species Stomorhina lunata. Next base: position 26,009,250 of record OW121741.1, on the reverse strand, counting down.
CATATCAATTTTTATTAAGGTTCAGCAGCATCAATTTCTGAAATTATTAACTTCTATTAAAACTATTAAATACCACAGCATCCTCCATCGGTGGAAACACTACACATATACACGCTGTCGATGTAAAAGAAACAAAATTGGCTTTAGTACAAAAGCTCAAGTAATGTATCATGTTAACATCAGATGTCGTATACATAAAATAAAGTCTTATCTCTAATTTTCACCACCTTTCACCTTTCTAATATCCCTTTTAAAAAAAGTGGCAGTATTTGCCTGAGTATTACTTCTCTTGTCAGCATGAATGAAATCTCGACTAGACCCAGGATACATGATTCGATTCCTTCTATTCAAAAAGGCAGATGAAGATCGTAAGCGCGCAGTATTTACTTACACTTAATACGTAGTCACTTTCTAGTCTTATCATGAATTCAACAAAATCCAACTAAAAGTGTATAAGAAAGAGTACTAATGCATTAGCAGACTAGTGCAACATGAGAGAACTGGCTGGATAGTGTATGCAAGATTAGTGTATCACCCTGAGTCACTTGGAAATTTCATCATCACAAAGCATGACAAAAAGGTAGAGCTTCTGGAGCCAGGAGAGCATCTTAAAGAGACCAGTATCTTATTTCCTTCGGGAAATCTTAACTACTCTAAGGCACCAGTTGTGCAAGCGCTAGAGCATTTTTGCTCAGAAAACTTATAAAGGAGACCTTGTTTACAGCTTTCTCATAAAGTATCGGCTGTAAAAGAAAGTTGGTTTACATCGGAGCCATCCGACTCTACAGCTCAATGTGCGAACTTTTACAAAAGAGCTTTTGAGCTTTCACACCGACATACTATTTGTGAGCGAGACGTAACTGTGTTTGTAACTCTCGCACTTACGTATAATTGTCTTTGCAAATTCAATGCTGTCAGATTAGAGTTTTTTGCTCGATTATATGAAGAAAAATGTAAATATAGCAGCACTGACTGTAAGAGTTTTCAAAACTGTTTACCACAAATGCATACATTAGTATGTATGTATGTGTTTTTGGACAAGTCATATTTACATTGACCCAACTAGCAATTTGGTGATTGTTGACGATACTATCAGCAAATGAGTCTTTTGGGATTCGTATAGATGATCAAAAACTGATCAAAAACTGAGCTTGGTGATCTAAAAAAGATTCCAAAAAGACTTCTTAAAACGCTTAGAAAACGACTAGTTTACAAAAGCACAAACAATTCTTGCAGGATGTGTGCAGTCAAAATCTTATCGTGCAAACGATTCTAATACAACTGTTTTTTATGTTATTTTAATCAGTTTGGTGATCAAAAAAGACTACAAAAAGACTCAGCAAATACCTTAAAAGCGACTATTTTAAAGCAAAATGTGTGCAATTAGTTTGGTGATCAAGAAAGTGTACAAAAAGACTCATAGACGCTTAGCAAGCGAATGTTAAAAATAGCACAAAAAGTCCTGTAAAATGTGCGTAATATCACTATTTTTAGGTGATAAAAAATGTCACAAAAAGAATCGTACCTTATAATGGGTGATGTGGCTTAGTTGGTTAGCACGTCGACTACTAAGCATAATAGATCATATTCAGCAGCCTAGGTTCGATTCTCGGTCTCGGCAACATCAATTTCTGTAATTATTAACGCAACTTCACTGTTCTAAAAATCGATATGACATATTTACGATATCACTTATGAGTCAAAAATGATCTTTTTGTTTGAGGAAATGGTACCCTTCATCAGTCTTTTCAAAAAGAGTCTTTAGTGATTGTTTTGCAGATTTGAATATGACTGCACACATTTTGCTAGATTTGTTAAAAAAATAGAATAAATCTTTTAATTACTCAACACAGTAAATTTATTTTTAGAACCCGTCACACATTCTGCAAGGATTGTTTGTGCTTTTATAAACTAGTCATTTTCTACATTTTCTACGCGTTTTAAGGAGTCTTTTCGGAATCTTTTTTAGATCACTAAGCTGATTAATCAGTCTTTGATCATCTATACGAATCCCAAAAGACTCATTTTGCTGATATTTTCGTCAAAAACACCATTGAGCTGATTGCTCAATGTTTTATTGGCTTATTAATGACATTATTTGATAGTACATGGTAAACGCAAATCTAATCTTATTAGATTTCATGTGGTATAGCGAATCTTACCGGGTTATTAGTCAATTTTATATGCAGTTGAAACACCACAAAATTATTCGAAAAATTTATTTCAAAATATACTTAAGACTACAATTAGTTGTTTTCTTTTTGTAGTCCTTGTTTGGTTTTAAGTACAACATTCTTACTTCCGTTTGTTATATTTTATATTTCTAAGACAAGAACTTTTTGATTAATTGTGTGTGTGTGTGAGTGTATGTGTGTGGTTTTTTTATATCGCAATAAACATGCATGCATGAGAATGTCTTATTTTGAAGGCAAAGGCATTAGGAGGACTCATATGTACTCGTATGTATATGATAGAGATATATAAAATTGAACAGTGTAGTTAAGATTTAATGAATAACGAAATTATAATTAAATGAATCGAGTTTCTAAATTTATTTTTAGTTCAATATTGAACTTATTTAAATATTTTTTTTACCCTCCATCAAAAAGAATGGGGGGTATATTGAAATTGTCATTCCGTTTTTAATTTCCTTAATATTGGCTCAAAAACCAAAAACCAAATATCCGTATGTCTGTCTGTCTGTCTGTCTGTTGAAATCACGATAACGCCTAAATCAAAGGAGCTAGCTCACTGAAACTTAGTAAAAATATTCTTCATCTCTATGAAAATTTTAGAATTGAAATTAGGCAAAATCGGCTCACATTTGACCATAGCTCCCATATAACCTCGTCTAGGCTTATGGCTTATTTGCTAATAAATAACAAACTATAATAGCTATGATGATAAAATTTGGTATATAGAAGTTTTTCATAAGCCCTATACAGCATGTAAAATTTCATCGAAATCGGTTCACATTTAGTCATAGCTCCCATACAAAAAACTTACGGAAACAGCCAAAATTTCACTTAAAATACACTTATGTAGGGTTTATATAACTCAAGCGCCTGACGATTGAGTGAATTTTACATGTGTTTTGTTACTGTAACAAAAACAAAATACATGTAAATTTCACTCAATCGTCAGACGCTTGAGTTATATAAACCCCACATTAAATGCCAATAAATCTAAAACTATAACAGATATAACCACTAAATTTAGTACGAGGTGGTCTTATGTGACAACGAGTGTGCAAAATTTTGTCACAATCGGTCACCATTTGACCATAGCTCCCATATAAAAAACTTACGGAAACACTAAAATACAAAAAGAAAAGGGGGTTTATGTCCGTCTTTCCGTCAGATAAAAGCACGATAGCTCCTTAACGAAAAGGGTTACACCAACAAAATTTTACAAAAGGAAGTCTTATGTGAATGCCAGCCAGTGTGCAAAATTTTGTTACAATCGGTTACTATTCGACCATAGCTCCCATATAAAAAACTTACGGAAACACAAAAATACAAAAAGAAAACACGGTTTATGTCCGTCTTTCCGTTAGAGAAAAGCGTGATAGTTCCTTAACTACAAGAGCTAGAGAGACAAAATTTAGCAAAAGTATTTTCGATATGTTATAAAAATTGTATGCTAAAAATGGGTAAAATCGGTTCACATTTAGTTAGAGCTCCCATATAACCCTGCCCCGGGAATCACATTTATGCTAATAAATTAAATAAAATTTTAAGATCTATGACTACTAATTTTAGAACATAGAAGTTTTATGCAACTTTTAGTCAGTACGTCAAATTTTATAGGAATCGTTCCATTTCTGACCATAGCTTTCATATAAAAACCGCTCCCGGTAACCACTAAAATGCCACAAACGCCAGTTAAAAGCTATTAAATTATAAACTGTGTCAGCTATGGCCATTAAATTTTGCACAAATAAACTTTATACTAATACCAGCCAGTATATTAAATTTTGTAATAATCGGTCAACATTTGGCTGTAGTTCTTATGTATATAACATCCCCTTTTTATATCTACAATCAAACAGATTTGGAGGTACATTAAGTATATTAAGATTGCATCTACGAAATTAGATAGCTATCAATCAATGTTAGGTCCAGACTTTATACACGGTAGATGCAATAGGAACCTATAATAATATACAGTGGTGGTCACGTATTTAGCACAAATGGTACCTGTTATCTCTTATAGGAAATATTAAGTCCTAATTCAATTTTGTTCACTACTTTTTTTTTGTAATGTATTACACTTGATGCAGAGATGAAGTCGTATTCCTTTTATATACATATTTTTTTTCAAATTATATTTATTTTTGCAATTATTTAAAACTAACCCATAAAACATACTGGACATATTTTTAGCACAAATTAAAAACAATATTTATTAAAAATCGAAAACAAGTTATTAATTAAAATTTCTTGAAAAAAAACCTAATATTTTGTAGGATATTCTTTATTTTGTATAACTACCGCACATCTTTTAGGCACACTCTTCACAAGAGCCAGGTATCGCTCATTTGGATAGCGTGCCATATTTTGGGATTTCCGTTCATAAATCATTTAAGTTGTTAGGTTTTACGCTTGTTATATGCTTCTCTATATCATTCCAAAGATTATCAATAGGATTGAGATCCGGAGATTGAGCTGGCCATTTCTAAACATCTATTTGACTCTCCTCCAAGCAACACTTCACAGTACGTAAAGTGTGTTTAGGGTCATTGTCATGCATAAAGCGCCAGCTAGGTGGCATATTTGCCTCTGCTTATGGTATAATGATATCGGCTAGAATATTTTTATAAACGTGTTGATCCATACGTGTGTCAATTTTGTGTATTGGACCAACTCCATGCCCTGAAAATGCAAGTCACACCATCACATTTCTTCCACCATGTTTTACAGTCTTTGACGTATACTTTGGGTTGTGCTGCATGTTCGGAAGATACCATACATATCTCTTTCCATCAGATCCAAATCTGCAAAACTTTGATTCGTCGCTCCGAAGTATGTTTTTCCAAAAATCTAATGGCTTTTCCAAATGCTATCGCGCGAAAGAAATTCGTGATTTCAAATTCTTTTTTGACAGATGTGCCTTGTGTTGCACAATACAGCTACGCGAATTTTTTTCATTAAGGCGTCTTTGTATCGTTCTGTCGGAGACATCAATACCGTATTTTGATGACACTTCACTATTTATATCACTGGAGCTCTAAAAAGCGTCAGCCACTGACATTCTATGTATTAAATAATCCTCTTTTGTTATCGTTTTTCTTGGTCTAGGTGTCCGTGAACCGTTTTTAATTGTTCCGTGTGCTTTTATATGGCTCAAAGCATTATATACCATCTTTCTGGAGCAATTTAAAATACTTGCTATTTCACTTACAGGACATCCTCTTGAATTTATTTCACAAATCACCTGTCGTTGCGTATCTGTGCACCATTTATTTTTGGCCATGTCTAATAAATATTTTATTTCTGAAAAACCTTCAACTGTACACAATATGATGAAAAACTTACCAAAAATTAATTTAAAATTCAAAAAATAACAGAAATGTAAAATGTTTAATATTTGTGCTAAATTTGTGTCCAGCTCCAATTACGTATTACCAACAAATAAATTATATATGAAGCAATTGAAGAAAGGGAATAACAAAAAGAGTAACGGGACTTGTCGATCACACCATAAGCTACACATCGTGGCAAAAAAAAAAGAAAATTATTACTCGAACAGAAAAATATACGGTTTTGAAAAAAACGCATAACTAGTGTGCTAAATATGTGACCACCACTGTATATGAAGCTGCCGTGTTGCTATCAACATGTTTATGGCACAACGAAACTATATTCGGTTATGGAATAGCATTTTGTCCAAGGTAAATACTTGGGAAACCACTTAGAAACTTTTAAATGTTGAACTATAGTAACTATAACAGTGAAACCGAATTTAGTCCAAAGTACCTGGTAGACCGAGCCTTGCTCGGAGCTTTATGATAAGCATTTTGAGGAAAATTTTAAAGTTTTTATATATTTTATATTATAAAGTGCTAAAATAAATTTAGAGGAAAGACATTGTAGAAATATTCAGTTAATTTTGAATTATTTGATTTATTTTGTCCGACCAACACATAGTTTGCATAGTTTACAGCTTAACTCATTTTGAATAATTTTGAAAATTATTCATATCAACAGAAACCTCTGTCGACTCATGCGCAACAACTTTGCTAAAGATTATAGTCTGATCAAATGCACAGTTTACGATTTAATTCATTTTGAGTAGTTTTCTGTGGCGCCACCTGTCGGACTTTGCTTATTCCAATTCATAAACCTTCTTCGGCTTATCCGTAACAACTTTGCTGAAGATTATAGCATGATTAAATGTACAGATTACGATTAAATTGACTTTGAGTAAGTTTCTGTAGCGCCACCTGTCGGAAATTATTCATACCAACTAAAAAGCCTTCATCGGCTCATGCGCTACAACTTTGTTAAAGATCATAGCATGATCAAATGTACAGTTTACGATTTAATTAATTTTTAGTAATTTTCAGTGGCGCCATCTGTCGGAAATTAGTCTTATCAACTTTAAAACCTTCGCCGGCTTATCCGCAACATTTTCGCTAAAGAGCATAACACAATCAAATTCACAGTTTACTATTCTATAAAGAACATACATACAGACAAACATTCATTTGTTTAAAATAATACTAATTTTTCCCCCTTTTTATTCCCTAATTTCTAAAAGTTCCATATGTATATTTGTTCCTATTCATATTACTTTGGAGATGTTAAGTTATCATTTTATCCCTTTTTTACCCATTTTGGCTCCAAAATCAAAAAAGTACCAAATACGTGTTTCATGTTTTTTTACATCTATTGATTGCAGTACCAAGTTTCTTTCTATATTCTTTAGTTTAAAATATAAGAGTGGGTTAAAAAGGTGCCAAAAAAACTATTTTCACCCTTTTTTACCCCCTATCGGACATAGTTTCAAAAAAGTACCAAACACCTGTCCGCTTATTTTCAAAGCTGTTTAAAACGTAATTTTAATTTTGTTTCTATGCCTATTACTTTAGGAGACATAGAGTTTTCGATTTTTTCCCTTTTTTACCCGTTTTTACCCTCTTAGAGGTAAAAGTTCCAAAAGTCCCTTCTTCTTCGACCTATACATCAAAAAAGATACCCACTGTCAAAATTTTATTAAAATCGTTAGAGCCGTTTTCGAGATAGCCATTCTATATATATATATATATATACAATTATTGCTCGTTTAAGAATATAAGATATATTACCAACAATACCACATTTGGTCAACATTTTGAATTAGCTTCACACTCGTACAACTTGATGGTGGGTATACAAGATTCGGCACAGGCGAATATAACACTCTTACTTGTTTTTGTTTAAGTCGATATTGAACTTATTACATATTTTTTTTTGAATACCCCTATTTTATATGTTTTTCTAGGAGTTGTGCATTCACTAACTATTCTGTTATGTTTTATCAAGGAAGTGTTTCATTATTCTTTATATGTTCCCGCACTTTCTACTACAAAACTCGTAAATTCTCATAAATAAGTTGCTGTTCTTATACTTGTTTTTCATGTGCATAGATGAAATCTTAGAAATGATATGAATAAAAAACAAGTAAGAGTGTTATATTCGGCTGTGCCGAATCTTATATACCCACCATTAAGTTGTGTTAAATTCAGAAACAGGGTGCAGCTAATTCAAAATCTGGACCTCGCTAAGCTAATTGGTATTGTTGGTAAAACCTTTGGACTAAATTCGGTTGCCGTAGCTCTATAGTTCAACATTTAAAAATATTTTAGTGGTTTCCCCAGTATTTACTTTGATCAAAATTCGGTCTCATAGTCGGGTATAGTTTTACATTAATAAGTTGTTAAATACTTTTCGTTAATATGTAGTTAGGCTAAACACGTTAATAGTAATACGACAGGTCCATATATTTCGTTAGGAGTTCCTAATGCATTCATCATATATAAAGTCTGAGCTGAACATTGATTGATGCCTATCTAATTTCATAGGTGCAATCGTAATATAATGAATGTACCTCCAAATATTTTTGATTGTAGATATAAAAAGGGGATGTTATATATATAAAAATTATAGCCAAATGTTGACCGATTTTAACAAAATTTTACACACTGGCTGGTTTATATATGGAGCTTATTCTTGCAAAATTTAGTGACCATAGCTATCATAGTTTCAAATTTAATAGCTTTTAACTGGCCTTTGCTAAAATTTTTAGTTTTCGTGAGTGTTTTTTATATCAAATTTGGACTGATTCCTATAAAATTTGATAAACTGATCAAAAATTGCATAAAACTTCCCTATTTTAAATTTAATCGTCATAGCTATTACAATTGTATTCAATTTATCAGCATTAATGTGTTTCCCGGGGCGGGGTTATATGGGAGCTCTAACTAAATTTGAACCGATTTTGTCCATTTTCAACACACATCTTTTTCAAGACATCCAAAATACTTTTGTAAAGTTTTGTCCCTCTAGCTCTTTTCGTTAAGGCGCTATCGTGCTTTTATCTGACGGACAGACGGACATAAACAACCTTTTCTTTATGTATTTTTGTGTTTCCATAAGTTTTTTATGTGGGAGCTATGGTCAAATGTTGACCGATTGTGACAAAATTTAGCACACTGGCTGGCATTGACATAAGACTTTCTTGTGCCTTATTTAGTCTTAGTAGCTTTTGTAGTTAAGGAGCTATGACGATTTTATCTGACGGACAGACGGACATAAATCCCCTTTTCTTTTTGAATTTTTGTGTTTTCGTAAGTTTTTTATATGGGAGCTAGGTCAAATGGTGACCGATTGCGACAAAATTTTGCACACTGGCTGGCATTGATATAAGACTTTCTTGTGCCAAATTTCGTGGTTATATTTGTTACACTTTTAGATTTATTAGCATTTAAGTGTATTTTAGGTGAAATTTAGGCTGTTTTCGTAAGTTTTTTGTATGAGAGCTATGGCTAAATGTGAACCGATTTTGATGAAATTTTACACGCTGTCTAGGGCTAATGTAAAACTTCCATATACCAAATTTTATCATCATAGCTGCTATAATTTGTCAATTATTAACAAATAAGCGATTAGCCTAGACGAGGTTATACGGGAGCTATGGTCAAATGTGAACCGATTTTGCCCAATTTCAATACCAAAATTTTCTCAAAGATAAAGAATATTTTTACTAAGTTTCAGTGACCTAGCTCCTTTCGTTTAGGCGTTATCGTGATTTCAACAGACAGACAGACTGACGGACAGACAGACTGACGGACAGACAGTCGGACATGGCTCAATCGTCTTAGAATTTCATAAGGATTCAGAATATATATCGTTTTTGATTTTTGAGCCAATATTAAGGAAATTACAAACGGAATGACAATCTCAATATACCCCCCATTCTTTTTGATGGTGGGTATAAAAAAACGGAAAAACCAAATAACAAAACTTAACAAATTTGCATAAAACATAATTTACTAAAAAAGACATTTATTTCAGTTTTCCTTTAAATATAAGAAGTATTTAACGACAATCACATGCATACTTTTTCACATAAACAGACAAAAGGAATCCTCTTAAATTTTAAATTTGATTTTTTAACATAGAAATTAAGTTGGTTTAGTTGCATGATTCAGGAATTATAAGAGCAAAGAGGAAAAATGGTTAGATTATTTCAAAAGTAGAAGAGGAAAAATATGAAAAAGTCGAAATAAACAAAACTGTGATATTAGTCAAATTTTTTGCTCATACACATGTTACGAATTTGATCAAAACTTTAAAAATTTTAAATTTATAACGTTTATAAATTTTTCATTAAAATTATTTTGTATCATTTTAAATTTTCCTACATTTTTTATAATTTTCATTCAAATTACTTTTATCATCAAGAGAGATCCCTCACAAAAATTTCACAATTTCCCAAGAATTGTTATGAATTTTCTTCAAGTTCACATTGACATTTTAAAGAAATCCCCAAGAGTTTTCCTCATATAAACTGTCATAAATATTCATATATGCCGAAAAATCGCTTGATTAAGTACTTAATCAATTGTAAGCTGTTAAAATAGTTTCCACAATTTATTCGCATTTCAATAATTTTGTACACATGAATAATTTTAAAAATGTAATAAAAAAAAAATTCTATATAATACCAAACGACATAAGTACTTGTATTTATGTTAGTATGAAACAAATTAGGGAAAAAATGGAATAACTCGTATGGATATTATCAAGAAGGAAGTAGAAATTTATTAGAATTTCTTGTGAAAGATTATTGATTTCAATATTTTGTGAGTCATTTTTTGAAAAAAAGTTACGTCTGAATTGTAGAATTTAAAATATTAAGGCAAAAATTCATGGGTTTGTAAAAATATATTTCTTTAATTTTTGGGCATACGCTACCAAAGATTTGATCAAGTATTGGATAGTAAAAGGGTAAAAAGGGATAAATCAATAACGTTATATTTCCGAAAAAGGAAACGTAATTTAAGCTTAGAGGCTCTATAGCTCTAGAACTTCTCTCGAAATTTTATTAAAGCAAAATTTAACTATGAACTTTAAATTTACAATTAAAATTTTTCTATTTTTAAACTTTATCACCCACTTTTGCAATATTTTCTAAAATGCCCATTAAACCCTTTTGTTCTTATCGTTTTCTTTGTTTTTCCATCATATTTGACAATTACTTTACCTTTGTCAATTAATAAAATCACTAAATATAAATTGATGTCTGACTTAACCCATCCCCAACTTCAATGCGCTGTTGTCCGTGTCCTTTGAAACTTTTGTTCAAAAAATTCATTGGAAAGTCAAATTCAAATCGAAAGTAAGTGACAACTGATAACTGAATAAGAAACGCAACAGAGTGTGAAAATTTAGTAAATCATTAAGACAATTAATAGGTACAAAAAAATCTCTAAAGAAATATATAATAAATAACTTTTACGATGAATGTTTTTTTTCTGTTAATAAAAGATGAAAAGTAAACAGAAGGAAAGGGGGGAAGATGGAGCTTCTAAAAAAGGATTTTGTAGAACTTTTTAGTCTATGAAGAAAATATTATTTCTAATTGAAATATTATATTTTTGAATTAAAATTCTATTAAGATAAAAAAAGGAAGCACGTGTAAAAGTTTATCTTTTTTTTATATTTTTTTTTAAAAAGGGGAAGAAATATTTATTTTTATATTTGTTAGTAAAATTTATGACAATTGGAAATTGTTGATTTGTTCAAACTTATTAAAGATATTTCATTAATATAAGTCTTTGTAAATAATTTAAGTCTTTATAAATAATGTTTCAATAATTAAAAACTTAAAAGAAAAATTTGCAACAATTTACATTTAGGGGGTTCCATCCCCTTAGTCCTGCACTACAGTTTAATCGAATATAATATATTCGACTATAGTCTATTCGACTATATTCTATTCGACTATAGTCTATTCGACTATAGTCTATTCGACTATGGTCTATTCGACTATAGTCTATTCGACTATAGTCTATTCGACTATAGTCTATTCAACCTTAGTCTATTTGACTATAGTCTATTCGACTATAGTCTATCCGACTAAAGTCTATTCGACTATAGTCTATTCGACTTTAGTCTATTCCACTATAGTCTATTCGACTAAAGTCTATTCGACTATAGTCTATTCGACTATAGTCTATATGACTATAGTCTATTTGACTATAGTCTAATCGACTATAGTATATTCGACTAAAGTCTATTGGACTATAGTCTATTCGACTATAGTCTATTCGACTATAGTCTATTCGACTATAGTCTATTCGACTATAGTCTATTCGACTATAGTCTATTCGACTGTAGTCTATTCGACTATAGTCTATTCGACTTTAGTCTATTCGACTATAGTCTATTCGACTATAGTCTATTCGACTATAGTCTATTCGACTATTGTATATTAGACTATGTTTCCTCTATCCTCTATAGTCTATTCGATTTTAGTCTATTCGACTATAGTCTATTCGACTATAGTCTATTCGACTATAGTCTATTCGACTATAGTCTATTCGACTATAGTCTATTCGACTATAGTCTATTCGACTATAGTCTATTCGACTATAGTCTATTCGACTATAGTCTATTCGACTATAGTCTTTTCAACTGTAGTCTATTCAATTAGTCTATTCGAATACAGTCTATTCGATTATAGTCTATTCGACTATAGTCTATTCGACTAGGGTCTATTTGACTATGATCTATTCGACTATAGTATATTCGACTATTGTCTATTTGACTATGTTTTCTCTATCCTCTATAATTTATTAGACTTTAGTCTATTCGACTATAGTCTATTCGACTATTGTCTATTAGACTATGTTTTCTCTATCCTCTATAGTCTATTCGACTATAGTCTATTCGACTATAGTCTATTTGACTATAGTCTATTCGACTATAGTCTATTCGACTATAGTCTATTCGACTATAGTCTATTCGACTATAGTCTATTCGACTATAGTCTATTCGACTATAGTCTATTCGACTATAGTCTATTCGACTATAGTCTATTCGACTATAGTCTATTCGACTATAGTCTATTCGACTATAGTCTATTCGACTATAGTCTATTCGACTATAGTCTATTCGACTATAGTCTATTCGACTATAGTCTATTCGACTATAGTCTATTCGACTATAGTCTATTCGACTATAGTCTATTCGACTATAGTCTATTCGACTATAGTCTATTCGACTATAGTCTATTCGACTATAGTCTATTCGACTATAGTCTATTCGACTATAGTCTATTCGACTATAGTCTATTCGACTATAGTCTATTCGACTATAGTCTATTCGACTATAGTATATTCGACTATAGTCTATTCGACTATAGTCGATTCGACTATAGTCTATTCGACTATAGTCTATTCGACTATAGTCTATTCGACTATAGTCTATTCGACTATAGTCTATTCGACTATAGTCTATTCGACTATAGTATATTCGACTATAATCTATTCGACTATTGTCTATTCGACTATAGACTATTCGACTTTAGTCTATTCGACTATAGTATATTCGACTATAGTATATTCGACTATTGTCTATTAGACTATGTTTTCTCTGTCCTTTTCCAACCTTCACCTATTAATAATTCGTCCTGCTCATAAAAAATTAATTTGCTTAACAAATTGTCACCCTTTCTGATTTAAGATTACAAATGTCAAGTGCATGTTAAAATTAAACCTTTACAAACCAGCCATTCACAATACCACGCTGTTCTGTTCTTGACTTCAACTCTTTTCCATTTCATCCTATTCAGAAAGGACGAAATTTTAAATGATAAACTAAGAATTTAATTTGCAGTATGAGTTTATTCCATTTAAGTTTATTCATAAAATTTCTTATTCCTGCTTCTGCAGTTTTTCTTTCATTTCCTTTAGACAAAATTCTTACAGAATTATTTCGTGTATTCCTTGTTCATGGCGCATTTCATTTAATAACAGCCAAGAACTGTTGAATTTCTTGCATTTTAATTGTTATTTAGCATAAATTAAATTCCTTTTTTTGCTTCGTCAAGCCATTTTCAATTTGAAGAATAAGCGGGAAATTGTCTTTTTGGTATGTAGTTGGGGAATTACTTGTATTTCTATGAAGTTGTATTAAAAGAAGAATTCATGGTATTTGAATTTTTGTTTATTTTTATTTGGGAAATGCAATTTTAATATCAGATACGGAAGTTCTGAGGCGTAAAATATTGGAAGATATTATAAATTGAATAAGGTGAAGAATTAGGGCAGTGAAGAATTATTGTCAGCCGGACGTTCCTTTGTCAGCTGGATGTTCAACGCAAATTTAATACGAAAGACAGACACACAGACAGACACACTGACAGACAAACAGACAGACAGACAGACAGACAGACAGACAGACAGACAAACAGACAGACAGACACTCAGACAAACATACAAGCAGACTAACAGACAAACAAACAGACAGACAGACAGACAGACAGACAGACAGACAGACAGAAAGACAGAAAGACAGAAAGACAGAAAGACAGAAAGACAGACAGACAGACAGACAGACAGACAGACAGACAGATAGATAGATAGACAGACAGACAGACAGACAGACAGACAGACAGACAGACAGACAGACAGACAGACAGACAGACAGACAGACAGACTGAATGACAATCTCAATATACCCCCGTTCTTTTTGCTTGTGGGAAAATAATATTGAAGTCTTCAGTTTTTCGTTTTTAAAATGTTAAAGCCACTCTATCCACTTCAATATTCTGTTCATCTTCACAAACATCCAAAATCCAAATAACCATCTGTAAGTAGTTGATTTCTCTAAGTCACAGACAAAGTCCTATAAACATCATGTTCTATTTATTGAAACATTAACCTGATATATTATCAAACTTTTCGGAAAAAAAGTCTAGCAATGAAAACTTTTTTAATATTTTCTCTCGTTATATCCTTTATTTCTTTGCATGTTGTCAAATATATAACTTTTTTTGTGATTTTCCTTTACTTTGTTTTCAATAAAATTTAATTATTTTGCTCAGGGTGTGTGTTTCATTGTTTTAATCCAAAGGATGTTTAATCTATAAATAGCAGAGATACCGGAACTTTAACCATATAATTGGACGATTAACATAAAAGTATTGGAGAACACGAGAAGAAACAAGAAAAGTAAAATAAAGTTTTACGACATTATAATAAAAAGAGCAAAAAACAATTACTGGCCAATAGCGTTAAAGGTTTTAACGTTAAAGGTTTTTCTCTTTTATTTTTTTTGACCTCAATATGATTTCCTTTTTGACTTCTGTTTTCAATTTTTGGAGTGTATTTACAACAATATTTTGGGATATTAACCCTTCTTGTACCACTACTAGAAATCGTTGACATAACTGTGTACAGTTTTTTGTCCTGATTTCTGTCTACCTTGTCATTGCTACGGACAACATAAAATTTTTCTATAAAAAAGTTTTTCAAAAATTTTTCTATAAAAAATTTTTTTTATCAAAAATTTTTCTATAGAACAATTTTTTTATAGAAAATTTTTTTTATGAAAATTTTTCTATACAAACATTTTTAACGAAAATTCTTCTATAGAAAAATTTTTTTAACGAAAACTTTTCAATAGAAAAATTTTTTTAACGAAAATTTTTCTATAAAAAATTTTTTTTAACGAAAATTTTTCTATACAAAAATTTTTTTAACGAAAATTTTTCGATACAAAAATTTTTTATCGAAAATTTTTCTATAGAAAATTTTTTTTATCGAAAATTTTTCTACAGTACCTGGTAGACCGAGCCTTGCTCGGAGCTTTATTATAAGCATTTTGAGGAAAATTTTAAAGTTTTTATATATTTTATATTATAAAGTGCTAAAATAAATTAAGAGGAAAGATATTGTAGAAATATTCAGTTAATTTTGAATTATTTGATTTATTTTGTCCGACCAACACATAGTTTGCATAGCTTACAGTTTAACTCATTTTGAATAATTTTGGAAATTATTCAATCAACAGAAACCTCTGTCGACTCATGCGCAACAACTTTGCTAAAGATTATAGTCTGATCAAATGCACAGTTTACGATTTAATTCATTTTGAGTAGTTTTCTGTGGCGCCACCTGTCGGACTTTGCTTATTCCAATTCATAAACCTTCTTCGTCTTATCCGTAACAACTTTGCTGAAGATTGTAGCATAATTAAATGTACAGATTACGATTAAATTGACTTTGAGTAAGTTTCTGTAGCGCCACCTGTCGGAAATTATTCATACCAACTAAAAAGCCTTCGTCGGCTCATGCGCTACAACTTTGCTAAAGATCATAGCATGATCAAATGTACAGTTTACGATTTAATTAATTTTTAGTAATTTTCAGTGGCGCCATCTGTCGGAAATTAGTCTTATCAACTTTAAAACCTTCGCCGGCTTATCCGCAACATCTTCGCTAAAGAGCATAACACAATCAAATTCACAGTTTACTATTCTATAAAGAACATACATACAGACAAACATTCATTTGTTTAAAATAATACTAATTTTTCCCCCTTTTTATTCCCTAATTTCTAAAAGTTCCATATGTATATTTGGTACTTTTTTGGTGCCAATTGAATTCGGTACATTTTTTTAAAACGCATTTAACATAATGTATAATGTTCCTATTCATATTACTTTGGAGATGTTAAGTTATCATTTTATCCCTTTTTTTACCCATTTTGGCTCCAAAATCAAAAAAGTACCAAATACGTGTTTCATGTTTTTTTTTTACATCTATTGATTGCAGTACCAAGTTTCTTTCTATATTCTTTAGTTTAAAATGTAAGAGTGGGTTAAAAAGGTGCCAAAAAAACTATTTTCACCCTTTTTTACCCCCTATCGGACATAGTTTCAAAAAAGTACCAAACACCTGTCCGCTTATTTTCAAAGCTGTTTAAAACGTAATTTTAATTTTGTTTCTATACCTATTACTTTAGGAGACATAGCGTTTTCGATTTTTTCCCCTTTTTACCCGTTTTTACCCTCTTAGAGGTAAAAGTTCCAAAAGTCCCTTCTTCTTCGACCTTCTTCTTCGACCTATACATCAAAAAAGATACCCACTGTCCAAATTTTATCAAAATCGTTAGAGCCGTTTTCGAGATAGCCATTCTATATATATATATACATATATATATATATATATATATATATATATATACAAATTTTTGAAAAATTTCCTATAAAAATAGCAAATTTTTGAAAAATTTCCTATAAAAATAGCAAATTTTTGAAAAATTTCCTATAAAAATAGCAAATTTTTGAAAAATTTACTATAAAAATAGCAAATTTTTGAAAAATTTCCTATAAAAATAGCAAATTTTTGAAAAATTTCCTATAAAAATAGCAAATTTTTGAAAAATTTTCTTAAAAATAGCAAATTTTTGAAAAAAATTTTATAAAAATAGCAAATTTTTAAAAAACTTTCTATAAAAATAGCAAATTTTTGAAAAATTTCCTATAAAACTAGCAAATGTTTTAAAAATTTCCTATAAAAAAAAAAACAAAAAAGGTAAGGTTGAAATTTTAGTAGGAAAGGCTGTAGTTGACTTATCACGACTCGAAGAATTTTGAAATCGATGGAAATGAGTTACTATATTATAGTTTTTGTTATAATGTTTTTTTTTTGATTTGCTATAAGTATAAAAATAATCTAGGTCATTTATCATTCAAGGCCTTAATGTTCCATAATCTCATTTTGAAATTTATTTGAACAGTCAATACTTGTTGACTTTTTGGTGACACATATTTAATATCTAACGCATTAGTGTAAATCTCTTGTCTTAATATTTTAAGTTTTATTGTTCTAAGTCTTTTGATACCAGTCAACCACTACTTTCGAACATAATCTTCTTATAAAATTATATAAATCTTGTTATAGAATAATATCCAAACTCTTGATTAAGAGCTTCTTCGGAAATGAAATCTTCTTAAATAACAAAAACTTATTTTTAAACATTTTTCTCTCGCTCTAAATCTTCAGCATCTTAACTTTTTTCCTAAGATTAAAAACTAATTTCGCTGTGACAATATATAATGAATTCGTTGTTAATAAAATGGGAAAAATGTAAAAGAAAACTGGGGAAAAAAATGACTTATAACAAGTAGAAAACATATTAAACAAGATTATACAATCAACAGCAAAAAAAAAAAAACTTTCGCTGTGACGAATTTTCATTTGTTTGCTAAAAAAAACTTATGTATACAAATTTCTTTCGCTATTGAAGGGATAGACTGGAAAAGAGACAAACCGTCAGCTAGAACAGTGATAAAGGCAGCGAAACGACACCCCTAACCACCTAAACACTTAAAAATTAATTTCGAAGCAATATAAAACTTTGCCAAAAATAAAAGTTTTCTCGTCTTTACTTCACTCTTTATAAGAAAGTGCGAATGTAATCCTCTAAACACAGAAGCTGTGGTCGTTGGAGCGGAATGATTGTAGAAGTTCTTGAATGTCCTGTAAGCAGATGTTGTCCTTTACTTCTGCTGCAGTTGCTACTTTTCTTAGTTTGTTTGTTGTTTAAGGTTTTAGATATTATTTTGAATTTCATTTCCTGTAAGATTTCGCTTTGTAGTTATACTATTTATCGTTATGTGAACATTAAATTTAAATTGAGGAAATTTTTTTTTCCATAAAAAAATTATATTTATCACGACTATATTCAATTTTAGTTTCTTAAACTGATTTCTGTAGATTATATAGCCTTTTAGTTCTGATCAACTAAAGTCGACAAAATCACTTTGTTATACCCTTCACCACCATAGGTGGAAAGGGTATTATAGGTTTTTGCTGATGTATGTAACGCATAGAAATATTTGTCTTAGACCCACTTTTTAGTATACCAATAGGCTTAGAATCACTTTCTGAGTCGATTTAGCGATGTTCGTCCGTCTGGCTGGCTGGACCCCCATGTAAACCTTGTAATCAAACTACAGGTCACAATTCTAAAGATAATTTGATGAAATTTGGAACAGATTATTTTTTTGATAGTGGGCTATTGAAATTCGTCAAAATCGATCCATTATTTATGATACCTCCCATAGGTCCCACTTCCCGGAATTGATATATTGGCCACAAATTTCATGAAATTTGAAACAAATACTGTTTATGTACACCAAAATCAATGTACCAAATTTCGTTGAAATCGGTTCACATTTGACCATAGCTCCCATACTAACTTTTCTAGCAAAACGCACTAAATAAGACAAAATCACTAAAACGTAAAGATAATGAGAATTTTAAGTTTATTTTTTGCATACATAATTTTTGTAACAACTGTAATCAATTTGCCAAATTTAGAGATAATCGGTCAACATTTGATCCTAGCTCTCATATAAGTCCAAATGACGGAAAAAGCTTAAATAAATAAGAGATAATGTTTGTATGATGGCAAAATTCAGCAAATATTTGTCTTTTTTCAGATAAAAGAACACCTTTGACCTTAGTGGTGAAGGGTATCGTCGGTCAAGTCCGACTATAGCACTTTCTTACTTGTTTTTTGTATAAAGGTCTTTGCTGACCAACTAAAGGCTTCAGGTTGTTGGTGTATAAATACAAGTTCCCAGTGGTTTACACAAAGTAAGAAAACACTATAGAACGATTTCATGCAAAACTGCCTTGACAATAACAAATAGATACAAATGGCTAAAACCACAGCAGCTTCAAATGGAAGTAACAGCCCATAGTGCTCAATAATAAGTGCAAATGTCATACTGATAGCATTAGCTGTCATAGTTAGTATATGAGTACAATCAGAGCATCAGTATAATCTTCAACTTCATCAAATATAATTGAGTAGTTGTTGTTGTTGTTATGTCATACGATTTGTAATATGTCATATTTGAAAAATAACGTCACAGTACATATGATGATAGTTAATAAGGAGGTACTTCGTTTTAAGTTTGAAAGTAACATTTTTTCTAGAGCTCTTTTAGGTACGAGTACATTTCTTTATTGTAGAAACATTCATAGGTTTTCCCCTATCAATAATAAATGTTAGACTATTAGAAAATTGACTTTTAATAACATTAAACTTGCAATGCGTTGGCAATCTGGCTGACAACAGTTAAAAAATTCAGTAATTTAATCTCTTTCTAAAACACTGAACCACGTACAACTTCGAAAAAGAGATATCACAAAATGTGAAATGCTTTTAGAATTATTAAGATTTTAAAAAGCTTGCAATTTGAAGGGAATCTGAATTTAGAAGAGATTTTGTCAAACTTGCTTACAACAGTAGAATGAAGTCTTGCCTGATCCCAGACTCAGTTATTCAATCTCTATCACTAAATCTGGTACATTTCTTAAGTCCAGGGTCTTTAAGGGTAAAAACACTACACCTTCAAAAAAGAGATATCACAAATGGTGAAATGCTTTTAGAATTATTGAGAGTTTGAAAAAACAGGTCCGAAGACTCTTAGAGCCAAGCATCGAGAGTCTCTTACATTAAATTTGAAATTCGTAGACAAAATCTGAATGAAAAGAAATTTAGGCAAATTTACTGACAACTGTAGAATGAAGTCCAGTCAGACCTCAGATTCAGTAATTCAATCTCTACCTTTTTTTAAACCAGGCAGGTTAAGGGTAAAAAATCTAGACCTACAAAGTAAATCTGGCAACGGCTGTCATCAACAGAGGAGATCTAAATGTCTTCAGTGCATTAGCAAGTATCCTAGAAACCCATCTATCACAGTGCAGTCTAGTTTTTAAGTCTGTTGCTCTTAGAAAAGTAAGTGAGATATAACAAGTAAGAAAGCGCTATAGTCGGTCAAGCCGACCATACGATACCCTTCACCACTAAGGTCAAAGGTGTTATTTTTCCTGTGTAAAGACAAATATTTGCTAAATTTTGCCATCATACAAAAATTTTCTCAAAACTTATAACGGAAACAGGTTAAATGTTTCCGTCATTTGGACTTATATGAGAGCTAGGGTCAAATGTGGACCGATTATCTCGAAATTTGGCAGATTGATTACAGTTGTTACAAAAATTATGTATGCAAAAAATAGACTCAAAATTTCCATTATCTTTAGATTTACGAGCGTTTTAGTGATTTTTTGTCTCATTTAGTGCGTTTTTAAAGAAGAATTTGTATGGGAGCTATGGTCAAATGTGAACCGATTTCAACAAAATTTGGTACAGTGATTTTAGTTGACATAAGCAGTATTTGTTTTAAATTTCATGAAAAAATGTTGATATTTGAGGCCAATATAGCAATTCCAGGAAGTGGGACCTATGGGAGGTACCATAAATAATGGACCGATTTTGATCAATTTCAATAGCCATGGTCCCATTATCAAAAAAATGATCTGTGCCAAATTTCATCAAATTATCTTTAGAATTGCGACCTGTAGTTTGATTACAAGGTTTACATGGGGGTCCAGCCAGCCAGACGGACGGACGGACATCGCTAAATCGACTCAGAAAGTGATTCTAAGCCTATTGGTATACTAAAAGGTGGGTCTAAGACAAATATTTCTATGCGTTACAAACATCAGCACAAACTTATAATACCCTTTCCACCTATGGTGGTGAAGGGTATAAAAATAGGGCACATGCATGAATTATGTAGGCTCAAGGAATATAATCTTAGGTTTTTTTAAATTGAAGTAACTCTTAGGCAAACTGTGCCTGTATAATTGTCTATAGTGTATGAGGTATGTTCAAAAAAGAGAATTTTCAATCGTAATATGCTGCTTGCACCTCCGAATCATTTTGATTGTAGATATAAAAAATTTTACACACTGGCTGGTATATATATAGAGTTTATTTTTGCAAAATTTAGAGGTCATAGCTATCAAGTTTCTAATTTAATAGCTTTAACTGGCCTTTGCTAGATTTTTTTTTTGTTTCCGGAAGTGTCTTTTATATGAAATCTATGTCAAATATAGACCGATTCCTACAAAATTTGATATACTGACCAAAAGTTGCATAAAACTTCACTATCCCAAATTTAATCGTCATAGCTATTACAATTGTACTCAATTTATTAGCATTCATGTGTTTCCCGGGGCTGGGTTATATGGGAGCTCTAACTAAATGTGAACCGATTTCGCCCATTTTCAGCACACAACTTTTGTTATATATCAAAAAAACGTTTGTGAAATTGTGTAGTTAAGGAGCTGTCACGCCTTTATCTGACGGACAGACGGACATAAATCTCCTTTTATTTTTGTATTTTTGTGTTTCTGTAAGTTTTTTATATGGGAGCTCTGGTCAAATGGTGACCGATTGTAACAAAATTTTGCACACTGGCTGGCATTCCCATAAAATTTTGTTGATGTGTGTTTGTCCGTTAGATAAAAGCGCGATAGCGTCTTAACTAAAAGACGCTACCGCGCTTTTATCTAACGGACAAACGCACACAAACCCCCTTTTATTTTTGTATTTTTTTTTGTTTCCGTAAGTTTTTTATATGGGAGCTATGGTCAAATGGTGACCGATTGTGACAACATTTTGCTGGCATTCACATAAGGCTTCCTTTTGCTAAACTTAGTGGCCAAAGCTATTACAATTTATCATTTATTGGCATTTAAGTGTATTTCAGGTGGAATTTTGGCTGTTTCCGTAAGTTTTTTGTATGGGAGCTATAGTTAAATGTGAGCCGATTTCGATGAAATTTTATATGCTGCCTAGTGCATATGTAAAACTTCTAGATAATAAATGTTGTCATCATAGCTGTTATAATATGTCATTTATTAGCAAATAAGCGGTTAGTCTAGGCGAGGTTATACGGGAGCTATGGTCAAATGTTAACCGATTTTGCCCAATGTCAATACCAAAATTTTCTCATAGATGAGGAATGTGTTTACTAAGTTTCAGTGAGCTAGCTAACAGACAGACAGACATCGCTCAATCGTCTTAGAATTTCATAAGGATTCAGAATATATATAATTTTTGGTTATTGAGCCTATATTAAGAAAATTACAAACGCAATGACAATCTCAATATACCGCCCCCCCCCCCATTCTTTTTGAGGGTGGGTATAAAAAGACTATAATTCAACAGCTTCCAAAAATGAATAGCTTCAGTGTATGCGCTTAGATGCTCTGTTAGTATTGGTGGATGCTACAAAAAATCCTGGACATAGCGGGCTATGATGTCATTCTTCAAAAAAAAATCTACCTCGAAGGCTTCGATTCAGTGAAAGCATCAAAACTCGACATCCAATCCGTTCTTTCATCCAGAAGATGTTGAAATCGGAAACCTTAAATGGGTTTGGGTGGAATATGCTCTAAAAAATCAATGGCCGATATCAAAAATCAAGTAATGGAATAGAGTACGCACAGCAGTAGACAAAGGAGTCGGAAAATAAATAAGCAATACAAGTTAATAATTTTTTTTTAATGCATTCTTTTTAAAAACTAACTGGATTGATATATTACTCAAAATGCTGACCATCATTAGTCACTACTTTTCTCTATCTTTCTGATGGGATATGAATTCAATGGCAAAATAACTTCTCCTGTTTTGAAGTAAGCTAGTTTCTGATAACCTGTTTTGAAGTAAAACATACTCTAGTAAAGGTAGTCTCCATTGATCAAGCAAATGGTATTCGGAAGGGGCAAGGTGAGCCAAAATTTTTCATTCACTATTTTCAAAATGTTTTTTGGCTAATCTCTTGTCTGGTAAAATATCCTAGTCTTTTTTGTTATTTAATTTCATTAAATGAATCGATTGCCTTCGGTACAGATCAATTGCTTATAATACAAAAAGAATGTTCCCACGGCAGTCGGTTCTTCGTACCGGAACGACTCGGAAATCTTAGGATTCCGGAAATCTTATTCTGTCACTTCTGCGATTTTAATAATAATATCGCAGTTACAACATCAACAAAAAGATCTCACATATACAGTGTATTACCTTGCGTGATAGATATTTGGCTTTGGTATTGATAACCGGGCCGGGCCTAATATATCAACTTTTAAGCTTCGTGTTATCGTAATATATCCATTTATCAACACCAGTAACAACACGATGCAAAAATTACCTCATTTCCCAGTCTGTCGGCTTCACTTCATACAAGAACCAATTTTTTAGCGTCGAGTAATGCTTCACATTCTTCATCTTCAAACTTTTCGGCTTACCAAACCTCTCCTTGTCTTCTGTATCGAAATCACCAATTTTGAATCGCGCTAACTATAGTTCACTAGTTTTTTTGAGTTGAAGCATATTGACCGTAAGCTTCTACCAACAATCAATAACTTTCAGTTGTCGTTTTCTCAAATGCATGAAGGCTATCACACTTTCCAGAAAAATATCTTATTAGGCACAAAACTAGAAGTTATTATAGCAGTTAAAAAAAGTTTATTTGTTTTTATAATGATTAACCTTCAAAATACCATATTTGTTAGTATGGACGCAAACCAAGTTAGAATTTATTAAAATATCATAACTTCGACAAAGCACAATACAACTTAATTGTAACTGTGCTTCACTCTTTATTGGGGTTTAAAGAAATAATAATACCTATACATATGTATTTCGCATTAACTTTACTTCTCAACGATATTATTATGGATCACCCTACTGCTACATATGTATTATCTTGTCATTTACTCTCCTGATAACTCCTTCAATCTTGAAAACATATCTAAAATACGATTGGTGTTTCTTTTTCTAGGTTAGGACAAATACATGTGTATGTATATGGAAACAGAGATTTGCCATCTAACTAGAAAGTACAATATTACAGACTACCGGAAGTGCCGCAAATATTTATTGTCACAGCTGAAAGTGTTACATGAGTTTTAAAACAGTGGTTTACGGACGCTTTTTTTGGAAATAATTCTGTAACTTTTGAACGACTGGAGATATTTGAATGAAATTAGGCATTATGATAGTCAAAGAGTATTCGAGTTGGTTTTTAAAAGCACTGGTCCATGAGAGGTCGGGAGAGTGATTGATGGACCTTCAAAGTTGCTTACCTCGGGTGTTTGACTTTTTTAAAAATTCGCCAAAAATACATTTATGGATGGATAGAAAAGACATTTTTAACTTAAGTTGTCCTTAAGAAGATCTACAAAAAATACGCTTACATGTGTAGGTTATCTCTTTTGGGTTTCGAGATATTTGGGTAAAAAGTAATTTTCGGGTTGATTTTTTACCTATTTTTGTAAGCTTTTTTTGATCTGGTCGACGCATTTGAGGACCAAAAATTTTTTAAGAATATTCGTTAAATTTGTAATAAAATTCCAAATAATTTTTAAGCAAGTTGGTTATAGATATCTCCATTCATTTAAAAGTTAAAAATATTCAAAGTTGAAACTTAAAAAAAAATTTCGCTTTTTTTGAGTTTTCCCTATAAAATGGCATTTTTTGGAGAGGACATGTGCGAGGACCAAAAGTCCAATTTGCAAGAAATTTGTTTTGTACGCATTTTCATTATGTTTTCTTTGAAAAACTTGAAAAACCTTTTTATGTTTCTTAAGAAAATATTTTTTTATTTGTGAAAAAATATAGCTATCTTTTACGGAAAAACTCAAAAAAAAAGATAAATTTTTTTTAAGTTTCAACTTTGAATATTTTTAACTTTTAAATGAAAGAAGATATCTATAACCAACTTGCACAAAAATTATTTGGAATTTTATTGCAAATTTAACGAATATTCTTAAAAAAATTTTGGTCCTCAGATGCGTCCACCAGATCATAAAAAGCTTAAAAAATAGGTAAAAAAATCAACCCGAAAATTCCTTGTTACCCAAATATCTCGAAACCTAAAAGAGATAACCTACACATGTAAGCGTATTAAACTTAAGTTTAAAATTTCTTTACAATTCATCCATAAATGGATTTTTGGCGAATTTTTAAAAAAGTCGAACACCCGAGGTTACCAACTTTGAAGGTCCATCAATCACCCCCCCCCCCCCCCCCCCCCCCGACCTCTCATGGACCAGTGCTTTTAACAAGCAACTTCTTGACTACCACCATGCCAAATTTTATTCAAATATCTCTAGTCGTTAAAAAGTTACAGAATTATTTCCAAAAAAAAGCGCCCGTAAACCACTGTGCATCATACTCTTATTATTATCTTACTCTTATTAAAATAACCAAGTAATGCATTAAACACATAGACAACAGCAGGCTACGGGCTACAACCTGTCAAAATTAGAATACATGCATTCAAATAGAAATAAATTTTTTAGAGTCGACACGGCTACACGACTACCGATCGCCGTTGTAGCTGTAGCCAAAATTAAACTATTTTATATTTTTGTTGGCGACAATAAAAGATTTAGTGCTGTCAACACCATATAATATTGAAATAAATGAGCGATTTAAACCACTTGAATTTATTTAACACAAATACAATGGGGAGAATTTATGTAAACAATTTACATACTTATAAAATATTTATATATTTAATGTATATAATAATATCTAATAAAATATTATGTAAAAATTTATATTTATATAACTCTAACTCAATAGAAGTAAAATTTTAAAAAGTTATTTTTTAAACTGTCTAACTCACACGCTACGTGTGCTAGAGCTACGTAGTTCATGTTATATAAAAGCCCAGTATGTCCTTTATAAAATTCATTATATAAAAGAGCATACTTATATCTATATTGTTTTAAGATATAGTTTATAGTATATTAGCTCCTTATCCATTATATGGAATATTATATAGAATATATAAGAATATAAAAGATATTTTCAGTAGCTTTTGTTTGATACCAAAAAAGTTAATATCGGATATAAACTTCTAAAGTTATACCGTATTATTCTTGAAATTTAAAAAGCCCATAACTCTTAAACTATTAGAGATCACACCAAACTCTTTCTATAAATTTTTTTTTGATATAGACATACCATCAGGTGCGGGAAAACCGTTGATTTCGGAGGTTAATTAATAAAATGAATTCATATCGTTTTTATCAAAATTTAAATTGTTATTTTGTCCATCTTATAAACGCGATATTGGTACCACTTATAAACAGGTGACTACGAGGCGACGATTGCAGCCAACGACTTTTGTAGTCGGTGTTCGTGTAGCCTGCTGTTGTCTATGTGTTTAATGCATAAGTCATTGAAAGCAAAGACTTTCTGAAAAAAATGTTAAGAACAATTCTACTCAGAATAGAGTTCTAACTTATACGCCATCATTCATCAAATACAATTAGAGAAGATTTAACATAATTTGACTAATTTTTCTATTTTTCAATGAAAGTAATTCCCTGAACATGTAAGAACATTTTAATACATACAACGCAATTACTCATAGGCTTAAGGAAGGCGTAAATGACATTTGTTGTCACCTCAGCTGAAGGGACTATTTTGGTGTGAAGGAATAGGAGAACACGCATACATATGTCATATTTTGTTGAACACATAAGGTATTACTTGAAGTTGTATGCGTGATATTTTCCAGAATTTCAAGAGAATTAAAGCTTAAAGAAATCTTTTTTAAATTGAACCTTTTTGTCGCAATTTTTCTAGTTAAAATTCATTCCTTTGTAAAATACATTTCTTGCAAATGTAACAACAAATGTTTACAGAGTTAAGGGCGTGTTTAGTTTAATTGTCTTTCTGGTGTCTTTAGAAACTTTAACTTTGTATTCCCTTCTTTTTCTGCTTGTTTAAGTTAGTTCTATTATATTGTTTTATACTTGTAAGTAGTTTGTTTTATTTCTAATTTTCCTTTTTTGTCCATTTTCTGGCCCTTTATCTTAACAATTTATTTTATCGTTTCCTATTCATGCTGGCGCAATTGCAAGTGACATGCATTGTTTTAATTCAATGCATTCTATTCTAACCATTAATATACTCGATGTCATACAATACAGCGGGTTGGACTTTGTCTACCTCAGTACATCTTTTTAATATTTTATTATCTTACAGCAGACAACTTTTAGTAATAAAAAAGAGTCAAGTTAAAAAAATATATTTAAAAAATTAAAGCAACGAAATATTTAGCATAAAAACTGATTCGAAATTAGAAAAAAAATTGAGACTATGTGTCAGACTATTGTCTCTATGTATGCAATGTTCATTTCCTGTGTAAAAGAAATAGTGCAGTCGACTTAAATTTTTCCAAACTTTTATCAACATTTCTGACAATTATATATGTATATATATTATTCCGTGAAAACATTCCAATTGGAACAAGGGGTACTTCTCTCAGTCAATGAGCTGCATCCGAATCAATTTTTAGACTCATTGAAAGGGACATACATTTTAACGATGTCTCCGAACGGCAAATGAATCAGTTAGGGAAGTTTTACATACCATTATTTATTTATTTTGTTTATAAGAGGTTCTGGCCGGGGATCGAACTTGCGACCTCAGGTATGCCAGCTATACCACGACGATTGGCCTTCCAAAATTAGCAGAATGTTTGGCTGTTGCAGTAATAGCACTATTTTTTCTTCACTATGAAATAATGAATTTTTCTTCCCGATAATCCACATCAGGAATCCATATAGACTTTGTATAGCATGGCATGATTTTTACCATAAACTGCGCAAGTTTTCATGCAATTGGCAATCGGAAACCTTTCGGTCAACTTTGTCAGTCTCTAACGCTTTGATCAACCGAGCTTTAATTTGAAACACGGGAAGTACGATTTTTTATTAAACATTCATCTATAGAAATTCATCTATAGAAATAATGAATTTTTTTTTTCCCGATAATCCACATCAGGAATCCATATAGACTTTGTATAGCATGGCATAACTGCGCAAGTTTTCATGTAATTGGCAATCGGAAACCTTTCGGTCAACTTTGTCAGTCTCTAACGCTTTGATCAACCGAGCTTTAGTTTGAAATACGGGAAGTACGATTTTTTATTAAACATTCATCTATAGAAATTTTTTTTATGAAAAATTTTTCCCTAGAAAATTATTTTATCAAAAATTTTTATATAGAAAATTTTTTTATCAAAATTTTTTTTATAGAACATTTTTTATAAAAATTTTTTCTATGGAAAATTTTTTATCAACAATTTCTCTATAGAAAATTTTTTAATTAAAAATTTTTCTATAGAAAGTTTTTTTATCAAAAATTTTTCTAAACACAATTTTTTTATAAAAATTTTTTTATAGAAAATATTTTTATCAAAAATTTTTCTATAGAAAATTTTTTAATGAAAAATTTTCTGAAGAAAACATTTTTATGAAAAATTTTTCTATAGAAAATTTTTTAATCAAAAAATTTCTACAGAAAATTTTTTATCAAAAAGTTCTAAATAAAAAATTTTTTATCAAAAATAACTCAATAAAAATTTTTGAATGCAAAATTTTTCTATAGAAAATTTTTTTTATCAAAATTTGTTTATCTATAGAAAATTTTTTTAACAAAGGTTTTTCTAAAAAAAAAAATTTATCAAAAATCTTTCTGTAGAACATTTTTTTTTATCTATAGACAATTTTTTTTATAACTTTTTTTAATTAAAAATTTTTTTATCAAACATTTTCCATAGAAAATCTTGTTATCAAAAATGTCTCTATTTAAAATTTTTTATTCAAAAATTTTCTATGGAAAACATTTTTATCAAAAATTTCTCTATAGAAAATATTTTTATCAAAAATATTTTTATAGAAAATTTTTTATCAAAAATTTTTTCATAGAAAATTTTTATCAAAAATTTATCTTTAGAAAATTTTTTATCAAAAAATTTCTCTATAGAAAATTTTTTATCAAAAATTTCTCTATAAAAAATTTTTTATTAAAAATTTCTCTATAGAAATTTTTTGAATGAAAAATTTTTCTTTCAAATGTTTTCTATAAAAAATTTTTTTATCAAAAATCTTTCTACAGAACATTTTTTTATCTATAGACAATTGTTTTTATAAGAAATTTGTTTTTATTAAACATTTTTTTATCAAAAATTTTTCCATAAAAAATCTTTTTATCAAAAATTTCTCTATAGAAATTTTTTTAATAAAAAATTTGTCTATAGAAAATTTTTTAATTAAAAATTTTTCTATAGAAAATTTTTATTCAAATATCTTTCTATGGAAAATCTTTAATCAAAAATTTTTCTATAGAAAGTTTTTTAATCAAAAATTTTTCTAAACATAATTTTTTTATAAAAGTTTTTTTTATAGAAAATATTTTTATCAAAAATTTTTGTATAGAAAATTTTTTAATGAAAAATTTTCTATAGAAAATATTTTTATCAAAAATTTCTCTATAGGAAATTTTTTATCAAAAATTTCTCTATAGAAAATTTTTTATCAAAAATTTCTCTATAGAAAATTTTTTGTCAAAAATTTCTCTGCAGAAATTTTTTGAATGAAAAATTTTTCTATAGAAAATTTTTGTATCAAATTTTTTTATCAAAAGTTTATCTGTAGAAAATTTTTTTATCAAAGGTTTTTCTATAGAAAATTTTTTTATCAAAAATTTTTCTATAAAACATTTTTTTTATCTATAGACATTTTTTTTTTTTTGTAAGAACATTTTTTTTATTATAAATTTTTTTTAAAAAATTTTTCCATAGAAAATCCTTTTATCAAAAATGTCTCTATTTAAAATTTTTTAATCAAAAATTTCTCTATAGAAATTTTTTTAATCAAAAATTTCTCTATAGAAAATTTTTTATCAAAAATTTCTCTATAGAAAAATTTTTGTCAAAAATTTCTCTGCAGAAATTTTTTGAATGAAAAATTTTTCTATAGAAAATTTTTGTATCAAAATTTTTTTTATCAAATGTTTATCTATAGAAAATTTTTTTATCAAAGGTTTTTCTATAGAAAATTTTTTTATCAAAAATTTTTCTATAGAACATTTTTTTAACTATAGACAATTTTTTTTATAAGAAATTTTTTTTTTATTTTTTTATCAAAAATTTTTCCATAGAAAATCTTTTTATCAAAAATTTCTCTATAGAAATTTTTTTATTCAAAAATTTCTCTATAAAATTTTTTAATCAAAAATTTTTCTATAGAAAATTTTTTATCAACAATTTCTCTATAGAAAATTTTTAAATTAAAAATTTTTCTATAAAAAGTTTTTTTATCAAAAATTTTTTTCACAAAATATTTTAATCAAAAATTTTTCTATAGAAAATTTTTTTTATCAAAAATTTTCCATAGAAATTTTTTTTATCAAAAATTTTCTATAGACATTTTTTTTATCAAAAATTTTCTATAGAAATTCTTTTTATCAAAAATTTTCTATAGAAATTTTTTTTTATCAAAAATTTTCTATAGAAATTTTTTTTATTAAAAATTTTCTATAGAAATTTGTTGATGAAAAATTGTTTGTTGATAAAGATTTTTTTTTTATTAAAAATTTTTAATCGAAAATTTTTTATTAAAAAATTTTTCTATTGTAAATTTTTTTTATCGAAAATTTTTCTATAGAAAACTTTTTTCTAATAACAAATAATTGTAATGAATTGGGATCTTAGTGCAATACACTACAGTAATACTTTTGAATTAAATGTTTGATGTCCCAAAATTTTGATAAATCTTTTTAAAAAATTTTCTTTAGACAATTTTTTAATAAAAAATTATTTTTATCAACAAGTTTTTTATAGAACATGTTTTTATCAAAAATTTTTGTATAGCTTTTTTTTATTTAAAGTTTTTCTATAGACAAGTTCTTATCAAAAATTTTTTTATAGAAAATTTTTTTATCAAGAATTTATCTTTAGACAATTTTTTTATGAAAAATTTTTCTATGGAAAATTTGCGATATTTTTGTATAGAAAAATTGATGATAAAAAAATTTTTTGTCAAAAATATTTTTTTCTGGAAAATTTTTCGATACAAATTATTTTTTATAGACAATTTTAAGATAAAAATATTTTTCTGTGAAAATTTTCGATAAAAATAGTTTTCTGTAAAAATTTTCGTTAAAAAAATTTTTCCGTGAAAATTTTTGATAAAAATATTTTTCTGTGAAGTTTTTCGATGAAAATATTTTTCTGTAAAAATTTTCGTTAAGAGGTTGTGGGTTCGAATTTTCGTTAAAAAAATTTTTTCGTGAAAATTTTTGATAAAAATATTTTTCTGTAGAAAAATTTTTAATAAAAATATTTTTCTATAAAAAATTTTTCAATAAAAAAATTTTTGATAAAAGTTGTTTTTTTACTTTTTGACAAAAAATTTTGATAAAAAATTTTCTAAGAAAAATTTTTGAATAAAAGTTTTTTTTAAGAAATTTTTGATAAAAATATTAAAAAAATGGTGTAGAAAACTCATTTGTCTTAAGACATCAGAACTACAAATTGAAAAAAATACCAATTTTAGTTAAAAGTATCAAAAACGGGAACTCTGCCTACGATTTGTTTGTTCTGTTGGCATTGTGCCTACCTCTGCTTATAACCCACCCACATTCTCCCTATAGTGGTAAAGGGAACAATGCATATGAATCATATGAGAATTATATTTCATAAGGTGAAGTAATCTTCCATCAACAACACGAAAAAGTGAATATTATAAAGCCTCTAAAAGAAAACGCAAGCTTAAAAAGCTCTTGCCATACTTTTAGAAAAAAAATCATGGTCAAAATGGTGAGAAAAATAATCGCTTAAATGAACCTTTGTAACACGACTTTATGCTGTCTATACAAGACAATACCTCCTTGGATGGATTTTAGTCAAGAGACTTTACTTTTTTTGCGTTTTTTCGCACCAAAGCTTATATAAATTTTACAAATGTTCTACAACGAAACACTCAGTCGTCATTCAAGCCTTGTGGCCATAAACTTCATGAGTGAATGGGAGAAAATACAAGTATTCAGCAACATAATTACATCAAATGGATGAATTACTATGAATGTAGCCAGGATTTTTCCAGCTTTTACAGTTTATTTTTCTACATTCACTTACATATGCATGTGAATGTATGTGTGCATGCATGTATATATGAATGTAAGAGTAAATGAAGTTATAGTAAATTACATCATGTTTTTTTTTCTACTTATTGTTCATTTACGTTTTCATGAGTATTTAATTGAATTTTGTTTCATTTGTCCTGCGTGTATTTAAGGACGAGAAAGTCAGGATGTGGTGGCTTGGGTTTGCTGGCATCGCCAAAACCATTAAGCTTTACTGGTGCTTACATATGAAGCAGCACTTTTTTTTTATTTTGCTGATGCTGTTGTTGTTTTTTTGCTGCTATTTGTAAAATTTGTTAAAAAGTGTGTAATTATCCTTGAAGTGCTCAAGCCTTTTGTGGTTTGACAATCGACATGACATTTTACCACATATAAGTGTATAATTTAACATTTTTTTTTTTGTGTTTTATTTTACATTTTGTCATTTAATTGAAAAAGTTAGTCAACGAAATACGATTTTTGTATCTTTATTTTTATATGAAAAGTTTTTGTTAATGAATGAACTCACAAAAGCAATTACTGCAAACAATTTTGAAAAAATTTTAAAAGTTTTGAGGTAGAGCTTAGAAAAATTTTTGAGTAATCAAATTAAACTACTTAAATTCTAAATTATAGGAAAAATTATTTAAAATGATGAACTAGTTATATCTATTATCTCTATTTACTTGTCTTACATTTAAAACCTCAAACATCTCCTTTATTGTCTATATAAACTTGACCTCAATCAAATTTTTAAAAGTCCCTTTTAAATATCCTGTAAATTTTGACCATCATAAATTAAATTGTTGTGTCGTAAATGTGTAAATGTTAACAATTAACTTTTAAATTTAAGCTGATGTATAAAATTTATTATACTCTTTACCACCATAGGTGGAAATGGGTATTACACAGTACGACAGTGGTTGGTACACATGAGAAACGTTAACAGAATATGAAAATAGGCATAAAATAAAGAAATACGTGTCTCGGCGTTTTGCTGTAGCACGTCAGAATTTTAAGAAAATCGATTTTAAAGATTCGAAGGACCGCGGAGGTTCACTTGTAACGTAATACTATTATAAAAAGTTCTATAAAAATATAATGGGTTGTTATGATCAACCTATTAACTTCAATTAAAACTCGACCGATCGTGTAGGTCTGATCTTTATTCAAATATCTTCTCTTAAAACTACCTTACTTACTAATTTCTCCACAAAGGGTTATCTCACTACACCTTCCCCTTTTGGAAAGAATGACCGAAGAATTTTAATTTTTTGAAAAATTATATAGATGTATCTTATACATAGTTAAAGCTTTTTTTTTTTTTTTTTTTTTTTTTTTTATTCAGTTAATATTTTTTAATTGGTTTTCATTTTTTTTTTTCTCTTATTAGTATTTAAAAGGTATATATTTAGTAATTTTTATAATTACCAATAAAAGAATCTAGTGGTATTTAATTCAATGTGTTTTATTTATTAAATTTAAGGAACTTATCAAAAACTAAATTAATTATTAATTATAGAAAATATAAGGCGAATGCCGAGATCGTGTGTACACAAATCGAGAGATACAAAAAGAATGAGAATGAGAATATAAAGTAAATGTAATAAGTAAAAGCGGTTTTTTAAAAGAGTTACAAAAGGAATAACGATTATCTAAAAGAAGTTAACGAAACAAATAAATGATGACAGGTTGCCACAGTACTCCCCTCCTAGAGGAAAGCTACCGGAACCTCACTGGGAGATGAACACGTCGACCGCACTTGGTAGATTTCATCGGTAGTTCTGGAGTGTTTTGTTGGACTGGAAGCGATTCATTTGTTTCATCAGAGTTAACATCTTCTGTAGGTTCAGGTTGTTGACAATCAATTTCATCTCCATTGGAATCTGGTTGGAAAACTTGGGGTTCCTCTAGAGGTTGATTTTGTCTTTCAAAAATATTTGTGTCTTCGTACTCAATAAAGGCAGGCTTGAGTCTGTCAATGTTGATGTTGCTATAACGGCCTCCTATATCGATGGTAAAATACTTCGGAGTTTTACGAACGATGCGATATGGACCATCGTATGGGTGTGATAATGACGGACGTATTGAATCATTTCGTACGAAGACATGTGATGTCGAATTCAATGAAGGACTTACGAACGTTCTTGGTGTCGTATGATGCGATGTGTCGGTTGGACGAAGCTTTCGCATTGCTGCACGGAATTGTTCAACGACCTCACTGGTTGCTACAGTCGCGTTGGTATTGACGAAAAATTCACCAGGAATTCTTAGATTTGTCCCATATACAAGTTCGGCAGGCGATGCGTTGATATCGGGTTTAAATACGACACGTAGCCCAAGCAAAATAGAAGGTAGGCTATGAATCCATTTAGCTTGATCGTTGCAGAGAATCGCAGTTTTAAAAACACGGTGCCACCTTTCTATTATGCCGTTCGATTCAGGATGATATGGAGTCGTACGAAGGTGGGTACTACCAATAAGAGTTGTCAACTCTGTAAAAATTGAAGATTCAAACTGCCTTCCTCTGTCGGACGTTATCTTGGCTGGAACACCAAACCTTGCAATCCAATTGTGCACAATTGCTTTTGCGACGGTTTCAGCGGTCATGTCAGGTATTGGCACTGCCTCGGGCCACCTCGTGAAGCGGTCGATCATCGTCAAACAATAACGTTGACCTTCACACAGCGGAAAGGGACCCACAATGTCGATATTGATGTGTGAAAAGCGTTCGTTTGGAGGTGTGTATTTGATTGGCTGGGACTTCGTGTGGCGTTGTATTTTCGAGCGCTGGCATGCAATGCAGTTGCGAACAAATTTTGCAGCATCTTTTCGTATCGATGGCCAAACAAAACGGGTGGTTAACATTTTTGTTGTTGCTCGAATGCCAGGATGAGCTAGATCATGAACAGTAGATAAGATTTGCATACGAAATTCTTTCGGGATGTAAGGGCGGACATTGTTTGTTGCCGTATCGCAAACCAAACTGAGCTCAGATCCTGGAAGTACGAAAGATGTTAGTTTAAGTGAATTAGAGGTTATACCTGACTGCAAGTTTTTTAACTCCTCGTCTTCTTTTTGGGAAATGGCAATTTTTTCATAATCGACTGTTTGATTAATGGACTGGATACGTGAAAGGAAATCCGCTGTAGCATTTTGTTCACCTGGTATGTGGCGAATATCAGTGGTGAATTGCGCAATAAAATCTAACTGTCGAGCTCTGCGTGGCGATGCTTTTTCGGATTTCTGGCGGAATGCATATACTAAGGGATTGTGATCTGTTACGATGTAACATTTTCTACCCTCTAGCATGTACCGAAAATGACACATACCTTGATACATTGCTGTCAGTTCACGATCGTAGGTGCTATATTTCTGTTGTGAAGACGTTAATCTTTTGGAGTAAAATCCTAAAGGCTGAAGAACACCATTCACACACTGATGGAGAGCAGCACCGACAGCAATGTCAGAAGCGTCGACGTAAAGTGCTAATTCTGCATTTTTTAATGGGTGTGCCAATAGCGTCACGTTGCTTAACTCGTCTTTACATTTGATGAATGCATCTTCTGCTTCAGGTGTCCACTCTAACACTGTGCAATCATTTTTAATGTTACCCTTTATAAGTGCTTGAAGTTTTAACTGGTTTGAAGCAGCATTTGGCAAAAAACGTTTGTAGAAATTAAGTGTAGCAATAAATCTTTTTAATTCTTTGGCAAGAGCTGGTTTTGGAAAGTCACGAATTGCTGCAACTCGGTCGGGGAGTGGTTTTATACCGCTTTCGGTGACGTAATGGCCTAGAAATTGGATTTCCGATTTACCAAATTCGCATTTGTCGACATTAATAGATAGGTTGTTGGCTCGTAATCTGTTGAAAACCTCACGAAGATCCTTTCGGTGTTGTTCAATCGATGTTGAAGCGACAAAAATGTCGTCGATATAGGCAAAGGCGAAATCCAAACCACGCAGCACCTCGTTGATGAGCCTTTGGAAGGTCTGTGCAGCGTTGCAGAGTCCAAAGGTCATAAATTTGAACTCGTAGAGTCCAAAAGGTGTTATTATAGCTGTTTTGGCGACATCCTCGGGGCGGACGGGAACCTGATGAAAGGCCTTCTGAAGGTCGATTTTTGAGAAAATTTTCTTACCGTTAAGATTGCTAGTGAAATCTGACAAATACGGGAGCGGGTATCGATCACGAACAGTTTGTGCGTTTAAAGCGCGATAATCGCCACAAGGCCTCCACGAACCATTGGATTTTTGCACCATGTGTAATGGGCTGGACCAGTTACTGCTAGACGGTTGACATATACCAGCTTTTAATAACATGTCGAATTCAGCTCGTGCTGCGGCTAGTTTTTCAGGCGATAAGCGTCGTGCTCGTGAGTTTACTGGTTGGCCAAATGTCTCGATGTGATGAAAAATTGTTGACTTCGTAGTCGTGCCATACGGTTTTATTTGCGTGATGTCGGAAAAATCATGTAAAATATCTTGGAACGAATCAGATGCATTAATTACAGCAGCCTGCAATTGAGAAATGGGTATCGAAGTTTGACAGTTATCAATGAGACGATTGCGGCGTAAGTCAATCATCAAGTCATAGAATCTCAAAAAATCTGCGCCAATTATGGGACTCGTGACATCTGCAATCAAAAATGACCACTCAAATGTGCGTTTTAATCCTAAATTTAAAACTATGCGCTTCTGTCCAAGGACCTTAATTGGCAAACCATTCGCAGCGTACAGTTTGGTGGCGGCAGGCCTAATATCGGCAGAACTTGATGTTAACGGTAGGACGGACACATCTGCACCTGTATCAACTAAAAAAACTTGTTTGGTTACTGGATCTCTGATTTGTAGACGGAATAATTTGCTATTCGTGGAAGAGTTTCCGATATCCTCTACCACGAGTGCCTGGCTTCAATCAGATCTTTGAGCTGCACTGGATGTTACAGTGCTGACTGAACTACGTTTATGACGGCACGGGCTTCTACACTTTTGGGCATTTCTGCCATATTTTTTATGGTACCAACACTCATTAGGGTTCGTTGAAGAATTGGCGTTGCTGGCTGCATTGTTTGGAGATACATACCGTGGTCGAAAATTTACTGGGTTACTAGAACGATGACGACTGCGGGAGCGTGAGCGAACAGTAAACTTCTCAAACTGCTTTGTGAGGTTATGAACGGCCTGGCGTAAATCATCGATTTCGCTTGGACTTTGTTTAGCAATGGCATTTATGCTTCTAGCTGACATGGCATCTACAATCGAATCAGCGATTCGAGTGAATTCAGCGGCAGTTCCACTTGACGCGGCGACAACAGGTTGGACAACGTCAGGGAGTCGTTTGATCCATAAACTTTTAAGAGCGGCCTCACCAAGAGTAGTTCCTGCTACACGTTTCATTTCGTAGTAGAGTTCTGAAGGCTTCTTGTCTCCTAGAGGCAACTCGGAAAGTAGGCGGTTGAGTCTTCGCTGCTCACTGTCTGCAAAATGATAAATTATTTTTGTACGTATGTAAGTATACCGCTCATTTTGGGGCATCTCCGCAATCACTTCCGACAACTGTGAGATTACGCTTGGGTCCAAGGCTGCCAACACTGTTGCTGTCTTCTGTTTGTCGCTTGAAATTCCGGACGCAGTGAACCAAAAGTCCATTGTCGTGAACCATGATTCAATGTTAGAGCTGGCCATCTGTGGTAAGGGAAGACGAGCGTATACCACGGAAACATTTGCAGCGGGTGGAGTTTCTGTACGTTGTTGTTGCGTATCATTGCCGGTCTCTGTTATATTCGATGTATTTCCACTGTCGTTTAATTCAGGCATTTTATTCGCTTCGAAAAAATTCCAGAAATTTGTGTACCGTTACACCGTTACTTAAGGCACTTTGTTTTTGTAAATAAAAAAACACACGCGTTGTTAAAATTTTTCTGTACCACTAGATCACGTCGGGGTCACCAATTTAGTAATTTTTATAATTACCAATAAAAGAATCTAGTGGTATTTAATTCAATGTGTTTTATTTATTAAATTTAAGGAACTTATCAAAAACTAAATTAATTATTAATTATAGAAAATATAAGGCGAATGCCGAGATCGTGTGTACACAAATCGAGAGATACAAAAAGAATGAGAATGAGAATATAAAGTAAATGTAATAAGTAAAAGCGGTTTTTTAAAAGAGTTACAAAAGGAATAACGATTATCTAAAAGAAGTTAACGAAACAAATAAATGATGACAGGTTGCCACATATATAATTTTTTCAATTGAAATTTTGTTCATTAAATTCGAATTTCTTTAATCGATTTTTATGGACTTCTTGTGTTCTTTTTTCATCTATTTGAATTAAACAATTTCCTTTGTTGTTTACTTCTATTATTTTAAACGGTCCATTATAAAGGGATTGTAATTTATGGCCTGCATCATTTTGAATAAGTACGTAATCATTTGGTTTAAGTGTTTGAATTTTAACTTTCTTATCGTATTGAATTTTTTGTTGTTGTTTTGCTTTCTCGACTAGAGATTTCGCTCTACTTTGTGCGGATTGAAGTCTGAATTTAATTTCCTTCTCGTAAGCATCTACGTTATATATCGGTTCTATTTCATTAGTTTGAAGAAAATTCAAAGGATTCGGTAACTTTCCAAAAACCAATTCATACGGACAATAATTGTGCACAACCGATGGGGTTGTATTATAGCAATATGCGAAATACGGCATCCATTCGTCCCAGTCTGTTCTGTCAATAGACATGTAATGACGTAAATATTCGTTAAGTGTTCTATGAGACCTCTCTATTGTCCCCAAAGTTTGATGGTGATACGCTGTAGAAGTTGCATGAGTAATTCCTAATAGTTGGCATAGATTTTGCATTAATTGATTTTTGTACTCTGTACCCCTATCAGTAAGTATCTTTTTCGATGGTCCAAAAATTAAAATAAGTTTCTCAAAAATTGCTCTCGCTACTGTTACTGCGCTTTTATCCGCAACTGGTATGATGATTAAAAATTTGCTGAGATCGCACATAATAGTTACTGCATACTCATTACCAGTGTTGGATCTTATGAATGGGCCTACAGTATCTATTACGACTGTATCAAAAGTTTTACTAGGTGTTGGAGTAATTATTAAAGGTTCTATAGATTTTGGTACTGATTTATTCTTTTGACAGGGTAAACAAGATTTAACAAATTTTATGACGTCTTTTGTCATATTTTTCCAATGACAATAGTTTCTAAGCTTGTTAAGTGTTCTAGTCACTCCGCAATGTCCACCTGACAATGGATCATTATGATAAAACGAAAGTAGGTTTTGTTTTTCTATGTCATCATGAATATATATAATTTTTGGCGTTAACGCAATTATAATATTAGTT
The DNA here is from genome assembly GCA_933228675.1 of Stomorhina lunata. Lineage (NCBI taxonomy): Eukaryota > Metazoa > Arthropoda > Insecta > Diptera > Rhiniidae > Stomorhina > Stomorhina lunata. The sequence goes on along the minus strand of OW121741.1, from coordinate 25,969,531 downwards.
AAAAATTTTTCTGCAGAAATTTTAAAATCATTAATATTTACGTATTTAAAAATATCGTCATTTAAAGACATTTGTAACTTCGTGATATTCGCATTTTTTGCTTCCATATTTAGCTTTGAAAACAATCGTTTTAGAACGATTTCTTCATTAAAAATACAAGTATCTATATTCATGGACTGTACTAGACGTTTCCCCTTCATAAATTTTGCAATTGGGGGTTGTTTGAACAACTCAAATTTCAACCTTATTAACTTTTTCACCTCTCCGAAATTAGCTTCGTAAATTCTTGAATTAATTTTTGTACTGTCCGGAATATTTGTGTCATGGACTATTCTAGATTTAGTTTTAGACCTGGTCATTACCATTGCCACGTTTTGTGCATCAAGTTCCTTAATAAAATTAAAATCAATCCTAGACAAAGCATCTGCTCCGCAATTATTTTTACCTTTAATATATTCTACATCAAAATCGTATTCTTCTAAATCAAGCTTCATCCTAGTCAATTTCGATGAAGGGTTTTTTAATGAAAATAAATAGGTCAATGGTTTATGATCGCTTCTAATCAAAAATTTGTTCCCATACACGTACGGCCTAAAGTAGTTGACTGCCCAATGAATGGCTGTTAATTCTTGTTCTATGACTGATTTATTCGCTTCACCTTTCGTGAAAGCTCGCGATGCAAACGATATTGGTAATTGCATTCCATTGTGTTCTTGGCTGAGAATGGCTCCACAGGCAGTTTTGCTTGCGTCAGTGGTAATGCAAAATTTTTTCTGAAAATTAGGATATTGTAGTATTTGTGGCTTTAGCAGCATGTTCTTTAAATACTCAAATGATTTTTGACATTCTTTATCCCATTTGAAAACAATATTTTTGCGAGTTAGTTTTGTTATATTCAGTGCGTGTTTAGCGAAATTGGGAATAAAACGTCTGTAATAATTACAGAACGCTATAAAACGTTTAGCAGCTTCCGCATCAGTTGGTATGGGGTAGTCTTGAATTATTTTGAATTTAGAATCATCAGGTAATATTCCGAAATTAGTACATTTATGCCCCAGGAAAGTGACTTCAGTATTGAAAAATACACATTTATCAGGATGTAATTTTAAGTTATGTTTACGACAGGTTTCAAATACATTTCTAATATTTTTAAACATATGCTTCTCTGAGCAACCTACGATGATTAAATCATCCATATAAAGAAAGGCTTGTTGTGGTTTTAGACCCGCAAACGCTAGAGACATCATGCGCTGAAAAGAGTTAGGCGCAATTTTTAGCCCGTAAGGCAAACGCGTGAATCTAAATGATCCTTGATCGGTAGAAAACGAGGTGATGTCACGTGAACTCTCTTCTAACTCGATCTGATGAAAACCAGACATTAGGTCTACACAAGAAAAATATTTAGCTCTACGTAACTGGTCCAATATCTCGTCTATTCTAGGTAGGGGGTATTTGTCTGCTAACAATTTTTTATTTATTTGCCTATAATCAATCACCATTCGCCATCTTTTCGTACTTTCTCCTGGCAAAGCCTTCTTTGGGACTAAAAGAACAGGGCTATTGTATTCGGAACAGGATGGTTCAATGACTCCGTCTGCACGTAACTTATTAACTTGAGTGTCTATTTCAGCCTTTTGGGAATGAGGTATCCGATAATTTTTTATATAAACAGGTGTTTTTTCGGAAACTCTAAGTTTCTGTTTATAGAAATTGTTTGCAGTGATCTTTTCATTCTCAAGTGCAAAAATGTCACTGAATTCAGAGCACAAACTGGTTAATTGCGGTTTAACAAATGAAGGAAAATTTCTTGATAATTTATCTAAAATAACTTCTTTTCTATTTACGATGTCATCGCGAGGAGTAATGATTTTATAGTCATCGACTTTCTCTGTTTTTAAGTTTATATTGCTAAGCGTAATGTTCTCTAAATTTGCATTGAGAATTTTTATATAAGGACTTTCCTTAGAAATCAGACAGTTCTGAACGATAACATTTGGAGCTAATTCTTGATTTGGAACTAAAATGTCGCCATTTATGCTAATATTAATTTTTCGAAATACTTCAGACCTTGCTGGTATACTAACTGTATTTTCAGTTGGCCCCTGACGAATGTCTAATATGATATTATGAGATAAAAAGTTTGGCCTAATATGTAATTTATATGATCTATAATCCAGAAGACAATTATATTTAGTAATAAAATCAAGACCTAACAATCCATCACATGGAATAGGAAATTCCTTTTCTACTATGTGAAAAGTATGCCCAAGTGATTTGGTACCAATATACAGATTTCCATTTATTGAACCAGTGCTTTTAATACTACCTTCTCCGATGCCTTTTAAATTAACAATATTATTGGAATTTATTCGATTCTTACAGGCAATTGAATGTATTTTTATGAGCGATGTATCAGCGCCTGTATCAACTAAAAATGTTCTTTGCTCATTGGCAAAGTCTAATTCTAAAGTTACGTAGCTTGCTAAGTTTAAGTCTAACCTATAAATGTATGAAGATTTCTGAATACTTGTGTTTAATCCTCTGTTTCCCCTTGAGCCAGGGGACTCTCCAAGTTTCCCTGACTACTTTCAATCTGCCGAATACTACGTTGGTTCTGCCCACTCTGTCGTCGCCATGGTGGGTTCTGACGATAAGTAGCATTACTATTATTTCTATAGTTACTATTATTCCGGTTCTGTCTATTTTGATTGTAATTTCCTCTTCCTCTACTCTGATTGTTTTGAAAGTTCCTACCGCGCCTAGCAGAGTTGTTTCCATTGTTTTGACGAAAATGAAGGATTTGATTTACGGGTTGGGTATCCGTTGTCACGCTATTAAACTTTGCTACTGCCTCATTAATTGTATTAAACTGACCAGCCTCCATTATTAATCTTGCCCTATCATTACTTGAATTTTTAGAAAGTGCTTGTACAGCGATTTGAGTAGCGTATTTATTCGCTAATTCTGGACTAACTCCATCTGTCATATATGCGTTACTTAACGACTTGCAAAGATTCTCAATCTCCTTTGTATAGTCGCTAGCACTTTTATTTAGTTGTTTGGTATTTAAAATCTTACTGGAAAGGACTTCGACACTTTCGCCTTTCACAACAGCTTTTAATCTTGCAATTATCTGTGTTATAGTGCTTTCCGTCGTTATAAAATTTCTAGAAGATCCGATCAATCTGGTTTTAATTAACTGTACGGCCAATGATTCGTGTTCCCCTTTTAAAGTATTCAGTAGATCAAGTGCATCGATAAAACGTTGCAAATTATTAATTGTGCCATCAAATTCAGGCAGCAATTTGCTAGCTAAAGTAATAAATTGGGTCTGGTCCGCCATAATATTTTCCTCCTCGGATTCTTCGTCACTTGCAATATCGAAGCCTATCACAATTGATTCTTCTAATGAAGCTGGTAGTGTTTTACTGACACCTAGCTTCTCCAAAATACTACTAAACTTTGATTTTAATTTCGATATCAACTGTTGGGTAGCTACTTTCTGTTCTTCCGTCAGGATATGTTGTAAATTCCTAGCTGTCGTTATAATATGATTGTAATGAATGGATAGTAGGTTTAAATGCTTTATTTGGGTGTGCTTGTGGGGCAAACTACTTTTGTTTAAGCATTTATATGACCTATCAAAACTAGCTTTATCGTTATCCAATTGTGATAATATTTCAGACCATATCGGTTTTTCGGGTTTATCTTCCGTCATTGGAACCACATATAGGGTAAGGTTAATATTTGTATATACAAATCAATGTAATTATGTCCTAGCTATTGGGAGATAATATCAGTAATAATTCGATTATTAGTCACCTACGATGAATCGCTATCAATAAAATTCATTCTTATGAGCATATGGTTTGTGCTAAAAGCAAAACAACAAAAAAAAATCTTTTTCCATTTAAACACTTCTCTGTAATAAAAAAATGGGTTTTGAGTGGTTATAATTGTCTTAAGTTCATAAAAATCAATTTAAAAAAAATTGTATGATTTCAATTTAGTACAAATATGAAATTCTTTAGTAATATGTATTTAAATATAGTGAATGAACGTTAAAAAAAATATTCGCTTTATTCTTTTTTTTTTATATATATATGTATTATATGTTTTTTTTTTTTTTTAATTATTTAGATATTTGAAATAGCAATGAAAATATTTCGTAAACCATTGCGCTTTCTTATGCTTGTAAATTTAGTTTGTAAATAAAAATGATTTGAAAAAGGTAATTAATTTTGGTTACAATATATGTTTCAATATACATATGTATTTATTTTTGTTTGGCTTATTTTTATACACTTATTTGTATATTATTCAAATTTTCTTAAAGTCGTGATTAGACGTGTTGTATTGTGGCTCTCGCTTTTTTAATAAATTCTCTTTGTAACATTGTTTGTTAATCCATAAAAATATAAAAAATAAATAAAGTGTATTTTTCGTACTATATAGACAAGTTACTTTATCATAAATCTTAAAATCTGTGCTTTAAAACTCAATTAAAAAAACTCAATTTCGTCTTTTTCATAAACATTATTAAAAATACCAACAACAAACAATAAAAGCTATTAAAAACAAACAAAAACTAAACAACAACAATCATTAAATCTCGCGCACTTAAATCAGCTGTTGCAGTTTTAAGTACACTGGTTGTCATAAACAGTTTGAAAATCGTTGCTTTAAATTAAATTTTTGTTAGTAATTTTTTTTCCGTTATTTTAAATTTGTTCATAACATTTACACTCCTGCTAAATTGAATAAAGGAACAAATTTACTTTGATCATGGATTGCTCAAATACTAATTGCAACATTACCGATAATGGTCGTATGATCTCATGTTGGCTGTGCTTAAGTAGTTACCATTTAAAATGTGCGAGTGTTAAGCCTCGTGATGCAGATGCGGTTTCCGATCCTGATAAATCCCTCCAATGGACGTGTAGTCGTTGCAAGCCAATAAATTTGGATTTTTATAAATTTTTCAAATCCTACAAAGAAGAATACGATCAACTCAATAAAGAATTCTTATCAGTTCAGGCCAAACTGGCTAAATTCGGTGAGTTATTCACCAGATTTCCGAACTTGGATAATTTTATCGATGCCCAGGATATATCATCACCCAAAAGGAAAAAAATGTCTAATAAATCTCCTATAATACCAACAATAACATTTCCATCAATTTCAACTGTTGTGAACGCCATTGATAATCGTGTTTCCTATCCATCGTCGTCTCAAAACTTGATACATACACAAAATACGGCTTTATTGGATATCGATAATGGATCGACTACAACTTTTTTAACCCCTTTAACTTCACAAGAAAATAATTCCTCAATTATACCCCCGGCTGATCCTATAGTTCCAAATCCGCTACGTGCAGTTGCACCTAAAAAAACTGTATTTATTTCACGTTTGGCAAGTGATACTTCATCGAATGATGTACATTACTACATAAGATCTAAAGTCGGTCCAAATGCTGATGTTAATATATATAAATTTCAGTTCTCACAGCCTCGATCTATCTCTTCATTTAAAGTTACTGTTTCTGATGATATTTTTAAACTTATTTCCGATGCAAACTTCTGGCCTATAAATACTTTAGTTCGTGAGTATGTATATAAGGAAAGACAGCAAACAAATAATATTGGCGTTCTTCCCCATCGTGAGCAGATTAACTCAAAAAACTAGTCAACATCTCTGTGCGTTCGATTTCTCTTTGTTATCAAAACGTTCGTGGCTTACGTACAAAACTGTCGAAATTATATAAAAATAGTTTTAACCTTGATTACCAGATTATCGTATTTACTGAAACATGGCTTAACGATACATTTCTTAATACTGAAATCTTATGCAGCAATTACAACATTTTTCGTCGTGATCGGTGTACCTATGGTGGCGGAGTTTTAATAGCGGTTTCCAGTAATTTATCCTCTAAACTTCTAGAAACTAACTCATTTGCTAGCATTGAATTTATTGCTGTAATAATAAAACTGAAGCACAAAAGAATAATAGTAACGTGTTCGTATATTCCTCCATCTTCCCCGTACTCTTTATACATGCAGCATGCCGAAGCAATCAGATCTCTTGCTCGATTTGTTCATGAAAATGACTCCCTTATAATCACGGGTGACTTTAATATGCCTTCAATAACTTGGAATTATCTGCCAGATGAGAAATACTTCGTTCAAACCCAACTAAATGAGAATTTTGTGAACTTTTTTAACATATTGCATGATATGGGTCTTTTCCAAATAAATGGTATACTGAATGATTTCTCGAAAATTTTAGATCTTATTTTTGTAAATGACAGAGATGATTGCTTTCTAAAACGTTCTCCTCCAATTACTCTCCCTGAAGATCGATACCATCCTAGTTTGGAAATAACAATATCGATTCCAACAGATCAAGGTTTGCTGATAACTACCACAGCTGAAAGATCGTTTGTATTTAGTAAAACCAACTATAATTTGTTAAACCAACTTATTGAAGATACAGACTGGATTGATTTATTAGCAACTGCATCAAATTATACAGCTTCTTTTCACCAATTATTTGAAATTTTTTACAACAAAATATATTCGTATATGGATTTGTGTATTCCAAAACAAATACTCAAACCTTTAGCTGGACCACCCTGGAACACAAGACAATTAATTCAAGCGAAAAACAAAAAGAATAAATCTTATAAGAAATTTAAGCGATCTGGAGCATCCGCCGACTATCTTAAATATTCTACAGATAGAGCATTTTACACCTGTTTAAATAATTTGTGTTATAAGCGTTATTTAAGCAAAATTAAAAACAATTTGAAGCATGATCCTAAATCTTTTTATAAATTCATTAACTCTAAGAAAAAATCTACTGGTTATCCTGCCTCTATGAAATTTAAACAAGCTGAATCCAGTGAAGATACAATTATATGTAACATGTTTGCGGATTTTTTTGCGTCTACGTATTCAGGTGCATCTTATGATTCTTCTATTGATTATCCACATTTATTGATGGAAAATCATAATATATCAATACCATACTTGGATTTAGAAACTGTTTCAAATGGCTTAAAAAAACTTAAATTCTCTTATACCCATGGACCTGACAAAGTTCCCAGCAGTATATTAGTGAAATGCTCCGATGCCTTATGTATTCCATTAACACTTCTGTTTAATATTTCAATTAAAAATGGATATTTACCGAATATTTGGAAGAAATCGTATATTGTCCCTTTATTCAAATCGGGTAATAGAGAAGACGTCGAAAATTATCGTGGAATCGCAAAACTTAGTACAATACCAAAACTTTTTGAAAAATTAATTACTGATAACTTAGGTTATCAAGTATCGAACTTAATATCTCCGTACCAGCATGGATTTCAAAAAGGTTGTTCCACAACTACCAATCTTTTGCAATTCACTTGTGCTGTGTTTCGTGGCTTCTTTCTGGGAAAACAAACTGATGTCATTTACACCGACTTTAGCAAGGCATTTGATAAAGTAAACCATAAACTCCTTATTAGAAAACTGCACTCGATGGGATTCTCAAAACTCTTAATAAATTGGATATGCTCATATTTATCAGACAGGTCTCAAAACGTGATTTTTGGTAACTGTATTTCCAAAAATATAAAAGTATCATCTGGAGTACCGCAGGGTAGTCACCTTGGACCGCTGCTATTTTTACTTTTCATTAATGACATGCCCGATGTAATAAAGTCTTCACATATTTTACTGTATGCTGACGACGTGAAATTGTTTTTAAGTTACGATCAATTATCAGACCATCAACATCTTCAAAAAGATTTGGACTCATTTTATAATTGGTGTACCAAGAATCTAATGGAACTTAATTTAAAAAAATGTAAAGTAATGCGCTTTGCAAGAAGTAATCCTATAATTGTTGATTATTGCTTAGGAAATCATAAACTCGATTTTGTTGAAAATTTTATGGATTTGGGAATACTGTATGACCCTAAATTAACCTTTACACCTCATATAACTTTAATAATAAATAAAGCCAGGGGCGTGCTTGGCTACATAAAACGATGGTCAAAGGAATTTAATGATCCATACATTGCTAAAACTTTATATATGTCTCTCGTGCGGCCTATTCTTGAATATGGCTCGATAATTTGGGATCCAATTTATCGAATTCATTCAAATTCTATTGAGTCGGTGCAAAAACAATTTCTTCTTTTTTGCCTCCGGGGATTACGTTTCGACCCCCGTAATTTACCACCATATCCTGCTCGTCTAGCTCTTATTAAGCTTCCAACACTAGCAAGCCGCAGAACCATGCTAAATATTTCATTTACTCTAAATGTCTTTAATGGTGTCACATGTTCTGGTTTTTTGATAAATGAAATTCTTTTCAATGTTCCACAACGCCCTACCCGAAATTTTATCCCATTGTCGCTGACATTTTTAAGACAAAACTATGCTGATGCTGATCCACTTAGAAGGATGTGTAACACGTTTAATCAGTTTTATAGTTTTATTGACTTTTCTTTAAATTTTAATGTTATAAAACAAAATATTTTAAATCATTTAAATTCATAGTACTTGCTGAATATGTTGTAAAGTGTTGTATATATGTATCTAAATTTTTGTAAATGTCTGCAAGGAATTAACTCCATTGACAATAAATAAATAAATAAAAAATAAATATTATTATTGGTAAATTTTACTATTCAATATCCATGAAAATTCTTGTCATGAAATTAGTAGTGTTTTCTTCATTCGTGGTAACACTGTTTGCTACTCGTTTATATATATATATATGTATTCATATACTTTTATAAAATTTATATCCATAAATATGTTTGTCGACAATCAAACATACTCTTAAATAACTTTTGTCCGTTTTCAAACTTTATTTCCATATAAAAATGAAAATTGTACTCTTAAATGTATATATATTTTTTTTCTCATTTGCAAATCAAATTTATAAAAACTCTTGAATTACATTCGCTCTCATTTGTTCTTTTATGTATGAAGAAGAAATGATATTATTTTAAATTCGTTTTTCTTTCTTGTTCATACGTATGTATGTTAATATTTAAAAATTCACTTATATATAAGTATGTATTTATGGGAAATTTTGCTCACAAATAAGAAAAAAAAAAAAAGAAAGGGTGTTGCGAAAAACTGTGTTATTTATTAATATTGTAGCATTTTATGCAACTTAGTTTCTTTTATGTTTAATTATATGAAATGATATATGAAATGATATAGGCTGATGTGTATATAAATTTAGAATTTTTCTTGACTTTAAAATTTATTAAAAAATAGATTATGGGTATGTAAGTTTATACGTGTAAATAAAATTAAATAAAAATGTTTACCCTTTTTTTTTCTTAATTCATGTTTATGTGAGACATGTTGTTTATGTATGACAAAGCAAATTAAAAAAATTAAATGATTTTTTTTTTTTCTTTTTTTTTTTAATTCTTTCTTCTCTTTTTTTTTTTATTTTTTATTTTTTTTTTTTATTTATTAATATACAAAGGTATAAATGTAAGTTTATTTATAACTTATAAATAATTATAAATTGTAAGTAACAAGGAAGGTTGAGAGGTATAAATGTATGTATTTAATAATTATATAAAAGTACATTTATAAATGTTTTAGGAATAGTAGAATAACAATAAATTTTAGAATATTAATAGGTATTTAATAATAAAAAAAATATATATATATAAATATAGGTTTGTAGAATAGATATTTTATAATAAAATTTATATAATTTTCTCATTTTTATCCATGTTGATTCGCTTGTATTAAATTTTCTGATAGGCTTACTGCAAAATTGTTGTTTTATCTCTGCGTTGAAAATAAAGGTTGTTTCTTTGCTGGTTCGCTGATGTTATTCTTGTTGTTAAAATATTATCTCAAAAGTTTAGAGTTGTTGTGCATTTTTTTTTCCACATTGTGAAATAATTTAATATTGTTTTATTGTTTTATTACAAAAAAAAAAAATTAAATTCACTTTTTATTTTTGTAATTTAGTTTTTATTTGTTACCGTTTCACATATTATTTACTATGTTTATTTTCATTGGATTGTTTTTCTCATTTATTGTTTCTCTTCAATGTTGTTGTTTTTTTTTTTCTTCATTTTATTTTAATATTTTTACAGCTCTCAGTTCTAAGTCAAAAATTTTTTTTTTCACCTTAAGATGCGTTTTCTTTTTCTTTTTTTTTCGATTATTTTTAATATATGTAGGTACGTGTTCAAAAAAAATAATTTTTTTTAGAGCCGTTGATAACGGTTCAATTCACTTTAACAAAATTTTTAACAAAATTTTTATATATTTTGTAGAGACTGTACCTAATACATAGGTTTTTTTTTTTTCACAAAAAGATTTTATTTTTAAATTATTTTATAGTTTCTATTAATTTTAATTAATTTTTATACTTTTCAGTTTTTTTTTTTTTAATTTTTATAATTTTTTTTTTTTATTACAATCTAACTTATCTGGTTTCATTTTCACGATTTCATTTTATAATTTAAATTAATTAAATTTAAATATGTTTTTATTAATTTGTGTTTTTTTTAATTTCATTACTTTTTTATTATTTTAATTTTAAATAAATAAGTTATTTACTTTATTTTGTATTAATGATGCATTTCTTTTTTTTTTTTTAAGTTTAAAATTATTGTTTGGTTCTTTTCACTTTCACGGTCGCCATGTTATGATCAACCTATTAACTTCAATTAAAACTCGACCGATCGTGTAGGTGGTTCAATAGAAACTGATCTTTATTCAAATATCTTCTCTTAAAACTACCTTACTTACTAATTTCTCCACAAAGGGTTATCTCACTACAGGGTGAACCGATTTAAATGCTTGAGCCAGTTTTGAAATTTTAGTATACCAATAGGCTTAGAATCACTTTCTGAGTCGATTTAGCGATGTCCGTCCGTCTGTCTGTCTGGCTGGTTGGACGCCCATGTAAACCTTGTAATCAAACTACAGGTCGCAAATCTAAAGATAAATTGATTAAATTTGGCACAGATCATTTTTCTGATAATGGGACCATGGCTATTGAAATTTGTCAAAATCGGTCTATTATTTATGGTACCCCCCATAGGTCCCACTTCCCGGAATTGATATATTGGCCACAAATATCAATATTTTTTCATGAAATTTAAAACAAATATTGCTTATGTAAAACAAAATCACAGTACCAAATTTCATTGAAATCGTTCCACATTTGACCATAGCTCCCATACAAATTCTTCTTTAAAAACGCTGTAAATGAGACAAAAATCACAAAAAAACGCTTGTAAATCTAAAGATAATGAGAATTTTGAGTTTATTTTTTCCAAACATAATTCTGTAATCAACTTGTCAAATTTCGAGAAAATTGGTCCACATTTGACCCTAGCTCTTATATAAGTCCAAATGACGGAAACAGCTTAAATATATAAGTTTTGACCAAATGTTTGTATGATGGCAAAATTTAGCAAATATTTGTCTTTATACACGAAAAAGAACACCTTTGACCTTAGTGGTGAAGGGTATCATATGGTCCGGCTTGACCGACTATACCACTTTCTTACTTGTTTTTTTTTTCATTCATATAGAATGCACGAAAAAGTGTCAACCATTTTAACCACATTAATGCAATTTTTTATTTCATTTGACAACATTTACACAAAATGTTTCAATGTTGACAAATTAAATTATTTAGAGGGCAGCTACTGCTGCAGTGTAAAATATATGATTAATGTAAAAACCTTCGAACTGAATAGCTAATGCTGGAGGTGAACTTTAATATTTATTTATACTGTAGGTTACACTTTAAATTTATCAAAATTAAAACTTGGAATACCGAAAATATGATTTTTATATCATGCTCTGCACTCCAAAATTTTAGCACTAATGGCTATAAACTACAGTAGTCAAAGTGTTTCCGAAACTGGAAGCATCTACAAATGGTCATACCATCCTTCGTACTTTTACCAACTGTCAGCTGGTAATGAAGACAAAGATTTTTGTTTTGACAAGTTTTTGTTTATTCTTTTACGTTAATGCAAATTTGAATTTAGTATCAACTTGAAAGAGTTAGTGAAAAATTTCCCAAAGAAAATTATTATTAAAAAATTATTTATTAAAAATGTTTCTATAAAAAAATATTTGGATCGAAAAATCTAAAAACAAGTAAGAAAGCGCTATAGTCGGTCAAGCCGACCATACGATACCCTTCACCACTAAGGTCAAAGGTGTTATTTTTCCTGTATAAAGACAAATATTTGCTAAATTTTGCCATCATACAAACATTTTCTCAAAACGTATATATTCAACCTGTTTCCGTCAATTGGACTTATATGAGAGCTAGGGTCATATGTGGACCGATTATCTCGAAATTTGTCAAATTGATTACAGTTGTTACAAAAATTATGTATGCAAAAAATAAACTCAAAATTTTCATTATCTTTAGATTTACGAGCGTTTTAGTGATTTTTTGTCTCATTTAGTGCGTTTTTGAAGAAGAGTTTGTATGGGAGCTATGGTCAAATGTGGACCGATTTCAACGAAATTTGGTACAGTGATTTAAGTTTACATAAGCAGTATCTGTTTTAAATTTCATGAAAAAATATTGATATTTGTGTCCAATATAGCAATTCCGGGAAGTGGGACCTATGGGAGGTACCATAAATAATGGACGGATTTTGACCAATTTCAATAGCCATGGTCCCATTATCAAAAAAATTATCTATGCCAAATTTCATCAAATTATCTTTAGAATTGCGACCTGTAGTTTGATTACAAGGTTTACATGGGGGTCCAGCCAGCCAGACGGACGGACGGACGGACATCGCTAAATCGACTCAGAAAGTGATTCTAAGTCTATTGGTATACTAAAAGGTGGGTCTAAGACAAATATTTCTATGCGTTACAAACATCAGCACAAACTTATAATACCCTTTCCACCTATGGTGGTGAAGGGTATTAATATAGAAATCTGAAATTTTTTAATATTAGAATTTATTTCTGTTTTGAAAAATATTCCCAAAATTTACAAAAATATTCCCAATGTTTAATACTCATTTTCACGAGTTTTATTAATGATCGTCGTATTTACGAAACTTATATAAAATTCATCGGGAACTGGTGGTATGGGCTGACTACCCTTGGTTATAAACAACAAAAATTAGGGTAGTTTGAGTTGACATCACATTTGAAAAACCATTAAACAGCTGATAGTTGATTTTGTTTAGTTTGCTTTAAAGTTTCCATATTAATCGACTTAGTGGCTGTTCACATATTACGTGACGCTATTTTCGGATGTGCAACACATTTTTGTAGAAATACGCATACAAAATTCCTCCACGGTAACAAAAGTCATACCCCCCTTCCCTCTTACACAATGATTTTGAATTTTCGAAGATGGCGATTTGGACCCTGGATTCATAAGCATGGTAAATAAGCAGAATTTCATCGAAATCGGTTCACATTTAACCATAGCTCCCACACAAAAAAACTTACGGAAACAGCCCAGTAAAAAATAGGATCATCCAAAGAGTACTCTTGGAGCGCTCCTTTGCGAGTAATGGATTACTCCATAAAACTCCGAAACTCATAGGATTTTTAACACATCATGTCCGCAGACACGAGTACTCCTTTTAAGCTCCTTATGGAGTACTCTCTTTAGTCTTGAAAGTGACGACAGAGGGAGTAATCGTTTTTGTCTCCTAAAGGAGCATGAAGGGAGTAAACATTCATATAAAATACAAATTTGGTAATTTTTTACAAAAATAAGAAAATATTGATTTGTATTTATATTGGAAACGTATCTTTAAGGGCTTCTGCAAGAAAATTAAAGAAAAGACAACGCGTAATATATTATTTAAAACATGCAATTAACAATTCACCAATTACCGAAACAAAAAAAGTACAAAAATTTGTATTTGTTTATTTTTTGATCCATTCCAATTTAATTTGAGCAAAATATTTTTTGTTATGTCAAAGCTAAAAAAAACTAACTGATGCATCCCTTGTTGATCCATTTGGAGTATTAAGCGAGGCTTAAACAACAAAACAAAATAAAAAGTGTCGATAGCTCGCTTATTACTCCAAATGGATGAACAAGTCATTACTCCTTTGTTGCTCGATTATGGATAAATCCATATATTTTTTACTGGGAGCCTAAATTGCACCTAAAATACACTTAAATGCCAATAAATGATGAACTCTAATTGTTTTGGCCACTAAATTTAATACAAGTCTTATGTCAATACCAGCCAGTGTGAAAAATTTTGTCACAATCGGTCACCATTTGACCATAGCTCCCATATAAAAAACTGTGGAAACACAAAAATACAAAACGAAAGGGGGCTTATGTCCGTCTGTCCGTCAGATAAAAGCGCGATAGTGCCTTAACTACAAGAGCTAGATAAACAAAATTATACAAAAGTATTTTTTATATTTCACATTTAGTTAGAGGTCCAATATAACCCCGCCCTGGGAAACACATTAATTCTGATAAATTGAATACAATTGTAATTGCTATGACGACTATATTTAAAATAGGGACGTTTTATGCAATTTTTGATCAGTTTATCAAATTTTATAGGAATCGGTCCATATTTGACTATAGCTTTCATATAAAAAACACTCCCGGAAACCAAAAATTGCAGCAAAGGCCAATTAAAAGCTATTAAATTAGAAACTATGATAGCTATGGCCACTTAATTTTGCAAGAATAAGCTCTACATATATACCAGCCAGTGTATAAAATTTTGTTATAATCGGTCAATATTTGACTATAATTCTTATATATATAATATCCCCTTTTTATATCTACAATCAAAAAGATTTGGAGGTACATTCATTATATTAAGATTGCACCTATGAAATTAGATAGGCATTAATCAATGTTCAGCCCAGACTTTATATATGATGAATGCATTAGGAACTCCTAACGAAATGTATGGACCTGCGGTATTACTATTAACGTGTTTAGCCTAACTACATGTTAAGCACAGCGAAAAGTATTTAACAATTTATTAATGTAAAATTATACCCAGTTATGAGACCGAATTTTGATCAAAGTAAATACTGGGGAAACCACTAAAATATTTTTAAATGTTAAACTATAAAGCTACGGCAACCGAATTTAGTCCAAAGGTTTTGCCAACAATACCAATTAGCTTAGCGATTTTTTCAGTTTTGGTCCAGATTTTGAATTGGCTGCACCCTTGTAAATATATGAGATACGTTTCTAAATTTAACACAACTTGATGGTGGGTATACAAAAACTCTTACTTGTTTTTTTTTCAACCCACTGTGCAATGGAGCCTTCGATAGTATCAATTATGCTGTCAAGATAAAAAAAAATCGATATATTCTATGTCATTGCCGTACATTTTCAGTGTTGTAGTATTTTTCGCATAGATTAAGTTTTACCTAGATTAATCTTAAGTACCTGGTTGACCGAGCCTTGCTCGGAGCTTTATGATAAGCATTTTGTGCAAATATTCAGTTAATTTTGAATTATTTTATTTATATTTTCCGATCAACACATAGTTTGCATAGTTTACAGATTAACTCATTTTGAAAAATTTTGGAAATTGGTCATACCAACAGAAACCTCCGTCGACTCATGCGCAACAACTTTGCTAAATATTATAGCCTGATCAAATGCACAGTTTACGATTTATTTCATTTTGAGTAATTTTCAGTGGCGCCACCTGTTTGACTTTGGTCATTCGTCGGCTTATCCGCAACAACTTTGCTAAAGATTATAGCATGATTAAATGTACAGCTTACGATTAAATTGACTTTGAGTAATTTTCAGTAGCGCCAACTGTCGGAAATTATTCACACCAACTAAAAAACCTTTGCCGGCTCATGCGCTACAACTTTGCTAAAGATCATAGCATGATCAAATGTACAGTTTACGATTTAATTAATTTTTAGTAAATTTCAGTGGCGCCATCTAACGGAAAATAGTCTTACCAACTTAAAAACCTTCGCCGGCTTATCCGCAACATCTTCGCTAAAGAGCATAATATGATCAAATTCACAGTTTACTATTCTATAAAGAACATACATACAAACATTCATTTGTTTAAAAGTTATAACATTACTCATTTTTCCCCTTTTTATCCACTACTTTCAAAAAGTTCCATATGCTTATTTGGTACTTCTTTGGTACCAATTGAATTCGGTACATTTTATTAAAACGCAGTTAACATAATTCCTATTCATATTACTTTTGTGATGTTAAGTTATCATTTTATCCCTTTTTTATAGCCCATTCACACTATAAGTTTTTAGGTGTTTTCGGAAATGAAAACACCATCGAAAACTTTACCATTCACATTATGAAAATTTGATACTTCATAAGTTTTCGATAGAAATTCATTTATTAATTGCATTTAATTTTAAAAACCGAACACCAAATACTTAAGAATTATTAAATTGCATTAAAAAACAATAAAATAACAAATTTTTCGTCACATTCATTATGTTTTTTCAAAACTTTTAATATTAAAATTATTGTTTTTTTTTTTTTTTTTTTTTATTTTCAACTGACATTTACTTTTGATATTTTCCCATTTTTCTGAATTAGAGTTGTAATAATTGGTATGAACTCAGTGTTGTATCGGTATTTTTATAGTTTTCAAATAACTTTTCGTTGAAAACTCATACGGAAGGAGTTTTCGTTTTGTATGTGAAAACTTAAGTTTTCAATATTGTTTTGAGGCGAAAACTACTTTAACTAGTTTTCGAGCTTAATGTGAATGGGCTATTACCCATTTTGGCCCCAAAATCAAAAAAGTACCAAGTACGTGTTCAATATTTCTTTCACATCTATTGACTGCAGTACAAAGTTCCTTTCTATATTCTTTGGTTTAAAATATAAGAGTGGGTTCAAAAAGTACCAAAAAAACTATTTTCACCCTTTTTTACCCCCTATCGAGATAGCCATTCTATATCAATTATTGCTCGTTTAAGAATATAAGATTCCTGCCTTTGAGATATATGCTTTAATATCGAGTGTTTTTTATTGAGGTATAGAACTTTAAGTTGGCATCACTTTTTTAACTGGCGGCCATTTAGTCAGCTGTCAAGTGATTAATATTTAGTTTGGTTTGCCATCTCATCATGAACAGGTTGACAAAAGAACAACGCTTGCAAATCGTGCAAGTTTATTTCGAAAATAATGGTTCAGTTCGCGAAGTTTACCGCAAGCTCCATCCATTTTATGGTCGACATAATCGTCCATCAGAGCAATTAATTCGGTTAACCATGGATCGTTTTCGCACTACGTTTACTCTATGTGATAATACGCATCCGCAGCGACGTCGAACAGTGCGCACCGAAGAAACAATTGCCGGTGTAGAGCAACGTGTTGAAGAGGACCCGAATGAATCGATTCGCCACCGTGCACAGCAATTGGAGCTTTGTCTATCAACTTTATGGAAGATTTTGCGCAAAGATCTTGGCTTGCGACCTTACAAGATCCAGCTTGTGCAAGAATTAAAGCCGCGAGACCATGCAATGCGTCGTGATCTTGGTGTATGGGCCGAAAATGAGATTGATCTCGATGCTGATTTTCATCGCAAAATTTTGTTCAGTGATGAGGCTCATTTTTGGTTGAATGGCTACGTCAACAAGCAAAATTGCCGCATTTGGAGTGAAGAGAATCCACATGAGACCCTTGAGACGCCATTACATCCACAAAAACTGACTGTTTGGTGTGCTCTATGGGCTGGTGGAGTCATTGGGCCATACTTCTTCCAAAATAATGCTGGAGAGTCAGTTAACATAAATGGAGACCGGTATAGAGCCATGATAACCGACTATTTTGTTCCCCAATTGGATGGCATTAATGTGGATGAGTTGTGGTTCCAACAAGACGGCGCTACATGCCACACAGCGCACGTCACAATTGATTTATTGAAGGAAACATTCGATGAGCGCATAATTTCGCGGAATGGACCTGTCAATTGGCCACCAAGATCGTGCGATTTGACACCACTGGATTATTTTCTTTGGGGATATGTGATGTCGCTCGTCTACGCCAACAAACCAGAAACGTTAGGGGACTTGGAAGCCAACATTCGTGGCGTTATTGCCAACATACCGCCCTATATGCTCGAAAAAGTAGTTGAAAATTGGACCTGTAGAATTGGCTTTATTCGAGCCAGCCGCGGCGGCCACATGCCAGAAATCATATTTAAACATCAATGGCATAAAATTATCCTTCCAATAAAGCCAAATTGATGGACATTAAAACGATTTCCTTGTGTTTTATTTCAATTCGAAGTTCTATACCTCTAAAAAAACACCCATTATATAGGAAATTTTGCACAAATTTCCTTTATTTTATAGATATAGGAAAAGTTACAATTTCTAATAATTGTGAAATGTACTTGAACTTTTTATAATTCTTTGTGGTTAAATTTAATGTTCCCACCAAAAAATGCTTCATTATTAATTATTTATGATCCTGTGGCCTTTGCTTTAATATATGCTAAATCCTATTTTTTTTCTTCTTCTTCCATAACAATTCATTCATAACATTTTTCCATAATTCATACATTTTTTTTAAAGAAGACAGCAAAAAATGCCATAAGTATAAATGTTTTATTTAAAAGCATTTTACTTTTTTTCTATACACCAAAATATTATTAATTCATAATGCAACTTGAAAATATTTTTCCCTCGTATAAAACATAAAAATTATACGCGCCATGAAACGAAATAAAAAATGGATACCCTCATTTTAGCAACTTAAATTTTGTTGCAGAAAACAACAGCAGAAAAAAACCTCAAATATGATATTTTAGTGCATCTAAACATAAGTTTTGGAAGGAAAAAACTCGAAAAAAAATAATATAAAATGCAACTTGCTCATTTTATGTTTAATTTATGAGTAGAACGCAAGTAGCTTGTTTATGACTAGTTTAAGCAGAAATTGCAGCAACACGAACTTGCAACGTTAAAGTTGTGTTGCAGGCTGCCCTCAACTTGCAGTTAACATTAATGGGGCATTTTAAATCATCTGATCTGTAATTGTAGAAAGCCAAGCTGAAACAATGAATTTTTGTTGAATTGTTTAAAAATAGACACAAAAGAACTATATTTTTCGATATTTTTAATAAGTCAATTTTTGAAAAACTTCCTAAGAAAAAAGTAAACTCTTTAAAAAATTCTAAGAAATATAATTAAAATAAAAAAAAACCCTTAAAAGTAGTAACAATTAAAAACAAGTAAGAGTGTTATATTCGACTGTGCCGATTCGTATATACTCATCATTAAATTGTGATAAATTTAGGACCAAATCTCACATATCTAACAGGGCGCAGCTGATTCAAAATGTGCACAAAATTCAAAAAAAAAATTGTTACGCTAGTTGGTAAAATCTTTGGACTTAATTCGTTTGCACAAACTTTAGGCTTATACAACGAAAAATTTTTATGGAACATTTTTTACAACGAAAAATTTTCTATAGCTAAATTTTTTACAACAAGAAAATTTCTATAGAAAAACTTTTTATAACAAAAAACTTTTAATAATGAAAAATTTTCTATAGAAAAATTTTTTGTAACGAAAAATTGTCTATAGAAAAATTTTTTGTAACGAAAAATTTTCTATAGAAAAAATTTTTGTAACTTCAAATTTTCTATAGAAAAATTTTTTGTAACGTAAAATTTTCTATAGAAAAATTGTTTGTAACGTAAAATTTTCTATAGAAAAATTGTTTGTAACGAAAAATTTTCTATAGAAACATTTTTTGTAACGAAAAATTTTCTATAGAAATATTTTTTGTAACGAAAAATTTTCTATAGAAAAATTTTTTATAACGAAAAATTTTTTATAACGAAAAATTTTCTATAGAAAAATTAATTATAACGAAAAATTTTCTGTAGAAAAATTTTTTATAACGAAAAATTTTCTATAGAAAATTTTTTTTTAACGAAAAATTTTCTATAAAAAAATTGTTTACAACGAAAAATTTTCTATAGAAAAATTTTTTATAACGAAAAATTTTCTATAGAAAAATTTTTTGTAACGAAAAATTTTCTATAGAAAATTTTTTTATAACGAAATTTTTTTATAACGAAAAATTTTCTATAGAAAAATTAATTATAACGAAAAATTTTCTATAGAAAATTTTTTCATAACGAAAATTTTCTATAGAAAAATTTTTTATAACGAAAAAATTTCTATGGAAAAATTTTTTATAACGAAAAATTTTCTATAGAAAAATTAATTATAACGAAAAATTTTCTATAGAAAAATTTTTTATAACGAAAAATTTTCTATAGAAAAATTTTTTATAACGAAAAATTATCTATAGAAAAATTTTTTATAACGAAAAATTTTCTATAGAAAAATTTTTTATAACGAAAAATTTTCTATGGAAAAATTTTTTATAACGAAAAATTTTCTAAAGAAAAATTAATTATAACGAAAAATTTTCTATAGACAAATTTTTTACAACGAAAAATTTTCTATAGAAAAATTTTTTACAACGAAAAATTTTCTATAGAAAAATTTTTTACAACGAAAAATTATCTATAGAAAAATTTTTTATAACGAAAAAATTTTTATAGAAAAATTTTTTATAACAAAAAATTATCCATAAAAAAATTTTAATAACGAAAAATTTTCAATTTTTTATAGAAAAATTTTTTAACACGAAAAATTTTCTATAGAAATGTTCTTTATAACGAAAATTTCTATAGACAAATTTTTTATAACAAAAAATTTTCTATAGTAAAATTTTTTATAACGAAAAATTTTCTATAGAAAAATTTTTTATAACAAAAAATTTTTTATAGAAAAATTGTTTACAACGAAAAATTTTCTATAGAAAAATTTTTTATAACGAAAAATTTTCTATAGAAAAATTTTTTATAACGAAAAATTTTCTATAGAAAAATTTTTTATAACGAAAAATTTTCTATAGAAAAATTTTTTATAGCGAAAAATTTCTATAGAAAAATTTTTTATAACGAAAACTTTTCTATAGAAAAATTTTTTGTAACGAAAAATTTTCTATAGAAAAATTTTTTAAAACGAAAAATTTTCTATAGAAAAATTTTTTATAACGAAAAATTTTCTACAGAAAAATTTTCTATAGCAAAATTTTTTATAACGAAAAATTTTCTATAGAAACATTTTTTATAACGAAAAATTTTCTATAGAAAAATTTTTTATAACGAAATATTTTCTATAGAAAAATTTTTATTAACAAAAAATTTTCTATAGAAAAATTTTTCATAACGAAAAATTTTTTATAGAAAAATTTTTTATATCGTAAAATTTTCTATAGAAAAATTTTTTATAACGAAAAATTTTCTATAGAAACATTTTTTATAACGAAAAATTTTCGATGGAAATATTTTCTATTGAAATATTTTTTATAACGAACAATTTTTTTTAATCAAAAATTTTCTATAGAAAAATTTTTTATAACGAAAAATTTTCAATAGAAAATTTTTTTATGAAAAATTTTCTACAGAAAAATTTTTTATAGAAAAATTATTTATAACAAAAAATTTTTTATAGAAAAACTTTTATAACGTAAAATTTATATAGAAAAATTTTCTATAAAAAAATTTTTTATAACGAAGAGTTTTTTATAACAAAAAATTCTTTATGATGAAAAACTTTCTATAAAAAAAATTATTTAGAAGCGAAAATTTTTTATGACTAAAAATTTTCCATAGTAAAGCTTTTTACAACGAAAACTTTTCTGTAGAAAGATTTTTTGTAACGAAAAATTTTTATATAGAAAAATTTTCTATAGAAAAATTTTTTTATTACTAAAAACTTTCTATAGAAATATTTTTTGTAACGAAATTTTTTTGCTCTAGCTCTTTTTGTTAAGACGCTATAGCGCTTTCATATTACGGACACAAACCCCCAATATATTTGGTATTTTTTTCCGTAAGTTTTAATATGCCTATTTCTTAGAATACCTATTTTACAGAGGCCTTTTGTGTGGGAATAATTAAGTAAACCGGACTGTATAAACATATTAAATGCAACAAAAAAATAAATTTTAATTTTTAAAAATTTTTATTTTTGAAATATTCATGTGCTGAATCATGTCCAATAACAAAAACTTGATCTTTGCTCATAACGACGCAATGAATTTGCAAAATTCTCTCAATACGTCATAAGTTGTAAATACCCTTTTACTTGTGAATACCTGTTTTATATTCATCATATATTTATTGCTTAAAAAAGTATTATCCCAAGCTACACATTATTATACCCTACAGTTTAGGTGGGAGAAGTATAATAAGTTCGGCTTGTTTATGTAATGCATAGAAATATTAGTCTGAGTCAATATTTGGCCCTAGCAGAAGATGTTTGACCATTGCTCTTATACAAGACCTATAGTCAAAAGTCAATTAAATGTGACAAAAATTTTAAGATGATAACAATTTGTCTATTTTGTCTATTTTAGTTCCAAGTTGGAGAACCAAACTCAATGTGTCCAAATGAGCAGCGATTTGAACATGTGCTTTTTGGTTAGTAAATTATTTAGGAATATCAAAGTTCTGGCTCGTGGCTGCGGT
The DNA here is from genome assembly GCA_933228675.1 of Stomorhina lunata. Taxonomy (NCBI): domain Eukaryota; kingdom Metazoa; phylum Arthropoda; class Insecta; order Diptera; family Rhiniidae; genus Stomorhina; species Stomorhina lunata. The sequence continues at coordinate 25,946,985 of OW121741.1, read as the reverse complement.
AAAAGCGGATATCAACCAACACGAATCAGAAATGCTCAACAGAGTTCTTTATAATCATTCGTAGGCAGCCCATACCACCAGAAGCCGATACCTTTTTGTAATTTTCGTTAATATCACGATCATTAATGAAACTCGTAAAAATGAGTAATTTGGATGTTAGCAAAGTCGGTTGATGCCGCTTTGTTAAAGAAATACAAAAACAAAATACACAAGACACAAAATCGAAACCCAATTTATAGCAACAAAATATATGGTTCGAGAGAACAAAGAAATATAATCTCGAACATTGTTGCCACGACACTATTATTTGTGCAGACATTGTTTGAAATAAATGTAACCGAATTTGAAATAAACTATTTTAGATTTTTTATTTTTTAGATATTTTCGACACAAAAATATTTTACAGAAGAATTTTTAATAAAAACATTTTTCATTGGAAAATTTTTCGATATTAAAGAATCGTCCGAAGAAAAATTTTTAATAAAAAAATTTTCTGTACAAAAATTTTTGACAAAAAACTTTTCCATAGAAACATTTTTGATAACAAATAGATAGAAATAGAAAAATTTTCGATAAAAAATTTTCTATATAAAAAATTTTGATACAAAAATTTACTATAGAAAAAATTTTGATGAAAAAATTTACTATAGAAAATTTTTGGATAAAAAAAAAATTGATAAAAAAATATTTAATAAAAAATTTTTTTGTTTAAAAAATTGTCTATAGAAAAATATTTGATAAAAGAATTGTCTACAGAAAAATTTTTGATAAAAAGAATTTTATGTAGAAAATTTTTGATAAAAAAATTTTCGATAAAAAAATTTTTTGATAGAAAATTGTCTATAGAAAAATTTTTAATAAAAAGAATTTTCTTACTAAAATTTTTGATAAAAAAAATGTCCTATAGACAATTTTTCTATAGAAAAGTTTTTAATAAAAAAATTTATCATAAATTTTTTTTATAGAAAAAATTTTGATAAAAAAATTTTCTATAAAAAAACTTTTAATAAAAAAAATTGTATATAAAAAAATTTAAAAAAAAAAATTTTCTTATTAAAATTTTTGATAAAAAAATGTCTTATAGACAATTTTTCTATAGAAAAATTATTAATTAAAAATTTATGATAAACAAATTTTTTCTAGAAAAAATTTTGATAAAAAAAATTTTCTATAGAAAAACTTTTGATAAAAAAATTTCAATGGAAAAATTTTTATCAAAATTCTTGATACAAAAATTTTTTATAAAAAAATTTTTTGATAGAAAATTTTCTATAGAAAAATTTTTTATAAAAAAAAAAAAATTCTTTTTTTTTTTTTTTTGATTTTGTTAAAAAAATTTCCTATAATTTTTGATAAAAAATTAACTATAGAGAAATTTTTGATAAAAAAATTTTCTATAGAAAAATTTTTGATAAAAAAATTTCTATAGAAAAATTTTTGATAAAAAATTTTCTATAGAAAAATTTTTGATAAAAAAATTTTCTATAGAAAAATTTTTGATAAAAAAATTTTTGTTAAAAATATTTTCTATAGAAAAATTTTTGATAAAAATATTTCAAAAAAATGGACTGTTTCTTTTTAATGATAGAAAAATTTTTTGTTATAGAAAAATTTTTGACAAAAAAATTTTCTATATAAAAAATTTTTGATAAAAGAATTTTCTATAGAAAAATTTTTAATAAAAAAATTTTCTATAGAAAAATTTTTGATAAAAAAATTTTCTACAGAAAAATTTTTGATAAAAAAATTTTCTGTAGAAAAATTTTTGATAAAAAAATTTTCTATAGAAAAATTTTTGATAAAAAGAAAATTTTCTATAGAAAAATTTTTGATAAAAAAATTTTCTATAGAAAAATTTTTGATAAAAATATTTTCTATAGAAAAATTTTTAATAAAAATATTTAAAAAAAATGGACTGTTTCTTTTTAAAGATAAAAGTAAGAGTATTTTTTGATTTTGATATAATCGGTCCACATTTGAACCTAGGTCACATACCTCGAAAATTTTGTATGATAACAAAGTTTATCAAATACATCTCTCTATGTCTTGAAGTGAAAATTTTTCATTAGTTTACTATGGAAACAGGTTTGATTTCTGAGTTGTAAGGTGTCATATGGTCGGCTTGATCGACTATTATAGTCGATTGCTTAGTTATTTATAAAGATCGTTGTGAGCATTAATTTCTGGCTTCAGTTCAGTTTTGTGAGCCAAGTCAGAACGTTGAGCGCGATGGAGAGTAGACAAATAACATATCTTGTACATTTTGCTGTAGTTTTAGTAGCTTTAAGAATTTGTTGTGTTAATTCTACAAAAGCTTATTATTTTGAAAATGAGAAATTTGTGAGTAAAATTAAAAAAATAACAAATTAATAACAATAACAAATTGTTTATACTGAAAAAATTGTTTATGTTTTGTAGTTGACTTGGATAAAAGCCTTTGATTTTTGCAAAAATATGAACATGAATTTATTGACCATCAGAAACAAAGAAGAATTTGACTATTTGAAATCTCTTATAGAACAAAGATATAGTGGGTATTTTCTAAAAAAAATTTAAGTATTCAATATTAAAATTTTGCTTCTTTTATATTTACAAAATTCTAGAAAGATTCCTTCCCTGGTGGCTGGATGCCTATAAATTAGAAGGTGTCTGGAAATGGATTTCGACAGGTGATAATATTAAACTATACTTTTGGCAAACAGGTGAACCCAACGATAATGGCGGTGATGAGAGATGTATACATACAGCGCATGAGGGTGAACTTTTCTCTTGGAACGATAATGATTGTGATCGTGAGTTGCCGTTTATTTGTGAAGCTGAAGAAAAGAAATAATTTTGAAAATACGCACTTATATAAGGAAATAGAATTTTAAATCAAAATTAATTTTAAAGCTAATTATAAGATTATTTTAATGTATACTCACTCTATAATGTTTAAGTGAATTAATTTTAAAATTTAGACTTAAATAAATTTTTATAAAAAAAATTTTTATAACAAAAAGTTTTCAATAGGAAAATTTTTTGAAACGGAAAATTTTCTATAGAAACATTTTTTAAACAAAAAATGTTCTAAAGAAAAATTTTTAATAACAAACAATTTTTTATAAAGAAAAATTTTCTGTAGAAATTTTTTTTAACGAAAAATTTTTCAAAACGAAAATTTTCTAAAGAAAAATTTTTTTTAAATTAAAAATTTTCTACAGAAAATTAAAAAAAAAATCTATAGAAATTTTTTTTATAATGACAAATTTTCTATAGAAAAATTTTTTATAATGACAAATTTTCTATAGAAAAATTTTTTATAATGGAAAATTTTCTATAGAAAAATTTTTTATAATGAAAAATTTCCTATAGAAAATTTTTTTATAATGAAAAATTTTCTATAGAAAATTTTTTTATAATGAAAAATTTTCTATAGAAAATTTTTTTATAATGAAAAATTTTCTATAGAAAAATTTTTTATAATGAAAAATTTTCTATAGAAAAATCTTTTATAATGAAAAATTTTCTCTAGAAAAATTTTTTATAATGAAAAATTTTCTCTAGAAAAATTTTTTATAATGAAAAATTTTCTGGAGAGAAATTTTTTATAATGAAAAATTTTCTACAGAAAAATTTTTTATAATGAAAAATTTTCTGTAAAAAAATTTTTCGTAACGAAAAATTTTCTATAAAATATTTTTTAAAATGAAAAATTTTCTGTAGAAATATTTTTTATAAAGAAACATTTTTTTTAACAAAAAATTTTTTCAAAAGAAAAAATTGTCTTTAGAAAAATTTTTTAAAACTAAAAATTTTCTATGGAAACAATTTTTATAACGAAAAATTTTCTATAGAAAAATTTTTTAAAAATTTTCTATAGAAAAATTTTTCATAACGAAAAATTTTTTATAATGACAAATTTTCTATAGAAAAATTTTTTATAATGAAAAATTTTCTATAGAAAAATCTTTTATAATGAAAAATTTTCTCTAGAAAAATTTTTTATAATGAAAAATTTTCTGGAGAAAAATTTTTTATAATGAAAAATTTTCTACAGAAAAATTTTTTATAATGAAAAATTTTCTGTAAAAAAATTTTTCGTAACGAAAAATTTTCTATAAAATATTTTTTAAAATGAAAAATTTTGTAGTGTTTTTAACAAAAAATTTTTTCAAAAGAAAAAATTGTCTTTAGAAAAATTTTTTAAAACTAAAAATTTTCTATGGAAACAATTTTTATAACGAAAAATTTTCTATAGAAAAATTTTTTATAATGAAAAATTTTCTGTAGAAAAATTTTTCATAACGAAAAATTTTATATAAAAAATTTTTTATAATGAAAAATTTTCTATAGAAATATTTTTTATAAAGAAACATTTTTTATAGCGACAAATTTTTTCAAAAGAAAAAATTGTCTTTGGAAAAATTTTTCAAAACTAAAAATTTTCTATAGAAGCATTTTTTATAACGAAAAATTCTTAATAACGAAAATTTTTCTATAGAAAAATTTGTTAAAACGAAAAATTTTCTATAGAAAAATTTTTTATAACGAAAATATTTCTATAGAAAAATTTTTTAAACGAAAATTTTTTTATAACGAAAAATTTTCTATAGACAAATTTTTAAAAAAAAAAATTATTTATTGACAAATTTTCTATAGAAAAATTTTTTAAAACGAAAAATTTTCTATATTTCTACAGAAAATATTATATATATTTGCTCCCGACTCAAATGAGTATAGCGCGGACCCCTATTGTTAAGATCTCAGGTCGGCGCAAAGAGAACCGAACAAACAAATAGTCGGCAGAGTTGCCATTTTTTAAAATTTCAACTAAAATAAGTATTTTTTTTAATGTGTAGTTCACACCTTTTCAAAAGAAAAAGTTTTCTTCTCCATTTTTTTAAATATCTTTATCATAAATTTTTTTTTTTATAGAAAATTTTTTTATCAAACATTTTTCTATAGAAAATTTTTTTATCAAACATTTTTTTATAGAAAATTTTTTTGTCAAAAGTTTTTCTATCGAAAATTTTTTTATCAAACATTTTTTCATAGAAAATTTTTTTATCAAAAATTTTTCTGTAGAAAATTTTTTTATCAAAAAAATTTTTTATCAAAAATTTTTTTATAAAAAATATTTTTATCAAAAATTTTTTCAATAGAAAATTTTTTGATCAAAAATTTTTCTTTAGAAATTTTGAAAATTTTTTGATTTAAAAATATTTTTATAGAAAATTTTTTCAGAAAAATATTTTTATCGAAAAATTTTCTATTAAATATAATTTTTATGGAACAATTTTCAAAAGAAAAATATTTTTATTAAATTTTTTTTTTTTTAAATTTTGGATCGAAAATATCTAAAAATCAAAAATTGTTTAATATTAGAATTTATTTCTGTTTTGAAAAATATTAGCAATATTTAGAAAAATATTCCCATTGTTTACACAAATAATAGTGTCGTGGCAACAATGTTCGAGATTATATTTCTTTGTTCTCTCGAACCATGAATTTTGTTGCTATAAATTGGATCTTGATTTGTTTCTTGCTTATTTTGTTTTTGTCCTTTAATTAGCAAAGCGGCACCAATCATTTCTGTTAACATCCAAGTTCCAACTGAATGATTTCAATACTCATTTTCACGAGTTTTTTTAATGATCTTGGTATTTACGAAAATTAAAAAAATTCATCGGCTACTGGTGGTATGAGCTGCCTATTCCTGGTTAAGATCAATGTTGGCCAAATGTGCTCTTAAAATTGTATTTGCTATATGTTTTATTATTTTTATGTATTGTTAGTTTTTTATGCAGTCTCCATGATTAATGTTAATTGTTGTTATTCCCTGCCATACAACAAATGGCTAACTTTGTTTTGGACCAATATAATCCGCTATTATTTAGCCAAGTATGCTATTCTTGGAGTTTTTGAGAGTAAGAGCTCTATGAAAAAATTATGGACCAATGTAAGTCAGTGATAAATATCTACAATGAACCATGAGTAAATTTTACCAACTATCAGTTCAGTTTAAAATTGCCATTTGTGCAATATACCTGAAAACTTTTGACATACTTGCAAAACGAACATCCTTGAGCCACAGGCAAATAAAATTCTGGAGTATCTCATAAAGCAAATAAAATAAATGAAACCACAAACTTAACTAAAAATAGAAATATAAACCTTTCATAACAAATAAATAAAATGAAATAAAATACAAAAGAATTTTATGTTTTTATTTATTGCACCAAGATTTCTTGACTTATTGTTAAGTTAAGTCAAATAGACATAAAAATACAAATACTTGCATAAGGATAAGTGCAAACAAACCACACATACTTATGTAAATACATACTACTAACACAGATAACTACTCCTCATAAAAGCATTACAGGATAGTACTTGAAAATGTATTGAAGTGTGATAGCCCGGAGCTTTCAAGTTAAGTAACTTTTATCTCCAACTGGGTAGTTATTACTATTATTGTAGATCTCTTTAGTCGTTTTTTTATCCTTATTTATGCGTACTTCTGAACAAAGTGTTTGTATTGTAAAATATATTGTAAACGAAAGAATATAATAAGATGAGGTACTCTAACTAATATCATGATAGAGGGACATATTGAAAGGGCTTGCAAAAGTACTATAAGGGCTAGTTACCAATAAATTTTACTATCTTGTTTAAACATTTCCTCGTGTCTTAGAATTACACATTTGAAAGTGATGTCTAAATTTATAATACATACTTTTAAGTATAACCCTCGCACAGTTACACTCTGTATGATATATTTTCTCGTTGTAGTAATAGTGTAAGTAGGCCTGTACAAACAAATACTTTATACATAAGGACTTTATTTTCCTATTGTTGCTGCTGTTTTAGGTTTTTATTCTAAGAAAAAAAAATTTACTAAATAAATACTTCATATTTTTTTTTTTTGTTGTTGTGCCTTCTCAATGTAAAAGTAAAAATTATGTAAATATTTGAGTTTATTTCTTTGTTTACAAGAACTTGTACAATAAACAAACACATGAATGTATTTTTCTTCATAGAACTTAAAGGTTTTTTTGTTGTTATTTTTTGCAATAAATTTTTCTTCTTTTTTTGCATTGGAATTTTCTTGTTGTTGACAGAAAAATAAATTTCCCCATATATCATGATCTGTGCAATAAAAGAAGTTATGTATTTTTATGGCAAAAAAAAAAAAACAAAACAATTGTTGTTATAAAGACTTATTAAGTAGCTACAAATCTAGGCTATGACTAGACTATGACTAGACTATGACTAGACTATGACTAGACTATGACTAGACTATGACTAGACTATGACTAGACTATGACTAGACTATGACTAGACTATGACTAGACTATGACTAGACTATGACTAGACTATGACTAGACTATGACTAGACTATGACTAGACTATGACTAGACTATGACTAGACTATGACTAGACTATGACTAGACTATGACTAGACTATGACTAGACTATGACTAGACTATGACTAGACTATGACTAGACTATGACTAGACTATGACTAGACTATGACTAGACTATGACTAGACTATGACTAGACTATGACTAGACTATGACTAGACTATGACTAGACTATGACTAGACTATGACTAGACTATGACTAGACTATGACTAGACTATGACTAGACTATGACTAGACTATGACTAGACTATGACTAGACTATGACTAGACTATGACTAGACTATGACTAGACTATGACTAGACTATGACTAGACTATGACTAGACTATGACTAGACTATGACTAGACTATGACTAGACTATGACTAGACTATGACTAGACTATGACTAGACTATGACTAGACTATGACTAGACTATGACTAGACTATGACTAGACTATGACTAGACTATGACTAGACTATGACTAGACTATGACTAGACTATGACTAGACTATGACTAGACTATGACTAGACTATGACTAGACTATGACTAGACTATGACTAGACTATGACTAGACTATGACTAGACTATGACTAGACTATGACTAGACTATGACTAGACTATGACTAGACTATGACTAGACTATGACTAGACTATGACTAGACTATGACTAGACTATGACTAGACTATGACTAGACTATGACTAGACTATGACTAGACTATGACTAGACTATGACTAGACTATGACTAGACTATGACTAGACTATGACTAGACTATGACTAGACTATGACTAGACTATGACTAGACTATGACTAGACTATGACTAGACTATGACTAGACTATGACTAGACTATGACTAGACTATGACTAGACTATGACTAGACTATGACTAGACTATGACTAGACTATGACTAGACTATGACTAGACTATGACTAGACTATGACTAGACTATGACTAGACTATGACTAGACTATGACTAGACTATGACTAGACTATGACTAGACTATGACTAGACTATGACTAGACTATGACTAGACTATGACTAGACTATGACTAGACTATGACTAGACTATGACTAGACTATGACTAGACTATGACTAGACTATGACTAGACTATGACTAGACTATGACTAGACTATGACTAGACTATGACTAGACTATGACTAGACTATGACTAGACTATGACTAGACTATGACTAGACTATGACTAGACTATGACTAGACTATGACTAGACTATGACTAGACTATGACTAGACTATGACTAGACTATGACTAGACTATGACTAGACTATGACTAGACTATGACTAGACTATGACTAGACTATGACTAGACTATGACTAGACTATGACTAGACTATGACTAGACTATGACTAGACTATGACTAGACTATGACTAGACTATGACTAGACTATGACTAGACTATGACTAGACTATGACTAGACTATGACTAGACTATGACTAGACTATGACTAGACTATGACTAGACTATGACTAGACTATGACTAGACTATGACTAGACTATGACTAGACTATGACTAGACTATGACTAGACTATGACTAGACTATGACTAGACTATGACTAGACTATGACTAGACTATGACTAGACTATGACTAGACTATGACTAGACTATGACTAGACTATGACTAGACTATGACTAGACTATGACTAGACTATGACTAGACTATGACTAGACTATGACTAGACTATGACTAGACTATGACTAGACTATGACTAGACTATGACTAGACTATGACTAGACTATGACTAGACTATGACTAGACTATGACTAGACTATGACTAGACTATGACTAGACTATGACTAGACTATGACTAGACTATGACTAGACTATGACTAGACTATGACTAGACTATGACTAGACTATGACTAGACTATGACTAGACTATGACTAGACTATGACTAGACTATGACTAGACTATGACTAGACTATGACTAGACTATGACTAGACTATGACTAGACTATGACTAGACTATGACTAGACTATGACTAGACTATGACTAGACTATGACTAGACTATGACTAGACTATGACTAGACTATGACTAGACTATGACTAGACTATGACTAGACTATGACTAGACTATGACTAGACTATGACTAGACTATGACTAGACTATGACTAGACTATGACTAGACTATGACTAGACTATGACTAGACTATGACTAGACTATGACTAGACTATGACTAGACTATGACTAGACTATGACTAGACTATGACTAGACTATGACTAGACTATGACTAGACTATGACTAGACTATGACTAGACTATGACTAGACTATGACTAGACTATGACTAGACTATGACTAGACTATGACTAGACTATGACTAGACTATGACTAGACTATGACTAGACTATGACTAGACTATGACTAGACTATGACTAGACTATGACTAGACTATGACTAGACTATGACTAGACTATGACTAGACTATGACTAGACTATGACTAGACTATGACTAGACTATGACTAGACTATGACTAGACTATGACTAGACTATGACTAGACTATGACTAGACTATGACTAGACTATGACTAGACTATGACTAGACTATGACTAGACTATGACTAGACTATGACTAGACTATGACTAGACTATGACTAGACTATGACTAGACTATGACTAGACTATGACTAGACTATGACTAGACTATGACTAGACTATGACTAGACTATGACTAGACTATGACTAGACTATGACTAGACTATGACTAGACTATGACTAGACTATGACTAGACTATGACTAGACTATGACTAGACTATGACTAGACTATGACTAGACTATGACTAGACTATGACTAGACTATGACTAGACTATGACTAGACTATGACTAGACTATGACTAGACTATGACTAGACTATGACTAGACTATGACTAGACTATGACTAGACTATGACTAGACTATGACTAGACTATGACTAGACTATGACTAGACTATGACTAGACTATGACTAGACTATGACTAGACTATGACTAGACTATGACTAGACTATGACTAGACTATGACTAGACTATGACTAGACTATGACTAGACTATGACTAGACTATGACTAGACTATGACTAGACTATGACTAGACTATGACTAGACTATGACTAGACTATGACTAGACTATGACTAGACTATGACTAGACTATGACTAGACTATGACTAGACTATGACTAGACTATGACTAGACTATGACTAGACTATGACTAGACTATGACTAGACTATGACTAGACTATGACTAGACTATGACTAGACTATGACTAGACTATGACTAGACTATGACTAGACTATGACTAGACTATGACTAGACTATGACTAGACTATGACTAGACTATGACTAGACTATGACTAGACTATGACTAGACTATGACTAGACTATGACTAGACTATGACTAGACTATGACTAGACTATGACTAGACTATGACTAGACTATGACTAGACTATGACTAGACTATGACTAGACTATGACTAGACTATGACTAGACTATGACTAGACTATGACTAGACTATGACTAGACTATGACTAGACTATGACTAGACTATGACTAGACTATGACTAGACTATGACTAGACTATGACTAGACTATGACTAGACTATGACTAGACTATGACTAGACTATGACTAGACTATGACTAGACTATGACTAGACTATGACTAGACTATGACTAGACTATGACTAGACTATGACTAGACTATGACTAGACTATGACTAGACTATGACTAGACTATGACTAGACTATGACTAGACTATGACTAGACTATGACTAGACTATGACTAGACTATGACTAGACTATGACTAGACTATGACTAGACTATGACTAGACTATGACTAGACTATGACTAGACTATGACTAGACTATGACTAGACTATGACTAGACTATGACTAGACTATGACTAGACTATGACTAGACTATGACTAGACTATGACTAGACTATGACTAGACTATGACTAGACTATGACTAGACTATGACTAGACTATGACTAGACTATGACTAGACTATGACTAGACTATGACTAGACTATGACTAGACTATGACTAGACTATGACTAGACTATGACTAGACTAGACTATGACTAGACTGTGACTAGACTATGACTAGACTATGACTAGACTATGACTAGACTATGACTAGACTATGACTAGACTATGACTAGACTATGTCTAAGGTATTGTATGTTATCATTACCATCTTTTTACAAGTAGCGCCACCATTACAAACTGCCTGCCGGTAGGCAACACAAATACATGTGTTAAACATGAAAAAGCAGAAAAACTCCAGGACAATTTAGCAACGTTATGCAATTGACAAAATTTATCACTTTAGTTTTTCTTTATCAACTATTTAATTTTTATTGTTTTCTCTCCAATAAAGTTATAACAAAAGAAACTTGTATTTATGATTTGTTTCACATTTAAATTTTATTTTATTACATCTTTTTTTTCTGGTTAAATGAACTATAAATAAAATATTTTATATCTTCTTTATGAAACTGAATGTATTTGGCATATTTTTAATTTATAACATAATAATTTTAAATTCAGGTGTTGGGGTTTATATAATAGTAAATATTAAATTTTTTCAATAATGTTATATTTAGTGGAATATTTAGAGTTTTGGAAGATCTTCGCTTTAAGCTATAATTTTTTTTTTTTGAAATATGTGTGCTTGTGTGTTGTATCTTTTAAACCAAAGATATCAAAAACAAGAGTTATACTGTAGTTAATTTACATCAATGACTATCAAACTAATCCCTGAAAGTATTGAAAATTTCAACATAAAATCTGTTCTGTTGGGGCTTTTGGATATAATATGAACTATTTATAATTATTTTATTATTTTGTTATTACACTTCTAATTCACATATATAGGGTAATTCCCTTTCACAGTCATTGTCATTCCAATCAAAATCATTTTCCCAAGTATGAATACATTTCTCATTACCACTTTTATCATTAGGTTCCCCTTTATGCCAAAAAAAATGCTCGACTTTTGCCCCAGTTGCAATCCAATAATACTGGCCATTTACGCGATAAGCACCTAACCAATATGGATAGATGGCGTCTGTAAATCAAAAAATAAAATGACTTAGATAAGGAAATATTTTAATTAGTTTGATGTTTTTATTACCATAAGTATTCTTTATATATTCCTTTAAGTATTCCAGTTCCTCCGCCGATCTAATGCTCACCAAATTCATATGCCTTTTCCAACATTCTTTGCGAGCTTCAGGAAAATTTTTAAAATTTGTATTTTCTATAAAATAGATTTTATTACTGGCACTGGATATTATGACAAAAACCAAGATAATTGAAAGAGTTATACAAAATTTTGAATCCATTTTATAGATGTTTATTGTTGTGAATAAACTTTACTAATAAGATTCACTGAATAAAACTTATAATAAATTAAACGATAAGAGCTTGTTAAATATAAAACATTTTTTCAATATTAGGTTGTTCAGAAAATAATTTCGTTATATTTTCTAAAAACGTCTAATTGTATTTTTTCGAATTAAATTAATGAATTATCTGTTTGGTATGATTTTAAAATAATCGTTATTTTTTGAGCTTTTACTGAATAGTAGTACTAAATTAATTCGAAAGTCTAAAGTCATAAGAAAGTCAAAGTAAATTATGCACTTCAAGAGAAAATGCCGTTTTTAATCAACACAAAAGGTGAAATATTTTACCAAGGTAATGAGAGACCTCATACAAGTTTAATCACTCACAAAAAGCTTTTACAGAATGCCACACCCACAATATCTGGCGCCTTCGGATTATTAATTTTTCCGGTCACTACAAAATTGTAAGACTATACTTCAAATGAAAAGGCAAACATTTAAATAGATCAGAGTTGTGCCAGAAAACACCCACATCAACAGAAAAATTGTAAACCATTCTGATTCAACCTCGGACCTACGTTTTAACTCCGGCTCAGAACGGCAAATGCATTAGTTAGAGAAGTTTTACATAGCCTAATACTCAATAACCAGTAACTGGCTGAGTTATGAGGTGAACCGCCGCTTTTTGGAAAATTATTTTTATCAAGTGGGTCTGGCCGGGGATCGAACTTGGGACCTCTGGTATGCCAGGCGGATGACTAACCTGCCAAAAGACGGCAGATCACAATTGTCCATCATAGAAAAGTGAAAAAATCGAATTTACTTTCTGAACAACCTAATGCATTACTGTATTTATGTATAAGTATAATGCGACTATATTCGCGTCGAGCTTTTTACTTAAGTGGTTTCAAAAGTTTTACTCAGGGTAAAACCCCAGTTTTTTTTTATTTGAAATTCTAGACAAATTATTACGACGTATTACTTCAAATGTATTTGTTGCGATATTTCACAGATACGAGAAACTGTAATAAAATTTTACAGTTGAAGAAATCTTTTTGTGATTAATACCTTATACATTTTGGGGTTATCAAAAGTTTTTAAATCGGTTTCTTTTATCACGAGATTCAAAGTTCAACATTTAGAAAGTAACTTATCTTAATATTCATAACTTGAAAGAGTCTGGACAATAATTCTAGACGTTCGTACCAAAACTTAACAACTCTACTATAAACAAGCGTAGGCAGCCCAACCACCAGAAGCCGAAAAATGTTCGTAAACACCACGATCAATAATGAAACTATTTAGTGATAATGAGTATTAAAAGCACTCAGTTGGAGTTTGAATGTTTGCAAAGTCGGTTGGTGAAGCTTTCTAAAGCAAATTTTTGAAAAAAAAAATTTCTACAGAAAAATTTTTGATAAAAAAATTTTCTACAGAAAAATTTTTGATAAAAAATTTTCTATTGAAAAATTTTTGAGAATAAAATTTTCTAAAAAAACAATTTTTTTAAATTTTCTATAGAATTTTTTTTTTTTAATTTTCTATAGAAAAAAAATATATAGAAAAAATTTCTATAGAAAAATTTTTGATAAAATAAAATTTTTGATAAAAAAGTTTTTGGTAAAAAATTTTTGATAAAAAGGTTCTTGGTAAAAAACTTTCCTTAGAAAAATTTTTGATAAAAAAATTTCTATAGACACATTTTTGATAAAAAATTTTCTATAGAAAAATTTTTGATAAAAAAATTTTTCTATAGAAAAATGTTTCTATAGAAAATTTTTTTATCAAAAATTTTCCCATAGAAAATTTTTTTTATCAAAAATTTTTCTATAGAAAATTTTTTTTATCAAAAAGTTTTCTATAGAAAAATTTTTGGATAAAAAAAATTTTCTATAGAAAAATTTTTCATAAAAAAATTTTTGATAAAAAAATTTTCTATACAAAAATTTTTGATAAAAAAATTTTCTATAGAAAAATTTTTGATAAAAAAATTTTCTATGGAAAAATGTTTTTTTGATAACAACATTTTCTATAGAAAAATTTTTGATAAAAAAATTTTCTATAGAAAAATTTTTGATAAAAAAATTTTCTATAGAAAAATTTTTGATAAAAAAATTTTCTATAGAAAAATTTTTGATAAAAAAATTTTCTATTGAAAAATTTTTGATAAAAAAATTTTCTATTGAAAAATTTTTGATAAAAAAATTTTCTATAGAAAACTTTTTGATAAAAAAAATTCCTATAGAAAAATATTTGATAAAAAATTTGTAATAAAAAAATGTTCTATAGAAAAATTTTTGATAAAAAAATTTTCTATAGAAAAATTTTTGATAAAAAAAATTTTCTATAAAAAAGTTTTTGATAAACAAATTTTCTATAGGAAAATTTTTGATCAAAAGATTTTCTATAGAAAAATTTTTGATGAAAAAATTTTCTATAGAAAAATTTTTGATAAAAAAATTTTCTATAGAAAAATTTTTGATAAATTTTCTTTAGAAAAATTTTTGATAAAAAATTATCTTTAGAAAAATTTTTGATAAAAATATAGAAAATTTTTGATAAAAAATATAGATATAGAAAAAAGATACTCAACTTACTGTTTAGTAAATTTGCGTTTTCACCTGCTATCCAAATATTTTATAAGAATTTAGTTTATTCTTATATTAAGTTAAAAACTTAAAAACCAAAATTGATGCATAGTGTAATAATACAAGTGGTATCAAGAGCCCAGCTGATGAATTCGCCTGGAAATTTAACGAACAAAAATTTGACAAAATGTAAGCAAACCTACAAAAACAACATGGGGTTTCATTTTGTCATGTTGTATTTGTTGTATTCTTGCCACCACCTGTAATGAATTCGCCTTGAATTGATGTATATTTTGAAATTGATGTATATTATGTATATTCTGATGCGATGTTCGTATGTCTGTTGTCTGCACTAGGTCACTGAAGTTTGACAAAAAAATATTCTTAATTTTTTTGAAAATTTCGGTAATGAAATTGGTCGAAATCGTTTCACATTTGACCATAGCTCCCGTTTAACCTCGCCTAGGCCAATGCAGCTTATAAAACTTCATCGAAATCGATTCACATTTACCATAGCTCACATACAAAACACTTACGGAAACAGCCTAAATTCCACCTAAAATAGACTTGAATGCAAAAAAAATGTAAACTGTAATAGCTTTGGCACATTTGGTCACCATTTGACCATAACTTCCATATAAAAACTTACGGAAACCCAAAAAGATGGGGAGTTTGTGGCCGTTTGCAAGAGGGACTAAAATTTTACAAAAGTGCTTTCGATTTCGGTTTACATTTAGTTAGAGCTCCCATATAACCCCTCGCTGGGAGTCACATTAAAGCTGATAAATTATTTGCTTATAATAGATATGACAGCATTACTTAAAACAGCGAATTTTGAGGCCCTATACTCCACTGAGAGTCAAGGATAACAGAAGAAGACTTAAAACAGAGAAGTTTTATGCAACTATTGGCCAGTACATCAAATTTTATAGGAATTGGTCCATATTTGGCTATAGCTTTCATATAAAAACTACTTCCGAAAACCACTAAAATGCCACAAACGCCAGTTGAAAGCTATTAAATTATAAACTGTGATTTTTATACTGGCTCAAAATTCGACCACATAAAACTGAATAAACGCAAACCCTTTAGTAAAAGTTAAACTATAATTCGATTGCCCTTAAATCTTCGAAGTACCTTAAATTGGATAGGGTTCACCCTAATGCTTATACGTACATAATAGGCAACCTCATACCAAGCATTTTTAATACATCTTATGTAATCTTAACAAAATTCAACATCTTTGAGCGAATGCTTGCATTATAATAAAAAAGAAAAATATGAATGGCTTTCTTTATCATTTATATACCATAATCTTTTTATATAAATCACAATATCTTTTAACATTAATATCCACGAAATCCCTTTATCATGCATGTCCTTTTCATCTTCGTGTCATGTTCTTATGCTGGTTTTAACTTGAAGTTTGTTGAAGTTGCAAACAGACAATGTTGTAGAGTCAGTCAGCACCATCATCATCATACTTAAAGATTATACGAGTGCATGAATGCATTTGTATTCTTACATACATACATATATACATACATGCATATTTGAGAGATACATGCATGCATATTTGGAAGAAGTCAATTGTTGTGCAGTTTTCCATAGAAAACTGGCAGTTCAAGTTCCTTTTACCATGTAAGTTATATTTCCCTGTAGTTTTAGGAAATGCAGTCAAATAAATTTTGAAAATAATAAAATTAGGGAATTGATTAAGAAGATATCGCTTAATTTACTCAGAAATAACCTTTTAGTTTGAAGTAGAAATGAAAAATCTTCCTCTGAAGTCGACATTTTTTCTAGTTCTTTATTGATCTTAAAATGTTGGAACTTGGGCATAATAAAGTTTGGGATTACTTATATTTTCGATTAATTTTTATTATTTGTATACTTTTGGACCTCTCTTATATATGATATATGAAGCAAAATGAACTAAGTTGTAATGTTGGCACGTGTAGTAATAATTTATCATCACCATAAAATAATTTAAATTGACGGATTTATGACGAATATATCAAAGTTATTTAAATAAAACTAAAAAAATACATAGCCACCGTTTCGAATCACATGATACCCTACAATCCTGCTGTCAAAAAAGTCCCAAAATAACTAATCAAAAAATTTCTTATATACAAAAATGTTCCTCGAAACTGAAAAATTTTCGTAATCACTTTTGTTTAGTTCATAATCTGAGTTTTTACCTTTGATATACAAACATAGTTCGTAATGATTGTGTTTGTAAAATAGGTAATAATGCGAGGTTTTCTAAAAGTAGATCACAACGTGTTTAAGAATTGGTTATCGCCACAAATATTTTTTGGTTGTTAGTAATAAATTGTCCTTTACATTAATAAATAAATGTAATAGACTGGGATCAAGTTCGAATCATTTGTCTTTTTGAATAATAATTTTGACAAAATAATTTTTATACCCACCATCAAAAAAAATGGGGGTTATATTGAGATTGTCATTCCGTTTGTAATTTCCTTAATATTGGCTCAAAAATCAAAATCGATATATATTCTGAATCCTTATGAAATTCTAAGACGATTGAGCGATGTCCGTCTATCTGTCTGTCCGTCCGTCTGTCTGTCCGTCTGTCTGTCTGTCTGTCTGTCTGTCTGTCTGTCTGTCTGTCTGTCTGTCTGTCTGTCTGTCTGTCTGTCCGTCTGTCTGTCTGTCCATCTGTCTGTCCGTCTGTCTCTCCAACTGTCTGTCTGTCTGTCTGTTGAAATCACGATAACGCCTAAACGAAAGGAGCTAGCTCACTGAAACTAAGTAAAAACATTCTCCATCTATGAGAAAATTTTGGTATTGAAATTGGGCAAAATCGGGTAACATTTGACCATAGCTCCCGTATAACCTCGCCTACGCTAATCGCTTATTTGCTAATAAATAACAAACTATAATAGCTATGATGTTAAAATTTGGTACGTAGAAGTTTTGCATAGGCAGCATGTAAAATCTCATCAAAATCGGTTCACATTTAGTCATAGCTCCCATACAAAAAACTTACGGAAACAGCCAAAATTTCACCTAAAATACACTTAAATGCCAATAAATCTAAAACTATAACAGATATAACCACGAGGTGGTCTTATGTCAATGCCAACGAGTGTGCAAAATTTTGTCACAATTGTCACATTTGACCATAAAAAAAAACTTACGAAAACACAAAAATACAAAAAGAAAAGGGGGCTTATGTCCCTCTTTTCGTCAGATAAAAGAGCGAAAGCGCCTTAACGAAAAGGGCTACATCAACAAAATTTTACAGAAGGAAGTCTTATGTGAATGCCAGCCAGTGTGCAAAATTTTGTTACAATCGGTTACTATTTGACCATAGCTCCCATATAAACAACTTACGGATACACAAAAATACAAAAAAAAACACGGTTTATGTCCGTCTTTAAGTCAGAGAAAAGCACGGTAGTTCCTTAACTACAAGAGCTAGAGAGACAAAATTTAACAAAAGTATTTTCGATATATTATAAAAATTGTGTGCTGAAAATGGGTAAAATCGGTTCACATTTAGTTAGAGCTCCAATATAACCCTGCCCCGGGAATCACATTTATGCTAGTAAATTGAATAAAATTGTAAAATTTATGACTACTAAATTTAGAACAAAGAAGTTTTATGCAACTTTCAGTCAGTATGTCAAATTTTATAGGAATCGGTCCATTTTTGAACATAGCTTTTATATAAAAACCGCTCCCGGTAACCACAAAAATGCCACAAACGCCAGTTAAAAGCTATTAAATTATAAACTATGTCAGCTATGGCCACTAAATTTTGCACAAATAAACTTAATACTAGTACCAGCCAGTATATTAAATTTTGTAACAATCGGTCAACATTTGGCTGTAGTTCTTATATATCTACAATCAAATAGCTTTGGAGGTACATTCAGTATATTAAGAATGCATCTACGAAATTAGATAGCTATCAATCAATGTTAGGTTCAGACTTTATACACGGTATGTGCATTAGGAACTCCTAACAAAATATATGAACCTGCCGTGTTGCTATCAACATGTTTATGGCACAACGAAACAGCTTCTTAATGTAGAACTATATTCGGTTATGGAACAGCATTTTGTCTTTTAAATGTTGAACTATAGTAACTAGACCACTGCAACCGAATTTAATTCAAATATATTACCAACAATACCACATTTGGTCAACATTTTGAATTAGCTGCACTCTCGTACAACTTGATGGTGGGTATACAAGATTCGGCACAGCCGAATATAACACACTTATTGGTTTACTTCTGAGGTGGTCTACTTTGATGAACAATAATTCACCCAGTGTAAATACAAGAAAACCATGAATTCAAAAGAAAGCTTGGGTCCTCCTTAACAATTTTCTCATATATACTAATGCAATTGGACTTATAGTTTAGAAGATACATTTTTATTACCAGTTTTTTTTTTTTTTTTTTTTTTTTTTTTTTGTTAAACCACTGTCTAACGAATTAAGGATTCGATTTGAATTTGAATTACTTTAAAAATTAGAAAAATCGTATTATTAACTTGCTTATACCTATCCTTACTTATGTCATATAAACTAAAATAATATAATTCATTAGAGGAATCTTCTAAAATAAAATAAGTATGTCTAGGAGCCTTAGAGTATACTTTAAAATACCCTCAACTAAAAATTTATAATTCAACTTTTTGCAATTTCTTAAGAATATTCATCAAGTACTTCCTTAAAAGAAACTTAAATAAATAAATTTATTTATTCTAATTTCCTAGATTTCAAAAATTCTATGAAAATATTTACTTATATTTTTTTTAACAAATATGTTTTTATACACATAAACATATGTGCTTACATCATATTTAATAATTAAATCTCTAATTATTTTCATTTATTCAGGCGTTAATAAATAAGGACTTTATCACTTTTCCACCACAAACATACATACGAGTACTTTCATTCGTACAACTTAATCCGTATCTTTAAATAAGAGATTTCCATGAATTTCCAAATTTATTTATACTCGCATAAGTGGGTGTATGTGTCAACAAAACTTGTATCTTTTTATGTTTATTCAGATGTTAACATTACGCAAAAATTAATTTTCCGTATGTACTTGTTTGCTTTTTTTTTATCATCGTCATAATCATTCGAAATTTGATATTATTATAACTAAAAAACATATGGATTCCTCTTGAACTAAGTATTAGGATGGTTTAATTCCTTACAATTCAAAATAAACTAAAATTTGAACTGAAATAAAAGATATACTGATAAAACTAGAACAAAAACCTAAACTAGAACATGAATATATAGGGTGGGCACATCTATTTAGAATCCGACTATACTTATGCCTTTCAATGCTACTACCCCTTATTATTAATTCCATTACCTCAGGTGGTGCCGGGAGTTTAAAGAGGTACAACTTAAACAAGATCGGAAAGAGAACTCTACCTGTGGAGCTCCATTATAAACTCTAAGGGGTTTTGACTTCTTGTCTTCAAACTACAAAACTAACTTTAGACTGCTATAAAATCTGAACCAAAAAGAAATTCAAAATATTACCAGCAAGACTTTTCATTACCAAATATTGAGTTAAATAAACAGCTAAACTATTGAACACGAACTATTTACTCATTCGCTGTTTAAGTCATTACATTAACATGGGGATGTCATTGGAGGCAAGTACTTACCAATTGCAGAAAAGTAATGACTTGGCTAAGCAATTGGAAAACAACAATAAAAACTTTTTGTTGTTGTTGTTGTTTTATTTAAAAAAATATATATTTTTAAACGAAATATAAAATTGGGGACTCGAACCCAGACCTCTACGACTGCCTAAGTTTTGCTGGGTTAAGAAATTAAAAATTTATATGAACTAGGAGAATGTATTTACAAAATTTTATCGCTGTTTCATATCTAAAATTCAAGGTCAACTTTAAGCAGGTGTTTCTTTTCTCAAATTTTATTATTTGTGGCGAAATACTTTTGTTACGCTTAATTTTTTTTTCTTTTTTTTTAATAGAATTTTAATTTTCGCAATTATTAATTAAATTCGTGAAAATGAGTGTGAAAAACATTCGATGAGCATTTAACGTCAGTAGGAAAATTATCAATAAAGATATTTTTATATAGAAAATTTTTCGATAAAAATGTTTTTCTATGGAAAACAAAACAAATCTATAGATAAATAATGAACTAAAATATTTTTCTATAGAAAACTATTCAATGAAAATATTTTTCTATAGAAAAATATTCAATAAAAATATTTTTCTATAGAAAAATATTCAATAAAAATATTTCTCTATAGAAAAATATTCAATAAAAATAATTTTCTATAGAAAAATGTTCGATAAAAATATTTTTCTATAGGAAAATATTCGATAAAAATATTTTTCTATAGGAAAATTTCTATAAAAATATTTTTCTATAGGAAAATTTTCTATAAAAATATTTTTGTATAGAAAAATTTTTGATTAAAAATATTTTTCTATAGAAAAATTTTTGATTAAAAATATTTTTCTATAGAAAAATTTTTGATAAAAATATTTTTCTATAGAAAAATATTGTTATCCAAAATTTTTCTATAGAAAAATATTTTTATAGAAAATTTTTCTATAGAAAAATATTTTAATCGAAAATTTTTCTATAAAAAAATATTTCTATCGAAAATTTTTATGTACAAAAAAATTTTATTGAAAAGTTTTCTATAGAAAAATATATTTATCAAAAATTTGTTTACAGAAAAATATTTTATCGATCATTTTTCTATAGAAAAATATTTTTATAGAAAATTTTTCTGTAGAAAAATATTTTTATTGAAAATTTTTCTTTTTTTTCTATAGAAAAATTTTTAATAAAAATATTTTTCTATAGAAAAATTTTTGATAAAAATATTTTTCTATAGAAAAATTTTTGATAAAAATATCTTTCTATAGAAAAATATTGTTTTTCTATAGAAAAATATTTTTATAGAAAATTTTTCTATAGAAAAATATTTTAATCGAAAATTTTTCTATAAAAAAATATTTCTATCGAAAATTTTTATGTAGAAAAAAATTTTATTGAAAAGTTTTCTATAGAAAAATATATTTATCAAAAATTTGTTTACAGAAAAATATTTTATCGATCATTTTTCTATAGAAAAATATTTTTATCGAAAATTTTTCTGTAGAAAAATATTTTTATTGAAAATTTTTCTTTAGAAAAATATTTTTAGCGAAAATTTTTATGTACAAAAAAATTTTATTGAAAAGTTTTCTATAGAAAAATATATTTATCAAAAATTTGTTTATAGAAAAATATTTTATCGATCATTTTTCTATAGAAAAATGTTTTTACCGAAAATTTTTCTGTAGAAAAATATTTTTATTGAAAATTTTTCTTTAGAAAAATATTTTTATTGAAAATTTTTCTTTAGAAAAATATTTTAATCCAAAATTTTTCTATAAAAAATATTTCTATCGAAAATTTTTGTGTAGAAAAAAATTTTATCGAAAAGTTTTCTATAGAAAAACATATTTATCAAAAATTTATTTATAGAAAAATATTTTTATCGATCATTTTTCTATAGAAAAATATTTTTATCGAAAATTTTTCTATAGAAAAATATTTTTATCGAAAATTTTTCTTTAGAAAAATATTTCTAATGAAAATTTTTCTACAAAAAAATATTTTTGACGAACATTTTTCTATAGAAAATTTTTTTATTGAAAATTTTTCTAGAGAAAAATATTTTTATCGAAAATTTCTCTATGGAAAAATTTGTTATACCCACCATCAAAAAGAATGGGGGGTATATTGAGATTGTCATTCCGTTTGTAATTTCCTTAATACTGGCTCAAAAATCAAAAACGATATATATTCTGAATCCTTATGAAATTCTAAGACGATGTCCGTCTGCCTGTCTATCTGTTGAAATCACGATAACGCCTAAACGAAAGGAGCTAGCTCACTGAAACTTATTAAAAACATTCTTCATCTCTAAGAAAATTTTGGTATTGAAATTGGGTA
This sequence comes from Stomorhina lunata, assembly GCA_933228675.1. Lineage (NCBI taxonomy): Eukaryota > Metazoa > Arthropoda > Insecta > Diptera > Rhiniidae > Stomorhina > Stomorhina lunata. The sequence continues at coordinate 25,923,646 of OW121741.1, read as the reverse complement.
AAATCGGTTAACATTTGACCATAGCTCCCGTATAACCTCGCCTACGCAAATCGCTTATTTGCTAATAAATAACAAACTATAATAGCTATGATGATAAAATTTGGTATATAGAAGTCTTGCGTAAGCCCTAGGCAGCATATAAAATCTCATCGAAATCGGTTTACATTTAGTCATAGCTCCCATACAAAAAACTTACGGAAACAGCCAAAATTTCACCTAAAATACACTTAAATGCCAATAAATCTAAAACTATAACAGATATAACCACTAAATTTAGCACGAGAAGGTCTTATGTCAATGTCAACCATTGTACAAAATTTTGTCACAATCGGTCATCATTTGACCATAGCTCCCATATAAAAAACTTACGGAAACACAAAAATACAATAAGAAAAGGGGATTTATGTCCGTCTGTCCGTCAGATAAAAGCGCTATAGCGCCTTAACGAGAAGGGCTACAGCAACAAAATCTTACAAAAGGAAGTTTTATGTGAATGCCAGCCAGTGTGCAAAATTTTGTTACAATCGGTTACTATTCGACCATAGCTCCCATATAAAAAACTTACGGAAACACAAAATTACAAAAAGAAAAGATAGTATATGTCCGTCTTTCCGTCAGAGAAAAGCGTGACAGTTCCTTAACTACAACAGCCAGAGAGACAAAATTTGGCAAACATATTTTCGATATGTTATAAAAATTGTGTGCTAAAAATGGGTAAAATCGGTTCACATTTAGTTAGAGCTCCCATATAACCATGCCCCGGGAATAACATTTATGCTGATATATTTAATAAAATTTTAAAATCTATGACTACTAAATTTAGAACAGAGAAGTTTTATACAACTTTCAGTCAGTATGTCAAATTTTTTAGAAATCGGTACATTTTTGAACATAGCTTTCATATAAAAACCGCTCCCGGTAACCACTTGAATGCAACAAACGCCAGTTAAAAGCTATTAAATTATAAACTATGTCAGCTATGGCTACTAAATTTTGCACAAATAAACTAAATATTAATAACAGCCAGTGTATAAAATTTTATAACAATTGGTCAACATATGGCTATAGGTCTTATATATATAGCATTCCCTTTTTTATATCTACAATCAAAAAGATTTGAAGGTATATTTATTATATTAGGCATCTACACGGTAGATGCATTAGGAACTCCTAACAAAATATATGAACCTGCCTTGTTGCTATCAACATGTTTATGGCACCGAATTTAGTCCAAATATATTACCAACAATATCACATTTGGTCAACATTTTGAATTAGCTGCACTCTCGTACAACTTGATGGTGGGTATACAAGATTCGGCACAGCCGAATATAACACTCTTACTTGTTTTAATTTGATTTTACAATTATAATTATGAACAGTGGCAAACAAAAAAGTGAAGCAAATACAAATTTAAGAATATTTAAATTCAGTTTACAAGATATAAAATTTTTTAGAAGAAATAATGTTCTAGTCTTGCAGTTAAATTAAAATTTAAGTATTCACATGAAGAACCTAAAGGAAAAGTTTATGATTAACAATTGGCGTTTATACTAAAACTTTATGCTAAAACTAATTGCATTAACAACACTTCTTTTTTAGTTCCTTATCTCTTGAAGATTAACACATAATTACGTTTGCAAAACTTTGTATGTGCTATAATTTGCAATAATTCAAATTCACTTCCGTTATGAAAATTATGTCTAAATCAAAAAGTTTTTGCTTTTAAAATCCTTGGAGTGTTAAAGTATTTGCCATGTTTGTATACTAAAAGAAATTGTCTATAAGTATATTATTTAAAATTTCAAAGGAAGATACGTATGTGGGAATTGATAAAATTACATTAAAATTATTTTTATTATAACATATTGACATATTTTACAAGGATATAAGTACTTAAAACATGTGCAATTTAGAAAATAACTTCTTTTTTAGTTGTTGCTGCTGATTTCATTCCAAGATTACAGGATATAATTTTAGTTACTCCTTCGAAACGGAAAATTATAAATTTATTCGTGAATAACTAAAGAAATTTCAAAATTGTTTTATATGTGAGAAAAAGTAATTATGTGTCGTTCATTCACCCCAAAAGCTCATAATAAAAAAAGCGCTTTTAAAAATATGGGAGGTATGATCGATTATAGGCCGATTCCAACATAATTTGATAAACTAATTTCAGTGTGTTACAAACAATTTTAACTCTCTTACTTTATTGGTGTAGGATATTGCAAATATATTAAGGAATATATTAAAATGGATAATGAAGATACATTAAAATTGAATCGGCCTGCCATCTAAATTTTTTAGATTTACTAACTGCTTGGAACCAGCGTGGGCCGGATTGATAGTAAAAGATTTTTACTTATTGCTGTGATACCCGTCTCTTTATAAATTTTTAAATTCAATTCTTTATTTATATATTTGCATATATATTTTATTGACTTTAGTGAATGAGAGTACTCCACATTAGTGTATGCTTTAAACGTTTTCAAAAGCAATGGACCCATAAATATCAAACAACATGCAGACAGCCAATCAGACACTAAAATTTTTTATATTTATAGACTATCAAAAAGCTATCAAACAATCGTTAAACAATCATCAAACAATCGTCAAGCAATCATCAAACAATAGTCAAAAAATCACCAAACTACCGTCATAAAATCGCCAGTTAATTGTAAAACAATTATGAACAATCATCAAAAATCATTAAATAGTTCTCAGTCAATCATTAAACTACCATCATACCGCCATAAAATCGCCAGTTAATCGTGAAACAATTATCAAACCATCAATAGAAATCTTTAAACAGTCATCTGTCAATCAATCATCAAACAACTGTCAAACAAACATTCAATAATCATGAAAAATCTTCAAACAATCGTCAGTCAAACTATTATCAAACTATTATCAAACATCAATCATATTTCCAATATCCGAGCAGCAGTTTCTCGATTTTAGATAAATCAAAAAAGAGGGCATGGTCAATGGTCAATTTCTTACTTGGACTAAAAAAATATGTAGAAATAAAAATGTCGTTCTTAAGTGAAGCAAACTTAAAGAAAAAGGGAATTTTATGCCCATTTTTCGATTCCCAGGTCCTCCCTGGTCCATTTTCAAAAAAATCCAAAAAGCGGAAAACTATCCTATAGTATAAACATAATGATCTTATCATGCACATTTGTCATTTTTAATATTTGACTTATATGGAAGTAGTCACGCCCACTTGAGATTTCAAAAAATTCAAGCCTGTTTAACCCACAAGTCACACCTTAACATACAGCCAAAATTTCTGAAAAATCGGTCATCCATATTTATCCCACTTGAGATTTCAAAAAAACATAGCCTATTTTAAGACCATACTGTCAAAATTTCAGAAAAATCGGTCTGCTAGTTTCGGAGATCCTTCATACCAAACAACATACAAACAGACGCTAACAGCTTTTTATAGATATAGTCTTCTAAATATGTATGTATGTTTTCTTTTTTTTTAGGACCAGCACTAAGGGGATAACCCCTACTTATGCAATGCATTTTGTTGGAACTAGGAAAAAAGTTTATGGGAGGGAGGAAAGCTGGAGTAGTGTTTGTGGACATTTGATTTGAACTTTCCTAAATTGCAACTGACTAGGAAAACTTCTGCGTAAAGTAAATTCCACATACGAACGAATTTTCTCTGTTGCGTATTGTTCTGCCTACTGGCCAATCAACTACGAAATGAAGAGCTCTAACAGATAGACGCGTATTGCGTAAGAATGCTAGAGTATCGGCAACGAGTTTTCTGATTTCGTTAGAGCACATTCCAAAGTTGTGACAATAGAACAGTGTGACGCAACTCACATTGACTCGGTGCTACCCTACTGTCACCGATGAGCACTTTAGCTCTCCCCTACACTCGGTCGAGAAGCTTCGAAACAGCACTGGCCCATACATGAGAGTTGTATTTCATTTTCGGTCGGATATAGGTGGTGTAAATAGTAAGGAGATCAGATGTAGTGAAATATGTCTTATACCGTTTTAGAAAACTAGAATGCTTCTTTCGACACTTGAAAAATGTGAATTGTCCAACCGACATCACATTGAATTCTCATGCCCAGAACATCAAGAGCAACTGATTCCTCAATATTTACATCGCCTATTAATACAGATGAAGAAACATGATTTGCCGTAAGTTTATGCGTAAGCATACAACCTTGAGTTTTCCGCACATTAAAATCAAATGCACGACCCCAATCTGAAACTGTTGCTAAATTGCGGTTTATTGATTCATTCACGTTTTGTCTCATAGCGCCAACCTCTTAAAGGCTCGGTCTATGCTTCAATGAATATGAGTGGTAAATGTTACTATCATCTGCAAAACAGTAGATAGGATTGGAAGTTTGACGCAGAAGGTCATTTATAAAGATAAGAAATAGTGTAGGAGAAGAACAGAGCCTTGCGGTACCCCTGAATTAATCTTGAATTCGTTTGATGAGATCCCATCTATAACGACTCGTATAGTGCGATCTCTGAGTTTTGATAGAAGTGATCCGTGCCACACTCTATCAAACGCCTATCTTTATCTTTAAATAAGTAAAAAAAAAAAACATGAAACTAACATTCAATGCAAATGTAAAAAGTTGAAATATTTAAACTAAACTAATCCAAACCCACTCTATCGCGTTACCTTACTCTTAGGGTTGCCAGACTTAAATACTGAAAAAGCTGGACATAAGAAAAAAAAACTTGACAGCACAAAAATTAGCTGGACATTAATTTGCTTCGATGAATCTTTAAATTTTTGATAAACTGAATTGCGAATACCGTAATTAACCAGCGATAACGAGAGAAAATGAAATCGTCCGAGATCTGAAACAGTTTTCAACAAAACACAAAAAATGCCACTTGCGTTTGTCGCTGACATTGATATCATGGGACGCACGATTTGACTGCTGACTTTTAAAGTATCAAAAAGAAATCTAATAAAATGGATCCATGAATCAAAAAAAAACCGCTGGTTTCTACAAGCAGGCAATCCTCAAGAATTGGACCACATGTGATCGTTGAGATCTATAGCTACGAGGTTGTAAAATAATTTATTTACCTTGGCACCGCCGTCAACATAAATAACGACATATGTAAGTTTCGAAATCAAACGTAGAATCATACTTTCCAACAGATGCTATTTTGGCATAAGCAGGCAGATAGGAAATAAAGCTCTCTCTGTAAGAACTTAAACTACGCGCTACAAAAGGCTTATACTACCCATGTTATTATATGGTGCTGAACCATGGGCACTTGCACAAGCAGAGGAAGCTATTCTTGGAGTTTTAGAGAGGAATATTTTACGAAATATCTTTTGACCAGTTTGCAGCAACAATGAATATCGACATTGAATGAACAATGAGCTGTATGAGTTATACGTTGACATCGACTGAGTAAAACGCATCAAACAACACTAAAAAATCTGGACATCAAACAACACTAAAAAAGCTGGACAATCCAGTCGAATCCAGCCGGACTGGCAACCCTACTTACTCTGTTATGGTTTGAGTCTTTGCTTATTTATGAGAGTATATAATTTGATTTCCCCTCTTATACAAAACTAGTTTTATTGACCCAAAGAAATAGGTAAGTTTGGGTAAAAAATCATTTTTATAAATATCAATTTAAAACGTGATAACCAAATTGTAGACTAAAATTTTGGTGGGTTTTTACCCCATATTTGCGGGTAAGTTTTGTTATTTGAGAGATTAACCCCTAAATTACACTTATCTTTCCAAAATTACCCAAAAAGTAAAGAAAAAGGCGGTTATATGTAAAAATTGTCTAAAATACGTAAAGATGTTGAAATTGTATGAAATTTATAATTGCTTTTTACTTCTAATTAAAAAAGTCTGCTTCCGTATTAAATAATACTCGTATATACAAAAACAAACCATAAAAGAAAATTTTTAAAATACATTTAAAACCTCAATTTTTAGATGCCTGCGTTTGTAGAAACATATTTTACAATAGGGTGATCCATATTAAGTAAAAGTTCGTGAGTACTTACTTCTATCTTACAAATTTGTAACATTTAACGACTTTACAAAAATTAGGGACTTTACGACTTTACAAAAATTAGGGATTTAGATCAGACCTGTCCAAAAACACATACATTAATATTTGCATTTGTGATAAACAGCTTGGAAAGTTCTTACGGTCAGTATTGCCAGATTTACATTTTCCTTCATTAATCTTCATATAATCGAGCAAAAAGTTCGAATCTGGCAGCAGTGACTTTTAAAATACTTGTCTTACAAAGACAATTTTACATAAGTATGAGCGGGACAAACATAGTTGCATCTCGCCCATACAACGTATATCGGTGTGAAAGCTCAAAAACTTTTTTGTAAAAGTTCACACATTGTGCTGAAGAGCTGGACGGCTCCAATTTAGATCTATCGATTAAGGCTCAACGACTACAGTCCAGTCCAAATTACCCGATCTGTGTTGTGAAAGTGAAATATTTTGAATTTTTGCAAAATAAGTGCCTTACTAATGAAAAAGAGCTTTTATCAAAATAATGAAAATTGTTAGAATCAAAAAAAAAAACATTTAATATTTACTGCACACTATAATTGTAATGTTTTACAACAAATATTCAAGAAAGAACACCACAACACAATTGTGTAGTTGTAAAATTTCACAAATAAAAATTTTATTTAAAACATGCCTTCAAAAAGGGTTGCCATGATTAGAGGAGAAATTTATTTAAATGATCCCCATTTGCAGCAGCAAAAGCTATAAAATTCTGAATTTTTACTTATTTTATATTAATTGGAGTTGGTTACTAGCACGACGCACAGTGGTATTTTTTCATTCATCGAATTGAAAAAAATAGAAGGAGTGACCCTACAACCCTGCATTTTTTCTTCTCAATATACAAGTCGCAATTCTATACAGAATTGGTGAAATTCAACACACGCCTGTTAATTAATTCAAAAAAGAGCTTTATTAACTTTGTTTGAAATTAGACCAAGTCTTGGGGTAGCTGTCTTGGATCCCCATTTTTCACCTATTTTTCTTTTTGATGTACAATTTGCAATTCTTAACAGAATTTGATAAAATTCGGCAGACGTCTACAAGTTGATTTTCAAAAAAGGTCTAAAATTTTGGTTGAAATAAGTTGGCTTCTTGGGTGACTGCCTTGGACCCCCTATTTTTCACCTTTTTTTTAATGTATAAGTCGCAATTTTCATCAGAATTTGAAAAAATTCAGCACACGTCTATTAACTGATTCAAAAAAGTGTAATACTAATTTTGAGATCCCTTGACTGTTTGAAGTACCTGTCTTGGACCCCCATTTTTCACTTATTATTGTTCTCAATGTATAAGGGGGAATTCTCAACAGAATTAAAAAAAACTGGCACACGTCTATTAGTTTATCCAACAAAGAGCTCAACGAATTTTGGTTGAAATCCGTCTACTCCTTGGGGTAGCTGCTTTGGACCCCAATTTTTCACTTATTTTTCTTCTCAATATAAGCCGCATTTCTCAACAGAATTTGATGAAATTCAGCACACACCTATTGGTTGAGCCAAAAAATACCTCTACTAATTTTGGTTGAAATCCGTCGACTCCTACGAGACTTATACTTAAATTCAATTTGATTAAAAAGTTACTCCTAAACGACTGCAACACTTTTTGCTGAAATTATGTGTAATAATTTAAGTGTCTTTTTTCAGAAAATTTTGAACTTTGTTCTACGATCGGTAAATTTCGGTGATGTTTTTTAACTAAATCTAAAGAAGAGACTATCACCCTTCACATGGCTATGGTGGCAGCTCCGAGCAAAAACTTAGTTTTTATCCAAAGAATAACGAAAACACTGAATTTTTTAGAGATTTTTTGATTTCCTGATATCTCCTAAACCATATACGACATTAAGTTATTTTCTTCTGCAGATTAAAACAAAGGTTCTGTGTCTTAATTAAATCGACATCAAGATTAAGCTGAGAAACTTTATTTATTGCATGAGCTACTGAGTTTGATGAAAAATCTCATCCCTTTTCGTTAAGTCCTAAATATGTTGCCATTTAATATATTTGGCAACACTTACCGCTTACTTCCTTATTTCAAACATTATTACACACTAACTTACTTACTTTACCATTTACAAAATTCACCCAGGCACATCCTGGAACAGCATAATACATTTTGGGTACGATTTGCAACACGAAAAGCGAGTAACTAAAAACATGAAGAATAATGTATTGTTGCATTTGTGGCAATTGTTAAAATTAGTTAAAGTTATGAATGCTTCAGAGGAGCGCATTCAGCCTGAAGGCTTGACGTCGTTTGGTAACGGAAATACAAAATACCACAAGCTGGGTGAAGTACAATAACGACAAGTAACAACAATTAAATTTTTTTGTTTGCCAAACTCATAAATGCACGAGAGATGAATAGAGGAAGTTTTGTTGGGAAAGAAGGTAAAAGAGGGAAATGGAAATGTCAATAGAAATGTTATGGAAAGGAATTTTGAATACAAGTTTATTAATTCTTTGCATTTTTGGACCCTACACCATCATAGATAGAAGATTAAGTCGGAATCGACTTCTAATGCAGTTTATTCGTTAATCTAAACTTCTGGTTAGATGTTGGGTAACCTTCTTTGTAAAGGCGATAATAGAGGGATGGCGAAATGTGAGAGATAGGGCTTCAAATTATTTAACAGTGTATTTGCATGTTATGTCTATTTTAAGATTATTAGCTTAACGCATTAAGCTTATCGTTACACAGCCAATTTCATTTCTTTTACATCGACAGCGTGTAAATACTGAAGGGCTTACAAACGATGAAGAATGCTATGAAAATTTATAATTTTTATAGAAATTAAAAATTTCTGAAACTCATGTTGCCGTTGCTTGGACTCGAACCCCAACCGAATTTTATATGTTATACTTAGTAGTCGACGTGATAACAAACTAAACCACACCACCCCCAATTTAAGAAGAACTTATAAATTTATTGACAACTTGTCCACATTTCACCTCAGATGTGCCTCTGAGTTTGAACCCTAACCCTTTACTCTTTTTGCCAGCTAAGTATCATTAATTTTGTTACTAATTTTAAACTTTCTTCATTTTTAAAACTTTCTTACTATTCTCCCCTAGTTAATTTCAAAAACTAGTATTAAACTTCCATTAAAGATGTTTCCCTAGTTCGGCAACTAATAGATAACTGTTTATAACAACACCCTTTCCCATATCTTTGATCTTACTTCTAAACTTTAATTTTATTATATAGAAATTGTGTTTACTTAGTTTGAAAACTAATTGTAATCCCTAAAGTTTAATTGGAACTTTTGTCTTTTCGCAAATGGTTTCATAGTGGTTGCAGATGATGATTGCTAGTCTAATGGGGTACACGTTAACCCTTTTAACTTTAATTATTATATACGCAAAAGTGTAAGGTGACTGAAAGGTGATTCATCTTTGCAGAGGCTAAATAGTCGACATGCTTACCAACTACTTAAGCCGCAGCACCCTCTTAGTCGATGAATGCTGCATTTCCCGCAGAAAATGTTGGGTTTGTATATGGGCTATGACCAGAGATCGGCACAGATAGAACAGCACAAAAAATCGTTATCAGAATTGCTGTTTTTTATGCTTTTAACTAAAATAGATATGTTTTTCAATGTGTAGTTCTAATGTTTTAAAAAGAAAAAGTTTTCTAGTTTTCTTTGTTAAATATTTTTTTCAAAAATTTTTGTTTTGAAAATTTTTTTATCAAAAAATTTTTCTATAGAAAATTTTTTTATCAAAAGATTTTTCTATAGAAAATTTTTTCATCAAAAATTTTTGTATATACATTTTTTTTATCAAAAATTTTTATGAACATTTTTCTACAGAAAAACATTTCTATCAATAATTTTTCTATAGAAAAATATTTTTATCGAAAAATGTTCTGTGCAAAATAATTTTTATTGAAAAATTTTTTGAAGAAAAATACTTTTTTCAAAAAATAACAAAATAGTCGGGATGTAAATATTATTAAAAAAGGAAGAGTATTCTAAATTAGGGATACTGCTGAAGGGATGGCCTAACTAACCATCGAAACGCGTCAATAAATTACACACACATACATTAATAAATAAATGTGACAGATTTGGGATCAAATGCGAATACTCTTTTATTTTGAATAATATTTACATCCCGACTATTACTTACGGTTTATGAACACAATTCTCAAAGATTTTGTTTGCAAGATAAGTAATAATGCGAGGTTTTCGATCTGTCTAAATTGGGAATACTCCTCCTGAAGAGATGGCCTAACCAATCACCGAAACGTGTCGAGGAATTTTGGCTTCTCCTTAATCAGTTTTTGGTTCTTTATTAATAAATTGGTCTGTTACATTAATAAATAAATGTAACAGATTTGGGATCAAATGCGAATACTCTTTTTTTTGAAAAATATTTTTCTTAAAAATTTTTCTAACGGGTTATCCATTTTGCGGTTTAAAAAGTGAACGTAAATAAACACATATAAAATATCTTTTTTCATGATATTTTTATACCCACCATCAAAAAGAATCTTTCTGTCCGTCTGTCTGTCTGTCTGTCTATCTGTCTGTCTGTTGTCGGCACGATAAAACCTTAACGAAAGGATATAGGTCACTGAAGTTTGGCATAAATATTCTTCATTTCTTGGAAATTCGGGCAAAATCGGTTCACATTTGACCATAGCTCCGTATAACCTCGTCTAGGCCTATTTCTTATTTGCTAATAAATGACAAATTATAATAGCTATGACGATAAAATTTGGTATACAGTATACAAGTTTTACATAAGTCCTAGGCAGCGTATAAAATTTCATTCAAATCGCTTCACATATAACCATATCTCTCATACATAAAACTTACGAAAATAGACACCACCTAAAATAAGCTTAAATGCCAGTAAATGATAAACTGTAATAGCTTTGGCCACTAAATTTAGCACAAGGAAGTCTTATATCACAATAGGTCACCAGTTGACCATAGCTCCCATATAAAAACCTTACGGAAGCACAAAAACACAAAAAGAATAGGGGGCTTATGTCCGTCTGTCAGCCAGATAAAAGCAGGATAGCCCCTTAACGAAAAGGGCTACAGCAACAAAAGTTTACAAGCAGAAGTCTTATGTGAATGCCAGCCAGTGTGCAAAATTGTGTCACAATTGGTCACCAGTTGACCATAGCACAAATGTCCAGACTTTATATACGGTAGATGCACCAGAAAATATATGGACCTGTCGTATTACTATCAGTATGTCTATCCTATCTAAATATTAAGCTAAACGATAAGCATTTAACAACTTGTTATTGTAAAATCATAACAGGGCCCTATTTCACTAAACTACAATTCTACAAGTTTACAAGTTACAATTACAAGTCTAATTCATACAAGTTCAATGTTCAATTGTATTTCATTAAAATTTTCACAACAATTGTAGCTTTTTAGACTTGTAAACTACAATTTCTACAATTACAATTTCTAAAATTACAATTATAATAAAATAAAATATTTTGATAAACATATGGAGTCAAATAAAAAATACGATTTTTATGAAATTTTATACATATGTACATTCTCCTAGCCTAGACAATTTTTACACTTCTTCAAAATTTTTAATTTAGCTTTGGTTCAGATTTTATGGCGGTTCAAAGTTCGTTTTTTTCAATATTTTTTCAGAAACATACCCACTTTATATGCCTATAACTTTTGATACGGTTATCAGATTTTTATAAGACTAGGCTCATATTTTAGCATATGCCCTGTAGTTTTATGCTCTTTTAATTAAAAAGTGAAGAAAAAGTTTTTTGTTTCCGATCCACCATGAGCCCATTTTTTGGTTTTCGTATTTTGTTGTCTATATTATTATTCACATTTGAGAGAATAATAAAGAAAATGGAAGATATGCTTTTTGAGATATCCTTGAGTCAAGGACATCATTGATCTCCCTTGTTCTGCATACGCTTCATCATTATAGGTGGAAAGGGTATTATAAGTATGGGCTGATATATATAACGCATAGAAATATTGGTCTTAGTTAGACCACCTTTTAGTATAACAACGGATTTAGAATTACTTCCTGAGCCGATTAAACGATGTCAGTCCGTCCGTTCATCTGGCTGGACGGCTGGCTGGACCCCCATGTAAACCTTGTAATCAAAGTACATTTCGCAATTCTCAAAATAATTTGATTAAATTTGGCACAAACAATTATTTTGGTAGTGTGCTATTAAAATTCGTCAAAGTAAACTAAATTCGTTAAGGTACACTAAGTAATGGACTATTATTAATCGAAGCATATTTAAAAACAAATAAAATAAATAAATGGTAATTAATACTGATTTGATTTTGTGTTAATTTTAACTAATTTTTATTAAAAAATAGTTAAAAACCAAATTTGAGTTCAATTTATCATTCACTTGTAACTTGTAAAATTTTTTTGAGAGTCTCCGTCGACCCTATGCTTTTTTTCTGCAATTCTACAAGTGTACAAGTACAAATTTAGATTAGTGAAACAAAACCACTTGTAGAAGTTCGACTTGTAAACTTGTGTATTGTCAAAATCACTTGTAGCTACAAACTTGTAATTGTATTTTAATGAAACACAATTATTTACAAGTTCACAATTTTACAGGCAAAAACACTTGTAATTGTAAACTTGTAGCTTAGTGAAATAGGGCCCAGTTTACGATACCGAATTTTGTTCAAAATAAATACTAGGTAAACCACTTACATACTTTTAAATATTGAACTATAAAGCTCCTGCAACCGAATTTAGTCCAAATATTTTACTAACAATACCAACTAATGTAACAACTTTTTTCGAATTTGGTTCACATTTTGAATTAGCTGCTCCCTTGTAGATATATGAGAGATATTTCTAAATTTAATACGACTTGATAGTGGGTATATAAGATTCGGCACAGCCGAATATAACACTCTTAGTTGTTTGCTATAAATTTTTTTTAAAATGTTTTAAACAAATGAAATTATTCCGTATAACAGTTTACAAGTTTAGTATTACGGTTAAATATTGTTTAACTGTGCTATGTTAATAAATTTTATACTGCTGAAAAAATACTGGTAAATTTCAGTATTTACTAATGCGCAAGTCTATCTCTTCCGATGTTACTTATATTTATTGTAGGTATGTTTTTTGCTATTCAATATAAATGTTGCACAGTGGTGTATTTAGGGAATAAATTGACAAAATTTTGTGAACTTTGCAAAGAAAAATTAATTTTAAATTTATAACAAATTGAAGATGGCAAAAACCCACCAGTTTAATTATCTTAAGATTGTCAACATTACAAACAAGTAAGAGTGTTCTATTCGGCTGTGCCAAATCTTATATACCCACCATCAAGTTGTGTTAAATTAAGAAGCGTGTCTCAGATATCATACAAAATGTGGACCAAATCTAAGTAATTTTCCTAGTATTTACTTTGCACAAAATTTTGTCTAATAACCTGGTGTAGTATTAGTATCTAATTTAATAGCTTTTAACTGGACTTTGCTACATTTTTTTTTTTTTTGGTTTCCGGGAGTGTTTTTTTATATAAAAGCTATAGTCAAATATGGACCGATTCCTATAAAATTTGACATACTGACCAATAGTTGCATAAAACGTCCCTATTCGAAATTTAGTCGTCATAGTTACTGCAATTGTATTTAATTTATCAGCATTAATGTGTTTCCCGGGGAGGGTTTATATGGGAGCTCTACCTAAATGTGAACCGATTTCGCAGATTTTCAATGCACAACTTCTTTAAGATATCGAAAATACTTTTGTAAAAGTTTGTTTCTCTCGCATTTGTAGTTAAGGCGCTATTGTGCTTTCGTTTTTTTCTGTAAGTTTTTTGTTTTAGGTGGAATTTAGGCTGTTTTTGTTAGTGTTTTGTTTGAGAGCTATAGTCAAATGTAAGCCTATTTCAATGGAATTTAATGCGCTGCATAGTGATCATCATATCTGTAATAAGCGATCGGCCTATGTGATGTTATGCAGGAGCTATGCTCAAATGTAAACCGATTTCGCCTAATTTCAATACCAAAATTTTCCAAGAAATGAAGAATATGTTTGGCAAGCTTCAGTGAACTTACTCTTTTTTGTATAGGCCCTATCGTGTCGACAACAGACAGACATATGGACATCGCTCAATCGTCTTAGAATTTCGTAAGGATTTAGAATATTTTTTGGGTTTTTGAGTCAATATTGAGGAAGTTAGAAACATAATAAAAATCTCAATATACCTTCATTATAAAAAAACTGAATATAAACACAGTTTTAATTAATCCAAGTATAATTAAAAGACGGGTTTAAATTCTATACTTATTATGTATATGGCTTTCATATTGATCTTTACCTCCAACTTTGGCATCAAGTCGAAACATAACTACAAACAAGTAAGAAAAGCTATAGTCGGTCAAGCCCGACTGTATAATACCCTTCACTACTAAGGTCAAATATGGACCAACAATTAAACAAGTTTTCCTTAAGTCTTAGAGACATACATACATAAACTATGTGCTATTTTTCAAAATTTCGAGATTTATATCATTTCCGGCTAAGGACCTGATATGGGAGCTAGGGTCAATTGTGGACCGATTGTTATCAAATTTTGTTTATTGGTTTATATTTACAAAATATTTATCTGTGCAAAATTAAAGTAATCAAATGCATTTATCTTTAGAGTTATTAGAGTTTTTATGCTTTAATGTGTATATAAACGTCTTTTGAGATTGTGTCTTGTATGGTGTCTTGTATGGGAGGTATGGTCAAATATGGGCCGATTTCTACAAAATTAGGAACACTGATTACTAAAATACAACTAAATTTGTAGCTGTAAAGGACCAAAAACTCTATTCCGGGAAGGCATCCCTATGGGAGGTACACGAAATATTAATCCGATTTCGCCCAAAAAGTATAGGGATCGTCCTTGGACCAAAATATGAATCTGTGCCAAATTTCATCAAATTATCTTTAAAGTTACGACCTGTAGAGTAGGCCAGCCATCCGGCCAGCCAGCAGGTAGGTCTCAGACCAATATTTCTATGCGTTACAAACATCAGCACAAACCCAATGTACCCTTTCCACCTAAGGTGGTGAAGGGTATAAAAACTTCCCCATACAAGAGCGGAACACTCTAATATGATCGTGTCAGAAACAGAAACTCTATTAATTTACTGAAGCATCACTGCAATTTGGATTGTATTTCACAACTTAATAGATATTGGTATGTATTCGAACGAAATCAGAAAACTTGTTCCAAAACCCGAACTTTTGTTTGTAGTTATCATCATCCCCCCAGAAATCTTTCTGCTCATCCATCAAAAAATTAAAATCTACAAACTTCTTCTTTCTCTAACCTTTTTATCCTAGTGTCATCACAATTCAATGCATAAGTCGTGGTCATCTATGCTAGAGTTATTCCAATTCATTTCATTTATAATACGAAATATAAGACTCTACCGATTACGACTTTCGTAAAGGTGTCAAAATAAAGACCAAAATGTCTCTTAATACTTTGTATATTTACAAAGATTAGCTAATAACTTCCAAATTTGAATAAGTCACAAAGATTTCATAAGCAATATTTTCTTTAATATATGCAAATTTCGATAGATAAACTTCTTTCTGCAAATTATGTCAAATAAACCAGATGTAACCTATTTCAAATATAAACAAATACCTACTAAGTTATCAAACATCAACAATTCCGGCACATAGTCATAAATTTAACTTTCGTGTAAAGAATTAAGCTTTCCTATATTAAAGCATATTCAGCCATTAACAAATATATAACAAAAATCTCAAAATAAGCTTTTAAAGAAAATTTGCTCTTAAATTCTCTTAATTAAGCTTAAAACTTAAAACAGATGTTTACAAATTAAAACAAAAGAGAGAATACGTGAAAAAGCTCAAAGAAAAGCAAAGAAGAGACAATAAAAGCTTTTGTTTTACCTCATAAACACGAATTTAAAATAATTTTCTATAGAATATGGTCTAGTTTGGTTTTCATTATTCAATATCTAGATTTTACAATACCTCTACTGTCACTTCAAATGTATCTGTGTAAATATGTATGTGTGTAAATAAATTGTGCGTATATATGAAAGTGTAGGTATGTATGTCTTCATAGGAGTATATCCTTAATTGTAAGCCACGTATGACCTGCAAGTGTAAGTTTGTTTGTGAATGAATTCAAATATTTAATATTCATATACTATTTTTGTTGTAGTTGTTATTGTTTTTGTATTGACTATAGATTTTTGTGTGTCCTAGGTCAGGTTAGGGCATGAGAGATTCATGTGGGTTAGAACATTTCACTTTTTGGTATTTTAAATTTCCTTTGTTGTTTACTCGTCTTTAGGTGTTGGTTAAGCACAAATAAAACGATTAATTAAGATTTATTTAAGGATTTAAATGGTTAAGTGTTTATACATGTGTGTTAGTATGATTTGCATGAATGTGGAGGCACGAGCAAGGTATTTGTTATTTATTTAAAAAAAAAACATAAGAAACGATAGCTTTTGCTTAAAGGCAAACTAAAATAAATCATGAATTAAAATTTAAGCTAGGACCTAGTCTGATACATAATCTAGAACAGTTGTAGAAACATAACCACAAGCTAAAATAGAACAACAACTAGAACTATCCCAGTAAAACTTTTCATTACCAAATAATGAGTTAAACAGTTAAACTATTGAACACGAACTACTTACTCATTCGCTGTTTAAGTCATTACATTAACATGGGGATGTCATTGGAGGCAAGTACTTACCAATTGCAGAAAAGTAATGACTTCGGTAAGCAATTTGAAAGCAACAACAACAACAGCAACAACTTTTTTGTTGTTGTTTTATTAAAAAAATATATATTTTTAAACGAAATACAAAATTTTTTTTATGATCCCATGGGGGCTCGAACCCAGACCCTCCGACTGCTAGGCAGAGACTCTTCCACTGAGCTACTTCATATGTTGAAAACTTAGCAGCTTATAATTAATATAAACAATTTTTATTTTTAGATCCAAATTCATGTGAAAATAACTTTGTTTTTGACTGCTTTTTTTTTGCTTTGTTGTAATTTTTGGAAAAATATTTGTATACGATTTTTTGTAATTATTTTAAAACTTTTTTAAAATTATTTTAAAACTTAAACAATTTAAATCTTCTTTTTTGTATAAGTTTTTACATAAGATTGACTCTTACTTACTTAAATGTTACAACCTGTTAAGGTCAAAGTCCGAGCATATTTTAGAATTCCATGGATTTCGATCTTGTGCGAATATTCTCCAATTTTATAGGCCAAGCTTTGAAAAATGTTCCTCTACTTGGTCTTTCTATCGAAGTTTCGGACATCCTTCTCTAACATTAGGTAGTGGGACATTTCAATTCTAATTTTATCCTCTCCATTGTATTTTTTTCAAGAGAGGGTTACTAGCCCGTAATCCTAACCCATTTTTATCGATCTTATGGGACAACTCTCGGAACATGTTAACTCACAATATTAATGGGTGTTAAACTATCTCCCCGGGTGATACCATGAGGAGGTGTGTGTCCACAGTTGAGATGAAGGATGACCCAGATAAGTTGTGCTTACCAAGTTAAGACCAATTAGAATCGTGTTTGGTATTCAACATCCCCTACATAATCAAAATTGACTCATGATGGTATTTTTTCATTAACGTGAGTTAGTTTTACAAATTTTTTTACAGAAGATAATATTTAAGTTCTTAAAATTCAAAAATCATTTAAAAAGACTCTTTTAATAAAAAAAAACTAAAAAAAATTGTTGCCCTTGGTGGGATTTGAACCGGGGCCATTCAGTTTAAATTACCATCTTAATTACAAATAAGTACTTCTGTAATAACTTATTATTTATCCGGATGGTATGTTGTAGTCGTTACAAGGTAACCAGTTATCAGAGTACTTGCCATTACCAAAGTTTTGCTGGGATGTCTTACATTTTTGAAAAACTTACTAAAAAAATAGAAAATTTTTGAAAAATTTACTAAAAAACTAAAAACTTTGAAAAAATTAGTATAAGAGTGGAAAATTTTTTAAAAGTTTCCTATAAAAGAAATTTTTGAAAAATTTCCTATAAAAGAAATTTTTTGAAAAATTTCCTATAAAAGAAATTTTTTGAAAAATTTCCTATAAAAATAGAAAATTTTTGAAAAATTTCCTATAAAAATAGAAAATTTTTGAAAAATTTCCTATAAAAATAGAAAATTGTTGAAAAATTTCCTAAAAAAACAGAATATATTTGAAAATTTTCCTATAAAAATAGAAAATATTTGAAAAATTTGTAGGAAATTTAGAAAATTTTTGAAAAGTTTCCTATAAAAATAGAAAAATTTTGAAAAATTTCCTATAAAAATAGAAAATTTTTGAAAAATTTCCTATAAAAATAGAAAATTTTTGAAAAATTTCCTATAAAAATAGAAAATTTAAAAAAAAATAAAAATAGAAAATTTTCAAAAAATTTTCTATAAAAATAGAAAACTTTTGAAAATTTTTTTATAAAAACAGAAAACTTTGAAAAATTTCTTACAAAAATAGAAAAATTTTGAAAATTTTCTTACAAAAATAGTACGTTTTGCAAAAATTTCCTATAAAAGTAGTAAATTTTGCAAAAATTTCCTATAAAAATATAAATTTTTGCAAAAATTTCCTATAAAAATATAAAATTTTGGAAATATTTCCTATAAAATTAAAAAATTTCCTATAAAAATAGAAACATTTTCTACAAAAACAGAAAACTTTGAAAAATTTCTTACAAAAATAGAAAAATTTTGAAAAATTTCCTACAAAAATATAAAATTATGGAAAAATTTCCTATAAAAATATAAAATTTTTGAAAAATTTCCTATAAAAATAGAAAAATTTTCTGTAAAAATAGAAAATTTTTGAAAAATTTTCTATAAAAATAGTAAATTTTAAAAAAAAATTCCTATTAAAATAGAAAAATTTCGAAAAATTTTCTATAAAAATAGAAAATTAAAAAAAAATCTGATTACCGTAACTAAAGTATTATTCATATAAAATGGGACAGGCTGGGATTAAGTGTGAATAATTTTTTCTTGAATAAAATTTACTATTCCGACAGTTTTGTTATTTTTTACTAAAAATCTAAACTAAAGCGAATTCAAAATTTCGAAAAACTTTAAAAATCGCCCTTTATGATTAAGTGAAACAAAATTATAATAGATCCCCAATATAAGCTTAAAACTAAATCAAAGCCCAAAGAAAATATTATTTTTGTTTTCCTACATTAAAAAAACCTAATCATAACATAAATCATAATTTAAGGTCATTTCAAAGCCATTCAATGATAATTTTGCTCTTATTATTCAAATACATGTTTTGCACCGGAAACCTTAAGGAAAATCCACTTTGTAGCGGCAACAAAGAAAATGATGAAAAAATAATAACTCAAAAGTATTCATTCCGGATATCAACAGGAAATATATCGTTATACATAACTAAATTGATTTACTCCCACCTGATGTGATGGGCGATATTTGCTGTTTGTTTTTTTTTTCATTATAAGTATTCAACAGCCTTTCATTAAATTGTAAGTGAAAATATTTTGGAATTATATCGACAGTATTATTATGGTTTTCCTTTTTGAGTATGTGAGTATGTGTGTATGTGTAGGTGTTAGTTATTTATATCAATTTGTTAGCTCATGTTAAACCGGAAACTCTTGACAAAAAAATGGTGTCAAATGTTGCTAAGCTCACACATACATACATACGTACAATATGTATAGACTTTTTTTTGTTATATTTTATTATATTGGTTTTTTTCTAATGTATTTTTTGCAAAAAACAAATAAGTTTATTGTCAAATACAAATATATGTTATATATGTGTGTGTATGCGATTAATACAATCATAGAGTTGTCAAGGCTTGTTTTGATTGAATTTATTTGACATGGGGTAATGTAATGCTGTCATGTATATTGACCTTTTCTAACAATTCAATTTGTATAGAAAATTTTCTTACACATACATAGAATGTTGTACATTGTACATATATAAGGATTCAGCAATTTTTTTCTTTCATGTCTTTGTATTTTCAAAGAATACAAAAGAAAACATATTTTACCAAAAGGGTTGATTGGCACTGAAATTTGTAAAATAAGATGAATTTAAATTAAATTACACGTGTTATAATCTGGACCACTGTGCATCAATAGGCACGTTTTCAATCAATTTTAAGTGATGTATATAAATATACATACATATATATAAGAATGTATATAAATATATTTCCTACATAATGTAGTTATGTTTGTATGTATAAAAGGAAACAATAGATTTCCTTTTGTTGATCTTTTGATACAATCAATGAATAACAAATTTAAATATGACCTTAAAGTAAATCAAAAAGAAGATTTTTTTTTAATATTAATAATCGTAAATTTCGAGGGAAACATAAAAAGCAAAATGAAAGTTTAATAAACCACAATCTACAGTGGGAAAAAATAAACATTTTTAGGACAAAAAAAAATTTTATTTTTGAAGGAAATTTTTGAAAATTTTTCTATTTTTCTCGGAAATTTTTCAAAAATTTTTAATATCTATACAAAATTTTTGAAAAATTTTCTACTTTTGTAACAAAATTTTTAAAAAATTTTCTATTTTTATAGAAAATTTTTCAAAAATTTTCTATTTTTATAGGAAATTTTTCAAAAATTTCCTACTTTTATAAGAATTTTTTTTTAAATTTTCCTACTTTTATAAGAAACTTTTCAAAAAATTTCCATTTTCAGGAAACTTATCAAAAATTTTCTATTTTTATAGGAAATTTTTAAAAAATGATTTCAAATTTTATAGAAAATTTTTAAAAAATTTTCTATTTTTATAGAAAATTTTTCAAAAATTATCTATTTTATAAGAAATTTTTGAAAAATTTCAATTTTTGAAAGAAGAACTTTTGAAAGAAATTTTTCAAAGATTTCCTACTTTTATAAGAAATTTTTAAAAAATTTCCCACTTTTACAAGAAACTTTTCAAAAATTTTCTATTTTTTAGGAAACTTATCAAAACTTTTCTATTTTTTTTTTTCAAATTTATAGAAAATTTTTCAAAAATTTCTATTTTTATAAGAAATTTTTCAAAAATTTTCTATTTTTATAGGAAATTTTTCAAAAATTTTCTATTTTTATAGGAAATTTTTAAAAATTTTTCTATTTTTATCGGAAATTTTTCAAAAATTTTCGATTTTTATATGCAATTTTTCAAAACTTTTCGATTTTAATAGGAAATTTTTCAAAATTTTTCTATTTTTACAGGAAATTTTCAAAAAATGCCTATTTTTATAGGACATTTTTCAAAATTTTTCTTTATTTATAGAAAATTTTTTAAAAATTTTCTATTTTTGTAGGACATTTTTCAAAAATTTTTTATTTTTATAGGAAATTTTTCAAAATTTTTTTATTTCTATAGGATATTTTTCAAAAATTTTCTATTTTTATAAGAAATTTTCCAAAATTTTCTATTTTTATAGGAAATGTTTCAAAGATTTTCTATTTTTATAGGAAATTTTTCAAAAATTTTAAATTTGATAGGAAACTTTTCAAAATTTTTTTATTTTAATCGAAAATTTTTCAAAAATTTTCTAATTTTCTAGGAAATTTTTCAAAAATTTCCTACTTTTGAAAGAAATTTTTCAAAAATTTTCTACTTTTGAAAAAATTTCCTACTTTTATAAGAAACTTTTCAACTATTTTCTATTTTTTAGTTAACTTATTAAAAATTTTCTATTTTTAATTTTTAAAAAATATTTTTTTTCTAGAAAATTTTTCAAAAATTTTGTATTTTTATAGGAAAATTTTCCATTTTTATAGGAAATTTTTCCAAAAATTTTCTATTTTTATAGGAAATTTTTCCAAAAATTTTCTATTTTTACAGGAAATTTTTCCAAAAATTTTCTATTTTTATAGGAAATTTTGCAAAAATTTTCTATTTTTATAGAAAATTTTTTACAAATTTTCTATTTTTATAGAAAATTTTTCACAAATTTTCTATTTTTATTGGAAATTTTACAAAAAATTTCTATTTTTATAAGAAACTTTTTAAAAATTTTCTATTTTTATAGGAAATTTTTAAAAATTTTCTATTTTTATGGAAAATTTTTCAAAAATTTTCTATTTTTATAGAAAATTTTTCGAAAATTTTCTATTTTTATAGAAAATTTTTCACAAATTTTCTATTGTTATAGGAAATTTTTCAATAAAATTTTCATTTATATAGAAAATTTTTTTTAATAAAAATTTTCAAAAATTTTCTATTTTTATAGGAAATTTTTTAAAAATTTTCTATTTTTATAAGAAATTGTTTAAAAATTTTCTATTTTTATAAAAAAAAGCTTTTCAAAAATTTTATATTTTGATAAGAAGTTTTTAAAAAAATTTATATTTTTTTAGGAAATTTTTTAAAAATTTTCTATTTTTATACGAAATTTTTCAAATATTTTCTATTTTAAGAGAAATTTGTCTAACATAGAGAAAATTACATTATTTATTTTATGACAAACGAACAAAAAAAATACTCAACCCCACTGTGCATTGTTTTATATAGAAGAAAATTACAAAAAAAAATGAAAATTAAACAAAATGAACAGACCAACAAAAAAAAAACTAACAAAAAATGGGAAACAAAATTAAACATTGACTAAAAATTTACGGAAGTTTAAACATCAGAACAAACCAATCAACAGGGAACAATCAACAAAAAAAAAAACGTAACAAAAATTATTCATTATTTCGAAAACAGAAAATATGAATAAAACAGAAAAGAAAAACAAAAAGCAAAAAAAAAGAACCTACATAAATCAGAAGATAAGCAGATAACCTTTATGCTCATAATCATCATTATCTTCAACATCATCATTAGCTGAACTTTATTATCAACAGCATTATCATTATTATAGACATCAGAACAAAAATGCTCGCATAGCCACAAAAAACCTAAAATAAAAAAACAAATACAAAAGAAAACCTGGAAAAACAAGAAAATCTACAAAACACGAAAACCAAGAACAACAACAGCAAACTATGAAAATTATATCAAAAACCAAACCGTAAAATAAAACGACGGAAAGAAAAGTTAAACACAAACAAAAAAGACATCATAATAAACTTTTTTGTCTTAAGCGAATGTTTTAAACAGACCGGAAGTTTCTAAAAGCAGAGAATAAAAATGGTGGAAAGGAAATGACTAAGTTGTTGTAATGGCTGGACGGGAAAGGGAAGTGAATGGTTGATTTGTTTTAAATTCATTTATTTGTATATTTATAGAGTTTTTGTTTGAGGTGAACTTAAATGAAAATTTATCATCCCTCTAAGTGATTGAGGTGTTATAATATTTAATTCGTAATAACAAATTTAAGAAATTTATTCGGGTTTACTCAAGTTAAAAAAAGTGTTGATGATTTTGTGGAAAGAAGTACATTTCTTTAGAAAAGTGGACAATATAAGGAAATTTCTATGGATAGAAGACATTTCTATAGAAACGTTGGCGATAGGAGGATATTTCTATAAAAAAGTTGACGATAGTAGGACATTTCTATAAAAGAGTTGACAATAGGAGGACTTTTTTTATAGAAAAGTTGACGATAGGAGGACTTTTTTATAGAAGAGTTGACGATAGGAGGACTTTTCTATAGAAAAGATGATGATAGGAGGACATTTTTATAGAAAAGTTGACGATAGGAGGAATTTTCTATACAAAGTTGACGACAGGAGAAATTTTCTATGGATAGGAGGACTTTTCTATAGAAAAGTTGACGATAGGAAGACATTTCTATAGAAAAGTTGACGATAGGAAGACTTTTCTATAGAAAAGTTGACGATAGGAAGACTTTTCTATAGAAAAGTTGACGATAGGAAGACTTTTCTATAGAAAAGTTGACGATAGGAAGACTTTTCTATAGAAAAGTTGACGATAGGAAGGCTTTTCTATAGAAAAGTTGACGATAGGAAGACTTTTCTATAGAAAAGTTGACGATAGGAAGACTTTTCTATAGAAAAATTGACGATAGGAAGACTTTTTTATAGAAAAGTTGACGATAGGAAGACTTTTTTATAGAAAAGTTGACGATAGGAAGACTTTTATATAGAAAAGTTGACGATAAGAAGACTCTTCTATAGAAAAGTTGACGATAGGAAGACTTTTCTATAGAAAAGTTGGCGATACGAAAGCTTTTATTTATTTTTATTAATTTATTTATTACATTTATTTAGAAAAGTTGACGATAGTAGGACATTTCTATAGAAAAGTGATGACATTTCTTTAGAAAAGTTGACGATAGGATGACATTTTTATTTACAACGGGGCGATGGAAAGACATTTCTATTGAAAACTTGACGATTGGAGGTCATTTCTATAGGAAGATAGGAGGACATTTCTATTGAAAACTTGATGTCAGGAGAAAATTTCTATAGAAAGATTGACGATAAGAGGACATTTCTTTATAAAAGTTGACGGTGGGAGGACATTTTTATAAAAAAGTTGATGATGGAAGGACATAACTATAAAAAAGTTGATGATAGGAGTAAATTTCTCACATGTTGTATTAAAATGTTTCTTGAATTCTTTTGCTAAAAAACATGAATTTCAATTTATTTAATTTTAATCAACATCAAATGTTCCCCCTACATTTACGCAAGCAAGCGATTTCAAGAAAAATGAGTGCAAGGTTTTAGAGAATCAAAGATATAAATTCTATTATAAAATTTCTATAGAAACAAAAAACAAATATTAATTGCACATTCTAACATTAGAATGAAGGAATCTAGTTCACAGTAAATATTTCGAAAACAAAATAATACAAAACAATATGGTTTCTATTGCTTTTCTTATTCGTTTATTTTTACGTGTTCGCCAACAAAAAAGTTTCCTTTTCATTTCACATGTCTATTATGGCACTCATACATTGAAATTACAATCACATGCAGCCATCAGTCGCTAAGCGAAAGGATAGAATCACACACATTCGCTTAAAAGTGCTCAATTGTGTTTGTGTAGGTGAGGGGTATTATTTGATGTTATACAAGATTTCAGAGTGAGATGAAAATGAAGAAGTCTTACTAAAACAACTAGTCTATCCCAAGCCAACAAATATGTAGTCATGTACAATATATTTTTAGGAATCTATTATATTCGTCCTGTATCAAAAAGCTAGAGACACAGCTACAGCAACGATAAGTTGTTGGCATATACGAGGGCCGGTTTTATAAGATAAAACAAGATTTTTAACTCTTTACTTAAAGATTGATTTACAAAGACATTTTTACAAAAAAAAAATTCACCCCTCTTACTAGCTGTCAACTGCAACATCAAGCCATATATTGGTGATATGTTGTACAAAACTATTTATACGTAACTTTATATTTGTTAAAACAATAAGAAAAATAGTTTCATACTTGTTCCAGTTTCTGCTCCTCCCACAAATCCTCCTCCACTTACTTGCGATCGTTTACGAGACAACAAAAGCTTCTTAGAAATTCTAACACTACAATGCCAACCAAGCAGCATGATGCAATTGTATGTAACTTAATTCTTTATACTTAAGTTCCATTTAATTTTTGCTAACAATTTTTTCCTAACCGATTTTATGTTTTTCCTTTGGCAGAGTTTTGTTTTATTCTTCTAAAACAATCAGAAACTGCAACTGACGCATTTTCTTATTGCGACAGTATTGTAAAACATTGTAAAGGAAAATTGAGCAGAAAAAATACCAACTTAGAAATGTTATAATGATTTAAAGAAACAAAAGTATAACAATTTTATGGTAAATGTGAGGTAACTTTAGAAGTCTAAGCAAAAAATAACGAATGTTTCATTGACGTATGAGTAATAAGAACGTATGAGTGATACAAAAGACAGTACGTATGATTAATAAGCAATGTGAAAAGCTGAAGATAGGACAAGTTTTCTATAGAAAAGCTGACGACAAGACAAGTTTTCTATAGAAAAGTTGACGACAAGACAAGTTTTCTATAGAAAAGTTGACGACAAGACAAGTTTTCTATAGAAAAGTTGACGACAAGACAAGTTTTCTATAGAAAAGTTGACGACAAGACAAGTTTTCTATAGAAAAGTTGACGACAAGACAAGTTTTCTATAGAAAATTTGACGACAAGACAAGTTTTCTATAGAAAAGTTGACGACAAGACAAGTTTTCTATAGAAAAGTTGACGACAAGACAAGTTTTCTATAGAAAAGTTGACGACAAGACAAGTTTTCTATAGAAAAGTTGACGACAAGACAAGTTTTCTATAGAAAAGTTGACGACAAGACAAGTTTTCTATAGAAAAGTTGACGACAAGACAAGTTTTCTATAGAAAAGTTGACGACAAGACAAGTTTTCTATAGAAAAGTTGACGACAAGACAAGTTTTCTATAGAAAAGTTGACGACAAGACAAGTTTTCTATAGAAAAGTTGACGACAAGACAAGTTTTCTTTAGAAAAGTTCAAGACAAGACAAGTTTTCTATAGAAAAGTTGACGGCAAGACAAGTTTTCTATAGAAAAGTTGACGACAAGACAAGTTTTCTATAGAAAAGTTGACGACAAGACAAGTTTTCTATAGAAAAGTTGACGACAAGACAAGTTTTCTATAGAAAAGTTGACGACAAGACAAGTTTTCTATAGAAACGTTGACGACAAGACAAGTTTTTTATAGAAAAGATGACGACAAGATGAGTTTTCTAAAGAAAAGTTGACGATAAGATAAGTTTTCTATAGAAAAGTTGACGACAGATAAGTTTTCTATAGAAAAGTTGACGACAAGATAAGTTTTCTATAGAAAAGTTGACGACAAGACAGGTTTTCTATAGAAAAGTTGACGACAAGACAAGTTTTCTATAGAAAAGTTGACGACAAGACAAGTTTTCTACAGAAAAGTTGACAACAAGACAAGCTTTCTATAGAAAAGTTGACGACAAGACATGTTTTCTATAGAAAAGTTGACGACAAGACAAGTTTTCTATAGAAAAGTTGACGATAGGACAACTTTAGGACAAGTTTTCTTAAGAAAAGTTGACGATAGCACAAGTTTTCTTTAGAAAAGTTGACGATAGGAAAAGTTTTCTTTAGAAAAGTTGACGATAGGAAAAGTTTTCTTGAGAAAAGTTGACGATAGGAAAAGTTTTCTTGAGAAAAGTTGACGATAGGAAAAGTTTTCTTGAGAAAAGTTGACGATAGGAGAAGTTTTCTTGAGGAAAGTTGACGTTAGGAAAAGTTTACTTTAGAAAAGTTGACAGCAAGTATTTTTGAGAAAAGTACACGATATATACATACAAAAAAATCTTTATAGAAAAGTTGATGATAGGCAAGTTTTCTTTTGAAATATTGCTCTGTATTCAAATAAAGTTTTAAATATAACTAAAACTAAAAAAAGACATATAAATTGTATCCGCTTTATTGACCTACTTTCGTCGTGATAGAAATTTAAGTATTTATGCAAAAAGACCTTGTAACAGAAGAAAACAGCTAAATTCCAAAACAACAAAATACGTGTACAATAGCATCAGAGTATTACTACGTGCTTTCAGCTAATCTGTAACAAATAACTCCACCAAACATATGGTTATTGGACAACAATGATTCGTTGGAATTGTTATCCCCACTTAACGAATTGACAGTTTTTGAACAGCAGCAAAGAGAAGATAGATAAAAAACGGCAACAGCACAATAACAACTAAAAACCCTAAGTGCTGCTGCAACAATAGTAAAATTCAAACTCGTTTAGAATACTAAATTCAATATTCCATTTTTCACAAAAAACAAAAGGACATACAAAACGAATCCTTGTTAAAGGAAATAAGTTACAACAAAAAAAAATAAAGTAAAGTATGAAAAACTTCCTTACAACCAAATGAAAATCTGTTGTAAGCATGTTCCAATTTTGTTGCTGATTTTCTTTTTTTTTCAAGTTTAAGGCACACGACTGTGAACTTTGTAACGAACGAACAATCCGCCAAACAGCATTTGTTAGAAGAAAGTACAAAATTGGAGGAAACAAAAAAACTGCAGTGACAGGATTAAGCAAACTCGATTGTTTTAGAAAAAAACAAAAATAGAAGAACAACTAAAAATGCCATATGTTTCAAAATGCGTTCAAGCAAAAAATATACTATATTTGAGCTGTTACTTTATCTCCAGTCCATTGCAGTTTTGAGACAGTTTAAGCGTTGGGAAAGTTGTGTCCATTTGTCTGATAGCAAAATTGTCAGGAGAGATAAGACAGTTTTTAAATGCTTAAAAGGACAGTATAGTCACAGTAGACTATGACTAGACTATGACTAGACTATGACTAGACTATGACTAGACTATGACTAGACTATGACTAGACTATGACTAGACTATGACTAGACTATGACTAGACTATGACTAGACTATGACTAGACTATGACTAGACTATGACTAGACTATGACTAGACTATGACTAGACTATGACTAGACTATGACTAGACTATGACTAGACTATGACTAGACTATGACTAGACTATGACTAGACTATGACTAGACTATGACTAGACTATGACTAGACTATGACTAGACTATGACTAGACTATGACTAGACTATGACTAGACTATGACTAGACTATGACTAGACTATGACTAGACTATGACTAGACTATGACTAGACTATGACTAGACTATGACTAGACTATGACTAGACTATGACTAGACTATGACTAGACTATGACTAGACTATGACTAGACTATGACTAGACTATGACTAGACTATGACTAGACTATGACTAGACTATGACTAGACTATGACTAGACTATGACTAGACTATGACTAGACTATGACTAGACTATGACTAGACTATGACTAGACTATGACTAGACTATGACTAGACTATGACTAGACTATGACTAGACTATGACTAGACTATGACTAGACTATGACTAGACTATGACTAGACTATGACTAGACTATGACTAGACTATGACTAGACTATGACTAGACTATGACTAGACTATGACTAGACTATGACTAGACTATGACTAGACTATGACTAGACTATGACTAGACTATGACTAGACTATGACTAGACTATGACTAGACTATGACTAGACTATGACTAGACTATGACTAGACTATGACTAGACTATGACTAGACTATGACTAGACTATGACTAGACTATGACTAGACTATGACTAGACTATGACTAGACTATGACTAGACTATGACTAGACTATGACTAGACTATGACTAGACTATGACTAGACTATGACTAGACTATGACTAGACTATGACTAGACTATGACTAGACTATGACTAGACTATGACTAGACTATGACTAGACTATGACTAGACTATGACTAGACTATGACTAGACTATGACTAGACTATGACTAGACTATGACTAGACTATGACTAGACTATGACTAGACTATGACTAGACTATGACTAGACTATGACTAGACTATGACTAGACTATGACTAGACTATGACTAGACTATGACTAGACTATGACTAGACTATGACTAGACTATGACTAGACTATGACTAGACTATGACTAGACTATGACTAGACTATGACTAGACTATGACTAGACTATGACTAGACTATGACTAGACTATGACTAGACTATGACTAGACTATGACTAGACTATGACTAGACTATGACTAGACTATGACTAGACTATGACTAGACTATGACTAGACTATGACTAGACTATGACTAGACTATGACTAGACTATGACTAGACTATGACTAGACTATGACTAGACTATGACTAGACTATGACTAGACTATGACTAGACTATGACTAGACTATGACTAGACTATGACTAGACTATGACTAGACTATGACTAGACTATGACTAGACTATGACTAGACTATGACTAGACTATGACTAGACTATGACTAGACTATGACTAGACTATGACTAGACTATGACTAGACTATGACTAGACTATGACTAGACTATGACTAGACTATGACTAGACTATGACTAGACTATGACTAGACTATGACTAGACTATGACTAGACTATGACTAGACTATGACTAGACTATGACTAGACTATGACTAGACTATGACTAGACTATGACTAGACTATGACTAGACTATGACTAGACTATGACTAGACTATGACTAGACTATGACTAGACTATGACTAGACTATGACTAGACTATGACTAGACTATGACTAGACTATGACTAGACTATGACTAGACTATGACTAGACTATGACTAGACTATGACTAGACTATGACTAGACTATGACTAGACTATGACTAGACTATGACTAGACTATGACTAGACTATGACTAGACTATGACTAGACTATGACTAGACTATGACTAGACTATGACTAGACTATGACTAGACTATGACTAGACTATGACTAGACTATGACTAGACTATGACTAGACTATGACTAGACTATGACTAGACTATGACTAGACTATGACTAGACTATGACTAGACTATGACTAGACTATGACTAGACTATGACTAGACTATGACTAGACTATGACTAGACTATGACTAGACTATGACTAGACTATGACTAGACTATGACTAGACTATGACTAGACTATGACTAGACTATGACTAGACTATGACTAGACTATAACTAGACTATGACTAGACTATGACTAGACTATGACTAGACTATGACTAGACTATGACTAGACTATGACTAGACTATGACTAGACTATGACTAGACTATGACTAGACTATGACTAGACTATGACTAGACTATGACTAGACTATGACTAGACTATGACTAGACTATGACTAGACTATGACTAGACTATGACTAGACTATGACTAGACTATGACTAGACTATGTCTAGACTATGACTAGACTATGACTAGACTATGACTAGACTATGACTAGACTATGACTAGACTATGACTAGACTATGACTAGACTATGACTAGACTATGACTAGACTATGACTAGACTATGACTAGACTATGACTAGATTATGACTAGACTATGACTAAACTATGACTAGACTATGACTAGACTATGACTAGACTATGACTAGACTATGTAAATGTGTACTATTTTTTTGGTTAGTGACTTTTTAAAGATTTAAAAATCTTAATGTCCAAAAGTCTTTAAAAATAATAAATTAAACACAATGATTATGCTTAAAACACATTATTTTTTATTTAACAATTTGAAATGTTAATGTTATACAAAATGTCATCAATATGTCATGTAAAGTTAAACCTTTTCTTACACACGCAGGCATGTTTACCAACCAAATTACACATGTATGTGTAAATATATACTTATATATTTATTTGTGTAGTTGTGTTTGTTTTTATTTTTGTATATTTACATTCATACATATGTAGAGTTTAAGCTTTTATATCTGAAAAATATGCATATATATCCTGCGTTCATATGTAAAGATACGGAAGAGCTTTTATCTTTAAGGTGTATTTAAATTATATCATTTCCTGAGTGTATGTGTTTTCGTATATTCAAATTGATATACATATGTATGTATGTATGTATGTATGTATGTATGTATGTATGTATGTATGTATGTATGTATGTATGTATGTATGTATGTATGTATGTATGTATGTATGTATGTATGTATGTATGTATGTATGTATGTATGTATGTATGTATGTATGTATGTATGTATGTATGTATGTATGTATGTATGTATGTATGTATGTATGTATGTATGTATGTATGTATGTATGTATGTATGTATGTATGTATGTATGTATGTATGTATGTATGTATGTATGTATGTATGTATGTATGTATGTATGTATGTATGTATGTATGTATGTATGTATGTATGTATGTATGTATGTATGTATGTATGTATGTATGTATGTATGTATGTATGTATGTATGTATGTATGTATGTATGTATGTATGTATGTATGTATGTATGTATGTATGTATTAAGATGATATGCCATGTCCTAGATCCGATAGACCATTTCAGTGGTATCATGTTTTAGGTCCATAGTATAAATTTTAAATAAAGTTATATCGAAAAGTTTGCAGGTTTTGGTATTTCTACCATTAATTCAAAGTAATAAATGAATAATTAGTAAGATTTTTTGTTTTTGGTAGATATGTTGTGGACTTTAGTAATACGTTTAAAATTACATGGTGTAGTTAAGGATGTCATTTCGGTATATATTAGAACGTGGGCATATAGCTATAACGATTTAGGTGCATTATATTTAAATCATAAAAACTAATCACTTTCCTTTTAATTTTCTACCAGTTGTTCATTTAGGTTACAATTAACTTTTTGCAACCTACTTTTCTCTATTTCCTAGTGTTTTAACAAATACAAAATATATTTAAGTCCTTTCAAGAAAAAATTAAGGAAATAAAATGATGAATAGTTTCTGCTTTTTATTTTTTGCTTGAGTCCTAATTTTTTTAAAAGACACAGCTTGTAATTAAGTTTGGCTATGGCAACATTTGTCAACTGACTACAAAAAATTCCATTAAGCAATTTTTGTCCGTCTGTCCCTGTGTCTGTTCTACACAAAAAAAAAAGAGGAAAGCAAATAAAATGAAAAAATAAATTAAAGAATTTTTTATTCTACGAGTATTTTATTTAGTATCAAAGTAGTTAAATAAGAAACTGTTGTCAAGAAATAAATAAATAAAAATGTTAACATTTAACTGGATATTGAAGAACAATTTCTTTAAAAATTTTTGTTTGTGTTCTTTTTTACTTTGAACAAAAACTCTTTACACATCTTGACGATGAAGGACTAAATTTTCCGGAAGGCGTTGTTGTCAAGTGTTTTCGGACGCTTTGTGTTTTTTTGTGATTTTGTATTAATTCCTTTGAAGTGCGTTTTTAATTAAAACGCACAAAGAAAATCAAAAAAAAATAATTAAGTAGAAATTGTAATATTTCCCAAATTAAGGATACTTTATATACTTTGGACACTCAAACTACAGTCAGGAAATACAGACTTTAGTCTGGACACATAAACAATAGTCTGGACACACAGACTATAGTTTAGACACAAAGGCTATAGTATAGACACACAGACTAAAGTCTATACACTCAAGCTATAGTCTGGAAAAATTTCTCATTTTTGCAGGAAATTTTTCAAAAATTTCTTATTTCTATAGGAAATTTCTCAAAAATTTCTTATTCGTCTACACCATTTTCTAAAAATGTCATATTTTTATAGAAAATGATTCAAAAATTTCCTATTTTTATAGGAAATTTTTCAAAAATTTCCTATTTTTACAGGAAATTTTCCTATTTTTATAGGAAATTTTTTAAAAATTTCCTATTTTTATAGGAAAATTTTCAAAAATTTCCTATTTTTATAGGAAATTTTTCAAAATTTTCCTATTTTTATAGGAAATTTTTCAAAAATTTCCTATTTTTATAGGAAATTTTTCAAAAATTTCCTATTTTTATAGGAAATTTTTCAAAAATTTCCTATTTTTATAGGAAATTTTTCAAAAATTTCCTATTTTTATAGGAAATTTTTCAAAAATTTCCTATTTTTATAGGAAATTTTTCAAAAATGTCCTATTTTTATAGGAAATTTTTCAAAAATTTCCTATTTCTATAGGAAATTTTTCAAAAATTTCCTATTTCTATAGGAAATTTTTCAAAAATTTCCTATTTCTATAGAAAATTTTTCAAAAATTTCCTATTTCTATAGGAAATTTTTCAAAAATTTCCTATTTCTATAGGAAATTTTTCAAAAATTTTCTATTTCTATAGGAAATTTTTCAAAAATTTCCTATTTCTATAGGAAATTTTTCAAAAATTTCCTATTTCTATAGGAAATTTTTCAAAAATTTCCTATTTCTATAGGAAATTTTTCAAAAATTTCCTATTTCTATAGGAAATTTTTCAAAAATTTCCTATTTTTATAGGAAATTTTTCAAAAATTTCCCATTGTTATAGGAAATTTTTCAAAAATTTCCTATTTTTATAGGAAATTTTTCAAAAATTTCCTATTTTTATAGGAAATTTTTCAAAAATTTCCTATTTTTATCAGAAATTTTTCAAAAATTTCCTATTTTTATCAGAAATTTTTCAAAAATTTCCTATTTTTATAGGAAATTTTTCAAAAATTTCCCATTGTTATAGGAAATTTTTCAAAAATTTCCTATTTTTATAGGAAATTTTTCAAAAATTTTCTATTTTTATAAGAAATTTTTCAAAAATTTCCTATTTTTATACAAAATTTTTCAAAAATTTCCTATTATTATACAAAAATTTTCAAAAATTTATTATATTTATACAAAATTTTTCAAAATTTCCTATTTTTATAGGAAATTTTTCAAAAATTTCTTATTGTTATAGGAAATCTTTAAAAAATTTCTTATTTTTATAGGAAATCTTTCAAAACAATTTTTGTAAAAATTTCTCATTTTTCAAAGAAATTATTAAAAAATTTCTTATTTTTATAGGAAATTTTACAAAAATTTCTTATTTTTATAGGAAATTTTTCAAAAATTTCTTATTTTTATACAAAATTTCTCAAAAATGTCTTATTTTTATAGGAAATTTCACAA
The DNA here is from genome assembly GCA_933228675.1 of Stomorhina lunata. Taxonomy (NCBI): domain Eukaryota; kingdom Metazoa; phylum Arthropoda; class Insecta; order Diptera; family Rhiniidae; genus Stomorhina; species Stomorhina lunata. The sequence continues at coordinate 25,889,086 of OW121741.1, read as the reverse complement.
AAATTTCTAATTTTTACAAGAAATTTTATAAAAATTTCTTATTTTTATAGGAAATTTTACTAAGATTTCTTATTTTTATAAGAAATTTTAAAATTTTTTTTAATAGGAAATTTTTTAAAAAATGTATTATTTTATAAGAAATTTTAGTCTGCACCCACAGACTATAGTCTTGACACAAAGACTTTAGTCTGGACACAAGCACTAGTCTCAGACTATAGTCTGATCACACAGCCAATTGTTTGGACACTCAGACTTTAGTGTGGACACACAGACTATAGTCTGCACATACAAACTTTAGTCTGGACACAGAAACTATAGTCTGTGTATCCTATAGTCTGGACACACAGACTATTGTCTGGACTCACAGACTATAGTATGGACACACAGGCGAAAGTCTAGACACAGACTATATACCTGCTAAAATTTTACCTATAGCCTACTCACAATACAACATCAACATCAACAAAACAAAATATTATTATTATTCGCATCAAACTTAAAGTCGAACAATATTAAATTCTAATTAAAACTTTTCCTGTAACTACTCCTCACATTTTTTGTTTTTCCAGTATATTTTATTTAGTTGTTATAATAAATTTTATTTTTCACATAATACGGGTCGCATAGTTTCGTATAAATATTTGTTTTTGGTTTTTGCTACAATTAAATTCTGTAGGTTGATTTTTACGCTTTATTGCTGTGTAAATAATGCATTTTAAGCACTCATCGCAGTGGAAAGCAACTTCTTAATTTATGCAGTGCTAAACAGCGTTATGTGTACATGCAACAAATAAGAGGACTCGTACTGTAGTAGCAGCAACAACAGCAATATCAGCTACAAGACCATACAACAGCAACGCCACCTACACAACATTGGCAGTAGCAGCAACAACAACGACGATGACGACAATAGCAAAACACCAAACATCCAGCCAAGCAAGAGCCTGTAAACTGGCAGTCAGTCATATAGACGGAAGGGTAACCATGCACTAAAACCCGGCATTCAGAGAAAATCGTAGCCAAATTAAGGCTTATAAAGACATGTTAAGTGCGCTATATACTCGTATTCGGATATAACTCCCTGTGCCTAGTTTCTGTAACTCTCGCATCGATAAATTATTCGAGTGGAACAATGAAAATGAAAAAGAAACTAGTTGAATTGAAACAAAATGTCATTTTTTTTCACCCAAGTGTTTCTGTAATTTATTTTTGTGAGAACTATCTGTCATTCAGCAACTTACGTCAAATTTATTGGAAATGTGCGAGTAAAACTGTTTCTGTAAGCGAATGATGCGAAAAGTTTTTCATTTTATCTGTCGAAACAATTCGCACATATTAAAGGCGTCGAAAAAGAAACATTTGAACTAAAAAGTAAAAACAAATACATAATTAAAACATATAATTAAATAAAATGTAATCAATCGCTTCATTTTATTTATTCAAATATTTTCCATTTTAATTAATTTCAGAAAATTTAAAGAATATCAAAAATATTTCGGCGATCGTTTTGTTCGGCAACTAACAACACCACACTAAACATTTAAAATAATATATAAATATATATGTCTATATATAGGAATATCTATTTTTTCTTATTTTAAATTAATTTTTTAATTTTTTTGATGATAAGTTTTTACTTTTTCTACCAGCTGTTTACTTTTTGACAGATGTATTGGAAATTTCCATTAAAAACGTAATCAGTGTTGCTAGTACTCACTTTGTGTTACAGAAACACTTTTTTCTCCCAGGTCGAGAAACGGTGGAATATTTTGTTTCATACTTTTCGCCGTGAAAACTTATCACTTTGAGTTAAAGAAACGACCTACTGATTATGATATACTTGAAGGCATAAAACGAAACCCCAATTACTTTAATATATGCAGCAAAATATTCCTACAGCTGAAAAATTATTGAAAAACTTCCTATAAAAATAGACAGTTTTTGAAAAATTTCCTACAAAAATAGAAAATTTTTGAAAAATTTCCTTTAAAAATAAAAATTTTTTGAAAAATTTCCTATACCAATAGAAAATTTTTGAAAAATTTCCGATTCAAATAGAATTTTTTTTTTTAATTTTTTTTATAAAAATAGAAAATTTTAGAAAAATTTCCTATAAAAATAGAAAATTTTAGAAAAATTTCCTATAAAAATAGAAAATTTTAGAAAAATTTCCTATAAAAATAGAAAATTTTTGAAAATTTTCCTATAAAAATAGAAAATTCTTGAAAAATTTCCTATAAAAATAGAAAATTTTTGAAAATTTTCCTATAAAAATAGAAAATTTTTGAAAAAATTCCTATGAAAATAGAAAATTTTTAAAAAATTTCCTATAAAAATAGAAACTTTTTTAAAAATTTCCTATAAAAATAGAAAATTTTTGAAAAATTTCCTATAAAAATTGAAAATTTTTGAAAAATTTCTTATAAAAATAGAAAATTTTTGAAAAATTTCCTATAAAAATAGAAAATTTTTGAAAATTTTCCTATAAAAATAGAAATTTTTTTAAAAATTTCCTATAAAAATAGGAAATTTTTGAAAAATTTCCTATAAAAAATGAAACTTTTTGAAAAATTTCCTATAAAAAAAAATTTTTGAAAAATTTCCTATAAAAAAGAAAATTTTTGAAAAATTTCCTATAAAAATAGAAAATTTTTTAAAAATTTCCTATAAAAATAGTAAATTTTTGAAAAATTTCCTATAAAAATAGGAAATTTTTGAAAAATTTCCTATAAAAATAGTAAATTTTTGAAAAATTTCCTATAAAAATAGTAAATTTTTGAAAAATTTCCTATAAAAATAGTAAATTTTTGAAAAACTTCCTATAAAAATAGTAAATTTTTGAAAAATTTCCTATAAAAATAGTAAATTTTTGAAAAATTTCCTATAAAAATAGTAAATTTTTGAAAAATTTCCTATAAAAAAAATTTTTGAAAAATTTCCTATAAAAAAGAAAATTTTTGAAAAATTTCCTATAAAAATAGAAAATTTTTTAAAAATTTCCTATAAAAATAGTAAATTTTTGAAAAATTTCCTATAAAAATAGGAAATTTTTGAAAAATTTCCTATAAAAATAGAAAATTTTTGAAAAATTTCCTATAAAAATAGTAAATTTTTGAAAAATTTCCTATAAAAATAGTAAATTTTTGAAAAATTTCCTATAAAAATAGAAAATTTTTGAAAAATTTCCTATAAAAATAGTAAATTTTTGAAAAAAAAATGCCTAAAAAAAATAGTGAATTTTTAAAAAAATTTCCTATAAAAATTGAAAATTTTTGAAAAATTTTCCTATAAAAATAGTAAATTTTTGAAAAATTTCCTATAAAAATAGTAAATTTTTAAAAAATTTCCTATAAAAATAGTAAATTTTTGAAAAATTTCCTATATTTAAAAATAGTGAATTTTTGAAAATTTTCCTATAACAAAAGGTAAATTTTTGAAAAATTTCCTATAGAAATAGTAAATTTTTAAAAAATTTCCTATAAAAATAGTAAGTTTTTGAAAAATTTCCTATAAAAAAAGGAAATTTTTGAAAAATTTCCTATAAAAATAGTAAATTTTTGAAAAATTTCCTATAAAATAGTAAATTTTCGAAAAATTTCCTATAAAAATAGCAAATTTTTCAAAAATTTCCTATAAAAATAGATAATTTTTGAAAAATTTCCTATAAAAATAGAAAATTTTTGAAAAATTTCCTATAAAAATAGTAAATTTTTCAAAAATTTCTTATAAAAATAGAAAATTTTTGAAAAATTTCTTGTAAAAATAGAAAATTTTTGAAAAATTTTCTATGAAAATAGAAAATTTTTGAAAAATTTCTTGTAAAAATAGAAAATTTTTGAAAAATTTCTTGTAAAAATAGAAAATTTTTGAAAAATTTCCTATTGAAATAGAAAATTTTTGAAAAATTTCCTATAAAAATATAAAATTTTTGAAAAATTTAAATTTTTCCATAGAAAAATTACTTTGTGTTCAATTTTTTTATAGAAAAATTCATTTGTGTTAAATTTTTCTATAGAAAATTTATTTGTGTTAAACTTTTCTATAGAAAAATTCTTTTGTGTTAAATTTTTCTTTTTTTTTTTCATATGTTGCCAACTGCATTGTAAACTGAACATACCTAATATTTAAACGTGGTCTACTAGTTTCAACAAAATGTCATAGCTGTTCATACAAAACTATACTCATACATACGAACATGTGTAATAATACGCTAAAATGAGTTAGTGTATGTATGAGATTTTTATTCGCAACGAAAAATCCATTTACATACATTTAACATTGGCAATAGGAGCCAACACACTCAGAGTTGGTTTAAGGCTCCTAAAAAAACAGCTACAATATACAGATTTTCGCGAAATTTTATTAAAAAAAATTTTAAATTTTTTTATACACATACATAAGTATATAAAGGAGTATAAGTGGAAAAAACGCAACATAGTTGAGTCGAAACGGGTGTGTTTCTTTAGAGTAAAATTTACATAATTTTATTTTTTCATACGAATTTCTTTTTTTTCGCATTTCCCTCTTATACATGAACGTTTTTACTTATACATAAATACATTTTACTTAGCATATATTAAAGTTGGCCAACAATTTTTGTGTGTGTTAACTCCTGTTGGTTTAACGTTGAAAGTTTGTTGGTAGGCACCTGAACAGGTAAGAGTATTTTGTAGCATTTCTGTAGTCATAAATTTACGGTTTTGTTTGTAAAAGATGGTGGCAGCGGCTGTGTTTGGTTGTGTTGGGGTGTTGATAAAGCTGTTAAAAGAAAATGATTTATACTTAAAATCAGACAAAATATGCAAAATTGTTTTTTTTTTTGTGTTCGAGACTATTTTAAAAGGAAATGGACTATATTAAATGTTGAAAATAAAAATCACTGAAAATGTGTGTAAAGAAGGTGTGTATGGGAAAGGAGGTGGTACTTATTGGAAAATACTTAGGAGTTAATGTTTTATTAATGACATTAAGGGAATTTTTAACTTCTTTTTTAGGGAAATATCTTAAAGGTCATGGTGTGATAGCTATTAAACGGTTTTGAATACTAAAATTTAGGACTATTGAGTTACAAGATAAGGCATCACTGGTCATTTGACTATATAAAGATATACTAAATTGCCTCAATAAATTTATGGTATAACTAATTTTTTCAATATTTAATATTTTAACTTTAAATTTTATATCCCACCCATTTTCTCAAAGATTAATGATGTTTAAAATAAGTCTCTTGATGACAACCAAAAAAATCCTCCCTTACACTCTCCCTTTTCTTTCCGAAGCCGCATAAAAAATAAAACATTCAAGGGAAATTAAAAAGAAATTAAGAAAATAAATGAGCTCAACCACCAGCAAATAGCGGAAACAGCAAAATCATGTCCTTTGAGGGTAATAATGGCGAACTCTGGAAAAAGGCAGAGCTTACTTAAGGAAGGACCATAACAAAATATAGACCAATAATTTATGTGTTAAATGCAATTAATGCAGTTTATAATGTTTTACTCCTCTTTTATAAGTTTATTTTTTATTTCTCCTACTTTACGAGTTTTCTTGTTTAAGGAATAAACTTAAGCCAAAAGAAGATTTTGGCCAACACAAAAAAAATGGTCAACAAGAGCTTATAAAGTTTTAGAACAATAGAAATTTCTTAGAATTAAGTTAAACTTAAGGCGTATTTCAAATATGGCAATGGCAGTTAATGCCAGGGGATAATGTTTAAAAATACGCAGTTATAGCAAAGTTTAATTTTTATTTTGGGAGATGAGATTTTTTATGGCTTTTTAATGGTTTCTGGTAGTCAATAACAGTAAAAATTAAACATTTTCTATTTTTATAGGAAATTTTTCAAAAATTTACTATTTTTTAATAGGAAATTTCTCAAAAATTTTCTATTTTTTAATAGGAAATTTTTCAAAAATTTACTATTTTTTATAGGAAATTTTCCAAAAATTTACTATTTTTTAATAGGAAATTTTTCAAAAATTTACTATTTTTTAATAGGAAATTTTTCAAAAATTTACTATTTTTTAATAGGAAATTTTTCAAAAATTTACTATTTTTTAATAGGAAATTTTTCAAAAATTTACTATTTTTTAATAGGAAATTTTTCAAAAATTTACTATTTTTTAATAGGAAATTTTTCAAAAATTTACTATTTTTTAATAGGAAATTTTTCAAAAATTTACTAATTTTTAATAGGAAATTTTTCAAAAATTTACTATTTTTTATAGGAAATTTTCCAAAAATTTACTATTTTTTAATAGGAAATTTTTCAAAAATTTACTATTTTTTAATAGGAAATTTTTCAAAAATTTACTATTTTTTATTAGGAAATTTTTCAAAAATTTACTATTTTTTAATAGGAAATTTTTCAAAAATTTACTATTTTTTAATAGGAAATTTTTCAAAAATTTACTATTTTTTAATAGGAAATTTTTCAAAAATTTACTATTTTTTAATAGGAAATTTTTGAAAAATTTACCATTTTTTAATAGGAAATTTTTCAAAAATTTACTATTTGTTAATAGGAAATTTTTCAAAAATTTACTATTTGTTAATAGGAAATTTTTCAAAAATTTACTATTTTTTAATAGGAAATTTTTCAAAAATGTACTATTTTTTAATAGGAAATTTTTGAAAAATTTACCATTTTTTAATAGGAAATTTTTCAAAAATTTACTATTTGTTAATAGGAAATTTTTCAAAAATTTACTATTTTTTAATAGGAAATTTTTCAAAAATTTACTATTTTTTAATAGGAAATTTTTCAAACATTTACTATTTTTTAATAGGAAATTTTTAAAAAATTTACTATTTTTTAAAGATTTCCTATTTTTTAATAGGAAATTTTTTAAAGATTTCCTATTTTTTAATAGGAAATTTTTCAAAAGTTTCCTATTCTTTAATAGGAAATTTTTCAAAAATTTACTATTTCTACAGCAAATTTTTCAAAAATTTACTATTTTTATAGGAAATTTTTCAAAAATTTACCATTTTTATAGGATTTTTTTTTTTTAATAATTTATTTTTATAGAAATTTTTCAAAAAATTATTTTAATAGAAAAATTAAAAAAAAATACAAATTTTCTATAAAAATTTTTCCTTAATAAAAAATTTTCTGTAGAAATTTTTTCTTAATGAAAAATTTTCTATCGCAATTTTTTTCTTAATAAAAAATTTTCTATAGAAATTTTTTCTTAATGAAAAATTTGCTATAGAAATTTTTTCATTAAGAAAAAATTTCTATTGAAATTTTTTCTTAATGAAAAATTTTCTATAGATTTTTTTCTTAACGAAAAATTTTCTATTGAAATTTTTTCTTAATGAAAAATTTTTTATATAAACTTTTTCTTAATGAAAATTTTTTTCTATAGTAATTTTTTCTTACTGAAAAATTTTCTATATAAATTTTTTCTTATTGAAAAATTTTCTATAGAAATTTTTTCTTAATGAAAAATTTTCTATAGAAATTTTTTCTTAATGAAAAATTTTTTATTAAAAAAATTTTTATTAAGAAAAAATTTCTATAGAATTTTTTTATTATTTTTTCTTAATGAAAAATTTTTATAGAAATTTTTTTCTTATTGAAAAATTTTCTATAGAAATTTTTTCGTAATGAAAGATTTTCTATAGACATTTTTTAATGAAAATTTTCTATAGAAATTTTTTCTTAATGAAAAATTTTCTAAAGAAGTTTTTTTTAATGAAAAATTTTCTATAGAAATTTTTTCTTATTGAAAAATTTTCTATAGAAATTTTTTCTTAATGAAAAATTTTCTATAGAAATTTTTTCTTAATGAAAAATTTTCTATAGAGTTTTTTCTTAACGAAAAATTTTCTATAGAAATGTTTCTTAATGAAAAATTTTCTATAGAAAATTTTTTTAATGAAAAATCTTCTATAGAAATTTTTTTAATGAAAAATTTTCTATAGAAATTTTTTTAATGAAAAATTTTCTATAGAAATTTTTTCTTAATGAAAAATTTTTTTAGAAATTTTTTCTTAATGAAAAATTTTCTATACAAATTTTTTCTTAATGAAAAATTTTCTATACAAATTTTTTCTTAATGAAAAATTTTCTATACAAATTTTTTCTTAATGAAAAATTTTCTATAGAAATTTTTTCTTAATGAAAAATTTTCTATAGAAATTTTTTCTTAATGAAAAATTTTCTATAGAAATTTTTTCTTAATAAAAAATTTCTATAGAAATTTTTTCTTAACAAAAAATTTCTATAGAAATTTTTTCTTAATGAAAAATTTTCTATAGAAATTTTTTCTTAATGAAAAATTTTCTATAGAAATTTTTTGTTAATGAAAAATTTTCTATAGAAATTTTTTTAATATAAAAAAATTTTCATAGAATATTTTTTAATATGAAAAAATTTCTATAAAAATTTTTTAATATGAAAAAATTTGATTTGATTGTGGGGCTTTATCAATTCTAATGCCAATACAGAAAAGTTCGCAGGGAAGTCAATATTCAAGACTGTATTCCTGAAATTTTCTATTTTTCAAAAATTTTGAATTTTTATGTTTATAAGAAATTTTCTATTGTTATAACAAATTTTGAAAAAATTTTCTATCTTTATGCGAAATTTTTAAAAATTTTGTTGTTTTTATAATTTTAAAATTTTTTAGTTTTATAGAAAAATATATGTAAAAAAAGTTTAAACTGGAAAATTTTGGATTTTGAAATTTGTTTAAAATTATAAAATAGAATTATTTATATCAATTATAAAACTTATAACACATTAGGATCCAAGTTAAATATTCTTAGAAAAATATTTTAATTGCCTTTTTTGCATATACTTTTAATGAAGGAAATTGTTAAAATATATTAACTCTTTATCTGAAGTGTTATGTCCTAATTTTGGAATTAAACAATATTTCAATTATGATGTATTTAACTTTCAATTATTGATATTTACGAATTAATATGAAATTCTGAAGTATAAAATCTTCATTCTTAAAATTTGAAGATTTTTTTTAATTCAAGCAAGTTTTCATACAAGTTCAAAATACTTTCATTGATCTTAAAAAAAAACTTTAAGCTTAATATTGGAAAAAATCGAATTTTAATGTATGCCCTTTGCAAACAATATATTTTCATATCGTAATCTCTAATCGACTTTTATGCTTCATAAATTTCTTTTATTAATTTTTGGGTTATAGTATATACTTAAATCTACATATGGAAGCCCTCAATTTTCTCCTCCCTTTTCCCCTTTTTGGAAATAGTTTACTATTTAATTTTTGTTTGCAATCGCCCAAAATCTATTAAACACTTCCCTAATTACTACCAAATACAAACATTATAATTGCCTTGCAACCATCCAGCCAACTGCCAGTTTCAAACACTTGCAAAAAGCCCTGCAGTTTAAAAATTGGGGAACATTTCCAAAATTTGTAAAAATCAAAAATAATGGTTTGGTGATAGGCTATGAAAGACAATTAAGTATCTTGCATTCTTATAGGTTTTTGATCCTGTAAAGTCTAGTCAAATTAATGATTTTGAAGACAGTCTCTTCATTTTGGACTGCTAGGCTAAGAAACAATGCATTTTCGACCCAAACAAAACCAACATTAAACATAAACCGAATTGAAAATGAAGCCAAAAACCAAAACCTACTGGTTGGAGTGAAAAAATGATGTCCGTCTGTGTTTATGTTCGACCAGAAACCAATAACAAATGTTTGTAAAGTTTTGTGTTGGGGGCAATATTTTGAACCAGTTAAAGTTTTTTTTATATGGTCCTAATAAGCTAAAATATTTAAACAAAATTTTTATATAACGTGAAAATGAAATTACAGTTTGGAAATAAAGATAATAATTAAGCGAAATGTGTGTGATAAAGCGACAAACAATTGTTAGTAGTGGCTAATAAAATTATATGCATACTTTTAGGGGTTAGTCACTTTTATGTAGCCAACTTCATTAAGGCCTAAAGTAAACAGCTTTTTTAATTTGCGAGTCAAAATGAATTTTTCTATAGAAAAATTTGTCACAAATGAATTCTTCTACAAACAAATTTGTCACAAATAAATTTTTCTATAGAAAAATTTGTCACAAATGAATTTTTTTATAGAAAAATTTGTCACAAATGAATTTTTCTATAGAAAAACTTGTCACAAATGAATTTTTCTGTAGAAAAATTTGTCACAAATTAATTTTTCAATAGAAAAATTTTTCACAAATTATTTTTTCTATAGAAAAATTTGTCTCAAATGAATTTTTCTATAGAAAAATTTGTCTCAAATGAATTTTTTTATAGAAAAATTTGACTCAAATGAATTTTTCTATAGAAAAATTTTTCACAAACTAATTTTTCTATAGAAAAATTTGTCACAAATGAATTTTTCTCTAGTAAGATTTGTCACAAATAAATTTTTCTATTAAAAATTTTGTCACAAATGAATTTTTCTAGAGAAAAATTTGTCTCAACTAAATTTTTCTATAGAAAAATTTTTCTCAACTAAATTTTTATACGAAATTTTTCAAAAATTTACTTTTTTTTATAGGAAATTTTTAAAAAATTTACAACTTTTATAGAAATTTTTAATAATTTTCTATTTTTGTAGGATATTTTTCAAAAATTTACTACTTTTACAGGAAATTTACTATTTTGATAGAAAATTTTTCAAAAATTTATTATATTAATAGAAAATTTTTCAAAAATTTCCTATTTTTATAGAAAATTTTTCAAAAATTTTATATTTTTATAGAAATTTTTTCAAAAATTTTCTATTTTTATAGAAAATTTAAATTTTTTTTATTTTCTTATAGAAAATTAAAAATTTTTTTTTTTTATAGAAAATTTTTCTAAAATTTTCTATTTTTATAGGAAATTTTTCTAAAATTTTCTATTTTAAAAGGAAATTTTTCAAAAATTTTCTATTTTTACAGGAAATTTTTCAAAAATGTTCTATTTTTACAGGAAATTTTTCAAAAATTTCCTATTTTTATAGGAAATTTTTCAAAAAAATTTACTATTTTTATAGGATATTTTTAAAAAATTTACTATTTTTATAGAAAGTTTTTCAAGTTTTCTATTTTTATAGAAAATTTTTCAAAAATTTATTATTTTAATAGAAAAGTTTTCACTAATTTCCTATTTTTATAGAAAATTTTTCAAAACTTTTCTATTTTTATAGAAAATTTTCAAAAATTATCTATTTTTATAGAAAATTATCTATTTTTATAGAAAATTTTTATTTTTATAGAAAATTTTTCAAAAATTTTTCTAATTTTATAGGAAATTTTTCAAAAATTTTCTATTTTTATAGGAAATTTTTCAAAAATTTTCTATTTTTATAGGAAATTTTTCAAAAATTTTCTATTTTTATAGGAAATTCTTCAAAAATTTTCTATTTTTATAGGAAATTTTTCAAAAATTTTCTATTTTTATAGGAAATTTTTCAAAAATTTTCTATTTTTATAGGAAATTTTTCAAAAATTTTCTATTTTTATAGGAAATTTTTCAAAAATTTTCTATTTTTATAGGAAATTTTTCAAAAATTTCCTATTTTTATAGGAAATTTTTCAAAAATTTTCTATTTTTATAGGAAATTTTTCAAAAATTTTCTATTTTTATAGGAAATTCTTCAAAAATTTTCTATTTTTATAGGAAATTTTTCAAAAATTTTCTATTTTTATAGGAAATTTTTCAAAAATTTTCTATTTTTATAGGAAATTTTTCAAAAATTTTCTATTTTTATAGGAAATTTTTCAAAAATTTTCTATTTTTATAGGAAATTTTTCAAAAATTTTCTATTTTTATAGGAAATTTTTCAAAAATTTTCAATTTTTATAGGAAATTTTTCAAAAATTTTCTATTTTTATAGGAAATTTTTCAAAAATTTTCTATTTTTATAGGTAATTTTTCAAAAATTTACCATTTTTATAGGATTTTTTTCAAAAATTTCCTATTTTTATAGGAAATTTTTCAAAAATTTCCAATTTTTATAGGAAATTTTTCAAAAATGTACTATTTTTATAGGAAATTTTTCAAAAATTTACTATTTTTATAGGAAATTTTTCAAAAATTTCCTACTTTTCTAGGAAATTTTTCAAAAATTTCCTACTTTTCTAGGAAATTTTTCAAAAATTTCCTATTTTTCTAGGAAATTTTTCAAAAATTTCCTATTTTTCCAGGAAATGTTTCAAAAATTTCCTATTTTTATAGGAAATTTTTCAAAAATTTCCTGAGAAGAATGAAAATATTCTTTCTTCATAATACTTTAAAACAATACTAACTTTAGAAACGGCTTAAATGTCATTTGTATGAATCTATGCACTTCTTTCGAAGAAAACATGATTAAATTATGGATCATGAAACGTTTGCAAGCTTTATATTACATTTCCACTTAATTTTCCAAATAGAAGTTGTAATTGAATTGTAATTTCTTACAAAATTCTAAAGATTTTTAAACTGACGTTGATTAACTTTTCACCTGTTGTTTAGGTGGTACAGGAAATCTGTGGCTAGATGAATTTGTATGAAGACTCAGGGATGTATTACAAGATTGATTACAAAATTATGAGTTATTTGTTTTACCGGGGAATAAGTGTTAGAGTTACCACAATGTAGATTGTGATATGAAACTGTTAAAATTGTCATTTAATTTTCTTTGAAGTAATTCTTCTAAGCGAACATTGTCAATATTTTAATGTTTGAAGAACATGTTGTTAGAAAAAGGAACCTTTACTCTTTACTTTAAAAACTATTAAGCAGCCCTTTCCTATATAAAGTTCACATTTATGAAAGACATTTCAAGGAAACAGAAACTTTACCTCATTTTCAATGTAGCCTCAACCCATACATCCCATTCATATAAACAGATAAATTGCTTTACGTCCATTTTTAACCAATACTTCAATACCTGTCCTAAATCTCCTACAATTGCTGCAACCCAGTTGCAATCACACAGCATTAATCCTGTTGTTGATGAAATAGTAGAAAATAGAAAATAAATTTTGAAATGTACACGTTCCATAAACGCCTGGATGAATGGTCCAATGAAATTGTAATAACTCGTCCCATATTGTCTTACAAAGATGTTTTTCTATTCCACTAAAAACGAAAACGTAAAATAAGACCTAACTAATTTGCCTGCCTGAATACGTAACAATTAAAAAGGGAATTATTGATGTTTATTAAGGTAATTTTCAATTTGTAGGTTTTATTTGTAAGTTTGTTACAATTTGTTCGCCTTTACTGTTGTCTGTTGTGTGACATTTGATGAGGAAAAAGTTCGTTATTTTCATACTATACTTAGAAAAGGCGACGTGTGATTGGTAGTTTGTTGCGAAGAATTTTCAATTAAAAAGGACTAGCTGCCATCATAGTCAAATTATTGGATGCTTAATGAAGAAGATAGATCTTAAGTTAATTAAGACCTTTTTCCCTTAACAAATTTATTTGTTATTTTGCTTACAATGTAGTAGTCCCCTCCACAGCAGCAGGGTTGAGAAAAATTATGGCTACTTCACAGTGCACAGTTTTTTATAACAAGATATATCAAAGATATTGAACAACATAAAGTAAAGAATCGCTACTTTTGAATTGTCACGTTAATAGCATCTACTACTGTAATGAGTCCTCCAAGGATAGTTCTGCACTGAGTCAAGTCTTAAAATTGTAACTGAAATTCCTGGCTAAACGGACAGGATCTTTATCTCTTCTATGTGGAGGGAGATCTATGTGGAGGGAGATCAAAGTTGTAGTTTTAAACCTATGAACCAGTCTTTGTGCCTCCTAAAGACTGTGAAAAGCCTAATCGATAGGTACCTTAGAGAAAATACCGACCAGAGAAGTTTAAGTTGAGTTCTCTTTTTTTGTTTGTTTAGAACCAGCACGCAGGGGATGTCCCCCACTTATCTCTGCATTGTGTTGGAACTGGATAGGTTATGGGAAGGAGGAAAGAGGTAGTAGTGTCTGTGGATACTAGATTCAATTTTCATATATTGCAACTGACAGAAAAAACTTCTGCGGGAAGTGAGTTCGACATATGTACTGTACGGTTAATGAACAAACTTTCTTTGTTCGGTCCACTAGCACATCAACCACAAATGTATGTGATCTAATGGATTGACGTGCGTTGCATAAGAATCTTTGGGTTTCGGGATTGTCAGAACACATTCCAAAATAGTACCTATAGAAGAGTGTTATAGAACCCACATTGCGGTGTCATTGGATCTGCGGTGAGTTTATGCGCAAGTATACAACACTGAGTCTTACGTGCATTAAAGTCGACTCTGTTCACACGACCCCATTTGTAAACGGTTTCGAGACTGCGATTTAATGAATCATACCTGGTTTCGGGCAAATTTTAAAGTTTACATACACATAGTTCACATATTTTGCATAGTTTACAGTTTAACGTATTTTGAATAATTGGTCATACTAACTTAGAAACCTCCGTTGACTCATGAGCAACAACTTTGCTAAAGATTAGAGCCCGATCAAATGCACAGTTTACGATTTAATTTATTTTGTGTATTTTTAGTGGCGCCACCTAACGGAAAATGTTTATACCAACTAAGAAACCTTTGTCGGCTCGTGAACAACTACTTTGCTAAAGATCATAGCATGATCAAATGCACAAATTTACTATTTAATTCACTTTGAGTAATTTTAAGTGCTGCCACCTGTCGGAAATTGCTAATACCAACTAAAAAACCTTCGTATGCTTATGCGTAACAACTTTGCTAATGATCATAGCATGATCAAATGCACAGTTTACAATTTCACTTTGAGTAATTTTCAATTGCGCCACCTGTCGGACTTTGGTCATACCAATTAATAAACCTTCGTCGGCTTATTCGCAACAACTTTTCTAAAGATCATAGCATGATCAAATACACAGTTTACGATTTAACTCACTTTAGTTTTTCGTAGCGCCACCTGTCGGAAATTGTTCACACCAACTAAGAAACCTTCGCCAGTTCATGCGCTAAAACTTTGCTAAAGATCGTAGCATGATCAAATGCACAGCTTACGATTAAATTCGTTTTGAGTAATTTTCAGTGGCACCACCTGTCGGATATTGGTCTTACCAACTTAAAAACCTCCGCCGGCTTATCCGCAATATCTTCTTTAAAGAGCATAACATGATGAAATGCATAGTTTACTATTCTATAAAGAACATACAGACAGACAAACATTCATTTGCCTAAAAGCTATAACATTACTAATTCTGTCCCCTATTTTATCCCCTAATTTCCAAAAAATTCCATTTGCTTATTAGCTACTTCTTTAGACCAACTGAATTCGGCACATTTTATAAAAAAGCAGTTAACATACTCGTATTGTTCCTATTGATAATACTTCATGTAGTGTTAAGATATCATTTTATCCCTTTTTTACCCGTTTTGGCCCCCGAAATCAAAAAAGTACCAAATACGTAATCAATATTTTTTCACATCTATTGATTGCAGTACAAAGTTCTTTTCTTGGTTGTTAGCCTCACCCTTTTTAGAGATTGGCGTTACATTAGCAACCTTCTAACACATAGGAAATTCTCCGGCATGGTATAGAAAAGGTTTGCTAATGGACGAGCTAGCGTCGAAGAGCACTACTTCAAGACCAGTGATCGTTCAACCCCTGTCAGTGGTTGGACTCTTTCTGGCAAGAGCGAACTTGTATGAATGTCCATTTTACTCGGATATAAGTGACCTAGAAGATAAAGGGGTGTTTAGGACTGCGGATGGTTATGATGTGAGTGGGGGTGCTTGGTACCCATGATAGAGTGAGAAAGTCTGACTCACACTTTGCATTGCGTTTTTGAGTGCTAGGGAGTAATACGATTTAGGTGAGTTGGCTACGTTGGTTGAGACAGCTTAGTGTGATTGTGGCGCAGAGTTTGAGGATGAGGAAGCATGAGTTGTATGAATGCGCGAATTACTCGGACATAGGGGAAATAAGAGGTTAAAGGGTATTTAGTACTGAGGACGGTTATGATGTCTGTGGGGTGCTTGGTACTCAGTATAGAGTTAGAATTTTGAGTCGGCATGCATTAGTTTAATAGGAGAAGAGTGGGTTTTGTCACTGCTATGGAGTAACACAATTTGGGTGTATGGGCTCCATTGGGGTCAGGCTCAATCCTTCCCGTATTTTTGCAAGATTGCCGGGTCTTCGGTATCTGAGTCACATTCCGTTGGCCGTACATTGCCAAAATCATATTCGAGGCAAATAAGTGTCATGTGTTGTGTGAATGTGAGTATGTAGGGTACTAGTCTCTAGCCGTTTTAGAAGAGCTACTGTTAGTGGTTTCCTTAAGAAGTCCGACCAGAGACTTTTCGGTATCAGAGGAGTCAGGAGCCTCTGGAACTTCGGTTCAAGCCTGACTGTTGATGTGGCCCCTTAGAAAACATCGTGTTGTTGTGGTTAATGCCCAATATCGAGGGTAGAACGTACGAGTATGTTCGATGTGGAGTTGAATTACAACCGGGTGCCGTGACTCATAGATCGGATGGAGAAACCCTATCCAAAAACATGGTATATCCGAGCGCTTGAGAACATATTTTACCACCCAGTGTTGGGAGCACCGTGGAATAGACCTATACGATAGTGTATCTTCATAAAGCCTTGACTTAGGCTTTCACATCCGGGAACAGTTGAGCAGACAAGTTAACAGGAGTTGTACTACAACCGGGTGCCGTGACCCATAGATCGGAAGGGGAAATCCTATCCAAAAACATTGTTTAAAATTAGTTCGGATGTATATCCGAGCGCTAGTGAAGATATTTTACTACCTAGTGTTAGAGCACTGTGGAATAGACCTGAACGATAGTGTGTCTTCGTAAAGCCTTGACTTTCATATGAGGGAACAGTAGAGCAGACAAGTTAACATGACTTCCTTACAAATATTCAATATCCGCAAACTCCTGTTGCGAGATAGATAAAGGGCATGTAATTACTGTTCATATTCTACTGATTACTGTTCCTACTGTTATCCTTTACTCCCAGTGGAGCATTGGGCATCAGATGTGTCTAATATGATACCATGTATTCTTACATGCGTCCGCTATTAGAGTGCTTCCTATCTTTGGATAATCTTCTCCATTAGTTATTTCAAAATTAGAGTAAAAGCTGTATACTTTATTTTTTATGGGACTTATCAAAAGGACCATACGGCAAATCAATGTATGGAAGTGCAACATCTTTATATTATAGACTATTAACCTTTTTAGGCGTTTTATGGCTTAAAATTGTATAGTCTTACTTACTAACGAAGAATAAGCTTTAATATACAATTCTCCATAAATCCTCCTTAAGTCACCTTAAGACGTTATTTACCTTTAAAATATAAATACAAAAAGAAATAGAGCAAGGTAAAATTAATTTCAAACTTTAAAGATTTACAAGAATCAGAATTAGTTTTTTAGGTTTTTTCTGTACAAGTTTTATTACATTTTGTTTCCTTTTGGTTGGCCATATGCCAGTAAAATTTGTATATACCCTACAATAGATATTATAATACTTTTAAAGGCTTTAAAATTTTAAAAATATTTTCAATGTAAATAATATGATTTGTATTAATTTGCTTTTTAATATAATACAACAAATTTTTGCCCAAAAGTAGACAATGCACTTAAAACTTATTTGTAATATTGTTGACATATGGCAATATAAACCTATTTCATAAACCTATTTCATGCATGTGACATAGTCTCAAACATTATGTAATTAAAAATGTTTTTGTTTCTTTGATCAAAGTTTAAACATGACGAAACTAAAGGATTAAAGTATGAACTACCATTTTCATTATATCGAAAATCTAAAAGTATCCTCAAATTCCTTGATTACAGAAATTTTTACTCTTAGTTTTCATAGAGAAATCTTTGAAAATGGCTACAAAATTCTCTTACTGCTCATACGATTCGTTTTTGACGCACTCTTTTGCTCTTACGTCTTTATAGATGACACCTTAAAATATGCTACGAATATTTCCACCTTCAGTAAACCATCATTTGTATGGAAAATTGTATTTTTCTTAATACACTTTTTTTATTTGAATGGTTTGCCATTTGTTTTGTCCTCTTTTTTTTAATAACAAATTTCAATTTTTGTTATTTACCCAACAAAAGGAAGAAACTGCATTTATGGATTTTCATGTTAAAACTATTTTTTTGTTCTGTATTTCTGGGTATTTTTTGTATTTTGTGATTGGGGACATAATAATAAGAGGACCTGGCTAAATGAAGGTAAATTGTATGTAGTTGTGAAGGCAAACAGAAGTAGTGAATAGCATCTGGTATAAGAAACTAGCAAGTTTATGCAAATTTAAGAGTATTTCTAGGGATTTAGAAATGCCCTATGGTAGGCAATACAAATTGGTAAAGTTTAATTCAAAGTCCGAATTCGGATGAATTTCTTAAATTTAACATTTTGATTTAATAAGAACCACTTTTTAGACGCAATAATATCTCTTGTCAAACACTTAATATCAGTGTTATTATTATAGTTAAAATTGTGTTGCATACTTTTAGGCGCAATATTAAACCTTTTGCTATAGCATATCCTTTATCATTACCTTTGTATATACGGTGTTTAGATCTAATAATTGCTGTTTCATAATAATTTCTTTATATAATTTTATTCCTACGTTTTTCTGTCCTTTATTGTTTCGTCTTTGTATTTATTATTTCCTCCTGTCTTAAGGGGTTTTTCTTATTGGAATATATGTACATTAGGGTGCACCTTATATTACGAAAGTGCGAAATTGAACCGTAACGCCCACTAGAAATGTTCTATACAGATATGAGGACTAAATTGACCCACATTTTTTTTTCTTATGATATTTAAATTTTTTTTTTCTCATTTTAGTGTCATTTTAGTCTCCGTGTCTGTTTAGGGTTAATATATTTTTTTAACTAAAAAGTCTTAATGTTAATAAAAATTAATATATTTTTTCATTTTGAACAAAATTTGGTAATAAATTCTTAATATTCTGTCACTTTCCTATAGAAAATTAAAAAAAAAACTTCAAATTCTGTCTTTTGACCCCGGTGAAGAAAGGGTTAAACTTTTCCAATTAAAAAAAAAACAATGTCGTGTATATTCTGTAGTTTCTAAGGAAGAATATTCACAGTTACTTTTATTAATACATTGGTAAAATTTAAGAAGCACATACTCAAATTATTGCAAAAAATTCACATTTTCGCGAAATTTCACGATTTCAAATCGCAGGTACGGCAAAACGGTTTAAGATATCGACCTAATTTTTTTGAATTTTATTCTTTCATTTGTTTACTTTACGGGAAAAAAATTATTTTTTGTAATATTTGTTGAACAAAATTTTCAAAAATTTAAAAAATTATTTTTGAAACCGTCTCAGTATAATTTTCTAATATGAAAAAAACTAAGTAAATTCAGTTATATTTCAACGAAACTCAACTATTTAGTACTTACAGATCATAGAATTGTAAATCATGTCTTACTTTGAAATTTACTTCAGTATTTTTTTTTTTTTTTGCTGCATATCCTTAGGCGTGTCATCAAGTAAACGAATTTTCGTGGAAAGCTTGCAATAACTCCGAAGCTACGTCATGGATTTTTAATATTGATGACTTAAAATAAAGCTACTTTAGTTCTCTTTTATATAAGACCAGCACTCAGGGGATGACCCCTACATATGCAACGCATTGTGTTGGAACAAGGAAAATAGGTTATGGAAAGGGGAATAGAGGGAGTAGTGTTTGTGGATATTTGATTTAAACTTTTTTATATTATAACTGGGGGGAAATATTTCTGCTGGGAGTTTATTTCATATACGAAGTGTTCGACTAAAAAATGACCCCATTATTCCCATACAAGAAAATGTTTACACTTTGTGGGCGGATGTGGCACTTGTTTCCCTTATGCAATTTAAAAAAAAAATTGCACATCATGCTTCGTAATATAAGTTGCACCCTAATGTACATATTTTTAAATAAAGTTCATACAAATATTTTCTAGCTGCTCATAATTGCAATTACAATACCAATCTAACCCTTAAACAATAAACTTACAAATAAACAACTTAATACATTTTTATATTGCAATTTTGTCTTAGGTTAGTCTTGCTTTCTTTGTTCCTTAAATATTCAAAATTATACTCTCCAGGACCATAGGAAGACATAAAATTTTGGGAAAATAATAATGAAAATATATACTTACATTACACAAAATAGAAATTGCATTTTATATACATTTTGACATCAAAGATTTTTGGAATTTGGCCTAAGTATATAAATAAAGTGAATTTAATTAAATAAGAACCCAAAGGTCTTAAGTTAGGAAAATTTTTGAAATGGATATTGTAATTTGAAAAGTTTATTTTGTACAAATGGACAAGTATGTTTATTTCTGGGGTGTGGGGTGGTGTTTTAAATGACTTGGCTCCTGGCACTGAATTGCACTTTGACTATAACTTACACCATAACAATGACTAGCACTCTAAGAATGACTTCCACTTTGACTATGACTGGCTCACTGGATATGTCTCGCACTTGGACAGAGATTTGCACATTGTTTTGTACTATGAATTGAGCTTTTATTTGAACATACGGTCAAAGTATGTTTTTAAAAACAAATCACAATGGATACCAAATTTCAATAAACTTTTTGCATCGAAGTAACTTTGAGCATCCCTAAAGTATACTTCACAATATTTGCTTAAAAGTCTGAGTTTTCGATCGACATCGAATGCGGTAATTTGGCCCCAGCTGTCTTTAAAGTCATAAAAATGCGTGAAATAGTTATATAGTTATTCCAATATCTACCCGAAATTTCTATATGTCTTAGGATATGCAATAAACAAAGAACATTACGAACTAATACATAATTAATCATTTTAGTACTTTTAAGTACTAAATAGTTCAGTTTTGTTAAACTTTTATTCTTCTGCAAAAAAGTCATTTTTTGACCACCGCTTTTGAAAAATCTAAAGATGCAGATCTATGAAGAAGAGTCTAGGTATCAGGGATCAATAATTTGTTCAAAAAAAAGTTATATTATGCATGTATTATAAAAAGGTATTAAAATGTGCTTAATGTGTTAAAACGAAAATGTTATCAAATTTCTTATCAAAACGAGAATAGTTTTAATCTTGATGTCGATTTAAAGTACAAAACCTTAGTTTTTGTATGCAGAAGAAAACTTAATCTTATATATAGTTTAGGAGATATCAGGAAATCAAAAAAGCTCTACAAAATTCAGTTATTTCGTTTTTCTTTGGCCAAAAACTAAGTTGGCTCGATTTTGCTCGGTGCTCCCACCATAAACACGTGAAAGGCGAAAGTCTCTACTTTAGATTAAACGAAAAACTCACCATAATTTACAGGTCGTAAAACAAAGTTAAAAATTTTCTGAAAAAAGTCACGTAAATTATTAAGCAAAAAGTGTTGCAGTCGTTAAGGCTTAACTTTTTAATCAAATTGCATTTAAGTGTAAGTCCGAGGCAGGTACCCCTAGGAGTTGACGGATTTCAGCTAAAACTAGTAGAGATTTTTTTTTTTGGATCAACTAATAGATGTATTTTATCAAATTCTGTTGAGATTTGCGGCTTATACATAAAGAACAGAAATAAGTGAAAGAATGGGGGTCCAAGGCAGGTACCTCAAAGAGTCAAGAGTTTGTCTGTCTGTGTGTATGTCTATTCTGAATCCTTATGAAATTCTAAGACGATTGAGCGATGTCCGTCTATGTGTTGTCGACACGATAAAACCTTAACGAAAGTATATAGGTCACTGAAATTTGACATAAATATTCTTCATTTCTTGGAATATTTTGGTATTGAAATCGAGCAAAATCGGTTCACATTTCACCATAACTCCCGTATAACCTCGTCTAGGCTAATCGTTTATTCGCTAATAAATGACAAATTATAACAGCTATGATGACAAAATTTGGTATCTAGAAGTTTTACATAAGCACTAGGCAGCATATAAAAGAAATTCATAGAAATCGGTTCACATTTAACCATAGCTCCCATGCAAAAAACTTACAGAAACAGCCTAAATTCCACCTGAAATACACTTAAATGCCAATAAATGATAAAATGTAATAGCCTTAGCCACTAAATTTAGCACAAGAAAGTCTTATGTTAATACCAATCACAATCGGTCACCTTTTGACCATAGCTCCTATAGAAAAACTTACAGAAACACAAAAATACAAAAAGAAAAGGGGGTTTATGTCCGTCTGTCCGTCTGTCCGTCAGATAAAAACGCGATAGCGCCTTAACGAAAAGGGCTACAGCAACAATTTTTTTTTTTTTTTTTTTTTTTGTAACAGAAGTTGTGTACTGAAAATTGGCGAAATCGGTTCACATTTAGTTAGAGCTCCCATATAACCTCGCCCCGGGAAACTAATGAATGCTGATAAATTGAATAAAACTATAATATCTATGACGACTAAATTTAGAATAGAGGAGTTTTATGCAGCTATTGGTCAGTATATTAAATTTTATAGAAATCGGTCCATATTTGACTACAGCTTTCACATAAAAAACACTCCCAGAAATCAAAAAAATATATAGCAAAGGCCAGTTAAAAGCTATTATATTCGAAACAATGACAGCTATGGCCACTAAATTATATAATATATATAAAATAAATGCCAGCCAGTTTGTTACAATCGGTCAACATTTGGCTATAATTCTTATATTTATATATCATCCCCTTTTTATATCTACAATCAATAAGATTCTGAGGTACAAGCAGCATATTAAAATTGCACCAATGTCCAGACTTTATATACGATACTCCTAACAAAATATATGGACCTGTTGTATTACTATCAACACGTTTATCCTCACTATATATTAAGCGCAATTAAAAGTATTTAACAGTTTATTAATGTTAAACTATACCCGGTTATGAGACTAAATTTTGTGCAAAGTAAATACTTGGGAAACCACATAGATACTTTTAAATGTTAAACTATTAAGCTCCTGCAACCGAATTAAGTCCAAATATTTTACTAACAATATCAACTAGCATAACAACTTTTTTCGAATTTGGTCCACATTTTGAATTGTAGATATATGAGAGATATTTCTAAATTAAACACAACTTGATGGTGGGTATATAAAATTCGGCAAAGCCGAATATAACACTCTTACTTGCTTATCATTTGTGTTATAATTTATGTACATTTTTTTGTTTTTTACTATCAAAGTATATCTTATATAAGCAGTTAAGGTATTTAGAATTCGTTTAACTTACTATTAAATTAACTGCATTTTTCTAGCTTATTAAACTTAAAGATAATTAATCATAACTATGAATTTTTACAACCACAATACCAACAAGTGTTGCTGACATTTTTTAAGTTTTTTTCTTTTTATTTTATTTTCCATAAAATTTTGTTATAATTTATCATAAATATAAATTTATGGAAAATGACTACAATTCATAAATTCATTATGTATGTATGTCAAGTCAGCAGCAGATTCTTTGGGAAATTTAACATGGGTAATTAACCTTTTTTTTAAGCATAAATATTAAAGTCTTCAAAAATGTTAAAAAAAAGTTTTGAATTTATTTTTATTAGGCAGAAGATAATAAATAGATTTTCTAATATGCTAATATGTATATCTAATATTCTAGGCTAATCGCTATCAAAAAAATTATATTAATTAAGATTTTGTATAAAAATTTTTGCTCAATAAATTATTCTATTAAACTTATCCGTTTAATGACCTAACTTTACTTAATAAAACAGGCCTCACGATAATTCCAGGGTTTATAAGTAGATTAAATGCATTTAATATCATTTTAACAAACTGTCGAAGAAAATATTATTGAGTTCATATTTTATTCCTTTAAAGATTTCAAAGTATGTCTACTCTAATATTTAAAACTCTTTGGGGGGACATGACGAAGGATATTTGTTGTGGGAATAGAAATTCTCAATAGTAATTTTACAGCAATTAGCCTCATTTTTTTAGGTCATAAATCAGACAAACCATTTAGTACTGACTGGGTTATTATTCAAAACCGCTTTGTCAAAAACATTTTAATAAGACCATAAGCATTTGCAAAAACTCCCTTCTCAGGATAAACATATGAAGTACAAAGTACTATATATGTACATATGTATATGTAAATAGGTACAAATGGGAATTTAAGAATTGAAAAGAAAAGTAAATTCTAAACGACTATAGTGTACTATAGATTTGAAAATATACAAATATTTAATTTAAATGATAGACTTTAACCAAAGGCTATATAACTAATATAAAGATATTGCACTCCAAACATTTTTTCAGTCAAGTGTAAAATTAAAGTGGATAAAAAACAATGAAAACACGTGGATTTCATGAGCACGTGTATGTGCCTTAGGTTGCTCTCATTGAATAATCGTCTCCGTTTGTTGTTTCCCATTTAGATTGAAGTGAACCGCTGCACTATGGTATTTCTGCTGCAAAAAAGGCATTTTTTGACTATAACTTTTCAAAAATCGAATAATGCCATTTTATAGAGAAGAATCTGGCAATGAAAAATCTGTATTTTTTCCTTATATATGTATATATATATATATAGAAAAAAACGGTTGAAGTCAGCTGAATATTGTTAAACAAAAATTTATAGTAAAATTATTGAAATTTAAACATCTACGTATCAAAGATATTTTTATTGGATAAATGCAGGTATAAATTTTATTTAAGTCTGAGATATTGTTTTTGTTTAAAAGAAAGAAACAAGTTTATTGCATACGTAGTTTGGGAGATATAAGTGCCTCAAAATGTTCCTATAAAATTCAGCGTTGGCTGTATTCGTTGGAGAAAAAGTCAGTTAGCTCGGTTTACCTCCATGCTCTCAGTATAATGAAATGACAGGCAAAAGGCTTTTCTTTCGAATTAGCCAAAAAAAATCAGCAACTTTTGTCAATCTATCGAAAAAATCAAAATTTAGTAAAAAAAAACTAAGGAATATTGCTTATAATAAAAAAGCATTGCATACCTTCAGGCTTTAATTTTTTAATCAAATTGAAGTTATTAATCCTAACATTAGTTTAAATTACTTTATCTTGAGATTTAAGAAGTACCTCTAGGAGTCCATGGATCAAAATAAAAATTAGTAGAGTTCTTTCTTGGATCAACTAATAGACATGTGACAAATTTCACTAAATTTTATTGAGAAATTCGCCTTCATTCATTGAGAATAAAAATACATGAAAAAAATAGAATCAGGTAACCCAAGAAGTCGACGGTTTTCAACCAAAATTATTAGAGCTATTTCTTGGATCAAAAAAAAGTGTGCCGAATTTGATCAAATTCTATTGAAGATTGCGGGTAATACATCGAGAAGGAAACTAAGTGAAAAAATGCGGTTCCAAGGGAGGTACTCCAAGGAGTCATCGGATTTCAGTAGGGCTCTTTTTTGGATCAAAAAATAAAAGTGTGCCGAATTTTATAAAATTTTATTGAAAATTGCGGTTTATACATTGAGAAATGGGGGTCCAAAGGAGATACCCCAAGGAGTCGAGGGAATTTGATTAAATTCTATTGAAATTTGCGGATTATACATTGAAAAGGGAAATAAGTGAAAAAATGGGGGTCCAAGGGAGGTACCCCAAGAAGTAGACTGATTTCAACCAAAACTATTAGAAGTCATTTTTAGATAAAAAAAAAAAATAGAAGTGTATCAAATTTGATCAAATTCTATTGAAAATATCGTTTTATACATTGAGAATAAAAATAAGTAAAACAAGTAAGAAAAGCTATAGTCGGTCAAGCCGACTATATAATACCCTTCACTGCAAAGGTCAAATATGGACCAACAATTTAACAAGTTTTCTTTATGCCTTAGAGACATACATACATACATATACTGTATGTTATTTTTCCAAAATTTCGAGATTTATGTCATTTCCGGCTAAGGTCCTTATATGGGAGCTAGGGTCAATTGTGGACCGATTGTTACCAAATTTTGGTTATTGGTTTATATATACAAAATATTTATCTGTGCAAAGTTTTAGTAGTCATATGCATTTATCTTTAGAGTTATAAATATTTTTGTGCTTTTATGTGTACATAAACGTCTTTAGAGAATGTGTCTTGTATGGGAGGTATGGTCAAATATAGACCGAATCCTACAAAATTAGGTACACTGATTAAGGTAATCATAAGCAATATTTGTGCAGAACATTTTCAAAATACAAGAAAATTTGTGGCTGTAAAGGACCAAAAACTCTATTCCGGGAAGGCATCCCTATGGGAGGTACCCTAAATAGTAATCCTATTTTCGTCCTTGGACCAAAATATGAGCCTGTGCCAAATTTCATTAAAAAGTTACGACCAGTAGAGTGATAACAAGCTTACATGGATAACCGGCCAGCCAGCCAGCCAATATTTCTATGCGTTACAAACATCAGCACAAACCCAATATACCCTTTCCACCTATGGTGGTGAAGGGTATAAAAATGGGGGTCCAAGGGAGGCAACCCAAGGAGTTGACGGATTTTTTTGGGTCAAGTAATAGAGTCGTGAAGTTTTTCATGAAATTCAGGTGAAAATTGCGGGTTTTACATTGAGAAGAAAAATAAAAATAATCCGTCTACCACCCGAAGGAGTAGACGGATTTCAAAGTTTTTTTATTTTTCTTATCTATATAAAATTTAATAAGTATGCCAAATTTCATCGTTGTAGGATCACTGCTTCTATTTTTTGCAGTTAGATGTATGAAGAAATAACACTGTGCGCCGTGGTATAGCAGGTTAGTCATACGCCTGGCATACCAGAGGTCCCAAGTTCGATCCCCAGCCAGACCCACTTCAGATTATCTTCAGATTTATGAGCGTTTAATATGTATGGTTTACATTAGGCTAAAAATATATAGATGTTAATATAGCATTTTACAGAATAATATGTATCGGAAAGTGTGCAGCGTCCGTCACAGTATATATTTATAACAAAATAATATTTATTAAATACAAAATTTACAAACACATGTATGTCTTATTCATAAAGCAATAATACTGTCTATAACCACAGATTAAATTCAAGGTATTAGGTGTTAAAAAACATACAGTGGGGCAAAATTTGATGCTTTTGAAATTTTATTATTTTTTTTTTTTTGAGTTTTGGGACACTCTAACAGCTAGACGCAGCATTCTTTCGCCAAAAAATAAGATGTAAAAAGTGTAAAACTTTAAATAAATATATGTATGTAGCCGTTTTGTGAAATATTAAATTGTGCCCAAAAATCGAACCGCGAACATGAAAAGGAAGTTGATGAAATTCGAGAACAAATAACACTATTATTTTCACTGATTTACGAACCCTTAAAAAATATATGAAATATGATTTTTCCTAATAAAAAACATTCAAGTAAAAACTGTATCGTCCGTCACGTAGCGTCCGCAACAGTTCATTTATGGATTTTGGGTGAAACTGGAAACTTTAAAATATTTTCTGAAACCTGTATTTACAATTTTTCTATTACTATGACTGATTTGATGAAAATTACAGAAACACGTGTTGAAAAAAAAAATCACTTCCATTTTTTGTAGCGTCCGTCACAGCACTTTAAAAGCGAATATCTTTTTCCTCTAAAACAAATATGTAAATTTACAAATGCCATTCGAGAGCACAATCGATGGGATAATATTCTCCGAAATCTGTGCAAAGATATCTCATGTAAAACGACAATGGGATTCATTTAAGTACAACAAAATCCGTACAAATGTATCGTCCTTCACGCAGCATTTGCCCATATGTGTTATAGTAACATTTTCAATAATAATTTTTTGGTAATATATTTTTTGACAATACCGATTTTTTGCCGATTTCTGAAAATTTGCTGCCGATAATGTAGATTTTGTTTTTGGAAAATATGCCGATTTTTTCACAACAAAAATTCTGGCAGCCCTGCCTTGAGTACATCTTTCGGTCATTATTTAATATCAGTGATATTTTGTGTTATACGATCGGTCTTGGCCGACTATAAGAAATTCTTACTTGATTGTAGTTTGTGCCTTGAGCAAACTTAACTTTTTTTTATAATAAAAATTGAAGTATCCACGAGTTTGAAACTTATCTTCTAAAAAGTAAAAACTACATGCAATCTAATAAAAATTTCTGTCCAATAATAACAATTTCAAGAATAAAAATACCTTTTACAAAAATCTTACTTGCTTCTAATCTTACATTCAAATACTAATAATAAAGTCTCTCAAAGCGGATTTTAAGAAAAAAGGAAACGTTTATTAAGATGACCATTAAATGATAATGATATTAGCCTCTGGTTAAATTTGTTAAATTCTTAACATTTTTTCTGTAGTTTTTTTTACATTTTTAAACATTTTGTGTTACTTTTTTTTGTTGTTGTTTTAATTTCATAATCTTTAGTTACATCTACAAAAATTACAAAAATATGAATAGATATTTAAAAGTTTTTGTATTACTGTTTTATAAGGACGTTTTATCTTTTGTGATTTGGGGTGAGCATTAATAGAGAAGAGACATCTCTACTTTAATAAAGGTAAACAAGTCTGGGAAAGATATTCAAGCCTCGGGCAAACTTAATTTAACTTAAATCTATTTAGTTTTGAATACAATACGAAGTTGTACTGTGGCTATGAAAAGGTGTCCTTTTGAATACAGCTTTTTGAGTTTTTTATGAAGAAGGTTTTTATGGTATAGAGTAAATTTGAAAATATGAGGAGACTGAGATTAATATTTCGAAAGGTATGATAATTGTAAAGTATCAAACTAGTAGTTTGTTTTTTTTAAAAGCTTTAAAAGTTACAGAAAGTTTAATTAATGCAGATAATTAAATTCTGTATTTATTAAACTTTCATTGCAGTTAAAGTTTTTGTTAAAACTGGCAAAATTCTCTATCAGAATAAAACTTAATTTGAATTTCTAAATCAGATTTTAAGTAAAAATTTGAACTTAACAAATTTAGCTTTTTAATAAATTAAAAGTTTTTTTTTCATTATAATTATTGTAATCACAATATGTTCCAGCATAATAATATTTTTTAAACAAAATTTGCAAAAAAAAACAAGTAAGAAAGTTCTATAGTCGGTCAAGCCCGACCATACGATACCCTTCACCACTAAGGTCAAAGGTGTTCTTTTTCCTGTGTAAATACAAATATTTGCTAAATTTTGTCATCATACAAACATATTCTCAAAACTTATACATTTAGGCTGTTTCTGCCATTTGGACTTATATGAGAGCTAGGGTCAAATGTGGACCGATTATTATGAAATTTGGCAAATTGATTACAGTTGCTACAATTATGTATGCAAAAACTAAACTTAAAATTGTCATTATCTTCGGATTTACGAGCGTTTTAGTGAATTTTGTCTCATTTATTGCGTTTTGACAAAAGAATTTGTATGGGAGCTATGGTCAAATGTGGACCGATTTCAACGAAATTCGGTACAGTGATTTAAGTTAACATATGCAGTATTTGTTTTAAATTCCATGAAAAAATATTGATTTTTGTGGCCAATATATCAATTCCGGGAAGTGGGACCTATGAGAGGTACCATAAATAATGGACCGATTTTGACGAATTTCAATAGCCATGGTCCTATTATCAAAAAAATGATCTGTGCCAAATTTTATCAGATTATCTTTAGAATTGCGACCTGTAGTTTGATTACAAAGTTTACATGGAGGTCCAGCCGTCCAGCCAGCCATCCAGACGGACGGACATCGCTAAATCGACTCAGAAAGTGATTGTAAGCCTATTGGTATACTAAAAGATGGGTCTAACACAAATATTTCTATGCGTTACATACATCAGCACAAACTTATAATACCCTTTCCACCTATGGTGGTGAAGGGTATAATTAAAAACTGATTTAAATAATTTTTTTAGCTGCATACCCTTAGGCGAGTCGTCAATGATACACACTTTCTGGGAAAAATTGCAATATCTTTGAAACTGCTTCTTGGATTTTTAATATTGATGACTTAAAATATTGCTTCTTTAGTTCTCTTTTATATTCCAGTAAACAATTTTATTTGGGCAAAACCGAAAATACTCCCTTTTTTCCTATTCCAAAAAGTTTACCACTTTGTGGGCGGAAAAAAATTTGTGTAGCATGTTTCTGTATTACTTAGAACATTTCTAGGGAGAGTAAAGATTCAATTGCGCACTTTCATAAAATAAGGTGCACCCTAAACTACACGAATAAGGGAAAAAATACGTAACTTACTTACTATGGAAAAAGAACTTTTTGTTAAAAAAAAGTAGAAAAGAACCTTTTGTTTAGTAAAACTTTTTTAATATCCATTTAATTACTAAGTAAAAAAAAATATTATGGTTTCTCAATTTTATTTCAAAGATTTCAACCTAAATATTACAAAAATAACAAAAAACCAAGATGTAAAAAGTATGCAAAAAGAACCTTTTGTTCCGCGGCTCCACAATTATAATATTATAAAATCTTTAACGTTGAGACCACCATTATTTCATATGACCGCAATATGTTCTTATCAAGTTGTGTTAAATTTAGAAATATCTCTCATATCTACGAGGGTGCAGCTAATTCAAAATGTGGACCAAATTCGAAAAAAGTTGTTATGCTAGTTGGTATTGTTAGCAAAATATTTGGACTAAATTCGGTTGCAGGAGCTTTACAGTTCAACATTTAAAAGTATGTAAGTGGTTTCCCTAGTATTTACTTTGAACAAAATTCGGTATTGTAACCTGGTGTAGTCTAGCATTAATAGTCTGTTAAATACTTTTCGTCTAGCTTAATATTTAGTTAGGATAAACATGTTGATAGTAATGCGACAGGTCCATAAATTTTGTTGGGAGTTCCTAATACCATATATAAAGTCTGGACATTAGTGCAATTTTAATATGCTGCTTGTACCTCCGAATCTTTTTGATTGTAGATATAAAAAGGGGATGTTATATATATAATAATTATAGCCAAATATTGACCGATTGTAACAATATTTTTTTTACACACTGGCTGGTATTTATATAGAGCTTGTTTTTGGAAAATTTAGTGGCCATAGCTGTCATAGTTTCTAATGTAATAGCTTTTAACTCTCCTTTGCTACATTTTTTTTTTTTTGGTTTCCGGGAGTGATTTTTATATGAAAGCTATAGTCAAAAATGGACCGATTCCTATAAAATTTGATATACTGACCAATAGTTGCATAAAACTTCTCAATTCTAAATTTAGTCGTCATAGCTATTACAATTGTATTCAATTTATCATCATTCATGTGTTTCCCGGGGCGGGGTTATATGGGAGCTCTAACTAAATATAAACCGATTTCGCCCATTTTCAGTACACAGCTTTTGTTACATATCAAAAATACTTTAGTACAATTTTGTCTCCCTAGCTCTTGTAGTTAAGGCGCTATCGTGCTTTTATCTCACGGACAGACGGACATAAGCCCCATTTTCTTTTTGTATTTTTGTGTTTCCGTAAGTTTTTTATATGGGAGCTATGGACAAATGGTGACCGATTGTGATAAAATTTTGCACACTCATTGGTATTCATATAAGACTTTCTTGTGCTAAATTAAGTGGCCAAAGCTATTACAGTTTATCATTTATTGGCATTTAAGTGTATTTCACGTGGAATTTAGGCTGTTTCCGTAAGTTTTTTATATGTTAGCTATGGTTAAATGTGCACCGATTTCGATGAAATTGTATACGCTGCCTAGTGCTTATGTAAAACTTCTAGATACCAAATTTTGTCTTCATAGCTGTTATAATTTGTCATTTATTAGCAAATAAGCGATTAGCCTAGACGAGGTTATACGGGAGCTATGGTCAAATGTGAACCGATTTTGCCCGATTTCAATACCAAAATTTTTCAAGAAATGAAGAATATTTGTGCCAAATTTCAGTGACCTATATCCTTTCGTTAAGATTTTATCGTGCCGACAACAGACTGACGGACGGACGGACATCGCTCAATCGTCTTAGCATTTCATAAGGATTCAGAATATATGTACTTCAATTTTGGTTTTTGAGCCAATATTAAGGAAATTACAAGCGGAATGACAATCTCAATATACCCCCCATTCTTTTTGATGGCGGGTATAAAAATTAACGGTCTTTTAATTTACACAAAAGCTTTTTAATATTGGTCATCACCATATTTTTCTGAATTTTAATATCACAACCATATGTCTTAAGTATTTCATTTTCTTGAATAATTTTCATTTAAGTACTTTGTAATAAAATTTATAATTTTTGATAACAAGTTGAAACATTCTACCTTAATATGTTTATGCTAATACAAATCTGTTCTTTTGTGGTTATTCTAGGATATAAAATTAATTTACACTCATTTTATTACCATTAGCCACCGCAGCATCAACTTGCGTCAATTTACATTTTATGTGACCAACATTAAATTATGTTAATTTGCATGAGTACTGAAGCTTTTATGGGACTATACGAACGTACTTTTACCTACGGGAGAGCTGAATAGTCAGCCTTATTACGATAGTTAGTACTAGATTAAAGTAAACATCAACACAATTTCATTAATCTAGTACTAACTTTCGTAGTTCAAGATACGAATTCAACAATCGTAATAAGGCTAAAGCGCAGAAAGGTAACCTAAACATTTGCCTTTCAAAGGAAGCACAGGGTTTTTTTACTTTAAACAGGAATTTAACCATTGCTGCTTTAGAAGAGCTTATAGCAAAGCACAAAGCACTTTGTAAGTCTAGCTTTTACAAAATTGTATTGTAAATCGATTAAGGTATCAGCTGTCCAAAATTTCAGTTCTATTCCTGAAATATTATTTACCAATTAACCGATTTATGAACAATTTTTATTCCCTTAACCACTATAGGTGGAAAGGGTATTATAAGTTTACGCAGATGTATGGTATGCATAGAAATATTTGTATTAGACCTTTTAGTATACCAATAGGTTTAGAATCATTTTCTGAGTCGATTTAGCGATGTCAGTCCGTCCTTCCGAGTTTGTATGGGAGCTATGGTCAAATGTGGACCGATTTTAACGAAATTTAGTACAGTGATTTTAGTTTATATAGTCAGTACTTGTTTTAAATTTCATGAAAAAATATTGATATTTGTGGCCATAATATCAATTCCGGGAAGTGAGACCTATGGGAGGTACCATAAATAATTGACCGATTTTGACGAATTTCAATAGCCATGATGCCACTATCAAAACCAACAAAAAATGATCTGGTTAAACCATCAACAAAATGGTCTGTGCCAAATTTCATCAAATTATCTTGAGAATTGCGACCTGTACTTTGATTACACGGTTTACATAGGGGTCCAGCCAGCCAGACGGACGGACTGACATCGCTAAATCGACTCAAAATTGATTCTTAGCCTACTGATATAGTAAAAGAATGGTCTAAGACAAATGTTTCTAAGCGTTACATACATCAGCACAAAGTTGAGTGCCTCTAACGGCCTGAAACTCAATCCCACTAAAACGGAACTTTTCTCGCCGAAATACAAAATACATACTTTTACACTTCCAAAATTGAATAAGGTAAAACTTGTGCTCACTGACCATGCCAAATATCTTGGGGTCATTTTGGACTCAAAACTGTCCTGGAGTCAAAATACTCAATTCAGGGTGTCTACAATGGATGCTTTCTACTTATGTAGAGGGACCATAAGCAAAACCTGGGGACTTTATCCTACCACACTGCTTGGTTCCTCAGCATAGTTGTCAAACCTATACTAATGTATGGTGCGCTGATTTGGTGGCCTGCACTCACCAAGTCAAACTAGAGGGACTCTTTTATTAAAATTGTAAGACCATTCTAATGATTACTGGTGCACTGCACCATCTAAGGCGCTCTTTGTCATGCTTAACTGGCTCCCAGTCTAACTAATGGCATAACAAATTGCCCTTAACTCGGATGTCTGACTTAGCAATTTTGGAACCTGGATGAAATTACTAATATCCTTGACAACATTGACTTCTGCATATCCACCCTCGATGACGGATATCTAGAGGTATACACGGATGGATCCAAGTTAAAGAAATGTGTGGGGGCGTTTGTTCATCACGCTATTAGGGAAGAAAATTTGCTTAGGCTTCCTGATCTATATAGTATCCTTCAATCCGACGATATTTCGTCCATGTATAAAGCAGTCAAATGGTTTAGATAGCACAGAGATATTCGTTTCTGTATCGACGTCAGGCAGCCATAAAATCTAATATCACACGACATCTGTTCTTACTCGCGAATGCCGGACATTTCTTAAAGAGATGGCGAGACATTGGAATATTGAAGTTTTCTGGGTAACCGGTCACAACAACATACGTGGTAACTCCACTACGGACAAACTTGCTAAGCCCGGTGCTCTCCTAAATTAGGATAACATCGACAAATTTACGGGATTACCGCTATCCGTCTGCAAATCAGTAGTTAAGCAATCCCTTTATGGGTCAGCGCAGAACATCATGTCTATTGAACGAAGTTCAATATCCAGGCAAATATAGACCATTTACGACATTAAACATTCAAAATGCTTGCTATCTCTCTCGCCACCGTCTCCGCAACCTTATCTCAACCTTAACGGGTCACTGAATTCTTGGGTTGCATGCCAGAAGACTTAACCTTCAACACTATGACTACTCTCGTAGTTGTCACAACATCGAAGAGGAGAAGACAGTTACTCATGTTCTCTGCCACTGCCCCGCTCTTTCTATTTTGAGGGCTCTAAATCTGGGGGCACTTTTTCTGCATGATTTATCTGATCTGGCAAGTATTGACATTCGTATAATACTCATTTATCAAGGCTTCAGGCTACTGATGTTCTGTAATAAAGTAGGTACTTTTTGATTTTCTTTTCCAGTCTATCCCTTGCAGGTACCACAAAGGGATCACTTCTACAACCCAAGTGACGCTGACTTCTCATCGGCCTGCTTTATCTAACCTATAATTAATTCCAAATTTCCTTGATTTGACGCTAGACGCATTTTTTCTGATTTGTTGAGATTTTTCATATGCAAATTATAAACTTTTCAATTTCTTAATTAGAAAGAAAGTTTTTGAGTTGTTTCTTCTAAATTTAAAAGGAAAATTTTTAGAATCGTTTTATTTTAAGAATATTTTTTGCAAAAAACAGAAATAAATACTCAATTTTATGGGACACAAAGTTTTTAGAGATTTCGATATAAAAAATTTTCATAATACTTTGCAAGGATTACCAATATTTGGTTCATTAACCCTTTTTATCTTATCCCTCTATCTTAATTCTAAACAAAGGTCACAACACTCTTTAGAAGAAAAAACTCTTGACTCGAGTCCTTTCAAGGAAATAGTGAACATCCTTCAATATTCCCACTCAATAAACCAACTTAAGGGGTAATTGTGTAACAATTTTGTAAAAAAAAGGATACCAATATAATAGCAACCACAAACTTTTCTGTTGTTATTTTCGTTTTTCATTTTTATGATTTTATCTGAATTTTATTTTTTCTTAAAAACATATTCTTTTCACTTAAGAAAACATAAACTTCAAAGATTTTTCTACTTACAATAAACCAACCAACCAACACACAATCATATCAGAAGAAGAAGGAGTACAATATAAAATCTTTGTTAAAAACTGAACTGGCAAGGACCACTTAGAATTTAAAGGAATAATGAAAGGATTGTATACAGGAAGAAATATAGTTCTTAAGTATAAATAGGATAAATAAGTAGTAAGTAGAAGTTTTTTTATAGGATATACAAATTTACAATAGCAATTGTATGAGTGTGGTAATAAGGAAATTTTTATTTTATGTTAACGAAAACTTTTAGGTTATCCTCTAGAAATTAAGCCTGATAGATTTTAAAGTATCATCTCAAGAAAAAAATTCTACAACTTTCACATGACTAGCTAGGTCCTGTGGTAAGAAGGTCCTAATCACAGTCAGTCTGAAAACGATAAAGATGAATTTTACGATGCACTACTGTGATATAACAATGGTACTTTTCGATAGCACGGTGTCTATCGACTATAGTCGAGATTATCGACTATAGCACGGTGTCTATCGACTATAGTCGTGATTATCGACTATAGTCGAGACTATCGACTCTAGTCGAGACTATCGACTATAGTCGAGGCTATCGACTATAGTCGAGACTATCGACTATAGTCGAGACTATCGACTATAGTCGAGACTATCGACTATAGTCTAGACTATCGACTATAGTCGAGACTATCGACTATAGTCGAGACTATCGACTATAGTCGAGACTATCGACTATAGTCGAGACTATCGACTATAGTCGAGACTATCGACTATAGTCGAGACTATCGACTATAGTCGAGACTATCGACTATAGTCTAGACTATCGACTATAGTCGAGACTATCGACTATAGTCGAGACTATCGACTATAGTCGAGACTATCGACTATAGTCGAGACTATCATCTATAGTCGAGACTATCGAATAGAAGAATATGTGGTCTTAAATCATTAATTTGTGAATTACAAATAGAAGGATAATTTTAAAATATCCCCCATTCCTTTTGATAGCGGTTAACAAAAAGCCAGCCATTTCCTGATACTGTACTAAAATTAAATAATCACTCCAGTTGTTTCCAACAGCAAAACAAACAAAAAGCTCCAGTTTCTGTCACAAGTTTTCCTAAGCCACTATCATTTGTTACTCTTGGCAACTAACAAACAACTAATAGCCCGGACAGCAATAGTTCTTGCAACAACCAGCAAGAACCGGCGAAGACACACATTGACACACTGCAGTCGCCTGACTCCTGCATCATTGTCACCGACGTCAGTCATCATCTTAGGTCATTATGCAGCACAATTTATCTCATTGTAAATAATTATCGTTGTTTAAACGGATGTGCGGCAACTAAGGGTAAACCGGTGTTGGCTGACAGTGGTAGTGGCAGAAGAGCTTCCAAAGAATATTTTGTATCAATTTATTAAAGTGCCACTTTGATGCACTGCCATAGCTGTTAGTGCAGGCTGGAAAAAAATGTATGTAAACAAACAAAAAGCTACTATTTCACTTTATTTAATGAAATTTGAGAGGATAGAAAACAAATGGAAGTGGTGACAGCTAGTGGCTGGAGCTTTTTTGTACAGAAGCTGAATGAAGTTAACAATGTAATTGTTATTCAGGAGGATTTCAATGAATTTTTAATTTAATTTATATACATACAATGTAATTTTTTTTCTGAAAACTAGTTCGAATAATGCAAATATTATTTATGTTACAAACATTTTTGAGACGTGCTTGCATATAAGCTATTTCATATTGGGATCTTTGGTCCCATGTTGATGTAGGGTTCAATGTGGACCAATTTAAAAAGAAAGATGGTGTTTCTGCTAGTACATACTCGTATAAGCAACATTTCTGTTAAATTCTATTAAATATACTAAGGCCGCTTACAGCCAGAAACTAGATATTTCAGGCTTCAGGATTTACTGAATTTAAAGTTTTTCAAAAAAAAAAAAAATTTCAAAAAATCTGTTTTTGGTATGAAAAATGAGCGATCACAGGATTTCGTTATTGTGACTCTATCTATCATAGTTAACGAGATAATTGAGTTTAAAGTTTAACCAAAAAAAAATTTTTAAACAATAAATTTTTGGTATGAAAAGTGAGTAATCACAGGATTTCGTTATTTTGGCTCTATATATCATAGTTAACGAGAAAATTGAGTTTTAAGTTAAAAAAAAAAAAAATCAAAAAAATCAATTTTTGGTATGAAAAATGAGTGATCACAGGCTCTATCTATCATTAACGAGAAAATTGAGCTTAACGTTTTTCAAACGCATTCACCGTATATAAAGTCTGGGATGAACATTCATTGATAGCTATCTAATTTTGTAGGTGCAATCTTAATATATAGAATGTGCCTCCAAATCTTTTTGATTGTAGATATAAAAGGGGATGTTAAGCTTATTCTTGTAAAATTTAGGGGCCATAGCAGTCATAGTTTAAAATTTTATAGCTTTTAACTGTCGTTTGTGGCATTTGACTGGTTTCCGAGAGTGGTTTTTATATGAAAGCTATGGTCAAATGGTGACCGATTGTAACAAAATTTGGCACACTGGCTGTTATTCACATAAGGCTTTCTAGCGCTAGTGGACATTGCTATTACAGTTTATCATTTATTGGCATTCAAATGTATTTAGGCTGTTTCCGTAAGTGTTTTGTATGGGAGCTATAGTTAAATGTGTACCGATTTCGATGAAATTTTATATGCTGCCTAGTGCTTACGTAAAACTTCTATATTTCTCATCATAGCTGTTATAATTTGTCATTTATTAGTAAATAAGCGATTAGCCTAGACGAGATTATACGGGAGCTATGGTCAAATGTGAACCGATTTTGCGCGATTTCAAACCAAAATTTTCCAAGAAATGAAAAATATTTATGCCAAATTTTTAAGGTTTTATCGTGCCGAAAACAGACAGACAGACGGATATCGCTCAATCGTCTTAGAATTTCATAAGGATTCAGAATATATATCCGTTTTGGTTTATGAGCCAAGGAAATTACAAACGGAATGACAAACTCATTATACCCTGATTACAGTGTTGGAATAAGTCAACAGTTCTATCTGGCGGGTACTGAAGGTCCAGCCATATTTTATCCGATATCACTTCAAGTGTCAAAACTAGAATCGGCATACCCAAAACTGGTCTATACAGTCAGGCAAATATTGACTAGTATATAGGTTTACCACTATCTGGCTGCAACCACTTGTTCAGTTCCACAAAAAAAAACACTTGTCCAGTATTAAGACTAACATGGCCTACTTGCTATAGTAAGCGTTTTATAGTATAATTCACCTATTCCCACAGGATACTGTTGCCAAAGTTACATCGTTAACACTACAGTCGGTTCTTCGTATTGGAACGAATCGGAAAGCTAATGATTCCGACCAAGGACTGTCACTTCTGCGATATTACCAATAATATCGTAGTTACAACAACAACATGGTTACATGCTAGACGACTCAATCTTCAAAGTAAAAAGTACTAAAGAAGTTGCAGAGATGGTTACTCACTCTTTGCTTAGCCCTTGTTAATCTTAGGACTTTTCGTTTGGGTTACTTTCTGAGCTTTCAAATGTTTATCTTCATAAAATAGTATCATTGACTGGCCCTTATCGACCCCTTTTTGAATTCGAAGTCAATAGACTTATCAGGCTCTTGCAGTTAGCACAGATCGACAATTTTTCAGGATCCAAATGAAGGGGGTGGCTGACCCGTTTAACCTAACATATCATGACCAAATAGTCACCATGATGACATGGGATACATGCTGTAACAATTTTCAAGAATAATGTTTAAGCTCAGATTCAATTATTACATCGATACACACGACACCGGGACTTGAGACAAAACTCCTTTCATTAATTGCTGGTGTATAAAGTACCAACACCTGCCCAGCTTGTGGAGAAATTCCACATAATATCTAACCCAATAGATGCGGTGCGTCAATTGGGACTGGATTTAGAGGAGTCCCCTGATTTTGGAAAACATTAATGACATATTTCTCATATTTTGATTGCAGGTCACGCTTATACAACAATAAAGCACCTTCAGGAGAGAAAGTCAATGCTGAAGCAGTTTCTATTCGGTTCCTATATGGTGTAGTAAAGAGTTTAAACTCGTAGCAGTAACAACTTTATAAAATTGCATTTAATGTTAATAGAATCATTAAAAATATGATATAATCATTCAATTATTAAATTTTGCATTAAAACTATTTCTTCGAAAATTTTCTCAAATTTAATTTGCTTTCTTTTTTAAATTAAAAAAAATACTTTGTCTTCTACAATTGTAATAGATTAATGATCCCTTACCAAAACAAAAATGTGGCACCTTTTTCAAGATCTGGCATTACACAAATGATCCGGCAACTTGAGCCTACAGCTGTTGAGCGAAAAACAAAACAATAGAGAAACTAAACAACTATTTAATATGTTTAATGTTTTTGTTGTTGCTTGACCCGCTT
Organism: Stomorhina lunata; assembly: GCA_933228675.1. Classification (NCBI taxonomy): domain Eukaryota; kingdom Metazoa; phylum Arthropoda; class Insecta; order Diptera; family Rhiniidae; genus Stomorhina; species Stomorhina lunata. The sequence goes on along the minus strand of OW121741.1, from coordinate 25,849,172 downwards.
TAAGTATAAATTTGCAGTAAACAAAAATAAAAAGTGGACTTTGTATTAGTTTGGTTGAATGTTAGAATAAAATTTTCACTTTATCTAAATTTATTATTAATAAGTTTAAAGGTAAAAAATAGAAACATAATAAGGTATAATTAAATAAAAATCAAGTTTTTTTTAACTAAAATATTTACCTTTTACATATTTTAGTAAGAAATTCACAATGGTACGTGGTCAATTGTATGTCTCCACCCAGATGCTGGCCATCTCCCGTGGTCACTTTCCTTTTATGCCGAGATCTATGGCTACTACCTCATCTAGTCACTCGGATTCTTATCAGTATCTACAGCGTTCCAAATTACCTACAATGTATTTCCAAAAGTCTTTGCCAAGGTTACCCATTCCTCTGGTGGACAAGACTTGTGAGCGTTTTCTAGCCGCTGTACAACCTATTACTACGCCAGAAGAATTCAATGAAACGCAACAGGTTGTGGAGAAGTTTCGTATGCATGAGGCGGCTGATTTAAATGCTATGCTAAAGATTAAGGATGAGGAGAATAAGCACACGAGTTATATATCAGAACCATGGTGAGTGTAGTACTTAAATGTTGCTATCCCTTTAATAGTATCCAAAGTATGGTCGTATTTTTCGAAGGATTTTGTAGTTGTTGTTGTAACAGCTCTAACATTTACAATATCATAATTTCGTTTTTATGGGGGATCTGCTAGGAGATTAATCCCAAGAAATTGTGGCATTTCTACTGGATGAGTCCACAAATCCTCAGGACTAAGTAAAGTAGGGTTGGCGGTACAGTTGAAAATGTGGGGGTATTATGAGGACCCTGACCACAAGCTGGACATATGTTGGGGACGGCAAGGTCTATGCGGGACCAAAAGATATTGAATCTTTTCTTCTTCTGCTATGGGTGGTGGGCGACCTCCTAATGCAACATTCATGCGATAACCTGAAATCGCGGAGTTGATGGCGTTTTTATAAATTTTGTTTAATCCTGCCATGCACGAGGTATGATCTAAAGGATCAAGTACATATACGCATACGCGCGAAGATCTTTCCTGACATGCCTCGGAGAAGATGCCATCTGTGTGAAGTTTGGACGATTTCTCAGATGGCATCCCAAAAGAAACTGCTGAGATAGCATAATGTTGAGTTCCTTTACTGGAAGGATTATGAGCGATAGTTGTGGCATGTGCTGACGAAAAAAAAGACTGTCGAGTGTGACTCCCAGGATGGTTCGCTGTCGGAATTGGTACACCATTGATCTCGACGCCAAGTTGTAGGCTTACTTCTTTTGTCCAGGTGGTAAATAGGGTCGTTGAGGATTTAGTTGGTTGTATCTTCAGGTTACGTTCAGTGAAGAAATTGTGGATGCTACCTAGATAACGATTCATCTTACCGCATAGGTCTTCCACATTATGATCGGTTCGCGACTGGTGACAGGAGGGATATCAGCCTGTACTATGATCCCTCATTCGTGGGTTTCCCAGGTTTAAATATTAGGACCACTTTTCAGACATGGGTATAGTGAGCCTTGACCTGTCTTGCTCACCGGCTATCTCGTGATACTCGATGTTGCAGTGACAGTCAATATCTGACCCATAAGTCTATTAGTGTTACCCTGAATAATATTAACTTTAAGGTGAAATTACGTCTCTCTAAGGTTTTTAATTTTGTCTATAGGTTTCTGTTATATAAGTAAGATCTTTGCTTACACTATTTTTAGAGTTAATTTTCATCAAATCGAATAATATGTATATCCAATTTATTGTTACTATTTCTTTCAGGTTCGATATGTATTTAAAAGATCGCGTACCATTACCCCTCAATTACAACCCCCTACTTGTAATGAAAAACGATACCCGCCCCCAATATCAACATCAAACGGTTAGAGCCGCCAATCTCATCATAAGTTCTCTTCGCTTTTGGCGTTCCCTACAAGCTGGCGTTCTCGAACCCGAAGTTTTTCATTTAAACCCCAAAAAGACTGATAACGAAAACTATCGCCGTTGGATGCGTATAGCTCCAACAATTATAGCCACCTATGCCTCATATGCCTTTAAGGCATTCCCCCTCGATATGAGCCAATATGAACGTTTATTTGGTACTTCACGCATACCAGAAACCGGTAAAGATTGTTTAGTCCTAAATCCCCATTCCAGTCATATAATGGTCATGCGTCGTGGTAATATTTATTCGGTGGATGTACTCGATGCAAATGGTAACATAGAGCCAGCTACTGAAATTTTGGCACGTCTAAATGCTGTGATAAAGTTAGACGAATCTAAAACAGCGGCTGAAGCACCTTTAGGAGTTTTGACAGCCGATGAACGTAACGAATGGGCTCGCATAAGACAGCATATTGTTAAGAATAGTGTAAATGAGAAGCTTCTAAATGAACAGGTAGATTCTGCCCTATTTTGTGTTTGTTTGGATACACAAGAAGATCCAGTTTATGAGGAAAATAATCCAGTGCCGGTATTAAAACATTTGTTGGCAGGAAAGGGTACTAATAGGTGAGAAAAATAACAATTTTAACATTTTCTTTTTTATACTAATTTTTAAATTTTTAGATGGTTTGATAAATCCGTTTCCATTTTACTAAGTGCCGACGGCACTGCCGCTATTAACTTCGAGCACGCTTGGGGTGATGGTGTTGCTGTTCTACGCTATTTCAATGAAGTCTATAAAGAAACAGTTAACAGTCCCTTCTTAAGTACCAATGATCTTAACGCTTTAAACAATCATCAAGTAGACTCCTCTAAAGTTAGACCAATCACCTTTGAAATCGATGATAAACTGCGTGAAATGGTTCAACAATCGAATAAAAGAAATCAAGAAAATATACGACCCCTAAACATGCAAATGTTGCGTTATCCTAATTTGAGTAAAAATGCCTGTAAACGTGATCGTTTAAGCCCGGACTCTATTATGCAATTGTCCTTCCAATTGGCTTATCGTCAGGCTTTTGGAAAATATGTAGGAACTTATGAATCCTGTAGTACAGCCGCCTTCAAACATGGACGCACCGAAACTATGCGTCCTTGTACCAAAGCTACCAAAGAATTCTGTGAAACACTTTTGAATACAAAATCCCAGTCAGATGCTAAACATTTGCGCGTCTTAATTGATCAATGCTCCACCTATCATGGTCAATTAACTAAAGATGCTGCCATGGGTCAAGGCTTTGATCGTCATTTGTTTGCTTTAAAACATACCGCTGCCATTAATAATAAACCTTTGCCGGAATTGTACAATAACACAGCCTTCAAACGAATTAATCACAATATTATAAGTACTTCCACATTATCATCGGATGCTTTGTTAGCCGGTTCATTTGGCCCTGTAGTACGTGATGGCTTGGGTATTGGGTGAGTCTTTCACTTTTCACTTGTATTTACATCAAATGTTTACAAAAACCCTTTTATCTTTTCTTCAACTCTAGCTACTCCATACAAAACGAAGAATGTGGCGCTATTGTTACGTCCTATGAAAATGGCTGCAATGGCCAGGAGTTTGTTAACAGTTTAGAACAAGCCTTTAATGCTATACACAAAGTCATTGTAGAAAGCAAATAATCGTTGCGTATTTGTTTGCCAAAGCATTTAATGCGTTTTTGAGCAATTATACCCTTTTGGCTTTTGTGTATTGCAAAGTGTTTGGAAATGCATCCTTAAAGACTAAAATGTTCTTTTGGAAGGAAGGAACAAGAAAATTAAAATCATAGTTAGCTTTAAAATCATTACCTAGTTTTATGTTTTTTTTTTTTCATTTAATTTTTTTACAATTTTAATTATTGCATTTCCTTGATGCTTAAAAGAGATTAAATTTCTAATTATATTTTTGTCATAGATTTCTAAAGTGTATCCAGATTAAGTTATAAAATCATAAACGAAAATAAAAGAAAATATAAAGGTAACTGCATACAACTTTATAAAGTGGATAAACTTTTTTAAATCCTGAGTAGTTCTTAGATTTTTTCAACGATTTCACAAATAGTCCTCATGGAAAGATACTTTCTATGATGCAAAATTCTCAATTATTTCTTTATTCCTTGTGGTTAATACAAAGGGGACATCTATAGGACCAAGTGAAGCTGACTTGGTTGTCAGCTACCTGCTTAACCTAACCTAAATTAAAAAATTTTAAATATTCTATTAGACAAAATTACTTTTCTTTTTTTTTAACCAATTTAAAAAATACCTTCTCTTTTGTAGGCCAATGTTCAGTCTATAGAATATAGAATATTTAAAGGCTTCACCACCCTTTCTACCACAAACCCCACTAACAAAAAAATAAATAAAAAATTGTGTGAAATTAAAGGAATCGTAAATATTCACACAAAACATCTACCACAAGTGAAAAACAAAAATTCCGAATGAATGGAATTTCTTTTAAAAATCGCACAAAAAATTTAGCAATAAGAAATAAAATGAAAATAGTTTTGTGTTGATTGATGTGAAAATCGATTTGAATACGAGTTGAAAGTACAAGGAAAAAGATTTTTTTGTATGTGAGTGAGTAATCATTGATGAGGCAAAAACTAAATGGGTAGGAAAATTTATACTCGTATACAAAAAAAATCTGATATTAAACTTTGTTTTATTTCTTGAATTGCATTGTAAATAACAATAGAAGAAACAAAAAGGAAAGAATCCTTTTGTTCATATACATACATATACTTGCATAAGCATATGTACTTACATGTAGAACATTTTGTATCAGGATAAACATTAGACTGGTCCTTATTTTACCGCTTTAACAACGTATAATCCATATATCAGTTTTCGAAAATTTTTGCTAATAATAACATGTTTCTAGGGCCTTGACTATATACCTAAGAATATGCATTAAAAATTAACGCATTTTTTAAAAAATGCTAACTTTAATAATCATTTTAAACTTTTTAAGAACCCATTATCAGTAAATCTTTCAAATTTAGGTCAGTAAAACCCGCACTTATGACAGACACCCTTTGTGGTCGCAGCGGTACAGGAGACAAAACTTAACAACAACTTCAGTCTGCAAAGTTATAGCGGGTACAACGTTCTCCAAAAAGAACGCACCAAAAGTGCGTTTTCATTTATCAGTCACAAATTTAGACAATAGAGACCAATACCTTGAGGCTCAAGGTATATCTGTCAGATCAGGGGGTACGGAGTTAGAACTCTATAATGTCTACATTCCGTTTGTAACCAGTTGTCCAACATCAGGACCCTTTTGGAAGTAGAAACACGGCTGGTTCTGGAGGATTTTAACGCGCACCACGATCATTGGCACTTTTTTCTTGTAACAAGAGTAATCAATTTGCCAAATTTCGAGATAATCGGTCCACATAAGAAAAATGACGGAAACATCTTAAATATATAAGTTTTGAAAAAGTGATTGTATGATGGCAAAATTTAGCAAATATTGGTCTTTATACACGAAAAAGACCACCTTTGACCTTAGTGGTCAAGGGTATCGTATGGTCGGGCTTGACCGAGTGTAGCACTTTCTTACTTATTTTAATATATAATACTTGTATGTCTTGCCTATAACTTTGCTGAAATAAAGTTAAATACCAATACATACCTATTATCATTTTAAATATAAACTTTATGGTAAATTTATTGCGATTTCATTAACCCTGATTGCCTTATAAATGAGTTTGATTATTCATGGACTCGTATTTATACTCAGCTTTTATTTATTAAACATTTATTTCACTTATTTTCTATCTTTATAACACCTTTTTAAAATTTATTTATTTTACTTAAAATTCGATAAAAAGGGTCTATCGCTCTTCTATTTAACTCTAGAGATTTATTTCAGCAATTAAAATTTTTATTTGTTTTTATTTTATTTATTCCTGTTGATAATATTTTAAATGGAGTTATAAATTCCACTTGACAAAATCTCATGTAATTTCCTTTCCTTGTTACTGTGACTACATCCAGATTAGGGTGATTTCAATTATTTAAAAGTTTACTTTCAGCCCTCAAATATTTTAAAGTTCCTACAAAAAGTTTAAGATAATTTAAAAATGACATTTAATGGTTTATGATGGTTGAATAGCCCAGTTCAGCTTCCGTAGTATCATACAAGACTTAATACTCTAATTGAAAAAGTGCTACACTTACCAAACTATAGTGTGAAGATGGGGATTAAAATGACCCCTTCAATTTGGACATTTCACATTTTTTTATATCCTCCATCAAAAAGAATGGGGGGTATATTGAGATTGTAATTTCCTTAATATTAGTTTAAAAAACAACATTTAAGTAAATTCTAAATCCTAAAATTCTAAGACGATTGAGAGATGTCCGTCTGTCTGTCCGTATATCTGTTTGTCTGTTGTCGACACAAAAAACTCACTGAAATTTGGCATATTTTTTATTTCTTGGAAAATGTTGGTATTGAAATCGGGCAAAATCGATTCAAATTTGACCATAGCTCCCGTATTACCTCTTCTAGGCTAATCGCTTATTTGCTTATAAATGACAAATCATAACAGCTATGATGATAAAATTTGGTATATATAAGTTTTACATAAGTACTAGGCACCATATACAATTTCATCGAAATCGGTTCACATTTAACCATAGCTCCCATACAAAAAACTTACGGAAATTGCCTAAATTCCACCTAAAATACACTTAAATGCCAAAAAATGATAAACTGTAATAGTTTTTGTCACTAAATTTAGCACAAAGAAGTCTTATGTCAATGCCAGCCAGTGTTCAAAATTTTGTCACAATCAGTCACCATTTGAACATAGCTCCCATATAAAAAACTTACGGAAACACAAAAATACAAAAAGAAAAGGGGGTTCATGTCCGTCTGTCCATCAGATAAAAGTGCGATAGCGCCTTAACGAAAAAAGCTAGAGGGACAAAATTTTACAAAAGTATTTTCGATATCTTGAGAAAGTTTTGTATTGAAAATGGACAAAATCGGTTTATATTTAGTTAGAGCCCCGCCTCGGGAAACACATTAATGCTGATAAATTGAATATAATTATAATAGCTATGACGACTAAATTTAAAATAGGGAAGTTTTATGCTACTATTCGTCAGTATATCAAATTTTATAGGAATCGGTCCATATTTGACTATATATATAAAGCTTTCATATAAAAAACACTCCCGGAAACCGAACAAAAAAATGTAGCAAAGGACAATTAAAAGCTATTGAATTAGAAACTATGACTAAATTTTACTTGTTTTAAATAAAAATCACCCTAAAATTGATATTCCTATGGCTTATTTGAATATAAATTGTATACTTCTTCCGATGTATACAAATTTCTAAATATTATTTATAGTTATTTATCTATTATGTTACTTATCGAACTACTTATCCGAAAACTACACCTGATGACAAGTTTGACAATTGCAACACAATTTTGACTTTACAAACAGTGATGACATGAAACTCAATGAAGCTTGTGATTGGCTGCATTTTAAATTGGTCTAGGATACTTATCTACTACTTGTATGTCTGCCTTTCAAGGAGCTTCTATTGCAACATGCAACAAAAATATTGTTGTTTCTTTGGAAAAAAAACTAAAAACAACAACTTCAAATATATCTCATGGTAATTTTTTGTTTTTATCCTTTTTATATGATATTTCAGTTGAAAAACTAAAAAGGATTTACATTCATTATTTATACATGAATATTGTTGTGTAAAGAGGAGCACGTATACCCACCTGTACATCGCTCAGAAGGAACAATTGTCTGTGAAAGGAAACAAGAACAACAAGAAGCATTTGATCAACATTATATTCAATCATTTAGTCAAATATATTAGGGCGGATCGTTTTTTATATGAATAACAAAATCAAAATCTGCCTCCAATTCTAAGAAAATTTTGTAAAAGATAAAAATTGTTTTTCTCTTTCTTCGTCCAAAAATATCTTGTACGAAAATTAAGTTATGACAAGCTTATAATTTTAATTTTCCATACAAAATTTCTACTAAAAGCCTTTAACAATTTTATTAATCGTTTAGGAATAAGGAGGGAAATTTAAGAAATGCAATTTCATTAATAAACAAAAATTGCATTTGTATTAGAAATCAATAAATCGGTGTCAAATCGTAGATTCTTGGCGGAAAATTGGAATTACCTTTTCGGCAAATTAAACCATCTAAAGTTTGACGCAACAAATTTGATTTTGGCATGAGATGTGAGGCAAGTTGCACCATCCTGTTTAAACCGAACCGAACATCTTTCATATCAGTACCACGATTCAAAGAATTGGTTATTGAATAGATGCCGCTAGTGGCCGTTATGATTGCGCCGTTCTCATTTTCAAAGAAATATGAGTCAATGATGCCTCCGTTCCACAAGTTATGGGAAAATAAGCTTTATCCGCAAAGATGATTTCCTTTTTTTCCAATTGCAATTTCTGACGAATTGTTTTTGTTTTGGAAATAATTTTCCTATAAATTTCAACTTTGCTCAAGCGTAAATCGATTCATTTCAGCGATATAAGAATGATGTTAGTATTGCCAGAGTCGAAATAAACTGATACGCATAGCGTTACTTAAAAAATTGAGGAGGTTGCGCAATAAATATTCGCATAACTCGAAAACTGTTTATTTTCATAATTTAAGTAAAATTTGGCAACAAAATTATCTTTCAATATATACATATATATATATATATATATATATATATATATATATATATATATATATTCCAATTGGAACAAGGGGTACTTCTCTCAGACAATGAGCCTAATCCGATTCTATTTTTAGACTCATTGAAAGGGACCTACGTTTTAACGCCGGCTCCGAACGGCAAATGCATTAGTTAGAGAAGTTTTACATAGCCTAATACTCAATAACCAGTGGCTAGCTGAGTTATGAGTTGAACCGCCGCTTTTTTGAAAATGTATTTTTTCAAGTGAGTCTGGTCAGGATCGAACTTGGGCCTCTGGTATGCTAGGCGGATGACTAACCTGCTATACCACGGCGGTTCACATCTTTCAAAATATGCACTTTTTTATTTTTAATCCGAGCAGTAGTTTTTTAAATAAATTTTTTTGTTTGCAAAAAAAAAAATATTTTTGAAAACGGAAATTTTTGTGATTTTTCAAAAAAAATATTTTTTTTTGCAAACAAAAAATTTTATTATTAAAACAAACTGCTAGGATCAAAAAAAAAATGTGTTCCTGAAAGATAATTTTGTTACTTTTTTTACTTAGTTCAAGAAAATAAACAGTTTTCGAGTTACGCGAATATATAGCGCAACCTACTAAATTTTTTATATCTCGAAAACTAGAGCTAACCTAAAAAAAACGGTTAGGACCATTGAAGTAAGCGTACTCTATTTATCTTTACCCACTAGGTCTCTATTTTGTCGGCTTTTTCAACTAACACAGTGTAATATTCATGCAGAAAACAGAAAAGACATTTGACTTTCTTACTTGTTTTTTTACACATACATAAGACTTTTATATCTGTGAGGTATAGTCAAATATGGAAGATTCTAAAATTTGTCAAATTTTATATGAGAGATTATATTAAGGGATGAATCCAGATTCCCAGGAAACATGGCAAAGTGGGCGGACATATGAAGTAAAAGGTAGCGGCTGTTTGCTATGAGTCTCTATAGTCAGAATATCTAACAGAGCTGGTTGCTAGAAGTAATTAAGATTTTTCAAATATTGTATCGTCACAATTGATTTATTGAAGGAAACATTCGATGAGCGCATAATTTCGCGGAATGGACCTGTCAATTGGCCACCAAGATCGTGCGATTTGACACCACTGGATTATTTTCTTTTGGGGATATGTGAAGTCGCTCGTCTACGCCAACAAACCAGAAACGTTAGGGGACTTGGAAGCCAACATTCGTGGCGTTTTTGCCAACATACGGCCCCATATGCTCGAAAAAGTAGTTGAAAATTGGACCTGTAGAATTGGCTTTATTCGAGCCAGCCGCGGCGGCCACATGCCCGAAATCATATTTAAACATTAATGGCATAAAATTATCCTTCCAATAAAGCCAAATTGATGGACATTAAAACGAATTTCTTGTGTTTTATTTCAATTCAAAGTTCTATACCTCTAAAAAAAACACCCATTATATGTAAGATTATCCCATATTCCTTGGAAACAAGGCGCACTTTTGAAAAATCTCAATAACTCCTACTAACTCGCTCTGTTAGATATTCGGACTATGAATCTCCATAGAAAACATCCCGATATCTCATTTGTCCGCCCACGTTGCCTTCTTTCCTTAATATTTTTTCACATATGAAATTTTTTGAAAAAAATGTTTATAACTCCTAGCAACTCGCTCTGTTAAAGGTTCTGACTATGGGTGCTCATAGGAAACATCCTTATCAACAAACTGATTCCGCATTTCGCATTCCGCCCACGTTGCCTTGTTTTCAGGGAATCTAGAATCATCCCTCACATTTGATATTTTGGAAAACTGTTAACAGCTCCTACCTAATCACTATGTTATAAATTCTGACCATGGATACCCTTAGATAACATCCTTAGCTACAATTCTATATCCCATATGACCGCCCAGGTTGCCTGATTCACTAGGAATTTGTATTGCTTGTGTATTCCCCTTATTTTCTGTTCTTAACAGAGCTATGTTAACTACATAACAGAGCTCTGCTAATAGCATTTTTTGTGACTACCCTATAGGAAGTCAAACTCATTTTTCAGTAACTTTAAACGGGTTTTAAAATAAGCACAACTGGTGGTTAAAGTGACTATTTTCCTTGTTTCCCACTCACTATATAAACATGGACGTGTCATAGGCAATAGTCAATTGGTCATCTCTGCATGACTTTTTAATTGATTTCTAACTATTTATTTTTAAAGCAATTTATAGTCAGTTTAATTTTAATTATTTAAAAAAAACAATTTTTTGTTAATTAATTTTAAATTAGTCTCCTTTTAGTTCATTTTTATACAGTTAAAATTAAACGCATTTTTCATTTATAAAAGATAAAAATGAGGTATCTTTATATATAAATTAAATTAAAATTCAGGTACATTTAATGAAATAAAATAAAAGTTAAATTGAAAATACAAAAAGAGTTTATAACCTATAGGTTTGTAAATTTAACTTCACGCACATCAATTTTGTCAGTAAATAAAAGTGGGACATTGCCTACTGAAATTCGATGCTATTGAAATTTCCGAAATCAGCTCATTCTTCGATAGGACTTTATTCCTGCTTTAGAAAATTTAAATTCAGATATTTCAGTACAATTATATAAAATTTAGCGGAAATGGTGCTTTAAACAGATATTTCATTTTGATGGAATCGGTGCATATTTAAATCTATAGCTTATATAAAAATACAACTCTCAAAAGTTATAAAGACGCTCGTAAATCTGAAACATAAATCAATGTATATAATTCTGAAGAACATGTTTGCATGATGATAAATTTCAGCAAGTTTGATCTTAATGGTGTAGGGTATTTTATGTTCGGACTTAACCTAAAATAATACTTTTTTGGTTATAAAATAACAATGTTTTTCATGGAGCTCAACTAAAAAGGAGACAAAAGCCGACTGAAAACAATGCCAATGTTTAAACAAAAACTAAACTTTCTTTCATCCGCCGGTTCAAAATGTTATTACCTGGGCGTTGATTGTTGGTGTAACATTAATACTCCAGCTACTTAGACTGCATAGCAGCAGGACTCTATGTGTTTGTTCATGTTAGATGAATTCAACTTTAGAATCCTTAAAGGATTCTAAGTCACAAAAGTTTATTTGTTTTTTAGTTTTTTTTCGCTTTTAACTCAGTTAAATCATACTTTATAGTCATTGTATGAGTTTTAACAGGATATTAGTTTATCTCCTTTGATATGAAGGCACTTTTTAGGGGGATTTATTTTCTGTGTTATTCTCCTAATGAAAAAGGATATAATGAAATTTTAGAGAAAATATGTTGTAGTTGTATGACGGAAAAACTTATTCAATATTCATGTGTGAAACTGAACATGAGGGAGTTAGAGATGTTTTGAGGATTTTTGTTTTTAGGTGATTTAGTTTGAATACAATTGCTTGAATCTTTGTACTTATTCAAATAAAGTTTTTTCGAAACGTTTGTCATTCTTACTAGGGGAGCTCTAAAAACGTTTGGAAATTTTATAAGGAATAGTGATATAAAGTGTGTCCCAACTAGAACGCAATTTTTAAATTTGGCGTGAGTCGAAGTGTCATTGATTGAACAATTGTTATTGTTTGCTAGTAGAAGGAACGAGGTTAGTAAAAACGGAGCGCTACACGAATGAACAAAGCATTCTCAGTGTAAAATTGTTTTACTAAAATGGTGAAAGTTTTGCGGCTATAGCTCGCAAATTGCGATTAATTTGGGGTCACAATAATGCTCAAAAAGAGTCAACTGTAAAGAGATTAATGGATAAATTTGCCGAAACTGGGTCTGTTAGTGATGTAAAGACAACAACGCGCCTTCGACCAGGTCGATCAAACGAAAATGTTGCAGCTGTACGTGATGATGTCGGTCAAACTCCATCCACCTTAATTCGACACCGAGCTCAGCAAATTGGTATCTACAAATCCACTATGCAGCGAATTTTGACGAAAGATTTGCATCTTCATGCATACAACGTTCAATTGACTCAGGAATTGAAGCCAGATGATCATGGCCAGCGAGGGGAGTTCGTTAATTGGGTATTGGAGAGACAACATGAAAATGCTGATTTTGCCGATAAAATCATCTTAAGTGACGAGGCCCATTTTCAACTTGATGGCTTTGATTCACGAGAAGCAAATGCATCCTCAACGTGTCACTGTGTGGTGTGGTTTTTGGGCTGTAGGAATCATTGGACCTTTTTTATACATAACCTCATTCTTTCTTTGTCTTAGACCTTTTAGTATAAAAATAGGCTTAAAATCACTTTCTGAGTCGATTTAGCGATGTCAGTCCGTCCGTTCGACCGTCCGTCTGGACGGCTGGCTGGCTGGACCCCCCATGTAAACCATGTAATCAAAGTACAGCTGGCAATTCTAAAGATAATAATTTTTTGATAATTTTTGTGATAGTGGGACCATGGCTATTGAAATTCGTCAAAATTGCTTCATTATTTATGGTACCACCCATAGGTCCCACTTCCCGGAATTGATATATTGGCCACAAATATCAATATTTTTTCGTGAAATCTAAAACAAATACTGCTTACGTAAACCACTAAACCAAATTTCGTTAAAATCGGTCCACATTTGACCATAGCCCCCATACAAACTTATGTGTTAAAACGCTAACTAAATGAGACAAAAATCACTAAAACGCTCGTAAATCTGAAGATAATGAGAGTTTTAAGTTTATTTTTTGCAAAAAAAAATTCTAAATTTCGAGATAATCGGCCCACATTTGACCCTAGCTCTCATATAAGTCCAAATAACGGAAACAGCTTAAATATGTATATCAGTTTTAAGAAAATGTTTGTATGATGGCAAAATTTTGCAAATATTTGTCTCTATACAGAAAAAAAAATACCTTTGACTTTAGTGGTGAAGGGTATCGTATGGTCGGGCTTAACCGACTATAGCACTTTCTTACTTGTTTTTATCTAACACTGAGGTTGATTTTCGTATCGTCATGTGTTTTTGGAATTTACTTTAGAAAGTGATTTAAGCCGCCAACAACATTGTCCGAGGAAATTGCCTAATTTTACATCGTTAGATAGCTATTTGGGGTACATTAAATTTTTAAAGTGAAAAAAAAAACTATTTTTTATCTCTTTAGTTAAATTTAAAAGTAGAGCATCGTCAAAGGTAATGAATTTACATTTTATTTAAATTTCAACATTTTTTCCATTTTATATTCATTCATACACAATCATTATACAATTTACATATAATTTTATAGAACAGTCTCCTACACACATACAAGTTCAAGATAATAAAGTGTACGAGTATTGCATATGGATGATTATACTCCTTTACACAGTTAATTTTAAACACAGGTCCATGGTACATATCATCGATATTTATGTGTAAAGTATACCTACTCGTATACTCGTACATGTGAATTATTTTTATGGTTCATTTAACTTAAAGTACAATACAATTTTTATGCATTCTCAGGTTAATTTAATTAAATTTATTGTTTTAGATTTTTACAGAAGAGCCTTAAACAAAACAAAACTGCTTTCGTTTCTTTTATGGGAAAAGCTAACCTAGCAAACATGTAGGCGGAAAATTATAAACAATTTAAAACAAGTAAAAAAGTGCTATAGTCGGTCAAGCCCGACCATACGATACCCTTCACCACTAAGGTCAAAGGTGTTCTTTTTCCTGTATAAAGACAAATATTTGCTAAATTTTGCTACCATACAAACATTTGCTAAAAACTTATATATTTAAGTTATTTCCGTCATTTGGACATATATGAGAGCTAGGGTCAAATGTGTACCGATTATCTCGAAATTTGGCAAATTAATTACAGTTGTTACAGAAATTATGTATGCAAAAAATAAACTTAAAACTCCCAATATCTTTAGATTTACGAGCGTTTTTAGTGATTTTTGTCTCATTTAGTGCGTTTTAACACATAAGTTTGTGTGGGAGCTATGGTCAAATGTGGACCGATTTGGTATAGTGGTTTAAGTTTACATAAGCAGTATTTGTTTTAAATTTCATCAAAAAATATTATTATTTGTGGCCAATATAGCAATTTCGGGAAGTGGGACCTATGGGAGGTACCATATAAAGTGATTCTAAGCCCATTGGTATACTAAAAAGTGGGTCAAAAACAAATATTTCTATGAGTTACATACATCAGCACAAACTTATAATACCCTCTCCACCTATGGTGGTGAAGGGTATAAATATATGTATGTATGTATATAGTCATTAGCCAAATATATAGGATATACCTATGTACATAGCCAGATATTTATGATCTTTTTATCTCAATTGAAAAAAGAAAATATTTCGCATTTGATCCCAATCTGCTACATATATTTATGCGTTTCTATAGTTGGTTAGGATATCTCTTCAGGAGGAGTATCCCTACTTTTAGACAGATCGAAAAACTCGCAATATAAATATCATTTTACAAACACAATCATTACGAATTATGCTTGCAAACCATAGTCTTCCTGAAGAGATGGCCTAATAAACCATAGAAACGCGTCGAGGAATTGGTTGTATCCATATACATTTTTTGGCTTTTATCAATAAAAAGTCTGATAAAAAAAATTTTTCTATAAAAAAATTTTCTATAAAAAAATTTTTCTATAGAAAAATTTTCGATAAAAAAATTTTTCTATAAAAATTTTTCGATAAAAAAATTTTTCTATAGAAAATTTTTCGATAAAAAAATTTTTCTATAGAAAATTTTTCGATAAAAAAATTTTTCTATAGAAAAATTTTCGTTCAAAAAATTTTTCTATGGAAAATTTTTCGATAAAAAAATTTTTTTTATAGAAAATTTTTCGATAAAAAAATTTTTCTATAGAAAAATTTTTCGATAAAAAAATTTTTCTATAGAAAAATTTTCGATCAAAAAATTTTTCTATACAAAAATTTTTGATAAAAAAAATTTTTCTATACAAAAATTTTCTATAAAAAAATTTTTCTATACAAAAATTTTCTATAAAAAAATTTTTCTATAGAAAAATTTTCGATAATCAAATTTTTCTATAGAAAAATTTTCGACAAAAAAATTTTTCTATAGAAAAATTTTCGATAAAAAAATTTTTCTATGGAAAAATTTTCGATAAAAAAATTTTTCTATGGAAAAATTTTCAATACAAAAATTTTTGTATCGAAAAATTTTCGATAAAAAAATTTTTCTATACAAAAATTTTCGATAAAAAAATTTTTCTATAGAAAAATTTTCGATCAAAAAATTTTTCTATAGAAAAACCAATAGTCTTCCTGAAGAGATGGCCTAATAAACCATAGAAACGCGTCGAGGAATTGGTTGTATCCATATACATTTTTTGGCTTTTATCAATAAATAGTCTGATAAAAAAAATTTTTCTATAGAAAAACTTTCGATAAACAAATTTTTCTATAAAAATTTTTCGATAAACAAATTTTTCTATAAAAATTTTTCGATAAAAAAATTTTTCTATAGAAAATTTTTCGATAAAAATATTTTTCTATAGAAAATTTTTCGATAAAAAAATTTTTCTGTAGAAAATTTTTCGATAAAAAAATTTTTCTAAAAAAAATTTTTCGATAAAAAAAATTTTCTATAGAAAATTTTTCGATAAAAAAAATTTTTCTATAAAAAATTTTTCGATAAAAAAATTTTTCTATAGAAAAATTTTTCGATAAAAAAATTTTTCTATAGAAAAATTTTCGATCAAAAAATTTTTCTATACAAAAATTTTCTATAAAAAAATTTTTCTATACAAAAATTTTCTATAAAAAAATGTTTCTATAGAAAAATTTTCGATAATCAAATTTTTCTATAGAAAAATTTTCGACAAAAAAATTTTTCTATAGAAAAATTTTCGATAAAAAAATTTTTCTATGGAAAAATTTTCGATAAAAAAATTTTTCTATGGAAAAATTTTCAATACAAAAATTTTTCTATAGAAAAATTTTCGATAAAAAAATTTTTCTATAGAAAAATTTTCGATAAAAAAATTTTTCTATAGAAAAATTTTCGATAAAAAAATTTTTCTATAGAAAAATTTTCGATAAAAAAAATTTTTCTATACAAAAATTTTCGATAAAAAAATTTTTCTATAGAAAAATTTTCGATCAAAAAATTTTTCTATAGAAAAATTTTCGATAAAAAAATTTTTTTATGGAAAAATTTTCGATAAAAAAATTTTTCTATAGAAAAATTTTTGATAAAAAAATTCGATAAAAAAATTTTTCTATAGAAAAATTTTCGATAAAAAAATTTTTCGTAGAAAAATTTTCGATAAAAAAATTTTTCGGTAGAAAAAATTTCGATGAAAAAATTTTTCTATAGAAACATTTTCGATAAAAAAATTTTTCTATAGAAAAATTTTCGATAAAAAAATTTTTCTATAGAAAAATTTTCGATTAAAAAAATTTTTACATAGAAAATTTTTCGATAAAAAAATTTTTCTATAGAAAAATTTTCGATAAAAAAATGTTTCTACAGAAAAATTTTCGACAAAAAAATGTTTCTATAGAAAAATTTTCGATAAAAAAATTTTTCTATAGAAAAATTTTCGTTAAAAAAATTTTTCTATAGAAAAATTTTCGATAAAAAAATTTTTCTATAGAAAAATTTTCGATAAAAAAATTTTCGATAAAAAAATTTTTCTATAGAAAAATTTTCGATAAAAAAATTTTCGATAAAAAAATTTTTCTATAGAAAAATTTTCGATAAAAAAATTTTTCTATAGAAAAATTTTCGATAAAAAAATTTTTCTATAGAAAAATTTTCGATAAAAAAATTTTTCTATAGAAAAATTTTCGATAAAAAAATTTTTCTATAGAAAAATTTTCGATAAAAAAATTTTTCTATAGAAAAATTTTCGATAAAAAAATTTTTCTATAGAAAAATTTTCGATAAAAAAATTTTTCTATAGAAAAATTTTCGATAAAAAAATTTTTCTATAGAAAAATTTTCGATAAAAAAATTTTTCTATAGAAAAATTTTCGATCAAAAAATGTTTCTATAGAAAAATTTTCGATTAAAAAATTTTTCTACAGAAAAATTTTCGATAAAAAATTTTTTCTATGGAAAAATTTTCGATAAAAAAATTTTTCTATGGAAAAATTTTCGATAAAAAAATTTTTCTATAGAAAAATTTTCGATAAAAAAAATTTTCTATAGAAAAATTTTCGATAA
Source organism: Stomorhina lunata (assembly GCA_933228675.1). Taxonomy (NCBI): domain Eukaryota; kingdom Metazoa; phylum Arthropoda; class Insecta; order Diptera; family Rhiniidae; genus Stomorhina; species Stomorhina lunata. The sequence continues at coordinate 25,831,392 of OW121741.1, read as the reverse complement.
AAAAAATTTTCTATAGAAAAATTTTCGATAAAAAATTTTCTATAGAAAAATTTTCGATAAAAAAATTTTTCTATAGAAAAATTTTCGATAAAAAATTTTTCTATAGAAAAATTTTCGATAAAAAATTTTTCTATAGAAAAATTTTCGATAAAAAAAAATTTTCTTTAGAAAAATTTTCGTTAAAAAAATTTTTCTATAGAAAAATATTCGATAAAAAAATGTTTCTATAGAAAAATTTTCGATAAAAAAATTTTTCTATAGAAAAATTTTCGATAAAAAAATTTTTCTATAGAAAAATTTTCGATTAAAAAATTTTTCTATAGAAAAATTTTCGATAAAAAAAATTTTCTATAGAAAAATTTTCGATAAAAAAAATTTTTATAGAAAAATTTTCGATAAAAAAATTTTTTTATAGAAACATTTTATGGACAATGTTTTATTAAAAATTTTACTATAGAAAAAATTTTCTAATGAAAATTTTTCTATAGAAAAAATTTTTTATTGAAAAATTGTCTATAGAAAAAATTTTTTATTGAACATTTTTCTACAGAAAAAGTTTTTTATCGAAAATTTTTCCATAAAAAAATTTTTTATCGAAAATTTTTTCATAGAAAAAAATGTTTATCGAAAATTTTTCCATAGAAAAAAAATTTTATCGGAAATTTTTCTATAGAAAAAATTTTTTATCGAAAATTTTTCTATAGAAAAAATTTTTAATTGAAAATTTTTCTATAGAATATTAGCTTTGTACCTTTTGCGTTTTCTTCTTTTATAAAAAATTGCTTGCTGGGTTAGGTTACCATGACTTGCCTTGTTTGACTTTTATCATATTTATTGTTGTTATTAATGCAATTTATTAACAATTTTTCGATATGATGTTATTAAAGTGAAACATAAATTTAAAGTTTGTAATAATTTTAAAATAGCGAAAAATAAAATGAAATTTAAAATGTTATTTATTAAACATTTTAAGTTAAAGGTAAATAGTACTTATGTTGCATACTGTACTTATGTAGGTTAGGTTGAAAAAAAGAAAGGGTTGACTTCTACTAATAGAACTGATACCTACGCCAGTATTGGCTTGATAAATATTGTAACATAAACTTTATAATGGATCCTAGAAACATTTACTAAGGAACGATTTTGAACACAGGGTAGACATAATTAAAAAAAATGTTTTTGAGATTTGACATAGTTAAGAATAAATCTTGTTAACAAATATTCGTTTTATGAAAAACATGCGTTAAAGAAAACTTACGAATATGTTAATAATCGTTCTAAATTTGACTTAAGTGGTGTAAGTTGTCTATGCTACGGCTTAACCCACTATAAACATTTTTTCACATTTTTATTAATCATTGTTTCTTATTATGAAAATCTGCTACTTTGCTTATGCAAAAATTTATAATCCCAGAAAATAATTAGTTGTTTTCTACTTTTCCATTAAGAATTCCTGTAAATTGTTTATTTTCATGTTTTTAATTTTCCCTAGATCCTTGTAGTAATTTTTTAGTTATTAAAATACCTTCATTATTCAGGACAAAATTTTCTATAAAATATTTAATTTATTCTAAATAACAATTAAAATGCAGAATGGATGAGAAAATCTTGGAATTTGGTTACTAGAAAAAGTTGTAAATATTTTTGTTGAAGGATTTTTTTTCGGAAAGAGTAAAATTTCTTAGGAAAAATAAGCAAAAATATCTCAACAATGAAGATGAAATTATTCAAGATTTTTGAATATACATTTAATGACACTAGGAAATATAACACGACATGGCTTCTTCAGAGATAATTTGGATGCCATTAGTTTTACTTTAAAATTTATGCTTAAAATAAGATTAATTTTTATTTTGCTTCTAAAATTGAAGTAAAGGATAGTAAAAGTGTATAGTCCGGAATATACGTACATTCGAGTGTGGAGAAAATTAAACTTTGTAATACAGAAAGAAATAACCACGGGCTAAGCATGGGAACTATTTAGAGCCCATGGGTACGCAAGGGTTAATTTGTATGAAAATGTTTATAAAGGCGCCTATGAACGACTTTTTGAATTTTTATTGAAATATAAAAACATGTAATTTCTAGTAGTTTTTTGAAAAATACAATTATATTTTAAAATATTTTGGCTCTGGTAATAGAAGGGTTAATAAACCACTTAGAATTAATTTAAGAAAATATACTGCAATATAAAAGAGAACTAAAGTAGCTTTATTTTAAGTCATCAACATTAAAAATCCATGAAGTAGTTTCGGAGTTATTGCAGTTTATCCCCGAAAATTCGTGTCCTCGACGACACGGATATGCAGCCAAAAAATTTACATAAGGAAAAGTAAGACATACCCTACAAGAAATTAATGACCGAAACTAACACATACAAAATTTTTTTACTAATACATTTTTAAAAAATTTTTCTGAAGAAAAATTTAATAACAAAAATTTTTCTAAAGCAAAGTTTTTATAACCTCACAATTGTCGGTAGTACAACGTTTGAAGCAGTTATTCAGGAATAGGTAAAGAATCATTTTTAAAGGAGTACATTCAATTTATTTTTAACAAAATTTTAAATTTTCCAGAAGGCTCTCTGTCAACCAGCTTTTAGTGACGTGGGTATCCAGTTTAAACAGCCCTTTCAATCGGTTGAAAACGGCGAAAGTAAAGTAATATTTTAATTTTTATCTGAATATGAAATTATTAAATAAATTTGTTTACAACTTAAACTGTTTAATAATATTGTTTTACTACCAAAGATATTTTGGTCACCTGTGATCGATATATACATCAAGACTGACTACTTACCGTTGATAAGTAAAATCTATTAGAGTGAGCAGTTCGGATTTACAGATATCGAGCCAGAATAATACATGCATAAGAAACAGAAGCTAAATCACATGTATACAAAAGTTTCGGTCAGCTTTTTCATATTTGCCTTAATAAAATGATATAAACTGCTGACTGATATATCAGTCAGCACTACCAGTCAGTTGATCGGTCTAATGACTGGTCATGTTATTGTAGTGTAATTTATAATTCCATGACCTGTAAGTACTAAAAAGTTGAATTTCGTTAAAATATAACTGAATTTACTCACTATTTTTCATATTAGAATATTATACTTTTTTTTCAGGCCGGTTTCAAAAATCATTTTTTAGTTTTTTGAAAATTTTATTCAACAACTATTACAAGTAATAAATTTGCTTTCCAGTATCATAAAACAAACAAATGAGAGAATAAAATACCAACTAGATCGATATCTTAAACCGTTTTGCCGTACCTGCGATTTGAAATTGTAAAATTTCGCGAAAATTTGATTTTTTGTAATAATTTGAGCATATGCTTGTTAAAATGCATCAATGTTCAGCATTAATAAAAGTAATAGTAAATATTATTCCTAAGACTATATAGAATGTACACGGCATTCCCAATTTTTCCCATACAAAAAAGTTTAACACTTTGTGGGCGGATACGGCACGTGTTCCTCTTATTCAATTTTGAAAAAAATGTGCACAACATATTTTTATGTTACATAGAACATTTCTAGGGAGAGTTACGGTTCAATTTCGCACTTTTGTAATATAAGGTTCACCCTAATTTACATATTTTAGGTATTTCCTTGCAACTTGTATTCCCTCGATTTCATCATTATCGGAATATTAGTGAATAAATATTTCAAAAATATACATATTTTAAGAAACATCTTATTTTATATATGTTTTTTTACATACATATTTTGTATAGAGCTCTAAGCCTGATACTGACTTTCTTCCGCTTTTGAAATTTTCTACAATGAATATTGTAAATATTCAAAATTCTATACAAGTCTGGAACAACACTCATACATATATTCATAATACTACAAGTATACGTTGGTCGCATGTAAAAAGGCCCTAACTCGCATATTTAAAATTTTACAGGAGAAGGTAAAAACTGATTTAAAACAGTAATTGAAAAATTTTACGTTGTTTTAAATGCAGGTTACAATTAAAATGAATGAATTTGGTTCTCCAATTTTTTTTTAATTTTAAACATATACAAAACTACATAAATTGAATTAAGGCCTTTTTCTGTAGTGATCAAAACAAATTATATTAAGGAAAGCTTTTCATAGCGAATGTTTTATAAAGAAAAGCTTTCGATAGCGAATGCTTTTTTCAAGAGATCTTTCGATATTAAAAGTTTTCTATTAGAAAGCTTTCTATATTGAAAGTTTGACTTGGAATGTTTTCGATATAAAATTTTTTGATATTCAAAGTTTTATGAAGGAAAAGTTTTCTATAGAAAATCTTTCCATATCGAAAGTTTATTATTAGGAATCATTTTAAAATTGAAAGATTCTTATATGAAATCTTTAAATATTGGCATTTTTATATTTGAAAAGCTCGAAAGATTTACATAGGAAATCTTTAGATATTGGCATTTTTATATTGGAAAGCTCTTGATATGGAATGATTTTAGTAGAAAGCTTTCAATGTTAAAAGTAACCTTTAGGAAATCGGTTGATATTAAAAGTTTTTAATCCGAAATATTTTGAAGAAAATAGTTTTATATAAGAAATTTTTTCATACCGAAAGTTTTTTATTAAAAATCTTTCAATATCAAAAGTTTATTATAGGAAACCTTTCGACATCGAAGGTTTTATATAGATTTTTTTTTTTTGGGAAAGCTTTCGATATGAAATTTTTTTAATTGAAAGCTTTTTATATCAAAAGATATTTATAGTAAGCTTTGATATTGAAAATTTTGTATAGGAAAATTTTTATATAAGAAATCTTTTGATATCGAATGTTTATTATAAGAATCCTTTTGACATCGAAAGTTTTATATAGGAATTTTTAATATTAACAGTTTTTAAGAAAGCTTTAGATATTAAAGTTATCTATAGGAAAAGCTTGTGGTATTGAAATTTAGGAAAGTTTTATTTAAATAGTTTTCTATCTGAAATTTTTTAACGACAATTATTTTATACAAGAAATCTTTTGATATCGAAAGTTTATTATGGAAAACCTTTCGACATTGAAAGTTTTATACAAGAAAACTTTCCATATCGAAAGTTTATTATTGGGAAGCATTTCAAAAACTAAAGATTTATATATGAAATCTTTAAAAATTGGTGTTTTTATATTGGAAAGCTCGAAAGATTTATATAGAAAATCTTTAGATATTGGTATTTTTATATTGGAAAGCTCTGGATATGATTTTAGTAGAAAGCTTTCAATATTAAAAGTAACCTTTAGGAAATCGGTTGATATTAAAAGTTTTCAATCCGAAATATTTTGAAGAAAATAGTTTTATATAAGAAATTTTTTGATACCGAAAGTTTTTTATTAAAAAATTTTCCAATATTGAAAGTTTATTATAGGAAACCTTTCGAAAGTTTTATATAGAAAATTTCTTTTTTTTCGGAAAGCTTTCGATATTAAATGTTTTTAATTGAAGGCTTTTTATATCAAAAGTTACTTATAGGAAAGCTTTGATATTAAAAGTTTTGTATAGGAAAGTTTTATATAAGAAATCTTGCGATATTGAATGTTTATTATAGACATCGAAAGTTTTATCAAGTTTCATATAGAAATTATTAATATTAACAGTTTTTTTTTAGAAAGCTTTAGTTATCTATAGGAAAAGCTTCTGCTATTGACATTTTTATTTAGGAAAGTTTTATTTAAAAAGTTTTCTATCTGAAATATTTTCATGACAAATATTTTATATAAAAAATCTTTCGATATCGAAAGTTTATTATAGAAAACTTTAGATAAATAATGACATTTCTTATTGGAAAGCTTTTGATGTGGAATGTTTTAAGTAGAAAGTTTTAGATTTCAAAAAGTAACCTATAGAAAAGCTTTTGATACTAAATGTTTTCTATCCGAAAAATGTTGTCGGAAAAAGTTTAATATAAGAAATCATTATACATCCAACCGAAAGCTTTAAGATTCAAAAGTTTTCTATTACTTGTTGATGTAACGACAAATAAATTGGCGAGATTCTACTTCTCTTATTTTTTGGCTCCCAGGGCGTCATAGGGCCTTTGGCGAGATAGGGCTTTTAAATAATATATTTTTTAGGAATAAGTTAAAGCTTTTTACAGAATTACTTAAATAACCGCTAATTTTGACAAAATTGCCTTAAATTTTTGTGGGGAGATGTATTTGCGTTAAATGCTTTGGAATCACAAAAATAATCAATTTAGAAAAAAGTGTGAGTTAGGGCCTTTCTACGTGAGATTAACGATATGTATGTATATCAGTGATGGAATTTGGAAATTAAAAATGGACCAATGTTTGGTAAATTTCAACTATATGATATAAGACAAGTGGAATAGAAAAAAACGATTTCCAGGACTAGTATTTACAAAAATTATTTGCGCTAGGAGGACATTGAAGCTATAAGTCGCCTTTTACCGATTAAGCGGTGTGACATTAGGCTTTTAGATCAGAGTTTAAGAATAGGTTCATGTATAGTATAAGACCATTCTCGTATATAAGAATATAATGTAAATTAAGACTATACTTTGAGTATACGATTAAACTCTGAGTATAAGATTATTCGCTGAGTTTAAGCAAACATACATTTGATTAGCACGTGTGTGTGACTTAGCTTTCACTCATTAGACTTTTCGAACTACATATAAGATCATTAATTTACCCACTTGTACCCGAAATCTCATCTCTATCCCTCAAACAACCAAATTTACTAGGAAGTTTCTTTTCACAGACAACACATTCTCGACGTCAAAGTTCGTATGTCACACAACGTAAAAGTTCCAGGAGTTAATGCTTCACTTCCTTGGATACTTTTGCATCACATGTTTGAAAAGAAATTGAAAAAGGAGCTGCATATGAATGAATTCCATTTAGTTTTTCTTACATTTTAAATTTCTCTTACCAAAATACTTTAAGCATCAATTACCAACATATGGGGTTCAGGACAACTATTTATGGCTGGAGTAGGATAATCGCAAAAAAATTTAAAGTAAAAATTCGAAATGTAGTCAAAAATGTAACGGAATTTTGTAGCTAAAAAAAAAAAACGAAAAGGTTTAAAATGTATGAATATAAAATAGTTGAAAGCGAGAAAAAATACTCGTATTAAAATTAATGTTGTCATGACCTGCGTAAAATATGCAAAAGAAAAATTTAATTTTTTTGTAACTCCTAGTATTTAATTTTAATGTTCTGAAAGGAGCAAGTGAAAAAAGAAATTTGTATTTAATATTAAAAAGGGTTTTAAATAGCATATTAGCGAGTGTTTGTAAAAATTAGGGACATTATATAGAAACATTATTTTATCGAAAATTTTTCAATAGAAAAATTTTTCTACAGAAAAATTTTTTTATCGAAAAATTTTGGAAAATTTTTCTGTAGAAAAATTTTTTTAACGAAAATTTTTCTATAGAAAAATTTTTTTAACGAAAATTTTTCTATAGAAAAATTTTTTTAACGAAAATTTTTCTATAGAAAAATTTTTTTAACAATAATTTTTCTATAGAAAAATTTTTTTAACGAAAATTTTTCTATAGAAAAATTTTTTTAACGAAAAATTTTCTATAGAAAAACTTTTTTAACGAAAATTTTTCTATAGAAAAATTTTTTTAACGAAAATTTTTCTATAGAAAAATTTTTTTAACGAAAATTTTTCTATAGAAAAATTTTTTTAACGAAAATTTTTCTATAGAAAAATTTTTTTAACGAAAATTTTTCTATAGAAAAATTTTTTTAACGAAAATTTTTCTATAGAAAAATTTTTTTTCTATAGAAAATTTTTCTGTAGAAAAATTTTTTTAACGAAAATTTTTCTATAGAAAAATTTTTTTAACGAAAATTTTTCTATAGAAAAATTTTTTTAACGAAAATTTTTCTATAGAAAAATTTTTTTAACGAAAATTTTTCTATAGAAAAATTTTTTTAACGAAAATTTTTCTATAGAAAAATTTTTTTAACGAAAATTTTTCTATAGAAAAATTTTTTTAACGAAAATTTTTCTATAGAAAAATTTTTTTAACGAAAATTTTTCTATAGAAAAATTTTTTTAACGAAAATTTTTCTATAGAAAAATTTTTTTAACGAAAATTTTTCTATAGAAAAATTTTTTTTCTATAGAAAATTTTTCTGTAGAAAAATTTTTTTAACGAAAATTTTTCTATAGAAAAATTTTTTTAACGAAAATTTTTCTATAGAAAAATTTTTTTAACGAAAATTTTTCTATAGAAAAATTTTTTTAACGAAAATTTTTCTATAGAAAAATTTTTTTAACGAAAATTTTTCTATAGAAAAATTTTTTTAACGAAAATTTTTCTATAGAAAAATTTTTTTAACGAAAATTCTTCTATAGAAAAATTTTTTTAACGAAAATTTTTCTATAGAAAAATTTTTTTAACGAAAATTTTTCTATAGAAAAATTTTTTTAACGAAAATTTTTCTATAGAAAAATTTTTTTAACGAAAATTTTTCTATAGAAAAATTTTTTTAGCGAAAATTTTTCTATAGAAAAATTTTTTTAACGAAAATTTTTCTATAGAAAAATTTTTTTAACGAAAATTTTTCTATAGAAAAATTTTTTTAACGAAAATTTTTCTATAGAAAAATTTTTTTAACGAAAATTTTTCTATAGAAAAATTTTTTTAACGAAAATTTTTCTATAGAAAAATTTTTTTAACGAAAATTTTTCTATAGAAAAATTTTTTTAACGAAAATTTTTCTATAGAAAAATTTTTTTAACGAAAATTTTTCTATAGAAAAATTTTTTTAACGAAAATTTTTCTATAGAAAAATTTTTTTTACGAAAATTTTTCTATAGAAAAATTTTTTAACGAAAATTTTTCAATAGAAAAATTTTTTTAACGAAAATTTTTCTATAGAAAAATTTTTTTAACGTAAATTTTTCTATAGAAAAATTTTTTTAACGAAAATTTTTCTATAGAAAAATTTTTTTAACGAAAATTTTTCTATAGAAAAATTTTTTTAACGAAAATTTTTCTATAGAAAAATTTTTTTAACGAAAATTTTTCTATAGAAAAATTTTTTTAACGAAAATTTTTCTATAGAAAAATTTTTTTAACGAAAATTTTTCTATAGAAAAATTTTTTTAACGAAAATTTTTCTATAGAAAAATTTTTTTAACGAAAATTTTTCTATAGAAAAATTTTTTTTACGAAAATTTTTCTATAGAAAAATTTTTTAACGAAAATTTTTCAATAGAAAAATTTTTTTAACGAAAATTTTTCTATAGAAAAATTTTTTTAACGTAAATTTTTCTATAGAAAAATTTTTTTAACGAAAATTTTTCTATAGAAAAATTTTTTTAACGAAAATTTTTCTATAGAAAAATTTTTTTAACGAAAATTTTTCTATAGAAAAATTTTTTTAACGAAAATTTTTCTATAGAAAAATTTTTTTAACGAAAATTTTTCTATAGAAAAATTTTTTTAACGAAAATTTTTCTATAGAAAAATTTTTTTTACGAAAATTTTTCTATAGAAAAATTTTTTAACGAAAATTTTTCAATAGAAAAATTTTTTTAACGAAAATTTTTCTATAGAAAAATTTTTTTAACGTAAATTTTTCTATAGAAAAATTTTTTTAACGAAAATTTTTCTATAGAAAAATTTTTTCATCGAAAAGTTTTCTATGAATTTTTTTATCGAAAGTTTTTCTATAGAATTTTTTTATCGAAAATTTTTCTATAGAAAAATTTTTTATCGAAAACTTTTCTATGGGCATTTTAACTGGGCTATTATATTTCATTTACTTTTTGCACTGCATTTAAGCCATTACTTTAAAAGGGATCTTAACAAAAAATATTTTTCATCTTCACTTTTTTGGTAGCCATCACCATTGCATTAGATTATTTATAAAAAACTATGCTAATGGCTGCATAATTTAATGTTATTTGCAATAAGATTTTTCAAGGTGTAACCTGCTAATGGGTTACAAATGTTTGAAGTCAAGCATTTGCAAGGGTTAAATAAAGCACTTTAACATACATATTAACGCGCAGGTGGCTGTAATTTATTTTTGCTTTCAACATTAATTTTTATTTTAGTAAAAGTGTTTAATTAGGATTTTTTAAGCAGTAATTTAAATAAATTGTAAATTTAACAAATTTACAAAAAATGAAACTCGTCTTAAGAAAAAAAGTACAAATAATTTGCATTTGAACATTAATAATACCCTACAAGAAATAAATGACCCAAACTAATACACACACAAAATATTTAATAACACATTTAAACCTGACAAAACATATGACCGTCACTAGTGAAGAAGTTTCCATCATTTTTGAATAAACGATTTTGAACCTGAAAAATAGTAAAGTTAATATATGCAGGTTTTTTATAGAAAAGTGTTAATTTTTAAGATAATATCAAAAAACCAACTTAACTTCAAAGCTTTAACAGTTTAACATATGTATATGATAAATCAGAGGTTAAACAACGATATAAGTTTTCAATTTACACTGGAATGCACAGAGTCAAAATTAGGGAATGAAATAAAAATTTAAAAAAAAAATTGTGCTATATTAAATTTTAATTACAGAAACATTTTCAATATAAATTTTTTCTTATGGAAAAATTTTAAATTTAAAATTTTTTCGCCAAAAACCTTTCAATATACATTTTTTTCTATAACAAAATTTTATATTTGTTTTTGTAAAGAAATTTGTTTCTGTCGTAAAATTTTGCATTTGAAATTTTTTTGCAAAAAATAATTTTTTATATACAATTTTTTGAATGGAAAAATTTTCCATAAACAATTTTTTGAATGGATAATTTTTCCATATAAAATTTTTCTGTATAGAAAAATTTTCTACTTAAAAATTTTTTTTTTGATTTAAAAAAAAAAAATCAAACAAAAATTTTTGTGTGAAAAAAATTTCAATATAAAATTTTTTGTATTGAAAAATTTTCCATTTAAATTTTTTTGTATAAAATTTTTTTGTATAGAAAAATTTTCCATATAAAATTTTTGTATGGAAAAAATTTCAATATATAATTTTGCATTGCATTGAAAATTTTTACACATAAATTTTTTTTGTGTAGAAAAATTTTTTATATACTTTTTTTGAATAGAAAAATTTTCCATATAAAATTTTTTTGTGTAGACAAATTATTCATATAATTTTTGTTTGTGTAGAAAAATTTTCTACATTTTTGGTATAGAAAACTTTCCATTTTTTCATATTTAAAAAAAATCAACATAAAATTTTTTTGTATAGAGAAATAATAAAATAAAATTTTTTGTATTGAAAATTTTTCCATAAAATTTTTTTTTTCGTATAAAATTTTTTGTATACAAAAAATTTCAATACAAGATTTTTTGTTGTATAGAAAAATTTTTAATATAAAATTTTTTGCATAGAAAAGTTGTCAATATAAATGGAAACATTTTTAATGAACATTTTTTTGACAATTGCGATTTTTTTTTTAATTATATATAAAAAAGGAAATCTTTAAAAATTTCTTGTAAAAAGAGGAATTTTTAAATTTCCCTCTTATAAGAAATTTTAAAAATTTTCCATTTTTATCGAAAATTTTCAAAATTTTCCAAAACTTTCTGTTGTTATTGGAAATTTTCAAAATTTCCCACTTTTATAGAAAATTTCCCGTTTTTATGAAAAATTTTCAAAATTTCCCATTCTTATAGGAAATTTTAAAAATTTTCCTTTTAACAAGAAATTTTTAAAATTTGAAATTTTTTAGGAAAATTTACAAAATTTCACATTATTATAGAAAATTTAAAGTTTTTATGGAAAATTTTACTATAAGAGATTTTGAAAATTTATAATTTTTATAAGAAATTTTTAAAATTTCCCATTTTTGTAAGAAATTTTTAAAATTTCCTATTTTTATAAGAAATTTTCATAATTTTTCTTTTTACAAGAAATTTTTAAAATTTTCAATTTTTAAGGAAAATTTACAAAATTTCTCATTATTATGAAAAATTTCCTTTTTTATGGAAAATTTCTCATTTTCATAAGAAATTTTCAAAATTTCCCATTTTTAAAGGAAATTTTAAAAATTTCCTATAAAAATAGGAAATTTTCAAAATTTCCTATAAAAATAGGAAATTTTCAAAATTTCCTATAAAAATAGGAAATTTTCAAAATTTCCTAAAAAAATAGGAAATTTTGAAAATTTCCTATAAAAATAGGAAATTTTGAAAATTTCCTATAAAAGTAGGAAATTTTGAAAATTTCCTATAAAAGTAGGAAATTTTGAAAATTTCCTATAAAAATAGGAAATTTTGAAAATTTCCTACAAAAATAGGAAATTTTGAAAATTTCCTACAAAAATAGGAAATTTTGAAAATTTCCTACAAAAATAGGAAATTTTGAAAATTTCCTACAAAAATAGGAAATTTTGAAAATTTCCTATAAAAATAGGAAATTTTGAAAATTTCTTATAAAAATAAGAAACTTACAAAATTTCCTATATATATAAGAAATTTTTATAATTTCCCATTTGTATAGGAAATTTTCGAAATTCGCCATTTTTATAGGAAATTTTCAAAATTTCCCATTTTTATAGGAAATTTTTAAAATTTCCTATTTTTATAGGAAATTTTAAAATATCTCATTTTTGCACGAAATTTTTAAAATATCCCATTTTTATAGGAAATTTTCAAAATTTCCCATTTTTAAAGCAAATTTTCAAAATTTCCCGTTTTGATAGGAAATTTTAAATATATCTCATTTTTTTCCAATTTTTATGAAAAATTTTAAAAATGTCTGATATCATTTGCTTGTTAGCAAAGTAAGAGTTGTTTAACATTATTATGCGCCACCTTGTGTTTCGTAGTAGGTATTTTACAGTATAATTTAGTTAACAGTATGGGTGCGTGTCTTTACTTTTAGTATTCAATATTTTAACCACCATAAAAACGACAATAACGTTCATTTCTGCAATTATGCGGTGCATACAAATTTGTACAATTGCAATTAATGGCTTAATGATGGAAATTTTTAAGTTAATGATCTTCTGATTTTGTAAGAATTAAAACTGAGGAGAGGAGTAAATCTTAGTTCAAATTGGCTGCATTCTTATAAAGAATTTATTAAAATGCGTTAAATAATATTAAAATTGTGTTGTTCTTGTTATACAAATTAATTAAAATTGTCTATAGTAAAATTTTATTCAAAGACTTTAAATTGTAACTGCACTGACAGTTGCACATTGACAGTTACAATTTCTTTTTCCATACCCACTTGTAGTACAATTAAACGATTTATTCATTTGATTCAAGTAGAAAGTACCACGTACAAATCAAAATGTTATGCACTTAAATGCGTTTTTGCCAAAAGTAACAATTAAAAGGGTTATAATTTGTAATTAATAGAGTAAAGAAAACCATAAGCAAAAACATGGCCAATTAGTAACGCGCTACGAATACGCAGTTAATTCTGTGCATTTTTTTTTTTAAAGAGCCAACACAATTTTCTCCTTAACAATTTCATTCATTTAAAATTAAAGCGAAAAACAATTATTTCAATTAAGTTACATTATTTTTGCTAATAACCACCTTAGGAAGAAACTATTGTTCACAATTAATTAATGTTTTTATATGATACCGAGACATTCAGAAAAAATGTTGTCGGTAAAGTCAATGGTAATAAAGTTAATATTTAGTGCAAGTAGAAAAATCATATTATTACAATTACATTCACTATAAAATTAAGAAATTACTGTTAAAAAAAGTTTCAATAAAATTCGGTTTAATAAAATCAGCTCAAATTCTATAAAAAACTTAACTATCTCTAGAAAAATTGACGATAAGTCAAGTTTTCTATAGAAAACAAGTCAAGTTTTCTATAGAAAAATTGGCGACAAGTCTAGTTTTCTATAGAAAAATTGGCGACAAGTCTAGTTTTCTATAGAAAAATTGGCGACAAGTCAAGTTTTCTGTAGAAAAATTGGCGACAAGTCAAGTTTTCTATAGAAAAATTGCGACAAGTCAAGTCAACTGACGTTAAGTCAAGTTTTTCTATAGAAAAATTGACGATAAATCAAGTTTTTCTATAGAAAAATTGACGATAAGTCAAGTTTTTCTATAGAAAAATTGACGATAAGTCAAGTTTTTCTATAGAAAAATTGACGATAAGTCAAGTTTTTCTATAGAAAAATTGACGATAAGTCAAGTTTTTCTATAGAAAAATTGACGATAAGTCAAGTTTTTCTATAGAAAAATTGACGATAAGTCAAGTTTTTCTATAGAAAAATTGACGATAAGTCAAGTTTTTCTATAGAAAAATTGACGATAAGTCAAGTTTTTCTATAGAAAAATTGACGATAAGTCAAGTTTTTCTATAGAAAAATTGACGATAAGTCAAGTTTTTCTATAGAAAAATTGACGATAAGTCAAGTTTTTCTATAGAAAAATTGACGATAAGTCAAGTTTTTCTATAGAAAAATTGACGATAAGTCAAGTTTTTCTATAGAAAAATTGACGATAAGTCAAGTTTTTCTATAGAAAAATTGAGGATAAGTCAAGTTTTTCTATAGAAAAATTGACGTTAAGTCAAGTTTTCTATAGAAAAATTGACGTTAAGTCAAGTTTTTCTATAGAAAAATTGACGTTAAGTCAAGTTTTCTATAGAAAAATTGACGTTAAGTCTATAGAAAAATTGACATTAAGTCAAGTTTTCTATAGAAAAATTGACGTTAAGTCTATAGAAAAATTGACGATAAGTCAAGTTTTCTATAGAAAATTTGACGGCTAGTGAAGTTAAGTTTTCTATAGAAAAATTGACGGCTAGTGAAGTTAAGTTTTCTATAGAAAAATTGACGGCTAGTGAAGTTAAGTTTTCTATAGAAAAATTGACGTTCGTTCAAGTTTTCTATAAAAAAGTTGACTATTGCTCAAGCTTTTTATAAAAATATTGACAATCGCTTAAGAGTCGTAAATTTTTACAAATTTAAATTTTTAAAGTGATTAACTAAAACAATTTACATGAAAAATTCCTTTGAAGATATCCATTTAAATGGGTCATTCTATCTTGTTTTAACTATGCAAATTTTTGTGAAACCCAACTTTCGGGTTTCCAATTTTATTTTTTTTTCAAAAATAACGATGATTATCATAGAAATCTATAGATAAATTATAATCTATATAATATCGTTGTACCTGATTATTGAACAACTGCAGCAACATTTTCAAAAAGACAAACAACATGTTGTATGTTGCAGCTAGAAAAGTATGTTACAAATCATGTCGTTGTTACAATTATGACATGAAAAACATTTATTTTTCTAATGTTTTTGCTTGGTTTTTTACTTCTTTTTCTAACTTCTAATGAGCGAAAGTGAAATGAATTATATTCGATTTTAAACTATGAGATTTATTAAGAGCATGTTTTTAGTTTTTTTTAAATTTTTTTCTAATAGAAGAAAATAACAGGTGTTTTTTTGAGGTGAGGAAAATTTTGTTTTTTTTTTTCTATTACAGCAGAATGGCAATAGTTTGAATAATTATAAATGGAAAATTGCAATAGTTCTTGGGAAAAACGTAAAGCACTGTTCTTGTTTGATATCTCATAACAACGAGATTCTACTGTTTTGCAGAAAATTAAGGATTAAACCTGCTTCACTTTTGCATAGGTAAAATTATTTGGTGACAAATCATGAACATTTAAAGTTTTTTACATTATAAAGTATAAAATTATTTTTTTTTTAGCGCAAAGCGTTTTTATACTTTAATAAGTAAATTTTTAAATGTACCGCATATTTTTACTACACCAAGAATGTCTTTCTACGCATTACATACACCATCAGAAACTTAAGATGGTGTGTAGGATATAAAAATGCGGATTATATATAATTTAGTCAGCCTAGTCGAATTCTATCATATTGAAGGCGACTTTCCTTGCAAAAGATTTCCAGATTCCGGTAAAAATAAAAAGGGGATAATATATATATATAAGAACTATAGCCAAATGTTGACCGATTGTCACAAAATTATATACTAATTTGTATTTATATAAAGTTTATTTGTGCAAAATTTAGTGGCCATAGCTGTCACAGTTTATAATTTATTAGCTTTTAACTGACGTTTGTGGCATTTTAGTGGTTTCCGGGAGCGGTTTTTGTATGAATGCTATTGTCAAATAAGGACCTTTTTCCTATAAAATTTGATATAATGACCAATAGTTGCATAAAACTTTCCTATTCTAAATTAAGTTGTCATATATATTACATTTGTATTCAATTTATCAGCATAAATGTGATTCCCGGGGCATTATTATATGGGAGCTCTAACTAAATGTAAACCAATTTGGCCCATTTTCAACTTCTACAACATATCGAAAATACTTTTGTAAAATTTTGCCTATCTAGCTTTTGTAGTTATGGAGCTATCGCGCTTTTATCTGACGGACAGACGGACATAAACCCCCTTTTCTTTCTGTATTTTTATGTTTCCGTAAGTTTTTTTTATATATGAGAGGTATTGTGACCGATTGTGACAAAAGTTTGTATACTGGTTGGCATTGTCATAAGTCATGTAAAACTTTTATACACCAAATTTTATCATCATAGCTATTACAGTTTGTGATTTATTAGCAAATAAGCGATTGAATACGCAAGGTTATACGGGGCTATGGTCAAATGTTAACCGATTTTGCCTAATTTCAATACCAAAATTTTCTCAGAAATGAAGCGTTAGCGTGATTTCAACAAACAGACGGACGGACAGACAGACAGACAGACAGACAGACAGACAGACAGACAGACAGACAGACAGACAGACAAAAGATAGACAGACAGACAGACAGACAGACAGACAGACAGACAGACAGACAGACAGGCAGACAGACAGACAGACAGACAGAGACAGACAGACAGACAGACAGACAGACAGACAGACAGACAGACAGACAGACAGACAGACAGACAGACAGACAGACAGACAGACAGACAGACAGACAGACAGACAGACAGACAGACAGACAGACAGACATACAGACAGACAGACAGACAGACATCGCTCAATCGTCTTAGAATTTTATAAGGATTCAGAATATATATCGTTTTTAAGCCAATATGAATGACAATCTCAATATACCTACCATTCTTTTTGATGGTGTGTATAAAAATATATATTTTTCAATTTTAAAAAGACAATAACCCTTCAGTTTTCTTAAGATCGTCATTATTTGTGTGGCTGTAAAGTTTAGTTTGCCATGGGATTAGCGTATCTGTAAACTTTTTTTATTGAATTAGTGAGATCATATCCAGTCCGGGTGATTTGAGATTATAAAAGCTAATAATAGCTTATGCAATTTTGGATTATTTACAATTCATAGCCAATACATAGCCAATCCAAACCCAATATACCCAAGGTTTTTGCTAAGGCTTTAAGAATACGACTCAGAAAAACTTTCTTTGAACCGGTTCATATTGAACAATATGGACTTACAAATTTTTCTTTTAAATGCCACTTAAATTTAACATGACAAAAATTTCGAGAAACTGTTGTATGATCGCAAAATTTAGCTTAGGAACTTTTCTAATCATTAAAAGAGCTTTTAAAAATAGTTTCACAATTACCCTCGTAACGGACCGACTATAACCCCATCTTACTTCTTTTAATTTGAATGTACTAGATACTATGCTACGAACCGGAATTTTAAAAGCCTTTTCCGCCAAAGGTATATATGTATAAATATTAGACTGTGAAAAAGGACTTTATAATTTAAAGCTATTGCAATTTTCGTATATAGAATTGTCCTATGGTCGTCTTGAAAAGTAACATGGAAAGAGAGTGTACCGCTTTTACTCTAATTTGGAATTAAATTATGCAGACGATTATCCAATGAGAAAAATCTTAGGCACACACACATGGGCTCACGAAATGTATATTTGTTTGTGCGTTTATGTGTTTTTCATTGTTCTTTATCCACTTTATTTTCACTTTTGGCAGCAAAAAAAATGTATGGAGTGCAATATCTTTATATTATATTGTCCTTGCTATGGTAGACTTCTAGTTATATCGATCGACTCGTGATCACCTTTTGTCAACGCAAAGCCTCGTGGTCAAAGCAGAACTTGAAATTGTTTAGTACAATCGTTGTATCGGATACTATTCATAGGACTGACCTTTATCGAAATTTTGTGTATAGCCCAATATAATGAAATCGGTCTATAAGTCACTTTAATACCGCAAAAATAAAAAAATACAGAAAAGTTTTGTATAAAAAAAGACCCTCGATTTATATATGACCCTAGCTTGCATGTCACACTCGCTGCCTGAAATGGCTGAAAGAGTAATTTAAATTTCGAGAAAGTGTAGATGTGATGATAAAGTTTAATGCGGATATGACCCTAAACCAGCGAAGGGCATAGTTTCAGTTTTCCTATCACCAGTTATAGGTGTTGTTGTCATCATATTTGGCTGTTTTTAATTTGTTAAGAAATAGTGACCTCCTAGTTGTGGGGCATCCTTTTTTTGTAAGTAAGACTTTTATATGTAACTTTTGGTGCGATAAATCGCTTATGAGAAACTTATAAAAATGACCCCGTTATGAAATTAATATCTTCCTAATTAATTACTGTTATTTATTTAATATTTAAACAACTGTTAGATGAATTCCATTCGAAAAGAATAAAACATGTTCTAATTAACTTGTCACAAATTCATTTTAAAATTGTTCTTTTTGTGAAATGGTCTTTAGATATTTATGTTCAAAATACGAGTATACAAGTAAAAGTAAACAAAGGGAAAACCTTGACAAATGAGACCATATATGACATCGAAAACCATCATTAATCATTAAATGAAAGACTAAAAAGAAAACTTTAAAATGCATTAAAAGAAATCGAATACAGTTCAGACGTTAATGTTTTATGCCTCATAAAATATATAGGCAGACAGACAGATCTATAGATTCTTTTCTTTTCACTCTAATATTTAGAAAAGCAGAGAAGAAATGCAAGTAAATTCTAAAACCTACAAAGTTTTGAAAAAAAAAAAAAACAGTTAGAAAAATATCTTAATATTCAAATATGGGTCACTCACATACTCAGTGACTCGACTATTTTTAAGTAAAAGTCTTTAAAGTATTTAAGGTTTTTTTCTAATAATTCTCCATCATCATCAGCATCATCACCTTCTGGAACTATGACACTTTAATGTTCTAATGTTCTAAGAATTATTTATTTGTACTGTAAAAAAGCCTCATATATATAAACTAAATACAAACCAAAGGCCTTTAAAAGCCCATAAAATGCTCATTGCACAAATTTAGGCCCTTGTGTAAAAATTTCTTATTTATGTTATTTGTTTTAAAGCTAAAAATAAGTTTTAAAAATCTCATTTATCTTAACAATGTTTTTTCATGTCACTTTAACTTTAACATAATGAAAATTCACAAAAGAGAAATTTAAAATAGCCAACGTTTAGAAATGTACTTTAAAATCCATTGAATACAATAAAACTGTCACTTTACCCCGTCACCAGATATTCAATGTAGTCAAAGTCATCACAGGCATCATCATTGTGATTGTCATCTTCACCCTAAATGGTTAATTTTTATACCCACCATCAAAAAAAATGGGGGTATATTGAGATTGTCATTCCGTTTGTAATTTCTGTCTGTCTGTCTGTTTGTCGTCTGTCTGTCTGTATGTCTGTCTGTCTGTCTGACTGTCTGTCTGTGTGTCTGTCTGTCTGTTTGTCTGTCTGTCTGTCTGTCTGTCTGTCTATCTGTCTGTCTGTCTGTCTGTCTGTCTGTCTGTCTGTCTGTCTGTCTGTCTGTCTGTTTGTCTGTCTGTCTGTCTGTCTGTCTGTCTGTCTGTCTGTCTGTCTGTCTGTCCATCTGTCTGTTGAAATCCCGATAACGCCTAAACGAAAGGAGATAGCTCACTAAAATGAAAAAAGTGAAATTCTTCATCTCTGAGAAAATGTTCGTATTGAAGTTGAGCGAAATCGGTTAACATTTGACTATAAAAGCTATGATGATAAAAATTGGTATATAGAAGCTTTACATAAGTCCTAGGCAGCATATAAGTTCATCAAAATCGGTTCACAACTAACTAATGAGTGGACTGCAGTCTCAAAAGATTTGCCTGAGCTGGAGAGAAGAATTAGATCAATTGAAGCGCTAAACGGCGCGTCAATGATGCGCTTCAAAGTTTTAAGAAGGAAGGAACAAAGACTAAAGACCAGGCTACTGGTTATGATATAGGCTCAGACAACCGTCGTATTTTATAATTAGCCAGGACACTAAGAGATCGGCATTATGTTGCAGATCGGCTGGAATGATACCATAAGGACCCAGAGCTTTATACGGGTCGAAACTGTCAAGAGCTCATTGAATTCTTTCCCTATTGAGAGGGATCTGAGTTGACTCGAAGATTTGAGTTTTAACGATAAAAAATTTTACATTAGAATTATAGTGCTAAATAGCTCCATGCCTAATGTATCTTCCATACATTGATTTGCCTTATGGTCATTTTGAAAAGTCCCAAAAAAGAGAGTCTTCCGCTTTTGCTCTAATTCGGAAACAACTAATGAAGACAATCCAATAAAAGATGGCTAAGGCACACACACGTTCTTATGAAATGTTTGTTTATGTGTTTTTCATTGTTCTTTATCCACTTTAATTTTACTTTTGACAGAAAAAATATATTTTTCTAGATTTTTTTCAAAAAAAAAAAAAAAAAAAAAAAAAATTTTAAAACATTTTTTTTCAAACATTTTACCAAAGAAAATTTTTATAATAGAAAATTTTTTCATCAAAAATTTTTGTATAGAATTTTTTTTTTATCAAAAATTTGTTTACAGAAAATTTTTCTATGTAAATTTTGTTTTATCAAAAGTTTTTCTATAGAAATTTTTTTTTATCACAAATTTTTCTATAGAAATTTTTTTTAATAAAAATTTTACTATAGAGATTTTTTTTTTATCAAAAATTTTTCTATAGAAAACTTTTTTGTCAAAAATTTTTTTACAGAAAATTTTTCTATAAATTTTTTTTTTATCAAAAATTTGTTTACAGAAAATTTTTCTATGAAAAAGTTTTTGTATAGAATTTTTTTTTAATAAAAAATTTTCTATAGAAAAGTTTTTTTATATCAAAAATTTTTCTATAGAAAAATTTTTTATCAAAAATTTCTATCGATTTTCTATAGAAAATCTTTTTATTAAAAATGTTTCTATAGAAAATGTTGTTGTTAAAATTTTTTTATGAAATAAGACTTCAAATTTTAATTTTTGTCACATCTCTAAAACAAAAAATTCACATTACTTTTAAATCAATCGCCAGTCGACCAAACTACACCCAACAAATTTTCCCAACCACATAATTTCTTAATCATTGTCATGCGTTTTTCCTTTATTTCTCACCTCATCCAAGCTGCGGCGGCAGCGACGGCGGAAGACAAGTAAAAACCTTAATGTTGATTTCCCAACCATAAGTTTTGTGTGCAGTCAGCACCTGACTTACGGTAAATTTTTCGAACGATGACTGGGTACTTAGAACTCATTTCAAATCGAAAATACAATTTATGTTGTGTCAGCCAAACAATTGCATTTGAACAGAAATAACGAAATAAACAAAAAAAGAAATAAACAAAAAAAGAAAAAAAAATCTATAAAAAATACGTATCGATTAAGGTCAATAGTAATTTCTAATCTTAAGTTGGCGGTAAATTTTTTGAACATTTTTTTTTCAACTTATTTCAACTTTTTTGTCATGTAACTAAAGCTTTCGTTGTGGATCAAAGTAAATTTAAGGCCTTAGTCGTTCAAATTGTAACTAATTATGTCAATAACTTTTGGAGGTTTGGACAAGAATTTGTTTTGGTGTAAAAAATGTATATAAATTGAAGAGAATTTGTCAAAGTGACATAGGGAGGAATGTATGAAATGTTCACAGTCATATTTTGATAATATTTAGTTAGCTTCTGACAACACTTATTCTCTGACTATACTCAGATTCCAAAAAAATAGACAGATTCTGACTATAGATATAATCAGACTTTAGGCAGATTCTGACTATTCTCAAACAATGGTCAGACTATATATAAAGATAATAATTATATAATTAGACTATAGTTAGATTCTTTAGTTAGTTTAATATAGATTTTAGTCGAATTCTGGTCGTAGATAGACTTTAGTCAGATCCTGGATATACTTAGAAATATAATCTGTCTAAGTACATGGAATAGACTCCGAAAATACACATAAAAGTCAGATAGTAATTGTACTTATACTCTTGTCAGACTTAGGCAATACCCAAGATATGAGAGGTTTTGGCTAAACTCACACTTTAGTCATACTCTGACTTTACATAGACTATAGACATATTCAGACTAAACTTTTTGTTAGATTTTGAAAAGCTAGATTCTGACATTTCTTTGACTGAATATACTTTGACTATACTAGTACTATAGTCTGACTCTGACTATACTCGTGCAATAGTCAGACTCTGACTATACTCGTACTATAGTCAGACTCTGACCTTACTCGTGCTATAGTCAGACTCTGACTATACTCATACTATAGTCAGACTCTGACTATACTCATAATATAGTCAGACTTTGACTATACTCGCACTATAGTAAGACTCTGACTCTCGTACTATGGTCTGACTCTGATTATACTCATACTTAATTCAGACTCTGACTATACTCATACTATAGTCAGACTCTGACTATAATCAAACTATAGTCTGACTCTGACTATACTCGTACAATAGTCAGACTCTGACTATGCTCGTACTATAGTCAGACTCTGACTTTACTCGTGCTATAGTCAGACTCTGACTGTACTCCTACTACAGTCAGACTCTGACTATATTCATACTAAAGTCAGACTCTGACTATACTCATACTACAGTAAGACTCTGACTACACTCATACTATAGTCAGACTCTGACTATACTCATACTATAGTCAGACTCTGACTATACTCGTACTATAGTCTGACTCTGACTATACTCGTACTATAGTCTGACTCTGATTATACTCGTACTATAATCTGACTCTGATTATACTCATACTAAATTCAGACTCTGACTATACTCATACTATAGTCAGACTCTGACAATACTCATACTGTAGTCAGACTCTGAATATACTCATACTATAATCAGACCCTGACTATACTCGTACTATAGTCAGACTCTGACTTTACTAATACTATAGTCAGACTCTGGCTTTACAAATACTACAGTTAGACTCTGACTATACTCGTACTATAGTCAGACTCTGACTTTACTAATACTATAGTCAGACTCTGGCTTTACTAATACTATAGTTAGACTCTGACTATACTCGTACTATAGTCAGACTCTGACTTTACTAATACTATAGTCAGACTCTGGCTTTACTAATACTATAGTTAGACTCTGACTATACTCGTACTATAGTCAGACTCTGACTTTACTAATACTATAGTCAGACTCTGGCTATACTCTTACCATAGTCAGACTCTGGCTATACTCATACTATAGTCAGACTCTGACTATACTCGTACTATAGTCAGACTCTGACTATACTCGTACTATAGTCAGACTCTGACTATGCTCGTACTATAGTCAGACTCTGACTATACTCATACTATAGTCAGACTCTGACTATATTCATACTAAAGTCAGACTTTGACTATACTCGTACTACAGTCAGATTCTAACTATACTAATACTACAGTCAGACTCTGACTATGCTCATACTACAGTCAGACTCTGTCTATACTCGTACTATAGTCAGACTCTGCCTATACTCACACTATAGTCAGACTCTGACTATACCCATACTACAGTCAGACTCTGACTATCCTCGTACTATAGTTAGACTCTGAATATATTCATACTATAGTCAGAGTCTGACTATACTTATACCATAGTCAGACTCTGACTGTACTCATACCATAGTCAGACTTGTAGTATAGTCAGACTATAGTCGAGTAGAGTCAGATACTCGTACTGTAGTCAGACTCTAACTATAATAGTACTATAGTCAGACTCTGATTATTGTCAGAATCTCAGTATACTTCAACTATGGACTGTACACCGATTCTGGATAATCCGATTTTGAATAAACTCAGACAAAAGACAAATTCTGTCTACATTTGAAATTTATACAGATTCTGACTATATTTTGACCATAGTCAGGTTTTGACTATGTTTGTACGTTTTATTCGGCAACGTCTTTTAAAACCAGCTTTTACTCTAAGTCATTTTATAAAATTTCTCTTATCACTTCATAAATGATTAACAAATTTTTTCATTAGCCAAATTAATTTTTAATAATGTGGAAAGCCGTTTCTAAATCTTTATACTACTTTTATGATCTCTCTGGAAATAAAGTTATAAATTTTCAAATTCATTGCCAATATTAAGCACTTTTAATTTTTCACTACTTTATCGTTTTATTAAATGCAAAGAACACGCTCGTAAAAAAATGTATGCAGACAAATAATAAAATGAAATTTTCTATTTTTTTTTTCATAAAGTGTTTATGGATCTCTCGAGCAATTATAATAAAAAATGGAAATTAATTTTAGATACTTGTAACAGCTAACACGAGTATACATTGAATTTCAAATCAAAATTCATGGATGAAAGTATTTGTAAAAAAAATTTTAACATCATATCAGTTGATTGGTTAGTTTTTTCACTAAACTTCAATATCAAAATTCAAGATTCATAAAAATAAAAATCCATAAGCTCCTTTAAACACAAACACACTAAATATGCTCTAGTTAACACTACAAAAATATTTTTGCATTCTTCTATAACGAACAAATCTTTAGGAAAAAATAACTGAAAATTTAAGAAAATTTAGTTTTATTTGAACAAAATATATTTTTCTTTTTTAGCCATACTTGCTGCTCGTTTAGCACTATGACAGCAGCAGCAGCAACAGCCGCTCTTGATCGCTTAGTTTTTTTTTGGGTTTTGTTCATGGCTCGATCATTGATCGTCCATGTAGTGCCAGAACATGCTGTGTTTTACAAGCAGGTGCAGCAAATTGTTAATGTTGGCTATATTTTGGCGCTACAATTATGATTGGGTTTGGCATTTTGGCTAATACAGTTTTCTTATTTCTGCCAAAACTTGTGTATCTAAAAGCTAACATTAATTGTGAAGAATCTTGATGATACCAAACTGCCCATTCAGGGGAAATGGGGTGACCAGTTGTACCAAGTTTAGATTCAAAATTTATAGTGTAGTATAAATCTGAAAGTAGTCATACCTTTTTAGACACAAACATGACTATACTTATAATAAGGTCAGAATTTACTCTGATTATACTTATATAATAGTCAGACTTTGACTATATTTGTACTATAGTCAGACTCTGACTATACTCGTACCATAGTCGGACTCTGACTATACTCGTACCATAGTCAGACTCTGACTATACTCGTACCATAGTCAGAATCTGACTATAGTCGTACCATAGTCAGACTCTGACTATACTCGTTCCATAATTTGACTCTGACTATACTCGTACCATAGTCAGACTCTGACTATACTCGTACCATAGTCAGAATCTGACTATAGTCGTACCATAGTCAGACCCTGACTATGCTCATACTTTAGTCAGACTCTACTTATAGTCATATTCTACTCATAGTCAGACTCTCATTATTTAGTCAGACTCGTACCAAAGTCAAACTCTGACTGTACTCGTACCATAGTCAGCCTCTGACTATACTCAACCTATAGTCAGACTCTGACTACACTCGTACTATAGTCAGACTCTGACTATACACAAACTATAATCAGACTCTGATTTTACTCGTACTATAGTCAGACTCTGAATATACTCGTACTATAGTCAGACTCTGATTATAGTCGTACCATAGTCAGACTCTGATTATACTCGTACCACAGTTAGACTCTGACAATAGTCGTACCATAGTCAGACTCTGACTATACTAGTACCATAGTCAGACTCTGACTATACTCGTACTATAGTCAGCCTCTAATTGTACTTGCACAACAGTCATCCTCTGACTATACTTCTACCATAGTCAGACTCTGACTTTACTCATACTATAGTCAGACTCTGACTATACTTCTAACATAGTCAGACTCCGGCTATACCCGTTCTATAGTCATACTCTGATTATACTCGTACTATAGTCAGACCCTGGCTATACTCATACTATAGTCAGACTCTGTCTATGCTCTTAGTATAGTCAGACTCTGACTATATACGTACTATAGTCAGACTCTGACAATACTTGTACCATAGTCAGACTCTGACTATACTCGCACCATAGTTAGACTCTGACTTTACTCGCACTATATTTAGACTCTGTCTATACTCGTACTATAGTCAGACTCTGACTATACTCGTACTATAGTTAGCCTCTGACTATAGTCATACTATAGTCAGACCCAAACTATACTCTTACTATAGTCAGACTCTGACTATACTCGAACTATAGTCAGACTCTGACTATACTCGAACTATAGTCAGACTCTGACTATACTCGTACCATAGCCCGACTCTGACTATACTTGTACCCTTGTCAGAGTCTGACTATACTTGTACTATATTCAGACTCTGACTATACTCGTACCGTAGTCAGACCCAGACGATACTCGTACTACAGTCAGATTCTGACTATTATCGTACTATAATAAGACTCTGACTTTACTCATGCTATAGTCATTCTTTGACTTTAGTCCTACCATAGTCAGACTCTGACTATACACGTATCATAGTCAGACTCTGACTATAATCGTGCTATAGTCATGCTCTGACTATACTTATTCTCTAGTAAGACTCTGACTTTACTCATACACAGTCAGACTCTGACTACACTTAAACTATAGTCAGACTCAGACTATACTCGTACTATAGTCAGTTTCCGACTATACTTGTACTATAGTCAGACTCTGACTATACTCGTACTATAGTCAGACTCCGATTACACTGAAGCTGTAGACAAACTCTGACTATTCTCTTACTATAGTCAGATTCTGACCATAATCGAATTATAGTCAGACTCTGACTATACTCGTACCTTTGTTGAACTCATACTCATACTATGGTCAGAATTTTACTCTACTTAAATAATACTATGGTCTGACTCTGACTATACTCATACTATAGTCAGACTCTGTCTTTACTCCTACTATACTTAAACTTTAATAAAACTCTGACTATTCTTAAACTATGTTCAGACTCTGGCTATACTGAATCTATAGTCAGACTCTGAATATATTCGTACTATAGTCAGACTCTGACTATACTCATTCTATAGTCAGACTCTAACTATACTCATACTGTAGTCAGAATCTGACTATACTTATGCTCCTCTAACTATTGCAACTATATTAATCATACTATAGTCAGGATCTTACTATTCATATGCTTTAGTTGGACTCTAACTGGGTGTAAGTATGCAGTAAGTAATTAGAAACACCTGGTCACCTTATCCAAGTACTATCGAACACATTAGTTTTACTTGCTGATGAGTTTTAGCTTCTGCTTAACCAAAAATATTTTTTTTGCTGCAACTAAAACGAATAAAAAATAATAAAAATTCATTTTGATATAATTTTTTTTTTCATTTTTATTTTTCTTTTAATTCTAATTCTTACTCTTCATCTAATTCTTCTAAATAAATTTAGCTAACAAACATTTATACATATGCATTTTTGTTAATTTTTTTTGATATTCTTCTTATTCCGTCGGTAACTAGTGTCCAATTTCTAAAGAATTTTATGTGTCTTATAAACATAAAATAGAACTTTTTAAATAAAGTTGATTTTATGGTCAAATGGTCAAGTGGATTACTATGCCATAGCACATGCTTAGTTATTGCGGGACAACGCCTTTTTACTTTGCATGATTTTTTCGTTCAATTTTCGTTAGTCATAGACTCAGTCTGTATGTTCGTCTGTCTATCTGTCTAATGGTTTGCTTCGTTGCATCGGTATTGTTGCAGTTGGATTGAACATAGCGCATACTTAAGTCTTAACTATATACAATTTATATCTATCGACTACAACTAGTGGCCATTACTTGTAGTCATTACGACGAAACACATACTAGTATTCATTTTATACTTTTTCTACTATTTCGATTTCTGCTTTGTCTAATTTTGATAATTATTTAATAATTTGCAGGGATGGAATAGTCGTTTTAGCACTAGTCAGACTCTGACTTAACTACTCAGATTTTGACTACACTAGTCAGACTCTGATTACACTAGTCAGACTCTGACTACACTAGTCTGACTCTGACAACACTAGACAGAATCTGACTACACTAGTCAGACAGGCGACACTATTCAGACTCTGGCTACACCAGTCAGACTCTGAATACACTAGTCAGACTCTGAATACACTAGTCAGACTCCGAATACACTAGTTAGACTCTGACTACACTAGTCAGACTCAGCCTAGACTAGTCAGACTCTGATTACACAACTTGGACTCTGACTACACTAGTCAGACTCTGACTACACTAGTTAGACTCTGACTACACTAGTCAGACTCTGACTACACTAGTCAGACTCAGACTTCACTAGTCAGACTCTAACTGCACTAATCAGACTCCGACTAGACTAGTCAGACTCTGATTACACAAGTTGGACTCTGACTACACTAGTCAGACTCTGACCACACTTTTTAGACTCTGACTACACTAGTCAGACTCTGACTACACTAGTCAGACTCTGACTACTCTAGTCAGACTCTGACTACACTAGTCAGACTCTGACTACACTAATCAGAATCTGACTATACTAGTCAGACTCTGACTACACTCGTCAGACTCTGACTTAACTAGTCAGACTCTGACTACACTAGTCGGACTCTGACAACACTAGACAGAATCTGACTACACTAATCAGACTCTGACTATACTAGTCAGACTAGGATTACACAAGTTGGACTCTGACTACACTAGTCAGACTCTGACTACACTAGTCAGACTCTGACTACACTAGTCAGACTCTGACTACACTAGTCAGACTCTGACTACACTAGTCAGACTCAGGCTACAGTAATCAGACTCTGACTGCACTAGTCAGACTCTGACGACACTAGTCAGAATATGACTGTACTAGTCAGACTCTGACTACACTAGTCAGAATCTGACTATACTAATCAGACTCTGACCATACTAGTCAGACTCCGACTACACTAGTCAGACTCTGACTACACTAGTCAGACTCTGACTACACTAGTCAGACTCTGACTACACTAGTCAGACTCTGACTACACTAATCAGAATCTGACTATACTAGTCAGACTCTGACTACACTCGTCAGACTCTGACTACACTCGTCAGACTCTGACTTAACTAGTCAGACTCTGACTACACTAGTCGGACTCTGACAACACTAGACAGAATCTGACTACACTAATCAGACTCTGACTATACTAGTCAGACTAGGATTACACAAGTTGGACTCTGACTACACTAGTCAGACTCTGACTACACTAGTCAGACTCTGACTACACTAGTCAGACTCAGACTACACTAATTAGACTCTGACTGCACTAGTCAGACTCAGGCTACAGTAATCAGACTCTGACTGCACTAGTCAGACTCTGACGACACTAGTCAGAATATGACTGTACTAGTCAGACTCTGACTACACTAGTCAGAATCTGACTATACTAATCAGACTCTGACCATACTAGTCAGACTCCGACTACACTAGTCAGACTCTGACTACACTAGTCAGACTCTGACTACACTAGTCAGACTCTGACTACACTAGTCAGACTCTGACTACACTAGTCAGACTCAGGCTACAGTAATCAGACTCTGACTGCACTAGTCAGACTCTGACGACACTAGTCAGAATATGACTGTACTAGTCAGACTCTGACTACACTAGTCAGAATCTGACTATACTAATCAGACTCTGACCATACTAGTCAGACTCCGACTACACTAGTCAGACTCTGACTACACTAGTCAGACTCTGACTACACTAGTCAGACTCTGACTACACTAGTCAGACTCTGACTACACTAATCAGAATCTGACTATACTAGTCAGACTCTGACTACACTCGTCAGACTCTGACTACACTCGTCAGACTCTGACTTAACTAGTCAGACTCTGACTACACTAGTCGGACTCTGACAACACTAGACAGAATCTGACTACACTAATCAGACTCTGACTATACTAGTCAGACTAGGATTACACAAGTTGGACTCTGACTACACTAGTCAGACTCTGACTACACTAGTCAGACTCTGACTACACTAGTCAGACTCAGACTACACTAATTAGACTCTGACTGCACTAGTCAGACTCTGACTACACTAGTCAGAATATGACTGTACTAGTCAGACTCTGACTACACTAGTCAGAATCTGACTATACTAATCAGACTCTGACCATACTAATCAGACTCCGACTAGACTAGTCAGACTCTGATTACACAAGTTGGACTCTGACCACACTTTTCAGACTCTGACTACACTAGTCAGACTCTGACTACACTAGTCGGACTCTGACTACACTAGTCAGACTCTGACTACACTAGTCAGACTTTGACTACTCTAGTCAGACTCTGACTACACTAGTCAGACTCTGACTACACTAATCAGAATCTGACTATACTAGTCAGACTCTGACTATACTAGTCAGACTCTGACTAGACTCGTCAGACTCTGACTTAACTAGTCAGACTCTGACTACACTAATCAGACTCTGACTATACTAGTCAGACTAGGATTACACAAGTTGGACTCTGACTACACTAGTCAGACTCTGACTACACTAGTCAGACTCTGACTACACTAGTCAGACTCTGACTACACTAGTCAGACTCTGACTACACTAGTCAGACTCAGACTACACTAATCAGACTCTGACTGCACTAGTCAGACTCTGACTACACTAGTCAGAATATGACTGTACTAGTCAGACTCTGACTACAATAGTCAGACTCTGACTACACTAGTCAGAATCTGACTATACTAATCAGACTCTGACCATACTAGTCAGACTCCGACTACACTAGTCAGACTCTGACTACACTAGTCAGACTCTGACTACACTAGTCAGACTCTGACTACACTAATCAGAATCTGACTATACTAGTCAGACTCTGACTAGAATCGGAATTCGGACAGAATCGGACTACACTAATCAGACTCTGACTATACTAGTCAGACTAGGATTACACAAGTTGGACTCTGACTACACTAGTCAGACTCTGACTACACTAGTCAGACTCTGACTACACTAGTCAGACTCTGACTACACTAGTCAGACTCAGACTACACTAATCAGACTCTGACTGCACTAGTCAGACTCTGACTACACTATAGTCAGACTCTGAATACAATACAAACTGTACTCATACTATAGTCAACTCTGATTCTACTATATTAAGATTCTGATACTTTCCATCTCTGCCCAGAAAATTCTCCAATATTCCCAATGGACTCACCATCAACACATAACAACTATTGGTGTGTAATTTTTCTTGCGGCCAGTTAATATCTGGTGCAAAACTAAAATGCCTCCTCAACCTCATCACACAAATGTATAGTATTTTAGCAATAGTTTAATAGTAAAAATTGTCCGTATGTAGCACGAGTGAATATCTAACATAATATCTAATACTCGTACTTATTAGACAATGTTAGAATGTTTCTTTACTACTAGAGTTTAAACTACTTGTAAATAGTAGTACGAGTTGTATAGTTGTATCTTGGTTGTTAGTAGTAATTGTTTAACGTTGTTGTTAGTTTTTTTTTTTTTCTAAATATATTTTTATAGTAATTATTTGTAATCAAGTCAAGAGGAATGATCTATATAACACATATAAATACATACATATATCACAATATATAAAATTTAGTTTCTTTTTAACGTTATAGAAGAATGTTTTAAATAAAATAACTATTGCATGTTAACAATTATTCATCTAGTAGTTATTGTTAACAGACACATGTTCAAATATTTACATACATAGATAGATATTAATAGTGTTTGTATGGAAAATGTATTGCATGTGAATGTTGGTGTATGTTTAATTTTACATTTAAGTGTATCAGGGTATTCGTATCAAAATGATTAACATATGTTGATTGCACTTGTTACACTATTTGCTGTTATTCTTAAAAGACAGTGGGTCTTATTGGAAAACAAGTGAAAATTATTGATTTTTTAATTTAAGACTTTCTCTATAAACATTTTTAACTCAATTTTCATCCTGAGATTATTTTGGACCTTCTTTGATCTAGTGAGATGTAAAAACTCTAAAAAAACACTTTCCTTGTTTTCGAGATTACCTTTGTGTCGTGGTTTATTTGAAAAAATGTATTACATTTATTAATTTCAATGGATCGGGTATTATCTACTAAGAGCTACATCCATCGCTCTGTAACCGTTAGCTTTGATCACGTCGATAGTTATTCGTCTGAATAGGAGGTTGTTATACAACCACCATATAGTCCGGACTCTGCTTCAAGAGTGGTTTGGGAAAATAGGTTGCTAGTTTTTTGACCTCAAGAACCAGAGGTTCTATGAAAATGGCGTAACGAAATTATATTCAAAATGTGAAAAATTTTTCTAACAAAATTACGAATAATTGACTAAGATCGGATCATTATATATTTACAAATTAAAACTTTCAATTTCAGATTTCCAGGTATTAGGTAAAATCTTTCGAAAGAATCTTTCGAAAAGACAATTGTTTTATTTATGTTTTTTTTCATTTTATCAGTTTGATTACGATATGGACTATATTAAATCGACGATTGGCTATATTAAGTCCTACAAATGACTACATAAATATCTATGATAGACTACAAGATAAGGATTACGGTTAAAATTGCACAACCAGAGTCAGAAAGTACGATTCGAATTGTTTTTTTTCTGCGATAGAAAACGTTATTTATATCGACGACTGACTAAAACCATGTTCTTGGATTGACTTTACTGGGATTTACTATATTAAGATCTTGGATTGATGATACTACAATTGAGTTTCTTAGAACCTATTATTGGCTATATAAAGAATAACTATTGGCTTTACTAACCCTTTGATAAAAAATTTTAAAACAAACAAATTTGCATTTTATACACTTTATAATAAAAATTTATCCCATAAATTTTTACACATGTTATTGGAAGCTTTTTATGCTATACCATATATATTTTCTTTGCAATTGCCAGAATTCCCCAGAATATTTAAGAATTCCCAGAATGTTTAAGATTGACTATATTATGACCTTGGATTGACTATACTGCGATTGACATGATCTACGATTCATTTCATTAAGGTCTAGTACGTGGTTGACCAAACCTTGTTCGGAGTTTTATGATAAGCATTTCGTGGCAAATTTTAAACTTTTTGTATATTTTACTTTAAATTAAATTCTTCAAAAATAAAAAAAAGTACCAAAAATATTTTTTTACACAATATTGGTTCTGCTAGGCCTTTTTTCCAAAAAGTTCAAATTACTCGTCTTCATATTTTTTCAGCTGATAAAAACGCAATTTAAATTATATTTCTATACCTATTACTTTAAAAGTTATAACATTACCAATGTTTCAACTTTTTATTCCCTAATTTAAAAAGTTCTATATACATATTTGGGGTACTTCTTTGGTACCAATTGAATTCGGTACATTTTATTGAAACGCAATTAATATTTTGTTTCTATTCATATTACTTTATGAGATGTTAAGTTATAATTTTATGCATTTTTACCCATTTTGCCCCCGAAACCAAAAAAGTACCAAATACTTGTTTTTTATATTCTTTTCATATCTATTGATTGCAGTACAAAGTTCCTTTCAGTGTTTTTTGGTTCAAAGGATAAGAGTGAGTTAAACAAGTACGAAAAAAAAAACATTTTCGTGTTTACCCCCTATCGGACATTGAATTCGGTACATTTTACTAAAACTTATAAACATTTCGCCACTCGAAATTTAAAAAGTATCAACTACGTGTTCAATATTTTTTCACATCTATTACGGTAAAAAGTTCCCTTCAATATTCTTTGGTTCAAAAGATAAGAGTGGGTTAAATAAAAGTACCAAAAAAACTATTTTCACCCTTTCTAACGCCCTACCGATCATAGTTTTGAAAATGTACCAAATACATTTATTTTCATAGCTGTTTAAAACGTAATTTAAATTTTGTTTCTATAACTAACTATTACTTTTTGAGATATAACGTTTTCGATTTTTCCCCTTTTTACTCGTTATCACTATCTTAGCAAAAAGGTACCCACCGATATTACGATCTACAATTGACTTCATTAACACTTATGTATGATCCACGATTGACACTATCAAGATCTACGATTGACTGTATTAACATATACTGTTTAGATCTACGGTTAAGATAGCCGTAGATCTTATTCATATTCAGATCTACTATTGATCATATTAAGATCTACGATTGATCATATTAATTTTAGGATTGATCATATTAAGATCCACGATTAATCATATCAAGATCTACGACTGATTATATTAAAATCTACGATTGATCATATAAAGATCAACTATTGATCATATAAAGATCAACTATTGATCATATTAAGATCTGCTATTGATTATATTAAGATTTAAGATTAATCATGTTAAGATCTACGATTGATCATATTAAGATCTAAGATTGATCATATTAAGATCTACGATTGATTATATTAAGATCTATGATTGATCATATTAAGATCTACGATTACCATATTATGATCTACGATTGATCATATTAAGATCTACGATTAATTATATTATTATGATTATATTATTATGGTTGATTATATTCTATGATTGATCATATTAAGATCTACTATTGATTACATTAAGATCTACGATTGATCATATTAGGATCCACGATTGATCATGTTAATATCCACAATTGATCATATTTGCTGTTATTCTAAAAAGACAATGGGTCTTATTGGAAGACAATTTTTTACAAAATCCTAATTAATTGCCTTTATTTTTATTATTTGAACCACTGTCAATCGGTAGTTAATCTAAACGTGTTAAAAATGAGTTCACATCAGTGTGAGAATGTTGATTTTATGTTGTTGATCGGGGGTTTCTATAAAGACTCCTCGTTTCATCATTTTTTCTGTTTATTAAAAAAGATTACTTACAATTGTTCTTTGGCTGAAAAGAAAACAAATTTATACAGATTTAAATACTATTAAGGCGCCATGTTAATGCGTTAATAATTTTGTTTAAAGCTTCGACTTCTACCAATCGGTATAGAAAAAGGGGCACGGAACCAAAGAAAATTTAAATTAAAACAATGTTGTAGAAGAGTGTGAAAGCCTCAAAGACATCATCAGGCTTAAAATTATTCAGTTAAGTTTGAATTTTCTTAAAAAAATGAGTAGTAAAATATTCTCATGTTCCAGTTGCTTTAGCCAAAAGAAAGATCTTGATCGTTTATTTTGTAGAATAATTTAGTTTGAAATATTTTGACAGGTTAAGCCGGCATTCTTTTGACATTTCCTTGTCAAGGAAAAACGCAAGAGATCAAAAGCTTGTGAAAAATATCTATTAAATGAATGTTAAGAATTTGCAGAAAATTGTAATCCTTTAATCCATTTACAACGGATTAATAACATAGCAACATCTAAAACATGTTACTACTTTGTTTGATTAATACTTTTATAAACTGTTTGTTTTAATTAA
This sequence comes from Stomorhina lunata, assembly GCA_933228675.1. Lineage (NCBI taxonomy): Eukaryota > Metazoa > Arthropoda > Insecta > Diptera > Rhiniidae > Stomorhina > Stomorhina lunata. The sequence goes on along the minus strand of OW121741.1, from coordinate 25,795,793 downwards.
TAATTTTATAATTGTCTTATCTTTATTAGTTTCACTTCACAGTTTCCGTTTGTTATTTTTCTCTAAATTGATTTCATAATAACGCCTACAAATTGCTCATCTCAGCTTGACACTGTAATTGCACCCTAAGCATTCTAGAGATTTGTTTTTTTTTCCTAATTTGTAAAGAAATGTTTTCAAAATTAGTTAAGTAAGATTCGAGGTGATGAAATAACTATAAATTTGCATTTGTATTGTATTTTTTTGAATATTTGATTTTTAGAGGTTTTGTGTGTTTTTGAATATAACTGTTAAAATTAGGCCCCCTTCAATTTTATTGATTGTTGGCAGCAGATATGTAAAGGTGTGTTGTATGTTAAATATGTGCACTGAGAGAAATTGTGACTAAATTGATATAGACATAGGGGGATAGTTTTGAATAATTTATCTAAAATCTGATTTTAGTTTAAAAATACCATCCCGTAAAATTAAATATAAACTGCAGACACTTTTTTCTACCGATCTTTAAATTTGAAATCGTTGTTAAAAATTTTTATAGAAAATTTTCGTTCTTAAAAATTTTTATAGAAAATTTTCGTTGTTAAAAATTTTTATAGAAAATTTTCGTTGTTAAACATTTTTATAGAAAATTTTCGTTGTTAAACATTTTTATAGAAAAATTTCGATGGTAAAATTTTTTTAGAAAATTTTTGAAAAATAACAAAAATAACAGACAATTCATTGATAGAAGCCAAAAGATGATGAAACTGAAAAATACTTGAGTTTTTTTTTGTTCAGTTGATAATCTGAGCTTTTACTTATGGTTTGCAAACATAATTCGTAATGATTGTGTTTGTAAAATAGGTAATAATGCGAGGTTTTCGATATGTTTAAAAGTAGCGATGATTGGCCTAACCAACCATCGAAACGCGTCAAGGAATTGGTTGTCCCCACAAATTTTTCTGGCTTTTATCAATAAATAGCCTGTTACATTAATAAATAAATGCAACAGATTGAGATCAAATCCAAATAATATTTTATTAGGAAAACTTTCGATGTTAAATTTTATTAAGAAAATTTTTGACTTTAAAATTTTATTCATCAAATTTCCGATGTTAAAATTTTATATAGAAAATTTTCCATGTTAAAATTTTATATAGAAAATTTTCAATGTTAAAATTTTATATAGAAAATTTTCAATATTAAAATTTTATGTAGAAAATTTCGATGTTAACATTTTATATAGAAAATTTTCAATGTTAAAATTTTATACAGAAAATTTTCAATGTTAAAATTTTATATAGAAAATTTTCCATGTTACAATTTTATATAGAAAATTTTCGATGTTAAAATTTTATATAGAAAATGTTCGATGTTATTAATATTTTATATAGAAAATTTTCAATGTTAAAATTTAATGAAAAAAAAATTCGATTTTAAAAATCTTATGTAGAAAATTTCGATGTTGTAAATTTATTTTGAAAATTTCGATGTTATAATTTCATTTAGAAAATTTCAATGTTAAAATTTTAAAAAGAAAATTTTTTATGTTAAAATTTTATAAAGAAAAAATTTTCGATAAACAAATTTTGGATATTAAAATTTTATGTAGAAATTTTGATGTTAAAAATTTGTATAGAAATCAGTAAACTGGAAAATTTATTTAAAAAATTGTCGATATTAAAATTTTATATAGAAAAGTTTTGATGCTAAAATTTTATACAGAAAATTTTCGATGTTCAGTTCCTTACAGATTAAATTTTATATACAAAATTGTTGATCTTAAAATTTTCGAAGTAAAATTTTAAATAGAACATTTTTTATGTAAAAATTTTATTGTCAACTTTTCTATAGAAATATGTTCCCATTGTCAATTTTTCTATAGAAATGTCTTACTATCATCAACTTTTTTATAGAAATGTCTTCCTATCGTCAACTTTTTTATAGAAATGTGTTCCAATCGTCAACTTTTCTACAGAAATGTCTTCCTATCGTCAACTTTTCTATAGAAATGTCTTCCTATCGTCAACTTTTCTATAGAAATGTCTTCCTATCGTCAACTTTTCTATAGAAATGTCTTCCTATCGTCAACTTTTCTATAGAAATGTCTTCCTATCGTCAACTTTTCTATAGAAATGTCTTCCTATCGTCAACTTTTCTATAGAAATGTCTTCCTATCGTCAACTTTTCTATAGAAATGTCTTCCTATTGTCAACTTTTCTACAGAAATGTCTTCCTATCGTCAACTTTTCTATAGAAATGTCTTCCTATCGTCAACTTTTCTATAGAAATGTCTTCCTAACGTCAACTTTTCTATAGAAATGTCTTCCTAACGTCAACTTTTCTATAGAAATGTCTTCCTAACGTCAACTTTTCTACAGAAATGTCTTCCTAACGTAAACTTTTCTATAGAAATGTCTTCCTAACGTCAACTTTTCTATAGAAATGTCTTCCTAACGTCAACTTTTCTATAGAAATGTCTTCCTAACGTCAACTTTTCTATAGAAATGTCTTCCTATCGTCAACATTTCTATAGAAATGTCTTCATATCATCATTTTGCTATAGAAATGTCTTCGTATCGTCAATTTTTCTATAGAAATGTCTTCCTATCGTCCACCGTATTTGACTTGCCTTACAAAAGTTTCATAGAGATCTATTTATATTCTTTTGGCCCGTAGTCTTCCTGAACATTTTTTCGTTCATCAACAACCTCAAAATCTTATCAAAAAAAAGTGATAATTTTTTTTCTTGCAAACCATTTTAAGGGCCCTCAAAGATTTGAAAGCCTCGGTAAAATTTATCAGTGATCTTTTTCTGGGGCTCATATCTTGCAAATCGTTTGAAATTTTGATTTACTCTATGAAGCAAAGTTGTTTAACAAAAATTGTGAACATATATAAACCAAAAATCTTAATCTTTAAGATCAAATTCCCAAAAAACTTAAAAAAATCAATTTGTTTTGAAGTAAAGAAATGAAATTAAAAAATTTTTAAATTTCTTCCGTGCACGCTGACAAATCTGGTATATATTTAGAGAGACAGCAATTGTCTGAAATGCACATCTTTAAATTATTATTTATAATAATTGAAAACTACAGTAATGTATGGTATTGAGGCAGACACACCTAACAAAATTGACAATCTTAAAGTTAAATATCTCAGTGACTTATGAAAATATCATAAGTTGCAATGAATTTAAAATCAATGTAAGTTGAGGGGAGTTTGAAGATTTTAAGGCCTTCAAAAAGGGTTACTCTGATAATTTCAAAAGGCATGTTATGACAATGTAATGATATTAGCAGATTTGAACTATTTGGAACCAGTTAGTTCTAAATTGAGCTAAGGTTTTGGAGATACTTATTTATGTTATTATTTAAGAAGACATGAAGAGGAATGGCATAAATAATGTCTTACACTAATAGCAATGTGATTTTTATTGTAGACGAAAGACGAAATTAGAGGCCTTCAATAAGCCTCAAAGTCGTATCTTTTCCCTTCCCTACTCTGATCAGTTTAAAAGATATGTTATCTCAACCAAAGACTATATTAAAAAGATATTTTTCCCAATATATTTGCTTTTTGTCAAAAGTGATATTTAAGTGGTTAAAGAACAATGGAAAACACATAAAAGCACAAACAAACAGACGTGTGTATGCCTTAGCTTCCTTTTATTGGATAATCGTCTTCATTAGTTGTTTCCGAATTAATGTAGAAGCGGGACTTATCGAAAAGACCATACGGAAAATCAATGTATGGAAGTGCAACATTTTTATATAATAGAGTATAAATATAATATAAACTCATTACTTTTCGGCTTCTAAAGAACTGAAAATTGAATAGCTATAAAAACCAAAGAATGTTTAAGGTGAGTTTCAAATCGAAGGCCTGATTTCTTGCTCCCTGGTTAGCTCTATTAATACAAACCTAGAAAACAGACAGAAGTCTAGCTCTAAATAATAAAACTAACCTTCTCATATGTCATCTGTTAATTGTTGCATTAAAGCCAACAAAAAGCCAACAATTTTAAAAGAAGAAACAAATTTTAAAGTTTTTGAAATTTTTTCTTTAAAAAACAAAACGAAGGACAATTTTTGTTAATTTTAAATGCAATCAAAATGTCAATATTAATTATTTAATGAATGATAAATTGTGCGCTGTTAGAATAAAGAATTAACTTAATTTTCTTTCTAACGAAATTTTATTAACATGAATCATACGAAAAAATTGGGAATTCTAAACTATAATAAAGTGAAACTTTTTTTTAGGTTTTTATACATACAAAATATTTTTAGTTAATATTTGATATTCTTGTATTTAAAACTAAAAAAATTGTATTAAGTTACTACAAAAGTATATTTACCTGTTGCACAGTGGTTACATAAGGGACATTTTTGGGAGCAATTGTGGAAGTAATTTATATTCATGTAATGTGAATCAGTGGAATTTTACAATGCATAGTGGGGTGGTGGCAAAATGGAAATGGTTTGGAAGTTATGAACTTATTTCCGGATTTTAAATACGTTTTATTTTTCAAATATTGATTTATGAGTCTGAGGTCCTCTACATTTGGACCAATTGTGCCGCACAAGTAAAATCTAGGCTTTCCAGGAGAAAAATTTAAGCTTCTATATGCACACAAAAGTTTTTTTAAATCGTCAAACGGCTTAGAAGTTATGGACTTATTTCCATTCAATTTTTCCACCATCCCACTGTGCAATGATATCCGTGCGGTCTCCTATAAGATCAAGAAGATGTTGACTTTTCCAGAGTGGGATTGGCTTTCTGCTGATAATTTGGTCAATAGGGATGTTAGGGAAATCAAGTTGCTTTTAGCAGAGCAGCTTGATTCTAGGTGGAGGACACTCGGACGGACAGTAACAAGGGGAGGGTGACCTATAAATTTATACGTGACGCGACGTTTGTACGTGAACGCCCAGACCTTACCTTTGGTATGAGTTTGGGTTTTATACTGACGGGACATGGTTCACTCAATGTTTTTTTACATATGAGAAACCTGTTCGACACTCCAGGCTGTGGTTGTGGGTTGGGACAAGAGAACGTTAGGCATATACTGACGGAATGGTCTTACTATGATGATGTTAGGGACTTAGGTGGTATGGGAAGTAACCCTACCGAGGTGGGTTGGGATTTCAGTAGGGCAGTAAAAGACGTTCGGACTTGTGGGAGGTTATGGCAATTTGCCCGTGAAGTATTTAGTAGGAGGTTACGGAGACATGAGTAGTGGAGGTGGCTTCTGACCGCCATTCCTGAATCGACATTCGCGAATATCGCCGAAGTGCCCACTCTGTATTGGAGGATTCGTCTTTGAGGTTGGTTGCTATTTTTGTTGTTGATTCCTTTTGGGTTTCTGGCGTAGGCTTTGCGTGTATTTGTGTGATGCTCAGGATCGTAATTACATATATTAGAGCACTCAGCTGGATTGACTGATAGTAATTTTTTGTAGTAGACTTCCCACAATTTCATCTGTTGATCTTTGAAGTAGATCAGATCGCCCTGTTCAATTGTCAGTAGCTTTAAGTTTAAGTAATTATGGCCAGCAATTTACTTCGTGATTCGATAAAAATCATTGGATCGACCCGTTTCGCTGGCTATTTAAGCTTCTTTACATAAATTTTTAGCTCATCTCCACTTATTTGCAAGGGAGAATAAGTGGAGATGGGCTAAAACTTTGACATCACGATTTGGATGTTGATATTTGCGCTGTCTTTGTTGTTTGATCTGCTGGATTTTGTCATCATTTAACTTTTCTTTGGTTAGTCTTCTATCTTCAATTACCTGTTTTACTAGAGATACAAGTCTTATTGGACTTTATTTCATAACCTACTTCACTAGTAGCAGTTTCAATAAAGGCTGTTTTTATATCATCGCGAGGATCTGTTCTATTTCTCAATGTGTTAGAGAACCTTAAAATTCAGGTGATTTCAGTTTTTGTATATCAATCCTTCTCCTGCTGATACTTAAGTGCCACAGCTTTCAACTTCAGCCAAACCTCGGCTACAATCAAATGATGATCTCTACCAACATAAGTACCCATCTTGTTCCTCACATCTAGCAATGACCCCCTCCACATCCTGCTTATTGCTAAGTGGTCGATCTGGTTTTCTGTTATGTAATCAGGGGACACCCATGTACATTTATTGATGTTTTTGTGAGGAAATATAAATAGTTTCACCCAGCACCATATTCAAATTATCACAATTATCTAACTCTACAAGCCGTTCACTATTATCAGTCATGAGATCCGTGCCATCACGCTCTCCCTACTGGTATTATCACAGCCTACTGCGCATTGAGGTGATTTAGGGGATGTTGGATACATATCAACGGTTTTGATCAGTCTTAGCTTGGTAAGACCAGACTTATATTGGTTATCCTTCATTTCAACTGTGGACACCGACCTCCTCGTGGTATCACCCGAGGAACTATATTAACACTTGTTAATGTAGTGAGCTAACATGTGCCGCAAAGTCTGCCCAAAGAACTTAAAAAATATGGGTTAGGAAAACCAACATTTAAAATAAAAACGACCCCCATATTTTGGAAGATGGTGTCCAAAATTTCGATGAAAATATCAAGTAGAGGAAAGTCTTTTAAAGCTTGGATACGTAATTAGAGAATATGCGCACAAGATCGAAGTGCATGTAATTCTGAATTAGGCTCGAATTTGACCTTACTTATGTACATACATATTTCCAACGACATTTTAATTGGTACAAGGCGTATTTCTCTCAGACAATAAGCTGCATCCGATTCTATTTTTAAACTCATTGAAAAAGGTATTATAAGTTTGTGCTGATGTATGTAAGTCATAGAATTATTTACCCACCTTTTATTATACCAATAGGCTTAGAATCACTTTCTGAGCCGATTTAACGATGTCAGTTCGTCTGACTGGCTGGACCCCCATGTAAACCATGTAATCAAAGTACAGGTCGGAATTCTAAAGATAATTTGATGAAATTTAGCATAGATCATTTTTTTTGATAGTGGGACCATGGCTATTGAAATTCGTCAAAATCGCTCCATAATATATAGTACCTCCAATAGGTCCCACTTCCCGGAATTAATATATTGGCCACAAATATCAATATTTTAAACAGATACTGCTTATGTAAACTTAAATCGTTGAAATCGGTCCACATTTCACCATAGCTTCCATACAAACTCTTCTGTCAAAACGCACTAAATGAGACTATAATCACTAAAGCGCTCGTAAATCTGAAGAAAATGGGAATTTTAAGTTTCGTTCGCATACATAATTTTTGTAACAACTGTAATCAATTTGCCAAATTTCGAGATAATAGGTCCACATTTGACCCTAGTTCTCATATAGCTCCAAATGACGGAAATAGCTAAAAAATATATACGTTTTTAGAAAATGTTTGTATAATGACAAAATTTAGCAAATATTTCTCTTTATACAGGAAAAAGAACACATTTGACCTTTGAAGGGTATCGTATGGTAGGGCTTGACCGACTATAGAACTTTCTTAATTGTTTACAGTAGTTTTGACATCATTCGAAAAAAATTAGAGGGTATGCGTTTCAAAAAAATTTATATTTTCTTACTAATTATTGTTTATTGTTAACCACAGTATCTAGCTTTTGAGTCCACCTTCATTATTATTGGGTGAATGACATCGATATGGGTAGAATTCGATGTACAACAGCAAAATTTCTTTTGTGGCCATATTACAACAAGTAGCAGCAAATAGTTTAAGGTTTTAAAAGGTATGCAGGTTATTTCTTATTTTTTTCAATATTATTGTATATTTTTAGTTAAATTATTCCAAACACATTCATCATTCATATTTAAATTGAATACAACATTGTAACATAAATATGCAGACACGTATTTCTAAGATTTATAAAAAAATATTATAGGTATTTACGAAAATATATAGAAACTTTAGAAGAATTTGTCATAAAAATTAAAGAAAAAAATTTTTTAAATGAAATGTATAAGTTAAAAAGTTTTCTTTAATAGAAACTTAAAATAAAGTATCTATTAAAATATTGGAAAAAAAACAGTTTTTATAAATTTTGATAAAATCTTTTATGATTTTATTTTAGATAAATATTTACTAAATCCACTCAAACACTTTTTATTGAGTGTCTCTGTATCGCATATTATGCATAACAAATTGCCCATAAATTTTCCGACTATTTGTTTTCATTTGTTTTTCTTTTCCTATAAACCAAAAATAAACCTAAGTCGTTTGACACCTTTATAACCAACCCATTCATCGAACATTTAGCACCCAACCTGTATAAAAATAAAACAACAAATTTGTACGCACTTTTAGTCTTTCCTTTTCCTAGTCCATGTCATCGGCTTTTATGATTGTTGCTTAAGTTTCCCATTTACTTATTTGCCATTTTGTTGTTAAATTGCAACTAAAGAAAATTTCAAGGAAAATCGTTAAATCGCACTTAACTATCGAGGTATAAAATTTTTCATTGCGTTGAGTCTCTTAGACATTTAAAAAGTCATAAAGCCAAAATAAATCCATGGCTAGGCTTAAGTGTAAGTACCCGTAAGTGTTTAAATGCAAAAACAAAAATTGTGTTAAGCGTTTTGAAGAGGGGAATCTCAAACTGTTTGAACAGTAACGAAAAATAAAACGTATTATACTATAGTATTATACTCAGATTATAGCCCTAAAGTCAAACTAGTAAGAGTGCTTCGAAAGATATGTTTCATTATTTATATATCGTTTTATCCATTTCGTGGTTTCAAACATATAGGACTGGATTTCTACATCTGTCAAACTAGGTTGTTAAACCATTTTTTTCTTTTCAGTTGAATGTCTGACATTGACGAAAATGGATCGCTTAAGTGATTCTGCAACAGCCACCATAATCTTATATTCTCAAACGAGCAATAATTGTATATATATATATATATATATATACATATATATATATATATATATATATATATATATATATATATATATAGAAATTAGGGAATAAAAAGGGGGAAAAATTAGTATTATTTTAAACAAATGAATGTTTGTCTGTATGTATGTTCTTTATAGAATAGTAAACTGTGAATTTGATTGTGTTATGCTCTTTAGCGAAGATGTTGCGGATAAGCCGGCGAAGGTTTTAAAGTTATAAGACTAATTTCCGACAGATGGCGCCACTGAAAATTACTAAAAATTAATTAAATCGTAAACTGTACATTTGATCATGCTATGATCTTTAGCAAAGTTGTAGCGCATGAGCCGACGAAGGCTTCTTAGTTGGTATGAATAATTTCCGACAGGTGGCGCTAGAGAAACTTACTCAAAGTCAATTTAATCGTAATCTGTACATTTAATCATGCTACAATCTTTAACAAAGTTGTTGCACATGAGCCGACGAAGGTTTCTTAGTTGGTATGAAGAAATTTCGACAGGTGGCGCTACTGAAATTTACTCAAAGTCAATTTAATCGTATGCTGTACATTTAATCATGCTATAATCTTCAGCAAAGTTGTTACGGATAAGCCGAAGAAGTTTTTTGAATTGGAATAAGCAAAGTCCGACAGGTGGCGCCACAGAAAACTACTCAAAATGAAATAAATCGTAAACTGTGCATTTGATCAGACTAAAATCTTTAGCAAAGTTGTTGCGCATGAGTCGACAGAGGTTTCTGTTGATATGAATAATTTCCAAAATTATTCAAAATGAGTTAAACTGTAAACTATGCAAACTATGTGTTGGTCGGACAAAATAAATCAAATAATTCAAAATTAACTGAATATTTCTACAATGTCTTTCCTCTAAATTTATTTTAGCACTTTATAATATAAAATATATAAAAACTTTAAAATTTTCCTCAAAATGCTTATCATAAAGCTCCGAGCAAGGCTCGGTCTACCAGGTACTCTCCTCTTAAAGCACGATATAAAGAGGAGATTATGGTTTACATAATCGTCCAACTATGCATGTAATTGGCAAAATTGTGAAGAAATTTGAAGAGACTGGAGCGGTTACAAATATTGTAAGGCTCGTGCATCATCGCTTTGCTCGTTTCGCTGAAAATATCGCTGCTGAAAATTAAAGTGTTGCCGAAGACCCGAATTTGCCGATTCCTCGCCATTCTCAGGAATTAGGACTGCCTTACGGCACAATATAAAATAATACGACTTGGAGAATATGTGGTTTCAACAAGACGGTGCCACATGACACACAACTCGAGCGAATATGGTTTTATTGCAAGAGACATTTCCTGGCCACGTAATTTTTCGTCGTGGCGATATCAACTGGCCGCCAAGACCATGCGATTTGACACCACTAGATTTTTTTTTGTGGGACTTCGCGAAAGACCGTGTTTATACAGAAAAACCTTTAACTCTTGAGCACTTAAAAACCAACATTCGTCAAGTTATGGCTTAAACACCGCCCAATATGTGTAAAAAAGTGGTCGAAAATTACCTCAAAAGAATCAATGCTTGCAGCATTTCGCGGAGTGGTCATTCAAATGATGTAGTGTCATAATGTCAATGTTCAAACTTTATAATAAAAGAAAATATTTTATGCGTGTTTTATTTACGTTCACTTTTGAAAAATGTATGTTTCTGAAATTTGCAGACCGGTTAAGGAAAGTTCTTTCGAAATAATATGAAATTTGCTGGTCTAAACAAGTTTTAGCTCTATGTTGTTGTTGTAACAGCTCTTACATTTACAACTTTATAATTTTAGTTTTTTCTTTTTATGGGGGATCTGTTAGGAGATCAAGACCCATAAATTGTGCTAATTACTTTCAGTGGATGAATCCACAAATCCTTAATACTAAGTGAAGTAGGGTTGGCGGTACATTTACAAATATGGAGTGTATCATGAGCCGGGTATACGTTAAAGACGGCACGGTCTATGCTTAATCTGTTGCTCCATCCCGATCTTGTTTTCCACGGCAAGTTCTTTTCTTCTGCTATAGGCGGTGGGCGACCTTCTAATACAACATTCATGCGATAACCAGAAATCGGTGGTGTCTCTATGCATGATGTTTAATGCTGTCATGTACGAGGTGTGATCAAGTACATTTCTTCATATATACATATATAGTCGGGCGGCATATATATATATATATATATATATATATATATATATATATATATATATATATATATATATATATATATAAATATATAATTTCCCGACAACATTACAATTGGAACAAGAGGTACTTCTCTTAGACAATGAGCTGCATCCGATTTTTTAGACTCATTCAAAGGGACGTTCAGGTTACGTTCAGTGAATTGTGAATGATATTGAGATCACAGTTCACTTTAGCCGGTCGGCATTATCATGCAGTCGTTAGCATATGATATCACTTCAACGCCTTGCGGTTAGGGTTTGCAAAAAACCGTGAAAATGAGAAACCGCGGTTTCGGTTTTAAAACACCCAAAACCGGCCGGTTTCGGTTCGGTTTTCGGTTTTTTTAATAAAACTATTTCAGTTTAAATTTGTAGGAACATTTAGATAAATTCATTAAAACATATTATAATTTAATACTAAAATGCAGGAAAATAATTCAGGTTTTTTAAATATAAGGGATTTCTTAAATAAGTCTTGTTTCTTTTGGAGAAATTGCAGAGCGCCTTTAGCGTGAATAATATTTGCATCCGAGCGACAAATTTCTTGAATAGTAATTTTTACAAATAGCAACGATTTTAAAGAATTTACAATTTCAAAGTCGATAGAATGAAGCAAATCTAAGGTCGACAGCATTTCTAAACTCACATGAATACTTTGTTTTAGAAGCAGAAATCTAAGAGTAAACTTAATTTACGATTATGATGCTTTTTAACGCTTGTCTGTAAAATATTATAACGAACTGACGAATTTTTGAAATACCGAACAGTTTTCCCTACAGCCTCTAGGTTCAAATGTATATGGGCAATCGGTTTTAAATGAGTCAAAGTTCCACGTCGCCGTCTTCAAAATTGATTTTCAGATACAAATTTGATATTGGCTGCTGCTCCATCTATAGTAAGTGAAATATTAAACTCCATTAGCCTTTGTCAAATGGTTCCTTGCGTTTGCTTGAAATTACACGTTCCTAAAATACGGCCCAGGTTATAAAATTTACCATGAGAATCGTGAATATTTACGTTCATATACCGTCTTCCCCTTACACCTGTCCGTTCGTCCATTGTAAACACCTTCTGCTTGTTTCATTCTTCCGCTTCATTATATAGACAAATTACGTGCAAATTTATGATAAGCTAATGTTATTTCTGAATAATACCAACAAAAAATTATGAAAAATAAATAGCTAAAACCGTGGTTTTTTCTACGGTTTTCGGTTTCGGTTTTGAAGCATAAAAAACCGAGGTTTCGGTTTCGGTTAAAACCGAACTGCAAACCCTACTTGCGGTAGAGCTGGGAGTTTAGACAGGTGTAACTTAAACAGGAGTGGGGAAAGAACTCCGCCGTGAGGAACTCCCTGTTTGACTCTAGTGGTCTCTAAACACTACGAACAACTGACGACCACTCACATATAATTTACAATCCATTTCTTCAAATTTGATGGCATTGTGGACAGCAGGGTTTTCTGGGTGAGGGTGGTATGGCTTTTGACAAGACAAGCGCCACAAGGACTGTTCTTTCACAAGTACTCTGCTGGCTTAAGCCTTGTGCGATCTGAGTGGTAATGGCTCTAAACGCTGTGGTGCTGTTCATTTTGTGGAATCCATGTTGGTGGCGAGCTGCTGGTAGTTGGCTGGTCAGCTGGGGGAGGAACGAACCCTCGGGTGTCTTCACGACTGGTGACAGGAGGGATATCGATTTGTACGATGATCTGTCATTAGCGGATTTCCCAGGTTTTAGGATTAGGATCACTCTACCCACATTCCAGACATCGGGTATAGTGAGGCTGATCATAGACAAATTTAGGACACCTGTCAAGAACTCAGCTCCCCATTCGCCTAGGTGTTTTAGCATCTGTATGGAAATTGTGTCAGAGCTGTAAGGATGGCATTTGCAACTTTAGTGGGCGTAAAGACTTCTGGTGGGTCCGAGACTGGGAGATCATGCTGCTTCCAAACAATACTCCTTTTCGTCTTGTCTCTTTTGTGGTGCTCAATAAAAAATCGGGTAAAAGCACGCTAGCATGCTTTGTGGTTGGATATGGTGTTGTCGGCAAACTTAATCGCGACTAGATCATCCTTTTTCATAGGATTCGAGAGAGATCGAACAGTGAACCACAATTTTTTTATTCCTGCGGCAAGGTTGGAGTTCTTCAAGTGTTCAAGTCAACGGTTCGCTTTTTCTCATTTACCAACCTGCTAATATCACGGTTCCGCCGGACGATCCAGGGATCATTAGGGTTGATATTGCGAATCGCATAGCGTTCATTTGCTAATCTTACTGCTTCTGCTGGGAAGTGCGATCTTACTACGGGTATTCTACCAGCAGGGATGAAGTGAGTGACTGCAGCGATAATGGCTACGCTAAACTTCCTCTCTGAGTCGTGCATATTCGAGGGTGGTTGGAGAAGCTCTGATGCCGTTCCAGTCTGTTTCTTTCTGGTTTATGTACGCACTGTGTTCAGAGACAAAGATAAAATCATTTGGTCACTCCCATCTAACGATTATGGGTAGGTGGTCTGAAGCTAGATACTGAGCGCCAGATTACATAGGTAACCAGACCAGAACTTGCAATTGTTATGTCAGGAGAACTGGCGCAATTACCCATAATACGAGTAGGCGCATCGTCATTTAAAGTGCAGAAGGTGGACTCGTCAATCTGTTCTGCTAACGAAGCATCTCTTTGGTCTTCACCAAGAAATTAGTGCCAAAGATCTTGGTGCGCTTTAAAGTCTCCACAACTAGGCGTGTTTCTTCTAAAGGTTTTCTGATGTCAGGGACGTTAGCCAGTTTGACAACTGGTTATAGGCGGAATGTAGACAGTAAATGTCATGTTAGGCACAGAAATTGTAACACGAGTCAGACTCGTGGAAATACGTCAACGAGTTAGGACCCATAGTAGGAGTACCTTCTACTATGGGTCTTAACCTCTTGCTAACCTACAACACAAATCTTCCCATTAGAGTTTTTACGAGGTAGTCTCGGTGTTTCACAATCAGTAAAAAAAATTAGGGAGTTCTACTAAACTATAATAAAACAAATGGGTCCAGTATTACTAACATTTATCTATTCCATTAAGCGCAGTTAGTCCTTTTAAAAAATACCCAAAATATTGGCAATTGCGAGGACTTAATACCTCTTCCGTTTAGGAAAACATGATATGATTGATATGAAAACTAAGAAATAGCTTAAAAAGGGGAAGTCATCCACCCAAACCGGTTTTATTTTGAGAAATCAGAGTCAAACTTAGATTATATCATACTTCATAACAAATGGTTAATTTTGAAGGTTTGTCAATCTCTGTCTAATTGTCTAAGTCAATCTAGGTTTAATGTTAAGAGTTACACGCACCTAAAGGAAGAAATGGGGGAAAATTGTCAACAAAATATATGAAGAAAATAATAAAAAAAACATTAAACAAAAACGTTAAATTAAAACTGGGTGCGTTTTGGCTGTAAACTCTATAAGCATAAGACGACAACGTCAGAAAACACTTTTTTTAAACATAGACGTAGGTGAAATCGTTAAAAACACAGTGCGTTCAAAAGCCTCAAGCCAAGAAGTCAAGATTAGAGAGCAAGGCACATATGTATGGAGTCAAAATGAAAATAACAACGAACTTTTGGAGGCACTTGCCTGGCTACTGAGCTCAAAGAGACTTCGTTACATGCGTTTTTGTTTTGTAGTGATTTTCAAACAAATATAAAATTAAAAAGCTATAGTCGACTCTTTGAGACCCTATATGGGTGGGATCAACTGCATGGCAATTGTCAACAGTTTTTGTAAGAGTTCATAGAAATAGTGTCAAATATGGACCGATTGACTAGAAAGTTTATATGTCGATTAATGCTTATACAAAGCGTATTTCTACTTTTAGGGACATTTAAGAAAAATGTAAAAAAAAAATTTGCAAAAAATTTAATATAAAAATAGAAAAAATTTGCAAAAAAAAATTCCTATAAAAATAGAAAAAATTTGCAAAAAAAAATTCCTATAAAAATAGAAAAAATTTTCAAAAAAAAATTCCTATAAAAATAGAAAATTTTTGCAAAATTTCCTATAAAAATAGAAAATTTTTGCAAAATTTCCTATAAAAATAGAAAATTTTTGCAAAATTTCCTATAAAAATAGAAAATTTTTGCAAAATTTCCTATAAAAATAGAAAATTTTTGCAAAATTTCCTATAAAAATAGAAAATTTTTGCAAAATTTCCTATAAAAATAGCAAATTTTTGCAAAAATTTCCTAAAAAATAGCAAATTTTTGCAAAAATTTCCTATAAAAATAGCAAATTTTGGCAAAAATTTCCTATAAAAATAGAAAATTTTTGCAAAAATTTCCTATAAAAATAGAAAATTTTGCAAAAATTTCCTATAAAAATAGAAAATTTTTGCAAAAATTTCCTATCAAAAAATAGAAAATTTTTGCAAAAATTTCCTATCAAAAAATAGAAAATTTTTGCAAAAATTTCCTATCAAAAAATAGAAAATTTTTGCAAAAATTTCCTATCAAAAAATAGAAAATTTTTGCAAAAATTTCCTATAAAAAAATAGAAAATTTTTGCAAAAATTTCCTATAAAAAAATAGAAAATTTTTGCAAAAATTTCCTATAAAAAAATAGAAAATTTTTGCAAAAATTTCCTATAAAAAAATAGAAAATTTTTGCAAAAATTTCCTATAAAAAAATAGAAAATTTTTGCAAAAATTTTTTATAAAAAAATAGAAAATTTTTGCAAAAATTTCCTATAAAAAAATAGAAAATTATTGCAAAAATTTCCTATAAAAAAATAGAAAATTTTTGCAAAAATTTCCTATAAAAAAATAGAAAATTTTTGCAAAAATTTCCTATAAAAAAATAGAAAAATTTTGCAAAAATTTCCTATAAAAAAATAGAAAATTTTTGCAAAAATTTCCTATAAAAAATAGAAAATTTTTGCAAAAATTTCCTATACAAAAAATAGAAAATGTTTGCAAAAATTTCCTATACAAAAAATGGAAAATTTTTGCAAAAATTTCCTTTAAAAAAATAGAAAATTTTTGCAAAAATTTCCTTTAAAAAAAAAGAAAATTTTTGCAAAAATTTCCTTTAAAAAAATAGAAAATTTTTGCAAAAATTTCCTTTAAAAAAAAAGAAAATTTTTGCAAAAATTTCCTATAAAAAAATAGAAAATTTTTGCAAAAATTTCCTATAAAAAAATAGAAAATTTTTGCAAAAATTTCCTATAAAAAAATAGAAAATTTTTGCAAAAATTTCCTATAAAAAAATAGAAAATTTTTGCAAAAATTTCCTATAAAAAAATAGAAAATTTTTGCAAAAATTTCCTATAAAAAAATAGAAAATTTTTGCAAAAATTTCCTATAAAAAAATAGAAAATTTTTGCAAAAATTTCCTATAAAAAAATAGAAAATTTTTGCAAAAATTTCCTATAAAAAAATAGAAAATTTTTGCAAAAATTTCCTATAAAAAAATAGAAAATTTTTGCAAAAATTTCCTATAAAAAAATAGAAAATTTTTGCAAAAATTTCCTATAAAAAAATAGAAAATTTTTGCAAAAATTTCCTATAAAAAAATAGAAAATTTTTGCAAAAATTTCCTATAAAAAAATAGAAAATTTTTGCAAAAATTTCCTATAAAAAAATAGAAAATTTTTGCAAAAATTTCCTATAAAAAAATAGAAAATTTTTGCAAAAATTTCCTATAAAAAAATAGAAAATTTTTGCAAAAATTTCCTATAAAAAAATAGAAAATTTTTGCAAAAATTTCCTATAAAAAAATAGCAAATTTTTGCAAAAATTTCCTATAAAAATAGCAAATTTTTGCAAAAATTTCCTATAAAAATAGCAAATTTTTGCAAAAATTTCCTATAAAAATAGCAAATTTTTGCAAAAATTTCCTATAAAAATAGCAAATTTTTGCAAAAATTTCCTATAAAAATAGCAAATTTTTGCAAAAATTTCCTATAAAAATAGCAAATTTTTGCAAAAATTTCCTATAAAAATAGCAAATTTTTGCAAAAATTTCCTATAAAAATAGCAAATTTTTGCAAAAATTTCCTATAAAAATAGCAAATTTTTGCAAAAATTTCCTATAAAAATAGCAAATTTTTGCAAAAATTTCCTATAAAAATAGCAAATTTTTGCAAAAATTTCCTATAAAAATAGCAAATTTTTGCAAAAATTTCCTATAAAAATAGCAAATTTTTGCAAAAATTTCCTATAAAAATAGCAAATTTTTGCAAAAATTTCCTATAAAAATAGCAAATTTTTGCAAAAATTTCCTATAAAAATAGCAAATTTTTGGAAAAATTTCCTATAAAAATAGCAAATTTTTGCAAAAATTTCCTATAAAAATAGCAAATTTTTGCAAAAATTTCCTATAAAAATAGCAAATTTTTGCAAAAATTTCCTATAAAAAAAGCAAATTTTTGCAAAAAATTCCTAAAAAAATAGCAAATTTTTGCAAAAATTTCCTATAAAAATAGCAAATGTTTGCAAAAATTTCCTATAAAAATAGCAAATTTTTGCAAAAATTTCCTATAAAAATAGCAAATTTTTGCAAAAATTTCCTATAAAAATAGCAAATTTTTGCAAAAATTTCCTTTAAAAAATAGAACATTTTTGCAAAAATTTCCTTTAAAAAATAGAACATTTTTGCAAAAATTTCCTTTAAAAAATAGAAAATTTTTGCAAAAATTTCTTTTAAAAAATAGAAAATTTTTGCAAAAATTTCCTATAAAAAAATAGAAAATTTTTGCAAAAATTTCCTATAAAAAAATAGAAAATTTTTGCAAAAATTTCCTATAAAAAAATAGAAAATTTTTGCAAAAATTTCCTATAAAAAAATAGAAAATTTTTGCAAAAATTTCCTATACAAAAAATGGAAAATTTTTGCAAAAATTTCCTATAAAAATAGCAAATTTTTGCAAAAATTTCCTAAAAAATAACAAATTTTTGCAAAAATTTCCTAAAAAATAGCAAATTTTTGCAAAAATTTCCTATAAAAATAGCAAATTTTTGCAAAAATTTCCTATAAAAATAGCAAATTTTGGCAAAAATTTCCTATAAAAATAGCAAATTTTTGCAAAAATTTCCTATAAAAATAGCAAATTTTTGCAAAAATTTCCTATAAAAATAGCAAATTTTTGCAAAAATTTCCTATAAAAATAGCAAATTTTTGCAAAAATTTCCTATAAAAATAGCAAATTTTTGCAAAAATTTCCTATAAAAATAGCAAATTTTTGCAAAAATTTCCTATAAAAATAGCAAATTTTTGCAAAAATTTCCTATAAAAATAGCAAATTTTTGCAAAAATTTCCTATAAAAATAGCAAATTTTTGCAAAAATTTCCTATAAAAATAGCAAATTTTTGCAAAAATTTCCTATAAAAATAGCAAATTTTTGCAAAAATTTCCTATAAAAATAGCAAATTTTTGCAAAAATTTTCTATAAAAATAGCAAATTTTTGCAAAAATTTCCTATAAAAATAGCAAATTTTTGGAAAAATTTCCTATAAAAATAGCAAATTTTTGGAAAAATTTCCTATAAAAATAGCAAATTTTTGGAAAAATTTCCTATAAAAATAGCAAATTTTTGCAAAAATTTCCTATAAAAATAGCAAATTTTTGCAAAAATTTCCTATAAAAATAGCAAATTTTTGCAAAAATTTCCTATAAAAATAGCAAATTTTTGCAAAAATTTCCTATAAAAATAGCAAATTTTTGCAAAAATTTCCTATAAAAATAGAATATTTTTGCAAAAATTTCCTATAAAAATAGAAAATTTTTGCAAAAATTTCCTATAAAAACAGCATATTTCCTATAAAAATAAAAAAAAAATTGGAAAAATTTCCTATAAAAATAGATTTCTGATCGTTTCACTTCAGCACAGAATTAATATGCCCTTTTCGCATATGGTGGTGTAGGGTATATAAACTACGATTTGTTTTTCCCTGGAACTCGTTTAGTAGTTAGAGTCTTTTTTTCAAATTCATCGTTTCGCTGCCTAAAACTACAACAAATCAATTATGATTTAAAGCACGTTTGGTTTTACTGGCTCTTTACTTGGGGTTAGTTTTCAAACTGTCTTCTTTTTGGTTTTGACTTTTAAAGGTTTGCCTTAACTTTGGTAGCAGAACTTTTTTTTCTTAACCGACTTTGTGATTTTCTAAAAAATTTCTAATTGTTTAAAACTTAAATAATATTAAGAGTGATACTGTTTTCGAATTAAGTTAAAACACTTAGAGAAAAGTGATTAAAAGCTTATTTGCTTACGTTTCATGTAAATTTGAAATTTTAAAATTTTTTAAGTAACCGAAAATCATTTTAACATGATATTTCAATAGATATAACTTTCATTTCAAAATAACTTAAAATCAACATGAATTAATTTCATTTTAAGATGAAACCAAGTTAAAATTTAGTAAAAGTTAATCAAACGTAAAATTTTTTCGACTTAATTTTTTTGGGGAAATTTTTTCAGTGTGTTTTTTTTACACATTTTTTCCCCTAATAAACGATTTATAGAGGTCTCATTAAATAATATCTGTGTCAAATTTCATAGTGATGAGTTCATATTGACTTCAAAAAAAGGCTAGGCAAAGAAAGTTCTCCAATTCTTATTTTATTTATACCATTATACTATTCTAAATAAAGAAACTCTATTTTGCAATATTTTCTTTTCGCCAATTTAAACTTTTGATAAATGACTTAATTGATTGATTTGTGAAATAGAGAAATAAAAATATTTATTCCAATTTCCTCACACCTTAATGCTTTGATTAGTATCACGATTTCTATAATTGTAGCAAATTATTCGGCGGTAGCTTTTGAAAGCTTATTTAGTTACAACCTGTAGAATTCTTTGAAATATTTTAATGCTTTTTTGAATATATTTTAAAAGTTTAATTATAGCTTATTAAGTGATTATGTCAATGTAATCCAATTTCAATTTCTTTTTGAAAATAAATTAATTTCGAATAAAATTAAAAAGTTGTTTTTTGTATATATGAACCCTTTATTTTAAAAATGGAATAAGTTCACATTCCAAAAAAATTAAGTTAATGATGGGGAAAGGTTCTATAATTGTGGATCATACTATGCGAAAAGTAATTAATTTTAAATTTACAAGACCTACTAAAATATTGACAAAAATTTTGTAGTTAACGATTTGATACAAATTTTTATTTTGAAAGTGGTTTAAGTCCTACCTTTCATAGGAAATTTTTCAAAAATTTACTTTTTATAGGAAATTTTTCAAAAATTTACTTTTTTAGGAAATTTTTTAAAAATTTAGTTTTTATAGGAAATTTTCAAAAATTTACTTTTTATAGGAGATTTTTCAAAAATTTACTTTTTTAGGAAATTTTTCAAAAATTTACTTTTTATAGGAAATTTTTCAAAAATTTACTTTTTATAGGAAATTTTTCAAAAATTTACTTTTTTAAAGGAAATTTTTCAAAAATTTACTATTTTAAAGGAAATTTTTCAAAAATTTACTATTTTAAATGAAATTTTTCAAAAATTTACTTTTTTAAAGGAAATTTTTCAGAAATTTACTTTTTATAGGAAATTTTTCAAAAATTTACTTTTTAAAGGAAATTTTTAAAAAATTTACTTTTTATAGGAAATTTTTCAAAAATTAACCTTTTATACAAAATTTTTCAAAAATTTACTTTTTTAAAGGAAATTTTTCAAAAAATTACTTTTTTAAAGGAAATTTTTTAAAAAAAAATTTTTCAAAAATTTACTTTTTTAAAGAAAATTTTTTAAAAATTTACTTTTTTAAAGGAAATTTTTTAAAAATTTACTTTTTAAAGGAAATTTTTCAAACATTTACTTTTTTAAGGAAATTTTTCAAAAATTTACTTTTTATAGGAAATTTTTCAAAAATTTACTTTTTAAAGGAAATTTTTCAAAAATTTACTATTTATAGGAAATTTTTCAAAAATTTACTTTTGAAATGAAATTTTTCAAAAATTTACTTTTGAAAGGAAATTTTTCAAAAATTTACTTTTTAAAAGAAATTTTTCAAAAATTTACTTTTTATAGGAAATTTTTCAAAAATTTACTTTTTAAAGGAAATTTTTCAAACATTTACTTTTTAAAGGAAATTTTTCAAAAATTTACTTTTTATAGGAAATTTTTTAAAAATTAACTTTTTATAGGAAATTTTTCAAAAATTTATTTTTTATAGGAAGTTTTCGAAAATTTACTTTTTTTGAGAAATTTTTCAAAAAATTATTTTTATAGGAAATTTTTCAAAAATTTACTTTTTATAGGAAATTTTTCAAAAAATTATTTTTATAGGAAATTTTTAAAAAATTTACTTTTTATAGGAAATTTTTCAAAAATTTACTTTATATGGGAAATTTTTCAAAAATTTACTTTTTATAGAAAATTTTTTCTAAAATTTACTTTTTATAGGAAAATTTTTAAAAATTTACTTTTTATAGGAAATTTTTTAAAAATTTACTTTTTATAGGAAATTTTTCAAAAATTTACTTTTTATAGGAAATTTTTCAAAAATTTACTTTTTATAGGAAATTTTTCAAAAATTTACTTTTTATAGGAAATTTTTCAAAAATTTACTTTTTATAGGAAATTTTTCAAAAATTTACTTTTTATAGGAAATTTTTCAAAAATTTACTTTTTATAGGAAATTTTTCAAAACTTTACTTTAATAGGAAATTTTTCAAAAATTTACTTTTTATAGGAAAATTTTCAAAAATTTACTTTTTAAAGGAAATTTTTAAAACATTTACTTTTTAAAGGAAATTTTTCAAACATTTACTTTTTAAAGGAAATTTTTCAAAAAATTACTTTTTATAGGAAATTTTTCAAAAATTTACTTTTTATAGGAAATTTTTCAAAAATTTACTTTTTATAGGAAATTTTTCAAAAATCTACTTTTTATAGGAAATTTTTCAAAAATTTACTTTTTATAGGAAATTTTTCAAAAATTTACTTTTTATAGGAAATTTTTCAAAAATTTACTTTTTATAGGAAATTTTTCAAAAATTTACTTTTTATAGGAAATTTTTCAAAAATTTACTTTTTATAGGAAATTTTTCAAAAATTTACTTTTTATAGGAAATTTTTCAAAAATTTACTTTTTATAGGAAATTTTTCAAAAATTTACTTTTTATAGGAAATTTTTCAAAAATTTACTTTTTATAGGAAATTTTTCAAAAATTTACTTTTTATAGGAAATTTTTCAAAAATTTACTTTTTATAGGAAATTTTTCAAAAATTTACTTTTTATAGGAAATTTTTCAAAAATTTACTTTTTATAGGAAATTTTTCAAAAATTTACTTTTTATAGAAAATTTTTCAAAAATTTACTTTTTATAGGAAATTTTTCAAAAATTTACTTTTTATAGAAATTTTTTTCTAAAATTTACTTTTTATAGGAAAATTTTTAAAAATTTACTTTTTATAGGAAATTTTTAAAAAATTTAGTTTTTATAGGAAATTTTTAAAAAATTTAGTTTTTATAGGAAATTTTTAAAAAATTTACTTTTTATAGTAAATTTTTTAAAAATTTACTTTTTATAGGAAATTTTTCAAAAATTTACTTTTTATAGGAAATTTTAAAAAAATTTACTTTTTATAGGAAATTTTAAAGAAATTTACTTTTTATAGGAAATTTTAAAAAAATTTACTTTTTATAGGAAATTTTAAAGAAATTTACTTTTTATAGGAAATTTTAAAAAAATTTACTTTTTAAATCTTTGGCCAGAGGATATACTCTACCGATCCCCACAAGTCCATCTTGAATTGCTCCATCCCTTATATTTAGCCTTAAATTGAAATGAGATATAGGCGGAGCTATGATAGTCACCGAGTGTATCAATTTTTTGGCCCGAGACTTGTCTTTAATCTTCGTCAGAAAGTTCTTTGCCTTCAATGTAGCAGCGACCAGGAACCCGACATAGTCTTATCCTAAATCTAGGTGATAAGTCTATCACAGCTTGAAATGTGGTACATATTTTAACATTAAGAGCTTTGGATTTCTGTTTATTTTTTTTAACACATCATAGATAAAACAAAGTCAGCCCGAATATGGAATCATAAATATTCCGATACAGAAGTTAACGAGATATAAGCTCTAAACATGTATTTAAGTTAACTAAGAAAAATAAATTGTCGTATGTTTTATTTTCCATTAGAATTATCTTTGATATCTATTACTTTTTATCAAAAACTTTACTTTTTAACAACTTCCGCCTAATCTTAAGACTTTTAAAAAATTTAATATGTTAAGGTCAAATATTATTCAATCTAAAGTCTAATTTTTAAAACCAGGAAGATTACCTTTATTTTTCCCAAACATCGCTTTAAATTGTGTTTCAACAAAATCTGCTAATACCAATAAGTACCTGCAATTTCACTCTACAATCTCGACTAAAAATAAAATTGGTTCTTTATTAGATAAAGCCATAATAATGTAACCAGTTTTAATTAAATTTTTCTTTATTTTATTTGTCCAACAAAACAGTAACTGCATTTCCTATTTCACTTCCAGTCAACATTTGCCAATGCATTTCTTCGCTGACTATTGACCATTTTTCTTCCTATTGTCAGTCGCAAATGACTTTTTGTAGCCTAAAAAACTACTGACCTGAGGCATAATTTTATGAATATTTGTTTGTTTTTGCCACTATTTTATTAAGCACCCAAATGCCCATTGTCTGATATTTTGTTTAGGTTTTTTTTTTTTTAACAAAAATATAAAATAAAAAAATTAAATGAAAAATTATACGACTGCAGTTTCTTCCGTTTTTATACAATAGAGATGTTATTTAAATTAAGGCAAGGGAAGTGGTTGGTGTTTTTTGATACCCTACAACACCATTTTGAGAGTTTTATTTCTTGTAGATGTTTGTATCACAAAGATATATACTTCTGAAAACGTTTATCTCAGAGTCAATTTTTGAATTGAGACCTTTGTTCGTATAGCTCCCATAACACTAATCCGACGAAATATTAGCAGTTATGTAGCTCGTATAATACGGATAATCACAGCACAAAATTGGTCCATATTAGACCATGCCCTTCACACAAAACTTTAAGCTCGTATAATATGAATAATCACAACACAAAATCGGTCCATTGATGACCATGCGTTCCAAATAAAATTTACAAAAATTATTTTAATAGTCGCAATATAATGGCATATTGGCAGCTATACTGGAAATCGATATTTCCAAGATAAAGAGTATGCCTGGAGGCAAACCCGTCGACCCGCATCTATGTGGATAACGAGGTTATTGGGTGCGTGTACCTTCAATTATCTTAAAAGTTTAGTATCTACAAAAGGTGGCACCGACGATAATATTTAATCGCATATTAATAAGGCAAAATCTGCATTCGGCATTCTCCGATCTATTTGGAAATATAGAAACTAAGTTACGAATATACAACTAGAATGCAAAGTTCATCCTGTGTTACGGCTGTGAAACTTGGAAACGCGCAAATGCAATCGATAAGCGCATACAAAACTGTGCAAACAAATATTTTCGGCAAATCCTTAATATATGGAGGCCGAATCGCCTAAGAAATCCCTGCTTCTTTAAAAGTATGTCAACGAAAATAGCGATGGATAGGTCACACGCTTCAAAGGTCAAACATCCACATTGCAAGACAAATGTTTCCTTGGAATCCACAGGGAAGCGTTCGTCGTGTTGGTGCATCTGTAAAAACGTGGACAAGGTCAATTGATGCAGAGTTGCAAGCAGCAAACTTTATATGGAATGACGTATGCCTATTATATCGCAATGGAGTTCGCAACAGGGAAGCGTTCGTCGTGTTGGTGCATCTGTAAAAACGTGGACAAGGTCAATTGATGCAGAGTTGCAAGCAGCAAACTTTATATGGAATGACGTATGCCTATTATATCGCAATGGAGTTCGATATAAAAGGATGATTGAGGCCCTATTGCGATGGATAGGTCAAACACTTCGAAGGCCAAACGCCAAACATTGTCGACAAGCGCTTCGTTAGAATCCACAGGGAAGAGGCCGTTGTGTTGGTGCATCTGCTAGAATGTAGAAAAGGAGTATTCATGGAATGACGTATGTCTGACATCTCACAATAGAGTTCGATATAAAAGAGTAATATCTAGAACCCCTTGTCTATTAATAACTATTAACATGGGCTCCGAACTAGAGTTAATTTCTTCTAAGCTACGAGTGTGCGAATAGAGCGTTAATATCGAAGCTTAACCGGATGGTATTTATTGGTATCTATTGCGATGGTCAAATTCAGATTCTCTGTATTTTTTTTTTTTTTTTTGTATTGGACCAACACTCAGGGGATGATCCCTACGTATGCATATGCATTGTGATGGAACTAGGAAAAAAGGTTGTGGGAAGGAGGATAGAGGGAGTAGTGTTTGTGGATATTCGATTTGAACCTTTGGATATCATAATTTGAGGGGAAGACTGATGCAGGAAGTTTATTCCACATTCGTGCTGTACGGCTAAAAAACGAGTTTTCTCTATAGTGCGTCGTGCGATCCACTGGAAAATCGACTACAAAGGGATGAGCCCCTGCTGAATTGCGTGTGCTACGAAGAAATGTACAGGTTTCTGGAACAAGATCCCTAATTTTGTTTGAACACATGCCATTGTAGTAGCGATAGAACAGTGAAACGCAACCCACATTACGACGATGCTCCAATGAGGCAATAGAATTGGCTACGGCTAAAAAACGAGTTTTCTCTATAGTGCGTCGTGCGATCCACTGGAAAATCGACTACAAAGGGATGAGCCCTTGTTGAGTTACGTGTGCTACGAAGAAATGTATGGGTTTCTGGAACAAGATCCCTAATTTCGTTTGAGCACATGCCATTGTAGTAGCGATAGAACAGTGAAACGTAACCCACATTACGACGATGCTCCAATGAGGCAATAGAATTGGCTACCCTACTGTCACCGATAAGCACCTTCGCCCTCTCTTGTACACGGTCGAGAAGCTCCAAAATAGACTTTGAAGCACCGGCCCATACATGAGAGTTGTATTCCATTTTCGGTCGGATATAAGTGGTAAAGATATTAAGGAGATCAGTTGGAGTGAAGTATGTCTTACACCGTTTAAAAAAGCCGAGACACTTGAATGCTTCTTTTGATACTTGAAAAACATAATTAGTCCAACGGACATCACACTGAATTTTCATGCCTAGAACATCAAGAGTTTCTTATTCCTCAATATTTATACCACCCATAATTACAGATGATGCAACATTGTTCATAACACGTTTGTGTGTTAACACACAACATTGGGTCTTTCGAGCATTAAAATCGACCCTATTAGAACGACCCCAATTGGATATTGTAGAAAGGTCAGAATTTAGCGTATCATTCATGGTTTGCCTCTTGGAATTGATATCCAACATGCTTGGCCTATAGTTAAATGAATACGAATGACAGATGTTGCTATCATCTGCAAAAGAGTAGATAGGGTTGGAAGTTTGACATAGAAGGTCATTTAGAAAAATAAGAAATAGAGTAGGAGAAAGAACGGAGCCTTGTCGCTAGCATAAGACGTCTATTACAAATCCTATACTGGTCTCCCAGGACTGGAACTTTATCACTGAAATGTAAGAGAATGAAGATAATAAGTGAGCTCTTTGTTAAAACACACGCCCTTCAAATTTCCTTTAAGTCCGAGAATGAGCTTTCATCAGTAGCTCTTATTCTCGATCAGTCACAGGAAGGAACAAGGCTTTCTTGGTAATGAAGACTTATTTGCCCGATTTTCATCAATTTTTGTAGTCTGATAAAATATATAGTCTTATGAAAGCCGCGATCTTATGAAAGACGTGGTCTTGTTAATAAAGTAGTGTTTTAAAAGACGTATCTTATTTTCTTAAACGAGCAATAATTGTATATATATATATATATATATATATATATATATATATATATATATATATATATATATATATATATATATATATATATATAGAATGGCTATCTCGAAAACGGCTCTAACGATTTTGATAAAATTTGGACAGTGGGTATCTTTTTTGATGTATAGGTCGAAGAAGAAGGAACTTTTACCTCTAAGAGGGTAAAAACGGGTAAAAAGGGGAAAAAATCGAAAACGCTATGTCTCCTAAAGTAATAGGTATAGAAACAAAATTAAAATTACGTTTTAAACAGCTTTGAAAATAAGCGGACAGGTGTTTGGTACTTTTTTGAAACTATGTCCGATAGGGGGTAAAAAAGGGTGAAAATAGTTTTTTTGGCACCTTTTTAACCCACTCTTATATTTTAAACTAAAGAATATAGAAAGAAACTTGGTACTGCAATCAATAGATGTAAAAAAACATGAAACACGTATTTGGTACTTTTTTGATTTTGGAGCCAAAATGGGTAAAAAGGGGATAAAATGATAACTTAACATCTCCACAGTAATATGAATAGGAACATTATACATTATGTTAAATGCGTTTTAAAAAAATTTACCGAATTCAATTGGCACCAAAAAAGTACCAAATATACATATGGAACTTTTAGAAATTAGGGAATAAAAAGGGGGAAAAATTAGTATTATTTTATACAAATGAATGTTTGTCTGTATGTATGTTCTTTATAGAATAGTAAACTGTGAATTTAATTGTGTTATGCTCTTTAGCGAAGATCTTGCGGATAAGCCGGTAAGATAAGTTGATAAGACTAATTTCCGACAGATGGCGCCACTGAAAATTACTTAAAATTAATTAAATCGTAAACTATACATTTGATCATGCTATGATCTTTAGCAAAGTTGTAGCGCATGAGCCGACGAAGGCTTTTTAGTTGGTATGAATAATTTCCGACAGGTGGCGCTACAGAAACTTACTCAAGGTCAATTTAATCGTAATCTGTACATTTAATCATGCTACAATCTTTAGCAAAGTTGTTGCACATGAGCCGACGAAGGTTTCTTAGTTGGTATGAAGAAATTTCGACAGGTGGCGCTACTGAAATTTACTCAAAGTCAATTTAATCGTATGCTGTACATTTAATCATGCTATAATCTTCAGCAAAGTTGTTACAGATAAGCCGAAGAAGGTTTATGAATTGGAATAAGCAAAGTCCGACAGGTGGCGCCACAGAAAACTACTCAAAATGAATTAAATCGTAAACTGTGCATTTGATCAGACTATAATCTTTAGCAAAGTTGTTGCGCATGAGTCGACAGAGGTTTCTGTTGATATGAATAATTTCCAAAATTATTCAAAATGAGTTAAACTGTAAACTATGCAAACTATGTGTTGGTCGGACAAAATAAATCAAATAATTCAAAATTAACTGATAATATAAAATATAATATAAAATATATAAAAACTTTAAAATTTTCCTCAAAATGCTTATCATAAAGCTCCGAGCAAGGCTCGGTCTACCATTTACTACTTTTTTTAAACGTATTCTTTTGTAATATGTAGTTTTTATAATGACGTGGTCCTATGAAAGAAGCAGTCTTATAAATGGTGTGGTCCTATGGTAGAATTAGTAGTATGAAACTCATAATCTTAAGAAGTCTTATGAAATATGTCCTATAAAAGAAGAAGTTCATTGTTAGAAGTAGTTATCGATCGACACAGTCTTTTGAATCCTTTGAATTCTGGAACTATCAGTCTTGTGAAAGACCAAGACATATAAAAGAAGTAGTCATTTCTGGTTCAACATGCCCTCTTTATTGGTCATCCATGGTACTAACTGGTAGTAAGTTGTAACCAACTAACAAAAAAATCTCTTCCACTTATTCCACATTTGAAAAGCTCCATTATATAGGAAAAAGTTTTGCACGTTTGAACACCGCCTAGTACGGCTAAAGTGAAGTGAAACTGTTTCTGTATTTATATCTTCCTTTATGCCATTTTATCAATATGGTCAGCGCAATAATTCCGTTAGTTTTTTGCTGCCTAAAAACGATTTTTTTTTGTTTTTGTTCACATAAAATTTCTTTAAGTTCGTCTTTGATATAAAACATTTATTTGACTGGTCGGTCATTCATACGATCGATCGTTTGCTCAGAGTCTCATTCATTCATTCATTGATGCATTAGTTTGCTGGTATTTGTTAGGAAATTTATTGGATTTTCTTTAAAGCAACAAAAAAATATTAAAGAAAAACCTATTAACTCTTAACTTACCAATTTTGGTATTCCTGCTGATTTTCTGTTTATTTCCACTTATAAATTCGTTAAAGCAGGCTCTTTTGGTGGGTATATATTTATTACGTGCTAAAATCACAAAACGCAACTGAAATGTTTAAAATATAATAAAAACAAGCAACTAAATAAATTTTTATTATTAATATGTTTAAAGCTTTTCCTGTTCGTTACGAGTAACAATACAAGTAATACAAAAAAAAAAAAAAAGAAAGGTGTTAAATTCGTTTTGTGCGTTGGGGAAAAGTTAATAAATATATTGGTTTAATTCGTTTTATTGAAGGCCTTTAATAAATTTTTACCCACTCTGCCAAATTTGGAAAATTTATTATTGAAATTAAGAATTTACTACTTTTTACTTTGTGGCTGAGGAAGCAAAGACCGGTAGATATCTTTTTGGTTGGTCAGAGCAATTTGTTTGAGAACTGTCATTGGATTTTATGAGAATTTGTCTTGAATTTAAAAATGTGGAAATGTTCTTTATATTACAGGTGGCTTTTAATTACGACTGAAAGTGTCATTAAATGAAAATGTTGTCAAACAGTTACATTAGTGAAAGTTTAATAGAATTTTCCCGGTGGAGATATTAAGTCTTATGAAAAAAATAGTTTTATGGAAGACGTAGTGTTATAAAGGATGTTTTTTTGTTATAAAAGATGTAGTCTTTTAGATCTTTATTCTTGTGTTAAACAAAATTTTATAAAAAAAACGTAGTAAAATAAAAGACGTAGCCTTATGAAAGACATACTCCTATGAAACTCGTAGTTTTATAAAAGACGTAGTCTTGTGAATTACATGGTCTAATGGAGGAAGTATTCTAAAAAAGTGTAGTCTGAAAAACGTAGTCTTATGAAAGACGTAGTCTTATGAAAGACATAGTCTTATGAAAGACATAATCTAATATAACACGTAGTCTTATGAAACACGTAGTCTTATGAAAAACGTAGTCTTATGAAAGACGTAGTCTTTTGAAAGACGTAGTCTTATGAAAGACGTAGTCTTATGAAAGACGTAGTCTTATGAAAGACTTAGTCTTATGAAAGACGTAGTCTTATGAAAGACGTAGTCTTGTGAAAGACGTAGTCTTATGAAAGACGTAGTCTTATGAAAGACGTAATCTTATGAAAAACGTAGTCTTATGAAAGACGTAGTCATATGAAAGACGTAGTCTGGTGAAAGACGTAGTCTTGTGAAAGACGTAGCCCTATGAAAGGCGTAATCTTATGAAAGACGTAGTCTTACGAAAGACGTAGTCTTACGAAAGACGTAGTCTTATGGAAGGCGTAATCTTATGAAAGCCGTAATCTTAAGAAAGACGTAGCCTTAAGAAAGACGTAGTCTTATGAAAGACGTAGTTTTATGAATGACGTAGTCTTATGAAAGACATAGTCGTATGAAAGACGTAGTCTTATGAAAGACATAGTTTTATGAAAGACGTAGTCATACGAAAGACGTAGTCTTGTGAAAGACGTAGTCTTATGAAAGACGTAGTCTTATGAAAGACGTAGTCTTATGAAAGACGTAGTCTTATGAAAGACGTAGTCATACGAAAGACGTAGTCTTATGAAAGACGTAGTCTTATGAAAGATGTAGTCTTATGAATGGCGTAGTCTTATGAAAGGCGTAATCTTATGAATGGCATAGTCTTATAAAGGACGTAGTATTATGAAAGACATAATGTTTTGAAAGACATAGTCTTATGAAAGACGTAGTCGTATGAAAGACGAAGTCTTACAAAAGGCGTTATCTTATGAAAGACGTAGTCTTATCAAAGACGTAGTCTTATCAAAGACGTAGTCTTATCAAAGACGTAGTCTTATCAAAGACGTAGTCTTATCAAAGACGTAGTCTTATGAAAGACGTAGTCTTTTCAAAGACGTAGTCTTATCAAAGACGTAGTCTTATCAAAGACGTAGTCTTATCAAAGACGTAGTCTATCAAAGACGTAGTCTTATCAAAGACGTAGTCTTATCAAAGACGTAGTCTTATCAAAGACGTAGTCTTATCAAAGACGTAGTCTTATCAAAGACGTAGTCTTATCAAAGACGTAGTCTTATCAAAGACGTAGTCTTATCAAAGACGTAGTCTTATCAAAGACGTAGTCTTATCAAAGACGTAGTCTTATCAAAGACGTAGTCTTATCAAAGACGTAGTCTTATCAAAGACGTAGTTTTATCAAAGACGTAGTTTTATCAAAGACGTAGTTTTATCAAAGACGTAGTCTTATCAAAGACGTAGTCTTATCAAAGACGTAGTCTTATCAAAGACGTAGTCTTATCAAAGACGTAGTCTTATCAAAGACGTAGTCTTATCAAAGACGTAGTCTTATCAAAGACGTAGTCTTATCAAAGACGTAGTCTTATCAAAGACGTAGTCTTATCAAAGACGTAGTCTTATCAAAGACGTAGTCTTATCAAAGACGTAGTCTTATGAAAGATGTGGCTTTATAACAGACGTAGTTTTGTGAGTTCGGTGGTTTTATTAAAGAATTAGTCTTATGAAAGACGTAGTCTTATGAAATACGTAGTCTTAAGAAAGACGTGTTCTTATGAAATACTTAGTCTATTGAAAGACGAAGTCTTAGTATAGGATAATAAGAGAAACTTTTCTAAGACCTAATAAAGCAGTAATTCTCTAGATGTTGCAACAACCTTAGGTTCTTTGACATAACCTCCATTTCAACAAAATCTTTTAGGTACATCATTGCATAAATCGTTTTGATTAGATATAAGTCAGAAAATAAATTTATATCACTCTTAAAACCAACAAGACCAACATTAAGTAGGAGTAAGAAATTCAACAGAAAATATTATGTGAACCTGTCCAGTGTAATTAAAAAATTAGGAAATTTATGTTAAATAATTTATACAAAAGTAGTGAAAACTAAACCATACATATATCATGTTTATGCTTAAGAAAATCATAAACAAAACATTTAGAGAGTCTACAAATGGGTTCTTAGGTCATGACTTCTTTTGGGAATCCAACCAACAAAACAACAAAAATAATAAGTCATCGTTTAACACCAAATTCTGTTAAAGCAATTAGCATCACTCCGTGATTTTGAATTCTATTTATGTATAAAAGTTACTAGCGTTAACATTTTATATAATACATAGTACTCGCCGTTAAAGTAGATAGAACTTTAAATGACAATAGACCTACAAGCGAATTTTTAGCGCTCGAAATACAAGGTCAAGTTTTTAAATGAAAAACATGAAAAATAGAACTAAAAAATAAAATCATATTTTTTACAAAGTTTGTTTTCAAAAACATATTTTACTCATTCATATACACGTAATATACAAAGTTGAAAACATTCATTCATATTCAAACGACTTGTCTGTTCTTGGTGTAAAGTCTAACTAATGGGTGTTAATTACATTTATGTTATTAACAAAACAATGGCGCTAACTCGGCTTAAATTGTTGAATTTACAAAATGTTTTAGAAGAAATGAAAAAATAAGTTTTTTTTTTCATAAATCTAATGTTAACAGCCTTTAGTAAAAAACACATTAATTAGAGAAGGTTAAACACATTAGAATAAACAGCACGTGGAAATTTAGTCGACCAAGAACAGAAACTGAAAGAACAGAGGTAATAAGAACGATATGTTGGAAAAAAAAATTAAAGTGGACTTAATGTAAATAGCAAATTTGTTTAGAATGGGAGTCATGGGAAAAAGTGGGATCAAAAACGATAGGATTAGTCTCTATATATCTGTGGCTTGGTGCTAAAAGGGCCAATGTCAATTTTCGGCTGTTTTGGTTTAATCATTAGATTACCTTCTTTACCCTCTTTTATTTGGCTCCAACAGCTAATCTTTAACTTGACTTACAACAGATTTATTACTGTTTTTTTGGGCAATGTTACTATGAAGTTATAAGGAAAATAATTTTTTTTTGACATTGGCCCTTTTAGCACCAAGCCTTCGAGACTAATGCCTTAAATGAAGCGTGTGATTCGAACTGATTATTTCTCAGTTCGTCTTGAGATCGGATTTAGCCTACCAAGCGAAACGTGTCTCTTAGATATACAAAAGACATTTTTGAACAATAGGATGCTCCGTCCACTTCAGAAAACCAACTAGAAAACTGTAATCGCTCGATGATAGGCACATAAAATGCAAAAAAAGAGGTCAGAGTGTGATTTAAAGATCTTAACAGAATTTGTCAAGGACTTGTTGTGACAGCCATCAACAGGACTGAGTTCACTGTGCAGCTCTGAGAAAAGTGAGGTATAGCCAAAAGCTCATTATATCGTTATGCACATGCATGTATCCCATCAAACCTAGATGATCTGCAGTCCATAATCAGTAGGCTTAGGTAATATAATCCTAACTTTTTAACACACCAATGCACATATGCTAGACTAAATGAATCAAATGAGGAAAGGAACTTCAGATGAGTGTTGAGAAGATTTGTGGATTAAGAACCCTTGGTTTGTTGGTGATACCATTACGGGTAAAGTTTGAAGTCCTCACATTTGTATTTTTAGCCTAGGTTAGATCCCCCACAACCGTCACACGCCGTCAATGTGAAGCAAAGTTCGAAAAAAACCAGTACCTTATTATATTGTACTGAACTTACGCACACACAAAAGTTATTTATTTTAACATATTTAACTAAGTCAGAAACAAAGTACACAAAGGCACAATAATAACGTACCGTACTTTAGGATTTTATAAAGTTTTACTTTATTTTAGAGTACTATAAAGTACTAGGTTATGAATTTTGACGAAATATCTTATATTTTCATTAAAAGAACCCAACAGTGTTAAGTTAAAGAACCATATTCAAAGTTGACAAAATGAGCAGAGCTTTGATTATGTACTTTTTTTTAAATAAATTATGTACTTAGGGATAGCAAAGATCTGGCTCATGGCTAAGGCAAAAACGTATATCAACCTACTACCTACTACTGTACAGTACCTGGTTGTCCGAGCCTTGCTCGGAGCTTTGTGATAAGCATTTTGACAAATTTTAAAATTTTTATATATTTTATTTTATAACGTAGTAAAATAAATTTAAAGGAAATACATTGTAAATTTCAGTGGCGCCACCTGTCGAAATTTCTTCATGCCGACTCATGTACAACAACTTTGCTAAAGATTATAGCATATTTTAATGTACAGCTTACGATTAAATTGACTTTGAGTAATTTTCAGTAGCGCCACCTGTCGGAAATTATTCACACCAAATAAAAAGCCTTCGCCGGCTCATGTGCTACAACTTTGCTAAAGATCATAGCATGATCAAATGTACAGTTTACGATTTAATTAATTTTTAGTAATTTTCAGTGGCGCCACCTAACGGAAATTAGTCTTACCAACTTAAAAACCTTCGCCGGCTTATCCGCAACATCTTCGCTAAAGAGCATAACATGATAAAATTCACAGTTTACTATTCTATAAAGAACATACATTCAAACATTAATTTGTTCACCCTTTTTTATCCCCTATCGGATATAGTTTCAAAAAAGTACCAAACACCTGTCCGCTTATTTTCATATCTGTTTAAAACGTAGTTTTTATGCGTAATTTCTATTTTGTTTCTATACCTATTACTTTAGGAGATATAACGTTTTCGATTTTTTCTCCTTTTTATCCGTTTTTACCCTCTTAGAGGCAAAGGTTCCAAAAGTCCCTTCTTCTTCGACCTATTCATCGAAAAAGGTACCCACTGTCAAAATTTTATCTAATTCTTAAAATTTATCAATTGTGTTTGTATTGGTGACACAATTTTTCGATGTACACACGTTAGTATAAGCAACAAGTGTTGGCAGTTTGCAAGTGTTCGATCTAGGGTTGCCAGACACAAATCCTGAAAAAGATGGACATAAGGGGAAAAAAGTCTGAGAACCCAAAAATTAGCTGGACATAAATAATAAAAACTTGATTTAATAATTTGCTTCGATGAATCTTTTAATTTTTGATAAACCGAATAGCGAATACCGTAATTAACCGCAGCGAGAGAAAATGAAATCGTCCAAGATGCAGCAGCTAATACATCTGAAACAATTTTTAACAAAAAACACATAATACTTCCGTTTGTCGATGATAATGATATCATCGAACGGACGCACATTTCGCGGTTCGACTGCCGCCTTTTCAAGTATCGTGAAGGAATGTAATAAAATGGGTCTAGTTGTCAATGAATCAAAACATAACTGCTGGTTTCTACAAGCAGGCAATCCTTAAGAATTGGACCACATGCAATCGATGAAAACTAAAGCTACTAGGTTGTAAAAGAATTAGTTTACCTTAGTACCGCCGTCAACATAATTAAATACATAAGTTTCAAATTCAAACGTAGAATCATACTTGCCAACAATAGGGAAATTTGATAGAGGGTAATTTTATTAAAAAATGAACTTGAACAGGCAATCAATTAATCAACGCATAAATCACTTAAGTTAAAAAGAAAACAAAAATACACTTTTCCAAAAGTTTTTATTTTTCATAAAAATAGTTTTTCTTTAAAAATATTCAATTTTTCACCTTTCAGCTGGACAAATTTTATTTTAGCTTGACAATGGACAAGCATTAAAAAAGCTTGTCAGTCCAGTCGAATCCAGCCTGACTGGCAACTCTAGTTCCATCCTAAATGGCAGCATTTTTTTTGGTTATATCAAAAAACGATTTTTTACAATAATAAATAATTGTAATAAATTGGGATCTTAGTACAATACACTACAGTAAAACTTTTTAATTAAATGTTTGATGTCACAAAATTTTTGAAACCCCCTTTTTAATAAAACTTTGCATTTTGAAAAATTTTATTTCAATAAGAAACCATAAAATTTTTTTCGCATTTGTATATTGTTGAATTTCGTTGTTTGTTTTAATTAATAAAATATGTCTTTTAAGAAATTTGGTAAAATATACAAAATTTACATGGAAGGTTTTAGAAATTAGCTTTCCTGCGTGAGGTTTTTTTTAAGCAAACTGACCAGGGAAAGGTGTTTTCATTACTAAAACATTATTACTATGATAAAAATTAAGTTATAGCCCTAATGTATACGACTAAAGCAAACTAGTTTAATTGTTGGTCTATATTTCACCTTAGTAGTGAAGGATATCATATAGTCGGGCTTGGCCGACTCGTTTTTATGAGAATTTTTGAGTTTTCGAACATACAACAAAAAAGTCGAGCCGCTTTTGCTACTTTCTGAAATTCAGTTATATAGCCCCTTATATTCTCTTTAAATTTCAAAATAGCTTTATCTGCCCAGCAAAACTTTGGTAATGGCGAGTACTCTGATAACTGGTTACCTTGTAACGACTACAACATACCATCCGAATAAATAATAAGTTATTACAGAAGTACTTATTTGTAATTAAGATGGTCCCGGTTCAAATCCCACCAAGGGCAACAATTTTTTTTAGTTTTTTTTTTATTAAAAGAGTCTTTTTAAATGATTTTTGAATTTTAAGAACTTAAATATTATCTTCTGTAAAAAAAATTTGTAAAACTAACTCACGTTAATGAAAAAATACCATCGTGAGTCAATTTTGATTATGTAGGGGATGTTGAATACCAAACACGATTCTAATTGGTCTTAACTTGGTAAGCCCAACTTATCTGGGTCATCCTTCATCTCAACTGTGGACACACACCTCCTTATGGTATCACCCGGGAAGATAGTTTAAGACCCATTAATATTGTGAGTTAACATGTTCCGAGAGTTGTCCCATAAGATCGATAAAAATGGGTTAGGATTACGGGCTAGTAACCCTCTCTTGAAAAAAATACAATGAGTAGGATAAAATTGGAACTGAAATGTCCCACTACCTAATGTTAGAGAAGGATGTCCGAAACTTCGATAGAAAGACCAAGTAGAGGAACATTTTTCAAAGCTTGGCCTATAAAATTGGAGAATATTCGCACAAAATCGAAATCCATGGAATTCCAAAAATTACAACAAAGCAAAAAAAAGCAGGGAAAAACAAAGTTATTTTCACATGATTTTGGATCTAAAAATAAAAATTGTTTATATTAATTATAAGCTGCTGAGTTTTCAACATATGAAGTAGCTCAGTGGAAGAGTCTCTGCCTAGCAGTCGGAGGGTCTGGGTTCGAGCCCCCATGGGATCATAAAAAAAAAAATTTTGTATTTCGTTTAAAAATATATGTTTTTAATAAAACAACAACAAAAAAGTTGTTGCTGTTGTTGTTGTTGCTTTCAAATTGCTTACTCAAGTCATTACTTTTCTGCAATTGGTAAGTACTTGCCTCCAATGACATCCCCATGTTAATGTAATGACTTAAACAGCGAATGAGTAAGTAGTTCGTGTTCAATAGTTTAACTGTTTAACTCATTATTTAGTAATGAAAAGTTTTACTGGGTGACTTTGTTTTAAGATAACTCTTGTCGCTGATCCCCTGAGTGCCGGTCCCCATTAAAAAATAATAATTTATTTTAAGCTGTTTCAGACTGTAAATTTAATGTAATCCAACTCGTCTCATCCGATTCGCATAGACTTATAAATATGACAATATATTGTACCTTAAATTCTTTATGTTATTTAAAAAAACTTGTCTGCATTATCTTGCGCCTATTGTTCTTAGAGCGTATTTCATTTATGGTGTAAAGTTTATTTTATGGTTTTAATTCATGGACCCAGAAATATTAATAAACCCCTAGTCTAAAACTGATAAGGACCTTGTTTTTAACTTAATACATAATATTAACAAAAGCTTAGTTTTGTAAAAGTCGTTCAAACTTCCTTCTGGTGAAAGGTATGTTAAATTTTAATAACTAAACCCTTACATCACCTAAATGGCTACGATTTCCGTATTATTCCATAAAGCAACTTTTTCCTCTAAACGTTTAGTGACATTCAAAATCGGAAATTTAAAAATTTTGCCAATATTATTATTTATATTTTCACAGTTTTTCTTATGTGTTTTTTTTTTATCATGGAAAACCTTTTTAACTAGTCAAGTGAAAGTCAAATCCACCTTGCTGGTTTTTCTTTTGCTGCTGATGCAGCAGCTGATGTCGTTGTTGTTGCTATTTATACTTATGTTATTAAACAAAACTACATACGATGAAAATAAAAACCAATATCCCCAAGAAAGTTTTATTTTTTCCTAAACAACATTTAAGTTTGTAACTAACAAAGCCAACATAGTCGGGTACTACATATTGATATATCGGCGCTGCAGTGGAGAGATTCCTAAAACAATTTGAAAGAAAAAGTGCAAGTGTTCAATGCACATGCGAAACGGAGAGTAGTCAGACGTCGCCAGCTTAAACGTTAGAGTACAAATATGATATTTGCTAGAAAAACGTCTAAGACTTTAACTGTATAGTAGTAGTAAGGCAGAAAGAGTATAATACACTGACAGAAAACATAACAAACCACATGTTTAGTCAACTGCGACAAAACGAAATCATCATATTTACAAATGTGGCGAAATGACAGAAAGAAGGAGGGGACGTACGGTCGGGAAACGGACTGATTCCGTTGATGTTAAACTTTTAAACCTGTAAAATAAAAACTTTGGTAATCAACTTTTTTATTATATGTATGAATTAGCAATTTAATATACGGGATTAGACAAAAAAAATATAAGCAAATACTAAAGTGAATAGTTTTTGAATGCAAGTTGCAAAAATTCAACAGCTCTAGCAAATTCATTTAACATACAAATTTCAATTAAAAAAATATTTATTTTTCTGTTTTTTTTTTTTTTTTTTGGTTTTCTATAAAAATATATTTCTCTGATTTTTTCACTTTTTATTTCGTTGATGGTGAAAACATTTGTTTTGCTGGCGCGTCTACTGCTAAAAGCCAACTCTACCATAACAAAAATTCAATTTTCAATTTCTTTTTTAAATACGATTACAAACACATTGAGCCGTACATCCAACCATGGCTGAATTTTTTTTCTTGTAAATTTGCTACTTACATTATATGAAGCTCAAATAAAAATTGAAAATTTGTTAAAAATACGAAAAAAAAAAAACGATACAATTTTATATGTTTGAAAAGCTTAATGTTCATTACATGTCCATGCATGCTCGTACGTCGCCATTCATATGCAGAAATATTGTACATGAAAATCGAAGAAAAAAAATACATAATTTTCATACATTCATGCTTTATATGATAATATGAAAATCAACATTGATGATTTTTAACAGAAGATTGAAGAAAGATTTTTAAAGGAATTGAATCGTTTTGGAGTCTGGACGGACTATCTATAGACTGAACATGCTATTCTTCTTTTGGTGTCCTTGACTCCCAGTTAAGCATAGGGTCTTTTATATCCGACTATATTGCGAGATGTTAGGCATACGTCATTCCGAGAATAGCTTGCTGCTTTCAATACAGTATCAATTGACCTTTTAACCCCTTGACGTATCAATTAGCGTAACGAAGTTCGCTTCCAACTGTTCGCATACAACTTGCACTAAACAAACCAATTTTGGTGCTTAAGAACAGTCGCAAAATAAGTCAGACTCGTTATAATCATGTTAGGCACAGAAATTGTACCACGAGTCACACTCGTGGAAATACGTCAAGTGGTTAACGACGCACAGTTGTATTTTTGTCATACATTGAAGTGCCAAAAATAGAAGGAGTTACTCTACAACGATAAAATTTTGCATACTTGTTTAGTTTTATATAAAGTACATGGGTGACTGAGCCTTGCTCGGAGCTTTATGATAAGGATTTTGTGCAAATATTCAAAAAAAGAAAAAAAAAAAACTCATTTTGAAAAATTTTGGAAATTGGTCATACCAACAGAAACCTCCGTCGACTCATGCGCAACAACTTTGCTAAATGCACAGTTTACGATTTATTTCATTTTGAGTAAATTTCAGTGGTGCCACCTGAAGTTGTTCATACCAACTAAGAAACCTTTGTCTGCTTATGCGTAACAACTTTTCTAATGATTATAATATGATCAAATGCACAGTTTACGATTTAATTCATTTTGAGTAATTTTCAGTGGCGCCACCTGTTGGACTTTGGTCATTCCCATTAATAAACCTTCGTCGGCTTATCCGCAACAAAGATTTGCTAAAGAATTTAGCATGATTAAATGTACAGCTTACGATTAAATTGACTTTGAGTAAATTTTAATGGCGCCACCTGTGGAAATTTATTCATACCAACTAAGAAACTTTCGTCGGCTCATGTGCAACAACTTTGCTAAATATTATAGCCTGATCAAATGCACTGTTAACGATTTATTTCATTTTGAGTAAATTTCAGTGGTGCCACCTGAAGTTGTTCATACCAACTAAGAAACCTTCGTCTGCTTATGCGTAACAACTTTTCTAATGATTATAACATGATCAAATGCACAGTTTACGATTTAATTCATTTTGAGTAATTTTCAGTGGCGCCACCTGTTGGACTTTGGTCATTCCCATTAATAAACCTTCGTCGGCTTATCCGCAAGATAAAGATTTGCTAAAGATTATAGCATGATTAAATGTACAGCTTACGATTAAATTGACTTTGAGTAAATTTTAATGGCGCCACCTGTCGAAATTTCTTCATACCAACTAAGAAACTTTCGTCGGCTCATGTGCAACAACTTTGCTAAATATTATAGCCTGATCAAATGCACAGTTAACGATTTATTTCATTTTGAGTAAATTTCAGTGGTGCCACCTGAAGTTGTTCATACCAACTAAGAAACCTTCGTCTGCTTATGCGTAACAACTTTTCTAATGCTTATAACATGATCAAATGCACAGTTTACGATTTAATTTATTTTGAGTAATTTTCAGTGGCGCCACCTGTTGGACTTTGGTCATTCCCATTAATAAACCTTCGTCGGCTTATCCGCAACAAAGATTTGCTAAAGATTATAGCATGATTAAATGTACAGCTTACGATTAAATTGACTTTGAGTAAATTTTTAATGGCGCCACCTGTCGAAATTTCTTCATACCAACTAAGAAATTTTCGTCGGCTCATGTGCAACAACTTTGCTAAAGATTGTAGTATGATTAAATGTACAGCTTACAATTGAATTGACTTTGAGTAAGTTTCAGTAGCGCCACCTGTCGGAAATTATTCATTCCAACTAAAACCTCTTCGCCGGCTCATGCGCTACAACTAAAGATCATAGCTTGATCAAATGTGGAGTTTAAGATATAATTAATTTTTAGTAATTTTCAGTGGCGCCATCTGTCGGAAATTAGTCTTATGAACTTAGAAACCTTCGCCGGCTTATCCGCAACATCTTCGCTAAAGAGCATAACATGATCAAATTCACAGTTTACTATTCTATAAAGAACATACATACAGACAAACATTAATTTGTTTAAAGCGTATAACATTACTAATTTTTTCCCCTTTTTATCCCCTAATTTCAAGACCAAATTCATATATGGTACTTGTATGGTACCAATTGAATTCGGTACATTTTATTAAAACACAGTTAACATAATGTTCCTATTCATATTACTTTTTGAGATGTTAAGTAATCATTTTATCCCTTTTTTACCCATTTTGGACCCAAATCAAAAAAGTACCATATACGTGCTTAATGTTTCTTTCACATCTATTGATTGCAGTACAAAGTTTCTTTCTATATTCTTTAGTTTGAAACATAAGAGTGGGTTAAAAAGGTACCAAAAAAACTTTTTTCACCCTTTTTTACCCCCTATCGGACATAGTTTCAAAAAAGTACCAAGCACCTGTCCGCTTATTTCCATAGCTGTTTTAAACGTAATTTTAATTTTGTTTCAATACATATTATTTTAGGAGATATAGCGTTTTCGTTTTTTTTTCCTTTTTACCCGTTTTTTTATATATATATATATATTAGGGTGGTTTTATCTCATATGGTAAAAAAAAAGTCAGAATTTTTTTGTCGGCACCCCCCTAAAATGTTTAGTTTTGTCAGATTTTAGGATTGCCAAAGTTTGTATACGATTGAAAGATGTTAACACGTGCCACTGGGGCCTGAAAGTTTTGAAAATCTCGATTTTTTGTCAGTTTTGCGACTTTGCCGACCCATATCTCTAGAACGGTTTAATATATTTGCCCGTGTCATACATCAAATTAAAGACGATTCCGTTTATAATATTTAATGTGCAATAAAAAATACGTAAGAATTACTGAATTTGAGATAATCAAGCCAATGTCCCTAAAAACGTGATTAGGTACCCCTTA
Source organism: Stomorhina lunata (assembly GCA_933228675.1). Lineage (NCBI taxonomy): Eukaryota > Metazoa > Arthropoda > Insecta > Diptera > Rhiniidae > Stomorhina > Stomorhina lunata. Next base: position 25,753,407 of record OW121741.1, on the reverse strand, counting down.
GAGCAAAGATGGAACCTATCGTGAAAAAACTAATTTTTCTTCCTATATTATCAATTTTTGGAATGAAAACAATTATGTATGAATGTATTTTAAAAATCAAGTACAATAAATATATTTTTCATTTTATTATACCCTTCACCACCATAGGTGGAAAGGGTATTATAAGTTTGTGCTGATGTTTGTAACGCATAGAAATACTTGTCTTAGACCCACCTTTTAGTATACCAATATGCTTAGAATCACTTAATGAGTCGATTTAGCGATGTCCGTCCGTCCGTCTGTCTGGCTGGCTGGGCGGCTGGCTGGCCGGCTGGCTGGACCCCCATGTAAACCTTGTAATCAAACTACAGGTCGCAATTCTAAAGATAATTTGATTATTATCATTTTTTTGATAATGGGACCATGGCTATTGAAATTGGTCAAAATCGGTCCATTATTTATGGTACCTCCCATAGGTCCCACTTCCCGGAATTGCTATATTGGCCACAAATATCAATATTTTTTCATGAAATTTAAAACAAATACTGCTTATGTAAACCTAAATCACTGTACCAAATTTCGTTGAAATCGGTCCACATTTGACCATAGCTCCCATACAAATTCTTCTTTAAAAACGCACTAAATGAGATAAAAAATCACTAAAACGCTCGTAAATCTAAAGATAATGGAAATTTTGAGTCTATTTTTTGCATACATAATTTTTGTAATAACTGTAATCAATCTGCCAAATTTCGAGATAATCGGTCCACATTTGACGCTAGCTCTCATATAAGTCCAAATGACGGAAACAGGTTGAATATATAAGTTTTGAGAAAATGTTTGTATGATGGCAAAATTTAGCAAATATTTGTCTTTACACAGGAAAAATAACACCTTTGACCTTAGTGGTGAAGGGTATCGTATGGTCGGCTTGACCGACTATAGCGCTTTCTTACTTGTTTTTCTTTAGATTTATTCAAGGGACTGACATAACTTTCAAAACTTTGAAGCCCCAGTGGCACGGGTTAACATATTCCAATTGTGTTTAAACTTTGGCAATCCTAAAATCTAACAAAATGAAACATTTTAGGGGGGTGCCGCCAAAAAGAATTTTTTTAAACCACCCTAATATATATATATAGATATATATACATACAATTATTGCTCGTTTAAGAATATAAGATAACAGTTTTCTTTGGAGGTTTAAGAGATCTATAGTGGGTATATTTATATTTAAATTTATAGTCTCACATTTATCTCTATATTTAAATTTTAAAACGACTTTCATAGTTCAAAAACATTACTGAACAATCTATCGCTAAAGTAAAGAACTAAATAACTAAAGTGTACATTTGGGACATCTTAAAAGTGTCATGATAAATTTCATTATCAAATTTTTTGTGTTCATTTTTGTAAGGATCTCAGAAATCAATTGTAAAAGAAGATTTTTCGAAAACCAAACGAAATCATAACTCCATTTTATCATTTCTATCGAATGGTAGAAATAGTTCGTATCGACCTGGTAGAGTAATGTCGAGTAAGCTCAGTAGGTTCCGATTTTTCGGCAGTAGCATAATACGTATTTTAATATCTACTTCTCCCGATCTGATATCAATGCCAAAAGATCTGAAAAATAAACACTGTGTCGTACAGTTGTATGATGGTCTCTTTACGAAATATTTTTAGTTACGTTTCACGTACGTTTCTAAATAGTAAATATTCTTGAATTTCCCATGATAATCGGTAGAAATATGCAGATTGATAAAGAAATTTTTGTAGTATTATTGCTCTGGTTTTAGACTATTAAAAACCTAAAGAAACTATGTATAGCTGTTAAACGATTTTGTACTATTTAGTCTGGACAAATTTTCTATGGCCTGTTCTTTCCATGTTTTTGTATGAAAAATTATTACATACCTTTACCTCCCTGCCCAAGGTGGTGGCTGTACGGAACAGTGGCTTTTATAATCATATATATAATTTTTCTCCAGTTCCTCTTTGTGGCAGCGTCTTGGTCTTAACATCTCAAGTGCATATCAAGTACAATTTCAATATTAAATTACCGCCAGAGTTGTTTGAAACTCAGTAAAATCAAAACAAAAATTATAAAAGAAACATGATGTTGTTTAGTTAGGAAGAAAATTGTCGTAAGACAAAATTAAAATAACATGAAAAAATGCAGCAAAAAAAAAATTAAAGGCCATCTCAAAATCAAAAAGAAAAAAAAATCATGTACCATGTTAAGCGAGCATAATGCTCCCGATGTACAAGTTTAACGTGTTATAAACGAAAATGTGAAATCATAACAACTAATTGTGTTCAAAATAACACTCATAACATGAAATTTACGAAAAGAAAAATACAAAAACAAACTAAATAATTTTTGATTAAGTTTTAGTTTAAATTGATTATTAATAGTTTTTGGCAAAACAAGTGGCGTTTTTAAGTTATTTTTTTTTGCTGCATTTTTCTTGTTTAAAAATTAATTAGTTTTCTTGCATTTGGGTGTTTATAGCTTGAGTTTTGAAATTAAGCGGATATTCAATTTCCGGAAAATGCCTTTAAGAGAAATTCTCAAAAAAGGAGTTATTTTGAATATGTTATCATAAGATTTTGATTATAATTAAGCTATTAATTAGTGACTAGTTTGTTAACGGACTAACTGAGGACTAAACGGATTAGTTATGGCCTTATAGTCTAAACATACTCTTTTTAGCCTAAAAAGTCTATTTATAGTGTCCAAAAACTATTGTCTGTCCTGACTATAGATAGTCCACAAACTATTGATAGCCTGACTAGACTATAAACAATCTGACAAAACTAGAGATAGTCCGACCCAACGATAGTCTGACCAGACTATAGATAGTCTGACCAGACAATAGATAGTCTGATCAGACTGAAGATTGTCTGATCAGACTATATATGGTCTGACCTGACTATATATAGTCTGACCAGACCGTAGATAGTCTGCACTGACGGTGGATTGTCTGACCATACTATAGACAGACTATAGATAGTCTGACCAGACTATCTTTAGTCTATTATTTAGTCTGACCAGACTATCTTAGTCTTATATTTAGTCTGACCAGACTATACTTAGTCCTAGACCATAGATAGTCTGACCTGACTATAGATAGTCTAACCAGACTGTATATAGTCTGACCCGACTATAAATAGTCAGACCTGACTATGGATAGTCTAAGCTGACTGTAGATAGTCTGACCTAACTATGGATAGTCTAAAATGACTACTAGTAGTATGATATGACTACATATAGTCTGACCTGACTAAAGATAGTCTGACCAGACTATAGATAGTCTGACCAGAATATAGATAGTCTGACCAGACTGTAGAGAGTCTGACCAGACTATAGAGAGTCTGACCAGACTATAGATAGTCTGACCAGACTATAGATAGTCTGACCAGACTATAGATAGTCTGACGAGACTATAAATAGTTTGACCAGACTATAGATAGTCTGAATAGACTATAGATAGTCTGACGAGACTATAGATAGTCTGACCAGACTATAGAATGTTTGACCAGATTATAGATAGTCTAACCAGACTATAGATAGTCTGACCAGACTATAGATAGTCTGACAAGACTATCTTTAGGCTTATATTTAGTCTGACCAGACTATACTTAGTCTTAGACCATAGACAGTCTGACTTGACTATAGATAGACTAACCAGACTGTAGATAGTCAGACCTAACTATAAATAGTCAGACCTGACTATGGATAGTCAAAGCTGACTATAGATAGTCTGACCTTACTATGGATAGTCTGAAATGACTATTTGTTGTATGACATGACTATATATAGTCTGACCTGACTAAAGATAGTCTGACCAGACTATAGAAAGTCTGACCAGACTAAATATAGTCTAACCTGACTATAGATAGTCTGACCAGACTATAGATAGTCTGAGCAGACTATAGATAGTGTGACCAGACTATAGATAGCCTGACCAGACTATAGATAGTTTGACCAGACTAAAGATAGTCTGACCAGACTGTAGATAGTCTGACCAGACTATAGATAGTCTGACCTGACTATAGACAATCTGACATAACACCATATAGTCTGACCAGACTATAGAAAGTCTGACCAGACTAAATATAGTCTGACCTGACTATAGATAGTCTGACCAGACTATAGATAGTCTGAGCAGACTATAGATAGTGTGATCAGACTATAGATAGCCTGACCAGACTATAGATAGTTTGACCAGACTATAGATAGTCTGACCAGACTATAGATAGCCTGACCAGACTATAGATAGTTTGACCAGACTATAGATAGTCTGACCAGACTATAGATAGTCTGACCTGACTAAAGACAGTCTGACATAAAACCATATAGTCTGATCTATTTATAGATAGTCTGAACAGAATGTAGACAGTCTGACCAGACTGTAGATAGTCTGACCAGACTGTAGATAGTCTGACCTGCCTACAGATAGTCTGACCAGACTATAGATTTTCTTACCAGGCTATAGATAGTCTGACCAGACTATAGATAGTCTGACCAGACTATAAATAGTGTGACCAAACTATAATCTAAACATACTATAGATAGTCTGACCAGACTATAGATAGTCTGGCCGGACTAAAAATAGTCTGACCTGACTATAGATAGTCTGATGAGACTCTAGATAGTCTGACGAGACTATAGATAGTCTGACGAGACTATAGATAGTCTAAAAAGACATACTGACAGGCAATAGATTGACTATAGACAGACTGATCTGACTGCAGATAGTCTGACTAGACTATAAATGACCAGACTATAGATAGTCTGACCAGGCTATAAATAGTCTCACCAGACTATAAATAGTCTGATTAGACTATAGATAATCTGACCAGACTGTAGATAGTCTGACCAGATTATAGATAGTCTGACCTGACTATTGATAGTCCGACCTGACTATAGATAGTCTGACCTGACTATAGATAGTCTCACCAGATTATAATTTGCCTGTTTAGATCAAAGTCTGTCCGCTATCAAATTCCAGCATCCTTCACATATTCATGATAGGGAGTTCAGACTATAGAAACATAGTAACCACAAATTATTCTTTGTCTTCCACTTACAAAGAATAATTTGTAAGTGGAATAATTTCCATTATCCTCAACCTTTTCCTATAGGGCACCATTTATCGCCTACAAATTTCTGATATCTCAATCTCATTGTACTTAGTTTCCCCCCAATTATTCTTCAATTTTATTTAAAACAAATTTATAAATTGTAACAATTTTATAGTTCAATTCAATTCATTTTTAAGGTGTTGCCCTCTCCAATGATAATGATCACAATTAACAACTAATTTCACTTCACCAATTTTCGTTGCTATTACCTTTTTTCTGTAGCATTAGATGCCCCTCCTCCAGTTGCTCCTGTTACTTCAGCAGCAGCAGCAATTAAATGCTTAAAAACATTAAATGAATGTTAGTTAAAAAAAAAAAATTCAATATAAAAGAAAACTACATTAATTCCCCAAAAAAGAAAAACTCAAAGATCATGTTTATTGTAATTAAATGTTGTTTGCAGATTTACAAAAAGAAAAGAAATAGAGTGACTTTACTATGACATGCTATAAAATGATTTGAAATCGTTTCAAATTGTCAGGAAAAATAATTGTCGTCGTCTTAATAACTAAAAAGAAATGTTAAATAAATCTTGGTTGAATGGAGGGAAATGAGACAGATGAACGTTTAAAAGTAAATGACATTTTTAAAGGTTGATTTGCTTTTAAAAGTGGATTGATGTTGGGAAATTAGTTGTGCATTAATTTGAGTTTAAATTGAAAAGGGAAAATTGATTAAATATAATTTAGTTATTTAACCTGCTCTGAACCGACAAGTTTTCTTTTTAGTCTAAACATACTACCTTCAGTCTGAAGAGAGTATATATCAACGCAGACCATTAATATCCTAAACAGATTACATATAGATTATAAACACTAACACTAGTCTGATCAAAACTATATATATTCCGAATTGACAATGTCTAGTATTCTTTGACACACTTCGAATTTGGATGGTTCGATCGTCATATCTATGTTTGCACTTATGGGATTAATCTCATTAACATCTCCAGTTATATGTCTCATCGAGATTCTATCATAATCCAGTATACCTTAGTTTTTCATTCTTGCGGTTCTGTTTTGACTTTTATTAGATCTTATATCTTTAAAATTGCTATGTTTTTTCATAAGAAATAAAAACGACTATGTAGGCGTGGTCCTCATATGGATACCCCAAAGTTTCTATTCAAACTAGAAATAGTCAGATCATATTACAAATCAGTAATATGATCAGGTTATTAATTGTATATTCGGACTTTAAATTGTATCTTTATGATTTAAAATAACCTTTTTTAACAAGGTTTGCGTCTTAAGTCTTTTGTTTTTTTCTTATTTAAGCCTTTCATGCCAAAATTAAAGTAAGCTTGGTAAAAAATATTTTGATTATATTAGGCCATTGTATGAGCTTTAAGTATGAACTGATATCAATCTCAGGTCTCTATCATGTCTGGTTTTACCGTTATGAGATGTTGCTTATAAGCAACATTGGTAGTACATTTAAAAACAAAATCAAATATTTTAATTTCATGTCTTCCTTATTGATTTCTGATACATTATATGTGTGATGTAAAACAATTTTTTTGTAATACCTTAAATTTGAATATTTTAGGTCATAGTTCATTTTGGAATATCTATATGACATAATCTACAACTTTCTTTTGCTTCTTATTCAACATTATGACCGGTTTGATAGAGCCGCATGATAGCATGATCTTATATTAGATAAGATTAAAGAGAGCATCCTACAGAATTCTGGAGGAGTTTACAAGACCATATGTTTAACCCAGAGTGAACATCGCGGTATGTGGCTTTATTTCCAGGGTCATAAGCGTTCATTATTTTTTGAATAAATGTCTTTCGTTTACTTTCACTGTAAGTCTCCGGGAGTCAATACATTAACTTTTTCATAGGTATGATCAGATTACCAATAGTCAGTCAGATTATATATAGTCTGGTAAGAATATGTATATCTTGATCAGACTATCCATAGTCTAATAAGACTATATCTATTATGGACAGACTATCTATACGTAGTTTGGTCAGACTATACGTAGTCTGATCAGACTATCTATAGTCTGGTAGGACTATCTATAGTCTGATCAGACTATTATATAGTCCGGATATAGTCTAGTCAGATTATGTATAGTCTAGTCAGACTATGTATAGTCTAGTCAGACTGTCTATAGTCTGTTCTGACTATCTTTTGCCTGGTAAGACCATTTACAGTCTGATCAGACTAACCATAGTCTGATAAGACTATCTTTGGTCTGGTAAGGCTATATATAGTCTGGTCAAACTACCTACAATATATTCTGGTGGAAATATCTATAGTCTGACTAGACTATTATATATTTCGGATATAGTCCGGTAAGATAATTTTTAGTCTGATCAGACTATCTTAAGTCTGGTCAGACTGTCTATAGTCTGATCAGACTACCTATTTTCAATTTTTTGGTAATGGGACCATGGCTATTGAAATTCGTCAAAATCGGTTCATTATTTATGGTACATCCCATAGGTCCCACTTCCCGGAATTGATTATTGGCCACAAATATCAATATTTGTTCATAAAATTTAAGACAAATACTGCTTATGTAAACTAAAATTACTGTACCAAATTTCGTTGAAATCGGTCCACATTTGACCATAGCTCCCATACAAATTCTTTTTTAAAAACGCAATAAATGAGACATAAATCACTTAAACGCTCGTAAATCTAAAGATTATGAGAATTTCAAGTTTATTTTTTGCACACATAATTTTTGTAACAACTGTAATCAATTTACCAAATTTCGAGATTATCGGTTCACTTTTGACCCTAGCTCTCATATAAGTCCAAATGACGGAAACAGCTTAAATATATAAGTTTTGAGAAAATGTTTGTATGATGGCAAATGTTTAGCAAATATTTGTCTTCATACAGGAAAAAGAACACCTTTGACCTTAGTGATGAAGGGTATTGTATGGTCGGGCTTAACCGACTATAGCACTTTCTTACTCGTTTATAACAAAATTCATTTTTTTGAAAAACAAATCCTCTCAGTTTTCGTTTTATTTGAACTTTTGTACACAAATTTTTATACCACTTATTTATTTGTAATAATTTTAAAAATGTAACTTAGTATGACATAATAATAAGGAAAAAAATAGTAGGCAAAAACTTGTTGAACTATGACCCAAAACTTAGAATGTTAAAAATTATAATTTCTCTGTTCAGTTTGAGCAAAGACTCTATAACATAAAGATATAGCACTCCATACATTTTTATCTGCCAAAAGTAAAATTAAAGTGGGTAAGGAACAATGAATAACACATAAACGCACAAACAAACATACATTTCATGAGCATGTGTGTGTGCCTAAGCTTCATCTCATTGGATGATAGTCTTCATTAGTTGTTTCCGAATTAAAGTAAAAGCGGTATAGTTTATTTTTAATGGTACTTTTCAAAACGACCATACATCTAATCAATGTATGAATTAGCTTCCTCTCTTTAAATAAACATCTCCACACTCAGGGAAAAAACGTGCTGATAATAAGATTTTCTGCTTGAAATCGAAACTTTTTCTGCTTGAAAGTAGAGTAAATACGAAAAATCTTATTTTGAGAATAAAATCTTAATTTTTTAAGATTCTTTGTAAGATCGCAATCTTAAAAAAATCTAAGCACAGGATCGATAACTAAGAATGTGTTCTTATTAATTAAGATTAAATTCTTAATTTTTAAGAATGCACTCTTAATTAATAAGAAGATCCTTAATTAATAGGGAGATCCTTTTTTAGAATTTGATGTACTATAATCTGGATCAGCTCATCACGATAGTTGTTGTTTAAATCTTTGTGTGAAGCATAAAATTCTAGGATGTTTTTGCCACTAACTGATTCATTCAATAATGAAGCTAAATCCTATATAAATAAACGAAAATATTTTATGTTTTGTACACATTTTAATGTATTAAGTAATTATCTAATACTTTTACCTTGTCAAACACTTTTTTGTTAACTTCCACATTTACAGAGACGATAGAGTGGAAGTTACATCCGCACATTTTTGTAGCCACTGACCTACCTTCGACGTCATCGAAAGTGTATCTTCATCAATTCCAAACTAAAGGACAAAACTATTAGTGGTTTAATTTACTTTCTAAATAAAATATTAAAACCTGTTTCTTTTTCCAGACAAATAATTTTTCACGAAACTCCATCCGAAGTCCTAAGGGTGGAATGGCTTCCTTTACATCATCTGCTTTCATATACTGCAGACTTCTAAAAGTTACATTTGAGCCTGAAACAAATTAAATCAATATAATTTTTTATAAAGAAATTTACTTATGTATTTATAAATATGATTAAAAACTTACGCTGCAGTACGGAAAAACGCATTCCAGATCGAATTCTTTCAAAAAAATTTTCAGCAACGAGTCATCGTCCGAGAAATCTGATGAAATTTCTTGTGAAAGGCAGTTCAATTCATACTCCCCATCACATACCGGAACTAAATTGCATTCTATTGAAATATTTAAAAGGATCACTTCATCCGGATTAAGGTTTTCCATTTATATTTCTTATTAAATTTATATTTTTTTTATCAAAAAATTAGTTTTTCACTTTTTCGCAACTACTTTGGTCGGCGTATTACAATTTATGACAAAATACTGAGAAATTTCCCTTAAACAAGCACACAAATCTACAAAATCAAGAATACGATCTTAAGATTAGAACTTACAATCTTCAAAATAAGAATAAAATCTTGAAATCAAGATCACAATCTTGAAATAAAGAATACGATCTAAAATTAAGATTTAAAATCTTATAATAAGATTAAAATCTTAAAAGCAAACAAATTACATGTTTATTTTTAGATTGTATTCTCATAAATAAGAATTTATTCTTAAATTTAAGAATATAAATCTTACTGGCTATATTTTCAAGATTGAAAATTCAAGATTTCGCAATCTTATATTGTAGATTTTTTTTCTTGAAATTAGATCGTCATTTTTCTCTTAGTGCATTAATTGTTTGCGAATTAGAGTAAAAGCGGTATAGTTTATTTTAAAAGGGACTTTTCAAAACGACCTTATTTCAAATCAATGTAAGGAAGTTCAAAATCTTTATAGTATAGAGTCTTTGGTTAGAGTTTAGGAAATGAACATGAGACTAATTATATATATACATTTTGCAGTTTATGGCAAATTCACCTTAACGTCAACAAAAATTTTAATTGCCCAAATTCAAATCGAAAATGCTTAAGTTGACGAATTTTACGCTTTCTTATTATTGTCGCTTTTTTTCTTATTTACAACTGTTGCATACAACGAATGCAATGTTGTTGCAATTATTCTTTATGAGGATAAGACGATTACAAAAATAGCAACAAAAAAAAAAAAAAAAAGAAAAAACGAAATGCAAAAGAAAAATAGCTAACTCCCAAACATATCCTAAATGAAATTGAAAGAAAAAAAAAAAACTAACGATGACTACATGAGCAAAAAATTCAAAACATTAGCAATAATAAACCAAAAAACAGTTAACAAAAAAGTTTCACTTTCACAAAAGGTCTACGTACTTATTTGCAACGGCACTAGCAGCAGCAACTACGACAAAGAAAATCAGCAGCACCAGCCAACCAGCCAACAAACAACAACAAACGGCCACAAACAATAGCAAAAGTAACAGCTAACAGCAATTGCAAGTTGCTGTTATTTTGTTATGTTTGTGTTTTGTTTGCTGTTATTGCATATTGTACAATTCGTAGGTAACATGCAACACGCTACAATTGTGCGCGGTAGTTGTAAAGTACTAAATTGGTACCAGCCAAGTTAAGACAGTCAGCTCATTGAAGCAGCCAGCCAGTCAGCAAATTCAGCCTAAGACGACAACGATTGCCTTAAATTAAGTTTTTTTTTTCATATGAACTCAAGTATTTGTGATTTTGTATTTATGCAATTGCCTGTGATGGGAGTTTAGTTTGTTGTAGAGGTGATGGTGGTGTTTGTTGGTAGTGTTGTTATATTGTCATGGGCTTCCCAAAGGCTATGCAGGTGGCTGGCTGCTGAATGACTGTTAGACTGACTGGTATTTTGCTTGACTAGCTTTGAAGTTGTCTCCATTTTTGTCCGTCTACATTTCTAAAACTTTTTTGAATAACATTTTTTTGGTTTTCTATTTTGGTTTGGGATTTTTTTTTATACTTAAATAGCTCCACTAAACTCAAACAAGTTTGATAAATGCACCGACACTAACCCAGCAAAGTACCATCATCATCTGCAGCAGCATCATCGTCATCATCAGCAGCATCATCATTATTGTCGATATTAAACAGCAATTGCAATAACAACAACAACACCAACAATAATATCAGTTTAACGAGATAACATTATAGACTAGTCTAATGTATCCCTGTTATTTTTTGATAGTGGCGGTGGCGGTGGAGTTGGTCTTGCTGCAAAAAGTGGTGGCATTAGTTGACGGTGTTGGCGATATCGTTTATTTAACCACACCACAGTAACCAAGTACCAAATATCACTTCGATCAACTGTAGAAAAATATTAGCGATAACCCAAAAGTTGCGCATGCTTAAATCTAAATAAAGGAAACAGCATATTTTCATATTTTCTATATGATAAACTTTTAGCAAACAACCAAACACCTGGAGTAAAGACTATCTATGAAAGTGGTGTGAGATGTTGTTTGAACAGACTAAAGATTGTATGAACCGACTAAAGATAGTCTGAACAGACTAAAGATTGTATGAACCGACTAAAGATAGTCTGAACAGACTAAAGATTGTATGAACCGACTAAAGATAGTCTGAACAGACTAAAGATAGTCTGAACAGACTAAAGATAGTCTGAACAGACTAAAGATAGTCTGAACAGACTAAAGATAGTCTGAACAGATCAAAGATAGTCTAAACCGACAAAACATTATCTGAACAAACTAAACACAGTTTGAACAATCATAGTCTGAACATACCAAAGATAGTCTGAGTAGACAAAATATAGTCTAAACAGGTTATAGATAGTCTTAACAGACCAAAGGTAGTCAGACCAGATTAAAGATAATCTGAACAGACCAAAGATAATCTGAGCAGATTAAAGATAGTCTGAACAGACCAAAGATAATCTGAGCAGACTAAAGATAGTCTGAACAGGCTCAAGGTAGTCTAATTAGACTAAAGATAGTCTGATAAGACTATAGATAGTCTGATTAAACTAAAGATAGTCTCAGCAGACTAAAGGTAGTCTGATCAGACTAAAGATAGTCTGATCAGACTATATATATGATCAGACTAAAGATAGTCTAATCAGACTAAAGACAGTCTGATCAGGCCAAAGAAAGTCTGATCAGACTACAGATAGTCTGAACAGACTAAAGTTGTCTGAACAGACCAAAGATAGTCTAAAGAGAAAAAGATAGTATGATCAGACTAAAGATAGACTGATCAGATTAAAGATAGGCTGATCAGACTAAAGCTAGTGTGAACAGACTAAGGATGATCTGAATAGACTTCAGATAGTCGGAACAGACGGAACAGCCTGATCAGACTAGAGATAGGCTGATCAGGCTAAAGATAGTTTGATCAGACTAAAGATAGGCTGATCAGATTAAAGATAGGCTGATTAGATTAAAGATAGGCTGATAAGACTAAAGATAGTCCGAACAAACTAAAGATCTGATCAGACAAAAGATAGTCTGATCAGGCTAAAGATGTAAGATCAGACTAAAGATAATATAATCAGACTAAGGATAGTCTGATCAGTCAAAAGATAGTCTGATCAGACTAAAGATAGTCTGACCAGACTTAACACAGTCTGTTCAGACTAAAAATAGTCTGAACATACTAAAGATAGTCTAAAAAGTCCGAAGATAATCTAACCAGACTTAAGATAGTCCAAATAGAATAAAGTTAGTCTGATGGGACTAAAGATACTCTGATCAGACAGTCCAAATAGAATAAAGTTAGTCTGATGGAACTAAAGATAGTCTGATCAGACTAAAGATAGTCTGATCAGACTATAGATAGTCTGATCAGCCAAAGATAGTATGATCAGGCTAAAGATGTCCGATCAGACTAACGATAATATAATCAGACTAAGGATAGTTTGACCAGACTAAAGATAGTCTGACCAGACTAAAGACAGTCTGATCAGACTAAAGATAGTCTGATTAAACTAAATATAGTCTGTGCAGACTAAAGATAGTCTGAACAGACAAAAGATAGTCTGAACAGACAAAAGATAGTCTGAACAGACTAAAGATAGTCTGAGCAGACTAAAGAAAGTCTGTACATACTAAAGTTAGTCTAAAAAGTCCAAAGATAATCTAAAAAGACTAAAGATAGTCCAAAAAGACTAGAGATAGTCTGATTAGAATAAAGATTGTTTTATCAGACTAGAGATAGTCTGATAGGACTAAAGATAGTTTGATCAGACTAAAGATCAGACAAAAGATAGTCTGACCAGACAAAAGATAGTCTGATCAGACAAAAGATAGTGTGATCAGACTAAAGATAGTCTGATTGGACTAATGATAGTCTGATCAGTTCAAAGATAGTCTGATTAGACTACAGATAGTCTGATGGAACTAAGGATAGTCTGATCAGACTAAAGATAGTCTGATCAGACTAAAGATAGTCGGATTAGACTAAGGATAGTCTGGTCAGTTAAAAGATAGTCTGATCAGACTAAAGATAGTCTGATCAAACTAAAGATAGTCTGATCAGACTTAAGATAGTCTGATTAGACTAAAGATAGTCTGGTCACACTAAAAATAGTCTTAACAAACTAAATATAGTCTTAACTGACTAAAGATGGTCTGAGGATACTAAAGGTGGTCTGAATGTACTAAAGTTGGACTTAACAGACTAAAAATAGTCTGAAAAGATTGAAGATAGACTGAACAGACTCAAGATAGTCTGGACAGATTAAAGATAGTCTGATCAGACCAATGATAGCCTGATAGACAAATCAAAAATAGTCTTTACAGACTAAAGATAGTCTAAACAGACTAAAAATAGTCTGAACACACTATAGAAAGTCTAAACTGAACAAAGGGACACACTTAGGACAACAATCTAAAGACATTCTAACACTTTCATCTCCATAACCCTGTTATTATTACATTTGTATTCACCAACATATGTATATTTTTCCCTCTTACTTTTATTATTTCAGCTCAAATAGATGTGCCAGTAAATATTATTTGGCGGTTAAACTCGCAACATTGTTGCCAAAAAAACACAGAAACACACAAACTAGATATATAAAGATAAATAAATTATTGTATTTTTTTTTTCTTTGAGCTGGATTAACGTAATTGAAGATTTAAATTTAACGACATTTAAAACGCTTTGGGGGTATAAACTAGCTTTGGAGAAGAATAACGAAAAAGATATTTGATCGACAGGTTTGTTGTGGGTTTTTAATAACTGGAAGTGAGGCAATATTCTTAAAGTGGAGACTAATGGAAAAGTGTCTTTAAAGAGTTTAGGGAATATATTTAAATGGATATGCATAGGAATTTTATATTTAATTTTTTAATTTGTAGGAGACTTTGTTAGAATTTTGCACTTAAGAGGAGACTAAATTTAGTCTCTCATGTATAAAGATATTTATTATATCAATGAAAAGGAAAACATGTCTCACTACACTGTTAATTTTTTTTATAATATTCAATAATTCTTGAACATTCTGGGAAAATATAAAAAAAAAACAAGTAAGAAAGTGCTATAGTCAGTCAAGCCCGACCATACGATACACTTCACCACTAAGGTGTATAAAGACAAATATTTGCTAAATTTTGCCATCATACAAACATTTTCTCGAAACTTTTATATATAAGCTGCTTCTGACATTTGGACTTATATGAGAGCTAGGGTCAAATGTGGACAGATTATCTCGAAATTTGGCAAATTGATTACAGTTTTTACAAAAATTATGTATGCAAAAAAAAAACTGAACTGGGGTCCAGCCGTCCAGAAGGACGGAGGAAGGGACTGACATCGCCTAATCGACTCAGAAAGTGATTCTAAGACAATTGGTATACTAAAAGGTGGGTCTAAGGCAAATATTTCTATGTGTTACATACATCAGCACAAACTTTTAATACCCTTTCCACCTATGGTGAAAAATTTCCTTTAAAAATAAGTAATTTTAGAAAAATTTCCTATAAAAAACAGAAATTACTGATAACTTTCCTATAAAAAAAAATAAATTTTTGAAAAATTTTCTATAAAACTAAGAAATTTTTTAAAAATTTCCCTTACATAGAAATTTTTCATAAATTTTCGATAAGAGTAAGAAATTTTTTAAAAATTTAATACAAAAATAAGAAACTTTTAAAAAATGTTTTAATTTTATAAAAATATTTTCAAAAATTTCTTATTTCTTTCCTATAAAAATAATAAATTTTTAAAAAATTTTCATAAAATAAGAAAATTTTCCTAAAAAAGATATGAAATTTTTGAAAAATTTCCTGAAAATTTTTTTATATCAATAAAAAATTTTGGTAAATAATTGTATGAAAATAAGAATTTGTTGAAAATTTTCTATAAAAATAAGAATTTTTTAAAAAATTTAATGAAAATATATATTTTTAAAAACTATAAACATAAATATTATAAAAATAAGAAGTTTGTGAAAAATTTCCTATAAAAATAAGAAATTTTTTAAAACTTTTCTATAAAAATTTTGAAATTTCTTATTTCTATAGAAAATTTTTCAAAAATTTCTTATTTTTATAATAAATTTTTCAAAAAAATTTTTTTTATATGGAAATTTTGCAAAAATTTCTTATTTTTATAGGAAATTTTTCAAAAATTTCTCATTTTTATAAGAAATTTTTCAAAAATTTCTTATTTTTATAGGAAATTTTTCAAAAATTTCTTATTTTTATGGGATATTTTTCAAAAATTTCTTATTTTTATAAGAAATTTTTCAAAAATTTCTTATTTTTATAAGAAATTTTTCAAAAATTTCTTATTTTTATAGAAAATTTTTCAAAAATTTCTTATTTTTATAGGAAATTTTTCAAAAATTTCTTATTTTTATAGGAAATTTTTCAAAAATTTCTTATTTTTACAGGAAATTTTTCGAAAATTTCTTATTTTTATAGAATTTTTTTTTAAGTTTCAAAAATTTCTTAATTTTATAGGAAATTTTTCAAAAATTTCCTATTTTTATTAGAAATTTTTCAAAAATTTCTTATTTTTATAGGAAATTTTTCAAAAATTGTCTATTTTTATAGGAAAATTTTCAAAAATTTTATATTTTTATTGGAAATTTTTATTATTATTATAAGTTTGTGCTGATGTATGTAACGCATAGAAATATTTGTCTTAGACCTTTTCTGAGTCGATTTAGCGATATCCGTCCGTCCGTCTGGCTGGCTGGCTGGCTGGACCCCCATGTAAACCTTGTAATCAAACTACAGGTTGTAATTCTAAAGATAATTTGATGAAATTTGGTACAGATCATTTTTTTGATAACGGGACCATGGCTATTGAAATTGGTCGAAATCGGTCTATTATTTATGGTACCTCCCATAGGTCCCACTTCCCGGAATTGACATATTGGCCACAAATATCAATATTTTTTCATTAAATTTAAAACATATAATTCTTATGTAAACCAAAATCACTGTACAAAATTTCGTTGAAATCGGTCCACATTTGACCATAGCTCCCATACAAACTTTTCTTTAAAAATGCACTAAATGAGACAAAACAAGTAAGAAAGCGCTATAGTCGGTCAAGCCGACCATACGATACCCTTCACCACTAAGGTCAAAGGTGTTATTTTTCCTGTATCACTAAAACGCTCGTAAATCCAAAGATATTGAAAATTTTGAGTTTATTTTTTGCGTACATAATTTTTTAAACAACTGTAATCAATTTGCTAAATTTCGAGATAATCGGTCCACATTTGACCCTAGCTCTCATATAAGCCCAAATGATGGAAACAGCTTAAATATATAAGTTTTGAGAAAATGTTTGTATGATGGCAAAATTTAGCAAATATTTGTCTTTATACAGGAAAAATAACACCTTTGACCTTAGTGGTGAAGGGTATCGTATGGTCGGGCTTGACCGACTATAGCGCTTTCTTACTTGTTTTTTCAAAAATTTCTTATTTTTACAGGAAATTTTAAAAAATTTCTTATTTTTACAGGAAATTTTAAAAAATTACTCCAATAACTTCCTAATTATTTTCCCCCACTTGGTAACCCTAAAACATATCAACAAGTACTGTATAAACACAATTCTGCCCCTAAGCATGCAACGAACATGTTGGCTATCCAACATGTTCGTTGGCAAAACATAAACAAAACGTAAAAAGTGGAGCTCGTAATGAAAAAGAAAACAACATCAGCAAAGGCAAAACAGAGAAGCAACAACTACAACCGAAAACCCCCAACAAAACAAACCAACGTGTTGGGGACTTTGGAACAAACGACCAGACAAACCCAACTGTTAATCAGTAACGTGAATGCAATCGAAACGAGTTGTTGTGTCAACGAATAAAATTATTTTCTAAACAAGAAATTTTAACAAAAATTCAATTCAAAACAAAATCGAATAACGTGGGGTTTCTTCTTCTGCTCATGAAGAGGAAAGAAGAAATTTATATAGAAAAATTATAATATATAGAAAAAAATATAATAATAGTTAAAAAAAAAAAACAAACGGTGTGTATGAGAATATGTAAGAAATAAAATATTGAAAGAAGATAAAATATAAGAAATTAAATTTTTGTAAAGATAAAATTAAATATAGAAAAATTAATAAAATAAAAGAAGTGAAATTTCGAAATTTTAAAAATTTTAAAACATGAAAATTTTAATCAATAATTCTAAATAAATTGAATAAACAAATTTTTATTCTACAGAATTTAACTATAATTACATTTGAATTAATTGAAAAATTTCGTGTTATTGAATTTGATATTGAAAAATTATTGAATGTGTAATAAAATTACGTTTTAATTTTGAAATAAGTGTCAAATAACTGATTTATTCTTAATGAAATCAAATAAAAAAATGGAAAAAATTTATGAAATTTTATGAAAAATAATGTATTCAAAATCTCTTTGAAAATTCTTGATAAATTAAAAAAAATAATCAAAATTAACATAAAATATAAATAAATCTTAAATCTAAAAAATATCTTTAAATACAAAAAAATGTGTTTTTAAAGCCTTATTAGAGATTTACATCTCTCAACGAAATCAACCTCTAAGAAAATATTTGATTTCTGGGGACCCCCACTGGCATTTGGAATGGATTTATTACCTTGTGTTTGAATATTTTATAAAAAAAAAAAACTATAATTATTTTTTATTAAATTAATAAAAAAAAAATTAGAGACTTATGCAATTTTGAAATACTCAAAATTTGCAAATAAATTTTAAGCTTTAACAATAGAAATCAATTAATTTGTAACATGAGATGACCCTCCACCATTTTGCCGTGATTTAAACAAAAAAAATTTCAATTTAATTGAAATGAATTGGCAAAAAAATATGATAAATTCCATGATCAAGATGAGTCTTTTATTGAAATCATTAGAGACATTTAGAGACTTAAATTTCAGCTTGAAAATTTAACAACTTAACAGATTTTTTAGTTATGATAACAATTTTTTTGTTACATCAACTAATTACAAAAGTTCTTAGAACTAAAAATTCTTCAGACTATTAATCTTTTTAACAAATTTTTGCTTCTTTTCATAAAATTTTCAAATTTAACAAATTTATCGAAAGTTTTTTTTAGTTATGATAACACAATTTTCGTTAGCTCAACAAATATTTTAGTTCTTAGAACAAAAACTTCTTTAGATCATAATTTTTCAACATTTGTTATTCTTTTCAAAATCTTTTTTGAAAAATATGTTTATTTTTTAAACATATTTTCAACACATACATATTTAAAACTTTTGTTTAATTTTTTTTTATAATTTATTACTTATTTTGTTAAAATTTTTGTCAAATTTTATCATTATTACCTTTTTTTACTTTTTCTTTATTTGTTACCTAAAAATTCTTTAATTATCTTAAATCTCTTAATGTTTAGAATAGACCAAAAACAAAAGCTTTTTCTGAAATGATAAATGGCTGGAGATTAGGTTTCAACAAAAGTTTCAAATATTTGTATAAGGCATTAGTCAGATTTGCCAAATTTACCTCAATTCGATTCATTCTATGATAAAAAGACATAAAGACATAGAAGCAACCGTAACCGCTAAACCAAAATGATGCATGGCTACCGATATCTCTTTAATATTGTTACCGAAATAATTTGAAGTACATTTTTTGGTATTTTCCGAAATACTGTTACCTCTAAACCTCCTTTACCATATAGTATATGTGACCCGGTCTATGAATAGGTGGTTTATAACTCAAAAACAAAATTTCGAAAAATTTGCTAATTTTTCGAAATTTTTAGTCAATTTGAGTCATAAGCCACCTTTTCCCTTTTCATAGACCGGGTCACATATATATACATTATTTTGGTTTCTCAATAAGAGTAAACTTACATCGAACTTTTGCAACCCCATGCTCCGAACTAGGTCTGAAACTTCTTAGCGAATTATCTGAAATTCTATTAAAACTACCTGTGAAACCGGGTTTCATTTATAAAGATATTACGACTGAAATTGTATGCAAGCGAGAGGTTTTATAAACCCTATGCTATTGTTTGTATGCAAAAAATGGTCGCTGTATCAAAACAATCGGTCGAAGTCGTTGCCCTCGAAACAATAGATAGGGTTGATCTTCAAAGCCCGAAATTTTCTTTGTAACCAAGACACTTTATTTTCAAATAATGCAAAAGGATTGCTATATTCTTGGGAATACTTAGATTTTCGAGATATTAACGTTTATTACTTATAATAATATATAAAATATCAATATCAACATAACAATTGCCTAGATCCTTGAATAATCGTCTTTAGTCTTAAGTCGTAACACCAAAACAATAAGTCAAAAATATTTTATTATCATAATCCGCTGAATTCGTTATGTAGAAAAGAATCTTCAGAGGTGTTAAGGATCCGCAGACATACCACACAGTAAGACAATATTCGAAAGGTTTGGGCCTTGCGATACTCCTTAATAAAGATCAACTCGAATATAAATATGCTTTTAAAAGTAAAAAAACTAGATACATTTTTTATAGTTCATCTGATATGATCTGCTTTTTCTATAGGTCATGTATACAGAACGAAATATATCGCAGGGAAGCGCCATTTTTGAGACAACAGCACTAGATATTAGACTTTACATTTTAGCGATTCCGAGCAAATTTTAATTAAACTTCGGACAAGTAACCTACCATTGAGATTCAGCTGGTTTTGATTATATTTCAACCTGTTTAGGTCAAAGGCCAAGCATATTTTAGAATTTTATGCGTTTTGTTCTTATGCGCATTTTCTCCATATTTCGTAGGCCAAGCTTTGAAAAATTTTCTTCTACTTGGTCCCTCTATTGAAGTTTTGGTCGTCCTCTTTTACGAGTTCTCTCGGGATCATTTTCGAACACTTTTCTTGCTAAAGTATTCTCATCCATTCGCAAAACATATCCTAGTCAACGCAAACGCTGTTTTCGGCGTATAACTTATACAGCTCATGATTAAATTGGTGTCGATATTTATTGTAAACGCGGATTGAATCTTGCTCTAAAAAATTCCAAGAATACCTTCATTTGCTTTTGCAAGTGCTCATGATTTACACTTTTAAAAGTAAGACCATAATGTTTGACTTAAGTTTTCTTAAAGTTAGGTAATGTTCCGAGAAGAAAAAAAGTTCATAAACTAAATTTAGGGACATTTTGATGCTTAACATTATTCGACTTAACGACAGGGACGATAACCTGAGATGCAAAAGGATGTAACTAACCTAAAAATTGAAATTGATTTTTTACCCGCCTATATATTCTTGACAAAAAACTTTATGTATTTTAAAAGGTTTAAATTTTAGATCAAAATGTGTATGGTAGTTAAAACCTTTTGGTTTCAAAAAATATTCAACTTGTAGTTAAGCCCTTTTGATTTTTAGCAGTTGCTTAAAAACTAAACAATTTTTATTCATTTTAGTTTTTGGAATTTCTGATGTTCACCCAATTCCAAAATTTGAATTTAATGTTTCATGTAGTTTAAAAGTTGTAATGTTTTTTGCTTTTCTTATAAAAAAAATACTATAAGCGAAGTTTTACCCTTTTGCATTTCAGGTGACGAGTCTAAATAACTGAAGCTGTACTTTGGACAGTTGACTCACAAACGTTATATTTCTCAAACTAAATGTTATAGATACAAATTTAAAATTATTTAATTTAGATATCAAGTACACACGTCTTTGCTACTTTTTCGAAAATAGGCCCAATTGGTGGTATCAACTATTTTTTGTTACTTTTTTATTTCATAGGTATCTACTCAAAGTACAAACGAACGTTATAATACAATTGTTAAGATTATTAAACACATGTTTAGTATTTATTAGTTCATGGGGTAAAAACGGGACAAAATTGTATGTTTTGTACTTTTTTGTATAGTACATTTAGATGACTAGAACCGACGATTTTTTTTTTATTTTTTGAAAAATCGCCCCATTGCACAGTAGGAAATTACGGCCAACACCCCCAAAAATGTTTTTAATTTTTTTTGAGAAATTTTAGTGTCAGATTAGAGCTGACATTTCAAAACATGTAATCCAAAATTTTTACCATACCTCATTGCCTACTAAGGCTGTAATATTTCCTCAAAGTTTGAATATTTGTTTATATGTTCGTAATAAAATTATTTATATATTTGAACGCATATATAAAATTCGCTTAATTTTGGAATACGTGTAAAATTTTGACTTTTTCTTTCTTGAATTAAAAAGTAGATAGCTTTTACTTATCAACAGCGCTAGTTTCAATATCTTTTGACTTATGCTTCATCTAGAAATCTAGCGGTTAAAGCAACCATAAAAAATTAAAAAAAAAATGTTAATACAAAGTTTGATAGACCCCGAATTTTTTTTTAGAGATTTTTAGGGGTTGAAGCACAACACTCTCTAATAGCTGAAGTCAATCATTAATAAGCCCTATGAATTTCATATCCATTTGCATCCCATTTCAAGAATTATAACGTTTTCAGTAACACCCCTTTTTCACAATTTTTTGCAAATTATCGCTAAAAAAATCACTACTTGAAATGAAATATAGGCGTGATGTAATATTTTTATGCCATTTTCTTTAGTTTCCTTTCTAATTCTATGCAAAATTTTTATATAAAGATAAAAACAACAAATTTTTTAATTTTGAATGACTTTTGTATAATTTATTTAAGTATATAGGTGGTGGTCACATAATTGTGGACGCAATAAAAATTTTAAAATCTGCAAATTTAATATTATTCAAGAACTCGTAATTTTTTTTTATAAAAATATTCAATGTTTAGAGTTTTTCTGTAGGTTTGTTAGAAGCATACAAAATCTGGTTTTAAGCTCATAGTATGAACCCAATATCTCTGAAAGGACATATCAGATTTTGTCAAGTCATGTATCGTAGGATAGGTATTCTTTTCATATATAATCCTATTTAAGTAAATAATTTTTATAATCGCCAGCAAAGATTTTTTTAGCATGTTTAGTAGTCCAGTTTTATGTGACCACAGACTTTATATTTTCTTAAAAAAAAACTATTTCAGTTTAACTAAAGGTATATTATTTATATACACTAAAAATTTCAAGAACAAAAGACAATAAATGACCAAGTTATTGAGTTTTAGCCGTATTCTCCCACTGTGCATTGGGGTAAAAGCTATTTCCTGGTACTTTTTTAATATTGCATATGTAAATTTTAAACCAATGAATGCAGATTTGTGTAACAATTGCTTAAGATTATCAAACGCGTGTTTGGTACTTTTTCATTAAATGGAATAAGAAAGGTTCGTGTATTTATCAATGAATATCTTTTGAAACACTTATTTGAAACTCTTTTCAATTAGGTAATACGTTATATCTCTTAAACTAAAAATTTCATTCATGTTTCTACGAGGGTGCAGCTAATTCAAAATGTGAACCGAATTCGAAAAAAAATTTTAAGCTTGTTGGTATTGTTGGTAAAATATTTGGATTAAATTCGGTGCAGTAGCTTTATAGTTAAACATTTAAAAGTTCTTAGTGGTTTTCTTGGTATATACTTTGCACATAATTTGGTCTTATAACCGGGTATAGCCATATAACATTAATGATAATGGTTAATAGTTAGGCCACACACACGTTGATTGTAATACGGCAGGTTCATATATTTTGTGGCCATAGCTTTCATAGTTTTTAATTTAATGGCTTTTAACTGGCCCGTGTTACTACATATTGAAATTGGCTTAAAGAAACCGGCATAAAACAAATCGATCTATTTATATATCGTCACCTAAAAGACGAAATAACCTACAGTTTTCAAAAGTTTACAGGAGAGGGAAAAAAACGTTATAAAATTGGGACTATTTGCAATATTTAAACAAAAATTATGTATTTGGATTAAAATTAAAACAGAAATATATATGGGTTGAAAAAAGTATGTTTTTCTAAACACAGCTTATGTTATGTCACTTAGGTTATTTGGAATTGCAAAAATCTGAAACCAAATAACCTATCTGCAGTACTAATTAGTATGAATAAATCAAATTTTTTATACATATAAGTATTATATAAATTAAATAATAACAGTTATTGTTTCATTTACTGGTTTAGGCAAATGAAAGTACTTAATGATTGTTTAAATTACACTATGCAACAAAATTAAACTTTTATCGCGAATTTTGATGATTTAGTTTTATCTTTTTTAAGTGCGTAACGGTCCTCTAAGTACAAAAAACTGTAATAATTTGGTCATTTGTGATATTAGATGTTCAAAATTTAATAATCCATAAAAAAATCAATTTTGGAATTTTTGCAGATAGGTTATTTGGTCTTTAAGATGACGATATGCATCGAAATATGTTGTAGCTTATCTTGTACAAAAATAGATGAACTAATTTGAAATGAACTTTATTTGATCTAAAATTTTTACTATGTTATGTCTATAGGGTTTAATAGAACCGATTTAGAAACGATTATGAATTTACGATTTGGAATTTTTCAATTTAAACGACGAATTTTTTCCATAGCACAAATCTATCCATCTGTGCTATATATATGTACAAGCCTATCTTGCGGAAAATGTTATAGATTGATTCAATGTCGATTCTTCAACAAGATCAAAAATTTTGACTAAGATATGCCCAATGATGATCCTACTCCAAATGGTGGAGGGTAGAACTCATTTATATATTTTATCACTATCTCAATGAAATTAAATTTTAATATTTACCTTCTTCTTCTCTATTTCTTCTCTAGTTTGATTGTTTTACGACTCATTAAAAATCCTATATATGCAATTAACAAAAAAACTAGGTGTATGCCAACGATTTAATCATAAAAAACACTCACGGTGTTTACATAAAATTTTAACCTAAAAAAAAGAACCTAAAAAAAATTGTTTTTTCTGCTAAGAAAAAAATATAAATCTTAACACACCTTTAACTATAAGAAATGTGAAAAAATATTAAAAGATAAATAAAATATTTAAAATAAGAAATAAAAAATTAAAACATAAAAAAAATTGTTACAAACCTAGAAAATCTGAAACATAAAAATTTTTATTTACAAATAAAAAATTGGAAAACATAAAAATCTAGAAAAAAAGCTTTAAAGGCGGCTAAAAGTTTAGGGGATAAACAAATTTTAGATAAATGGAGAGCAATTAGTGAATGTTTTTTTTTTCAAAAAAAAAAAAAAAAAAAACTGAAATATTTTAAAAACAATAAAAAAGTTTTGAAATATTTGTTCTAAAGTTTTGCTATTTTTTTCTTTCTGTTGAGAAATAGTAAAACGACAGACTCATAAATAAAATGCGGCTTTTGAAATAAATAATAACAAAAAAAATTGCGGTTTTCAAAACCAAAACAAACGTCAGCGCTGCCATTGTGGTCAGTTCGGTATTAAACTGCAGCAGTAAAGTTTTGAAAAAATAAACCAGAAAAATGTATAAATTCTTGAGATTTGCAATATTTAAAAAAACCCATCAGCCACATAAATCCACAGAAGCCGTAAAATAACTCAACAAAAAAAAAAAACATCGAAACATTAATTTGAAATTAAAGAAAACATGTTTGATCATGCTTTAAAAAGTCAATGAACTCGCAATTTAAAATAAATAGAAATTAAAATATTTTTTTCAGTGTAACCAATAAAATTGAATCAAAACAAGTTGGAAAATCTTTCAAATATTTCAAAAAAATATTTGAAAATTTTAGAGAAAAATATTTGAAAAATTTTATTTTCAACTTTCAAAAGAAAAATTTTACAAAAATTAAGAAATTTTTCCTTAAAGTGGCCAAAAGTACGAGTGACTAACTTTCGCGTGTGTCAAAGTGAGTGTCTTTCTTTAAAGCTCTCCCCCAACAACAACGAAAAAAAAATATACAAACAACAATAAACTAAATTTGTTATATCTTGAAAAGCTGTGGGTCTTTCGGAACCCAACATCATTATCATCATGTCGTCTACTGCAACCTCAACTACAGCAACAACAGCGACATCATCATCATCAGCTACAACACGCACTTCGGATTGTCGTAAATTTTCACCAAATATTTTCAACAAAAGCAAATGTAGCCATTGTTTTCGTCAGCGTGAAGAACATAGCGCTGCTGCCTTGGAATGCAATAGGGTAAGAGAAACTCCTCTATCCATAACCAAAGCATAGCTAAAGCTCTTTTCAATAACGCTTCTTTAACTCCACCAAAAAAAAAAAACAAAAATTTGTGTGGATTTGTTATTTGGTTTTATAATTTTTGGGTGCATTGTCGTTGTCGTCGTCGTTGATTGTCAACATAGCGACATTTGTTATTTTCAAAAGTGTAGGCTGCATAAATTATGAATTCTTAATGGAGCTTTTTTGTTCTTTTTGGAATGAGAAAAAAATTTTAAAAATTCATTTCAATTTAGTCTTAACATTTGTTAAATGTTCTTGTTTTGTAGCAGTTTCTTTCATATTTTCGGAAGATTTGGGTCACATATGCATGAAGTCTGTTGAAAGAGTTTTCGAAATTGTGGAGGTTGTTGAAGATTTTTTTTTGGAAACTGCTAATTAGAAATTAATCAAAAGTTTGAAATATAATCGAGAATTAATTCAGTGACTTAAGAGTTGTGAAATAAAGAATAGAGTTGAAGATTTTCTTTTTATCGGAAAAAATTCAAAAATTTACTATCTATAGGAAATTTTTCGAAAATTTACCATTAAGAGGAAATTTTTCAAGAATTTTTGAAAAAAAAAAAAAAATAACAAATTTTTGAAAAATTTCCTATGAAAATAAGAAATTTTTGAAAAATTTTCGAAAAAAATTAGAAATTTTTGAAAAATATCATACAAAAATGAGAAATTTTTGAAAAATTTCCTATTAAAATAAGAAATATTTGAAAATTTTCCTATTAAAATAAGAATTTTTTGAAAAATTCCCTATAAAAATAAGAAATTTTTGAAAAATTTCCTATAAAAATAAGAAATTTTTGAAAAATTTGCTATAAAATTAAGAAATTTTTGAAAAATTTCCTATAAAAATAAGAAATTTTTGAAAAATTTCCTATAAAAATATAAAAAAAATTTCTATAAATATAAGAAAATCCTATAAAAATAAGAAATTTTTGAAAAATTTCATATAAAAATAAGAAATTTTTAAAAAAAATTCCTATAAAAATAGGAAATTTTTGAAAAATTTCCTATAAAAATAGGAAATTTTTGAAAAATTTCCTATAAAAATAGGAAATTTTTGAAAAATTTCCTATAAAAATAGGAAATTTTTGAAAAATTTCCTATAAAAATAGGAAATTTTTGAAAAATTTCCTATAAAAATAGGAAATTTTTGAAAAATTTCCTATAAAAATAGGAAATTTTTGAAAAATTTCCTATAAAAATAGGAAATTTTTGAAAAATTTCCTATAAAAATAGGAAATTTTTGAAAAATTTCCTATAAAAATAGGAAATTTTTGAAAAATTTCCTATAAAAATAGGAAATTTTTGAAAAATTTCCTATAAAAATAGGAAATTTTTGAAAAATTTCCTATAAAAATAGGATTTTTTTGAAAAATTTCCTATAAAAATAGGAAATTTTTGAAAAATTTCCTATAAAAATAGGAAATTTTTGAAAAATTTCCTATAAAAATAGGAAATTTTTGAAAAATTTCCTATAAAAATAGGAAATTTTTGAAAAAAATTCCTTAAAAATAGGAAATTTTTGAAATAGGAAATTTTTGAAAAATTTCCTATAAAAATAGGAAATTTTTGAAAAATTTCCTATAAAAATAGGACATTTTTGAAAAATTTCCTATAAAAATAGGAATTTTTTGAAAAATTTCCTATAAAAATAGGAAATTTTTGAAAAATTTCCTATAAAAATAGGAATTTTTTGAAAATTTACTATAAAAATAGGAAATTTTTGAAAAATTTCCTAAAAAATAGGAAATTTTTGAAAAATTTCCTATAAAAATAGGAAATTTTTGAAAAATTTCCTATAAAAATAGGAAATTTTTGAAAAATTTCCTATAAAAATAGGAAATTTTTGAAAAATTTCCTATAAAAATAGGAAATTTTTGAAAAATTTCCTATAAAAATAGGAAATTTTTGAAAAATTTCCTATAAAAATAGGAAATTTTTGAAAAATTTCCTATAAAAATAGGAAATTTTTGAAAAATTTCCTATAAAAATAGGAAATTTTTGAAAAATTTCCTATAAAAATAGGACATTTTTGAAAAATTTCCTATAAAAATAGGAAATTTTTGAAAAATTTCCTATAAAAATAGGAAATTTTTGAAAAATTTCCTATAAAAATAGGAAATTTTTGAAAAATTTCCTATAAAAATAGGAAATTTTTGAAAAATTTCCTATAAAAATAGGAAATTTTTGAAAAATTTCCTATAAAAATAGGAAATTTTTGAAAAATTTCCTATAAAAATAGGAAATTTTTGAAAAATTTCCTATAAAAATAGGAAATTTTTGAAAAATTTCCTATAAAAATAGGAAATTTTTGAAAAATTTCCTATAAAAATAGGAAATTTTTGAAAAATTTCCTATAAAAATAGGAAATTTTTGAAAAATTTCCTATAAAAATAGGAAATTTTTGAAAAATTTCCTATAAAAATAGGAAATTTTTGAAAAATTTCCTATAAAAATAGGAAATTTTTGAAAAATTTCCTATAAAAATAGGAAATTTTTGAAAAATTTCCTATAAAAATAGGAAATTTTTGAAAAATTTCCTATAAAAATAGGAAATTTTTGAAAAATTTCCTATAAAAATAGGAAATTTTTGAAAAATTTCCTATAAAAATAGGAAATTTTTGAAAAATTTCCTATAAAAATAGGAAATTTTTGAAAAATTTCCTATACAAATTTTTCAAAAATGTCCTATTTTTATAGCAAAATTTTCAAAAATTTCCTATTTTTATAGGAAATTTTACAAAAATAAAAATTTCTTATTTTGATAGAAAATCAAAAAATCACAGTTATATTGATAAGTTTTTATTTAAAAGACTTTAAGTAACGAAAAGGTACCTATTGTAATTTTATGGACAATAAACCTTAATTAATTTATTCGAACGCTATTTAAAAAATTTATGTTTTATTATATTAAGACAATAAAAAGAATTTGAAGATTTTTTATGACCTAAACTGGGGAATTCAATATCGATTACTAACACAAAAATTTCGAATATATAAAACAAATTTCTTTCTTTTCTTTAATTTCTTAAAGGTTTATCAACAAATTTCGAGCTTCAAATTCAAATTAAGACAATCTATAAAAATTTTTAGAAATTGTTGTAATAAAATGTTGGTAATAAGATATACGATATTGATAACATTTCTGAACTTCTATAGAAAGACGTCCAGATTAATTCCTTAAATTTCTAATTCATCTAAATTTATGGTGGATCATAAAGTAATCTCCACCTATTTAACTTTTAACTTTAAAATGGTGTAGTAAATTTGTTACACTTTATTATAATTCACTTATCTAACATTTATGCTTATACTAAGAAAAGTACCTCCTATACTTAGTTATTTTATTTCCATGGCGCAAAAGTGAAAAAAAAAATTATATAGGAGTCGTTATACTTTAAAAACCTTAAATGACAATACGAGTAACAATAATACAATTATCTTTCTAAGACGACAAGTATGTACAATAAATGAAAGATAAATAGAAGATAAATAGACGACTACAAATGAAAAACGTTTTGAAATGCAAACAATTTGTTTTCCTAACAGCCCCGTAATAGTTTGAAGAAAAACGACTACAAAAAAATTTTAATATAAATGCAAACAAAAACACAATTTAGATGCTGAAATAATATAAAAAAAAAAACTTTGCAATTTTTTTTTTATAGTAAAACAAAAAAAAAATTGCTTACGTTTTTAAAATACTACCTTTTATAATGTACAATATCTATTATACACTCGTTCGTACCCGCAATAATAATAAGTACTTGCGGAGTCACATACAAGTTACGAGTTTTTGCTTAATTTTCCAAGTACTCGTATATTAAAAACTGAATACGAGTACTAAAGTTTAGAGTAATTGCAAAAATTTGCTATAGAATTCATGTGACTGACAATCTTGCCGAGTCGTTTTTTTTTTTGTCATATTTGAGAAATATTTAATGTGTTGAAAATAACTTGCAGTCTGATATGGTAAATTCTTGTAGGGAAATGTAGACAGATAGATTTTAAACTCTTTAGTATTAGAGTCCACAATGGGGCAGAACAAAGCAAAAACCCTGCACTTTTAAAATAATATAGAATCATTACCATTTAAGTTTTAACAGTGAACTACCAAGATTACACAGGACCTGGACTATATAGGTTAAAGTAGAAAAACTTTGATATAAAAAGTTTTTTTGGGACATGTTAAATTATGATACCATTGAAGTGGACCAATAGTCACTTTTACTCTAAAAAGGGTCTATGTCTGATTTCGATATCATACAAACATTTTCTCGTGGTTTTTATATACAGTAACTGGGCGACCGAGCCTTGCTCTGAGCTTTATGATAAGTATTTCGAGGCGATTTTTTTATAAAGTATTAACCAATTAAAATAAATTTAGAGAAAAGACTGTACACAAATATTCACCACCTCCTATCGAAAATTGTTCATACCAACTAAGAAACCTTCGTCGACTCATGTGCAACAACTTTGCTAAAGATCATTGCATGATCAAATGCACACTTACGATTTAATTCACTTTGAGTAATTTTCAGTGGCGCCACCTGACGGAAATTTCAAATTTCATATCAATAAAAAAACCTTCGACGGCTTATTTGCAACAACTTCGCTAAAGATCATAGCATGATCGAATGCACAGTTTACGATTTAATTAATTTTGAGTGATTTCCAGTGGCGCCACCTGTGGGATAGTAATACCAACTTAAAAACCTTCGTCGTCTCATAAGCAACAACTTTAGCTTAAGATCAATGTATAAGCATAACATGGCTAAATGCATATTTTACTATTCCATAAATTACATACAGACAGAAAAACATTCATTTGTATAAAAGTTATAACTTTACCAATTTTTCCCCTTTTATCTCCTAATTTCTAAAAAGTTACATATGCATATTTTATTACTTGGTATTAATTTAATTCGGTACTTTTTATAAAAATGCAGTTAACATATTGTTCATTACTTCATGAGGTGTTAGTTATCATTTTATCCCCCTTTTTACCCATTTTGGCCCACGAAGTCAAAAAAGTACCAAATACGTGTTCAATATTTTTCTCACATTTATTGATTGCATTACAAAATTCCTTTCTATCATGTTTGGTTCAAAAGAGAAGAGTGACTTAAAAATGGTACAAAAAACTATTTTCACCCTTTTTTACCCCCTATCGGCCATTGATTGAAAAAGGTACCAAACACCTGTCCACTTATTTTAGCAGCTATTCAGAGAATAATTTAAATTTTGTTTCTATGCCTATTACTTTAGTACACTCAGAATATTATGTGGGTAAAAACAAATGAAAATGTAATTTAAAATGAATGAATTTTCATTTAAAAACCGGTTGACTTAATTTTTATTCAAATTTGAAGAAAAAATCATTCAAATTTAAATGTTAAAAAAGTAACTTTGAAATTCCTTAAATTTAACAGATTATTTATTCATTTTCTAAATTTTAACTGACAAAAAACAACTATCAAAATTTTTTAAACAAAACCATTTTTTCCGTTATTTTAAATTTTTTAACTGTCGTAAAATTAACTGTAAAATTTATTAAAACGAACTAAATTTTCAGTTATTTTCAATATTTTAACTACCCAAAAAATTACTGTAAAATTCATTTAATTCAACTGATTTTTCCTTTATTTTTACTTTTTTACTGCCTAAAAAATAAATTTTTCAAATTCAACATTAAATGATAATTCTTTTTTTTATTCTGTCAATAAATTTACATATAATTTTAATGTAAAAACATTACTAATTTTAACATTTATAATATTAATATTAAACAAATTTACATATATATTTTACATAAAATTTTGTTTTTTGATTTTGTATGTTGTATATTTTAAAAATATGTTCTTTATTAACATTTTTATATTAAACGTTTTTAAATCGATCTTTAAATTTATACAAAAATTGTTTGGGTTTAAATTAGTTTAAAAGATTCTGCTTTGCTCCTACACATTATTTGATATACTCGCTATCTGGCTAAATAATTTCGTCTACAAATGCAGCATACTTTCACATATCTGAAATAATAAACAGAAAAAACTATTATTGATTTATTCTAAAAGCTTAATATGTTAAAAATTTAATTTCTCTAAAAATTTAAATTTTGATAAAAAATTTCTAAAAAATTTAAAATTTTTCTTTTCTAAAAATGTATTTTTAGCGAAGATAAAAGTTAAAAAAATTCAAAAACATCAAATTTTGAAAAATTTTCAGATTTAAAAAAAATTAAAATTCTAGAAATATCTTAAAATATCAAAAAGTTTAAATTTTAAGTTTTAATTTAAAAGTTGCTTACCTTGGAAACTTGTTTATACGTTTTGCAATTTGTGTCTTTAATATAATGTTATGTGGAATTAAAATGTCAGCTTCCGAGCCAAATTATTGTCATTTGAGGGAGGTTTTAATTTTCTTAAGCCGCTATTAGTGAAAGAACTTTTGAGAGTGCTCTGTATTTGGTGGGACCAGATCGGGGAACTGTTTAATGAATTGTTAAAATCGAACGCAATTAATGTGTATGAGCCGACCATTTTATAGCATGGCAATGCTCATGTTGCGAAAGTGGTCAAAACATACCTGGAAACTTTAAAATGGCAAATACTACCGTATGTACCAGGCGTTTATTGTTTCGATGAGTGTCATTATTATTATGAAGAAGTAAAACATTGGATCGATTCGTGGATCGTATTTACCAGACCTTCCTCCCTCTGTTTATTTAACGCGGGATTCGTTTATTATAATAAAGCCTCGAATTTCTGAAAAATGGCAAAGCAGTTATTAATTTTTCTTCAAACTATGTACCTATATCAATATTTATATTTTTACCTTCACTTAGACACTTGGACACAATTGTAGCCGTATCTACTTGACCCTTACTAAGCCGCTGTACACCTGGAAATGTAAATTTTAAATAATTTTTTTAAGAATGTATTTAAAAGTTGGCATTTTATAATGCCAATGAATATTGGCACCAGAAAAGATATTATAGTGTCAATGTATACCATGACAACTTTAGCGTTGATATGGCATACGTTCTTTCATTGCGGTGTCGTAATGTCCATAGACATTATGGAATGAAAGCAAACATTCAGTCCTATTCTGAACATCACTTTCACATAAAAGTGATTTGCAAAATAGTCCAATGTGGTGTCGTAATGTCTATGGACCTTATGAAATGCCATCAAGCATTCAGGCCTGTTCTGAGAATCATTTTTATGTGTAATTGAATGAAAAAAATTCAATTTCACATGGACGTGATTTGCAGAACAGTTTTTCTTAAAAAAAAATCATAAAACGTTGAAATTTAGTCACTTACCTTCTGTTTTTGATTTTGCTAAATATTTTAGTATTAAAAAAACTTAAAATAATTTTTTTGTTTTCAATTTTTGTTAACAAATAATTTGCCAGCGTCTATGATTTGATTTTTTAATTTTCAAAGTTTTTTTTTTAATTTCACAGAAAAGAAAATAACTACAATTAATAACTGTAATTGATTATCAATAATTTTGTGTAGTTTGTTTTTATAAATAAATAACTAAATCAGTCATAGCTGTATAGTGTGATTAAAATAAAAAATAAAACTACTTTTTGAATTATTTCAATTATTTGTTACTTAATATGAATAATTGTTATTCTACTTCATGAATTTTAAATTAAATTATTTGCTTGATTTATTCCTTCTAAAAGAAATTAAATTAAAGTATAAATTATTATTCTTAATAGAAATAAATTTTTCAGAAAATTATTTGAAAATTTTTGAATTCAATATTCTTCATTCTAAACAAAAATATCAAAATTTAATATATTTGAATAATACTAGCAAGAATAATATTCGATATTTTTTTATTCAAATATTGAAAAATTTCATATTTTTCCAACAATTTTATTTCAAACAAAATTTTTAAAATATTAAAAGTTTTTATTTATTTCAAACTTTTTGTCTTGATTAATTTTATTCAAACCAAAAAATGAAGAATAAAATTTATTTCATACAATATTGTAGAATTTTTTGAATCTTCAAACATTTAATATAAATAAATTTATTTATTTTGAGATTTGAAAAATAAAACAAAAAATAATAATAACAAAAACATACAAGCGAAAATTGGTTTCCGTATTAAAAAACTACGTTCCACATCCTAAGATACTTTTTTCTTAGGTATACATTAGTATAAAACTTGATTTCGTTAAACCATGGTGTTGTGTTCAATCGGCCGATACATCTTATATCCGATAGATAATCCTAGTTCCAAAACAAAGATCCATGCTAATTTTAGTCAATATATCGTGATTACAATGTACACATATTTCTATGCATTACAAACTTATGTATAAGCGAGTAAGATAATCCTATTAGTAATATAATTCTATAGTCACATCTATGGTTATATGATATGGACCAATAACGTTACAAATTTTAATAAATTCAAAGATACATATCTGTGCTAATTTTTATATTTTTCACCATCTCGAGTCGATTTAACACTCCAGCTAGGTGGGTGATATGTATGTATTTAAGCTTTAAGAAAAATCTGTAAAGCTTTTGATCCATATTCAACCTTAGTAGTAAAGGGTATCAAAATGAAGTAGTTTTTTTTTAATTTCACATTAAGGAATACATTACGATTTTGTCCAAAAAGTATTGGGATCTTCCGTAATTTTCGCAATCAAAATATAGGTCGCAAAAAAATTTAATGAAATTGGCTGAAATCGATCTATTATTTCGGAGAACTCACATTGGTCTGAATTCCCGGAATAGAAATTTTGACACAAATTCGTGTATTTTGTATTTAATTTCGAAGAAATATTTATTATACAAATAAAAATCATTGCACCAAATTTCGTTGCAATCGGTGATCGACCGGTTGACCAATTGCGCAATAAAAAATATAAAAAAAGTTCATACAAGTTTGTTTACTTGGATCTTGTTTCACCTTAGTGTAAGGTATCATATGGTCGGTCTTGACCGGCACTTGTTGTTTTTACTTGTTTTATCAAAAAACTGTGATCAGCTACGAACCTCAATTTAAATTGAATCAAAATTAAGGCTCATACCTAAGACCACAAATGTTGACACCCTAAAATGCAATACTAAAGATACACTCTCTATTAAAAATTATATAATGTTATATAATATAATAAAAAATGTGTTTTGTTGGTCGTTGGAAAATATGGTCACCATAACTATAATAAATTTACTTGGATATTTAGTCAGCAGGCTGGACGAACATCGTTAAATTCACCTAGAATGTGATTCTGAGTTGATTGGTGTACTTAAAGATAGATGTAAGACTTATATTTTATTGCATTAGAAATGCAGCACAAACCCAATATACCCTTTCCACCCATGATGACGAAGGATAAAATTATTTCTATACTTAAATCGCTAAGATTAAAATATTTGTAAATTAAAATTTATGTCCGATCTTCTTACCCACTTCAAACACTAGATCGTTTACATTATTATGATTATAATCATTACACTAAAAACCATCGTCTTCACTAATTTTTTAATCTTTTTTTTATTTTAAAAAATCTGTAAACGATTTTCAATAGTCAAAAAATCTTGTTTGAAATAAATTCTCCAAATATTTTATTTTTACTGTTCACAGAAAATTTTGAAATAATCAAAAAAATTAGTTTGAATTAAAATTATTCCAAAAATTTTGTTGTGAATAAAATTATTCAAGCTAAATTTTCTTAAATAAAAAAATTTTGGGAGTTTTGAAGAAATTTTAATTTTATTTACAAGCAATAAAATGAAATAAAGAAATATTTTATTTCTTTGAAAGGAATACAAATTTAAATTATTTCAATTTTTACAAAAAAATATTGATTTCATTTCAAAATTTGTATTTGAAATGTAATAATTTTAAATAATAACTTAACATAATAAATCCAGAAAACCACATGCAAATTGTTATTTTATTTTAAACAATCTTAAATAATTCTAACTTAATTATATTCCTTGTAAGTAAACTAAATAACAAAATAATTAAATTTTTTTCAAAATTTTATATAAAAATAATCGAAATGTACAGCTATGAAATCAGTTATTATTAGATTTTCATATATTTTCAAATGTTTATTCATTTAAAAACGATTCAACTGAAAATTTTTAAAACAAAATACAGTCAGTTACTGTTATAATTTTCTGAGTGTAGATATAGCATTTACGATTTTTCCCCTATTTACCCGTTTTTAGGTTAGCTCTAGTTTTGGAGATACAGCGTTATTTCAAAAATTGAAGAGGTTGCTCAATAAATAATTGCGAAACTTGAAAACTGTTTCTTTTCTGAGCTAAATAAGAAAAACCGAAACTCGCCAACAGAATTATCTTTCAGAAACACTATGTACCTTTTTAATCCGTTTATATCGTTTTCCGAAAAAACGCAAAAATAATAACAAAACAAAATAAAAAAAAAAAA
This sequence comes from Stomorhina lunata, assembly GCA_933228675.1. Taxonomy (NCBI): domain Eukaryota; kingdom Metazoa; phylum Arthropoda; class Insecta; order Diptera; family Rhiniidae; genus Stomorhina; species Stomorhina lunata. Next base: position 25,717,109 of record OW121741.1, on the reverse strand, counting down.
AAAATTTTTGCAAACAAAAAAATGGTAAAAAATAACTATTGTTCCTAAAAGATAATTTTGTTGCCAAATTTCGGTTTTTTCCTTAGTTCAAGGAAATAAATAGTTTTCGAGTTACGCGAAATTTATTGCGCAACCTCCTTCATTTTTTAAAAACGCTATATCTCGAAAACAAGAGCTTGCCTAAAAAACGTTAGCACCATTTAATTCGGGGTACTCTAGTTATCTTTACCCACTAGATCTTCCTTTAGTTTTTAAAAAAAAGTTGTCAAAATCGAGCACAGTGTAATTTAATAAAATGAACATAGATTGGATATTTTGTTTGGTAGAAGGATGATCTCTATACTTTTTGGACCAAATTAGATCATTATTTCGGATACTATTCATAAGATAGCCTTTCGAAATAAATAGTTTGGACCCATAACACCACATAACGAACATTTTTTTATAGGAAAAAATTTTTAACAAAAATTTTTCTATAGAAAAAATTTTTAACGAAATTTTTCAATACAAAAAATTTGTTAACGAAAATTTTTCTAAAAAAAAAACTAAATTTTTTTAAGAAAATTTTTCTATAAAAAAAAATTTTAAGAAAATTTTTCTATAGAAAAATTTTGTAACGAAAATTTTTAACGAGAATTTTGTATAGAAAAAATTTTTTAACAAAAATTTTTAACAAAAATTTTTTTATAGAAAAATTTTCTATAGAAAATTTTTCGTTAAAAAATTTTTTCTATAGAAAAATTTTCGTAATAAATATTTTCTCTATAGGAAAATTTTCGTTTAAATTTTTTTCTATAGAAAAAATTTCGTTAAAAAATTTTTTCCATAGAAAAAATTTCGTTAAAAAATTTTTTCTATATAAAAAATTTCGTTAAAAATTTTTTTCTATAGAAAAAATTTCGTTAAAAATTTTTTTCTATCGAAAAATTTTCGTAAAAAAATTTTTTCTATACAAAACCTAAACTTATATTTTAACCTCATCTTTAAGATAATTTACATGTTCTTACAAAAGAACTTTAAATAAAATAAAACATTTAGCAACTTTTTTCTATAGAAAAAATTTCGTTAAAAAATTTTTTCTATAGAAAAAATTTCGTTAAAAAATTTTTTCTATAGAAAAAATTTCGTTAAAAAATTTTTTCTATAGAAAAAATTTCGTTAAAAAATTTTTTCTATAGAAAAAATTTCGTTAAAAAATTTTTTCTATAGAAAAAATTCGTTAACAAATTTTTTCTATAGAAAAAATTTCGTTAAAAAATTTTTTCTATAGAAAAAATTTCGTTGAAAATTTTTTTCTATAGAAAAAATTTCGTTAAAAATTTTTTTCTATCGAAAAATTTTCGTTAAAAAATTTTTTCTATACAAAACCTAAACTTATATTTTAACCTCATCTTTAAGATAATTTACATGTGCTTACAAAAGAACTTTAAATAAAATAAAACATTTAGCAACTTTTTATTTAATTATTTCCAGCTTAAGACATTATGCTATTATTATATTAATACAATGTGAGAATTTGCTTAGCAAAAAGATGTAATGTATCATTTACACATCTTGATGTACTTGTATCTAAATGACCGTTTCTAAGGCTGTTTTGTCTGTCCATTCATCCGTCAGTCTGTCCATTTTCCTTTAGTATATTAGACTGTCAGTTAGACTAACTGTCTCTTTCTACACATTTAGATACTATGTATGTATGCCACAAAAGGCCGTTGTCGTTCAAACTCTATGTAGGTAAAAAAATTAAAAATTTTAACTTCATTAGTAGGTATATTCAAGTATATTCTTCTGTATTCATATACAAACGTTTCATATATGTTAATTATCAGCATCACGTCCGGGCATATGTATTTAATTTTTTTCAACTTCTCTGAATTAGCCTTGTTTGTGTCATTTGGGAAAAAATAAACAATTTACTTGTATTATCATTTGCAAAATAAGATAATTTTTTAATAAATACAATATATCTTAGCTGTTTTGTTTTGATACCCTACACCAAGAATTGTAAAAAGGAAACTATAGGTTTGTGATGATATTTGTAACACATTGAAAAAATTTTTTAAAATCCACTTTAAAACCCAACACATTCACGATTTTCTATAAAAAATTGTATATTAAAATTTTCTTTAACAAATTTTCGATATTAAAATTTTCTATAGAAAATTTTCGATATTAAAATTTTCTGTAGAAAATTTTCGATATTAAAATTTTCTATAGAAAGTTTTCGATATAAAAATTTTCTATAGAAAATTTTCGATTTTAAAATTTTCTATAGAAAATTTTCGATATTAAAATTTTCTGTAGAACAATTTCGATATTAAAATTTTCTGTAGAACAATTTCGATATTAAAATTTTCTCTAGAAAATATTCGTTATTAAAATTTTCTATCGAAAATTTTCGATATTAAAATTTTCTATAGAAAATTTTCGATATTAAAATTTTCTACAGAAAATTTTTGATATTAAAATTTTCTATAGAAAATTTTTGATATTAAAATTTTCTATAGAAAAAGTTCCATATTAAAATTTTCTGTAGAAAATTTTAGATACTAAAATTTTCTATAGAAAATTTTCAAAATTAAAATTTTCTATAGAAAATTTTCAAAATTAAAATTTTCTATAGAAAATTTTCAAAATTAAAATTTTCTATAGAAAATTTTCAAAATTAAAATTTTCTATAGAAAGTTTGTGATATTAAAATTTTCTATAGAAAATTTATGATATCGAAAATTTCCTATAGAAAATTTTAATATCGAAAATTTCCTATAGAAAATTTCAATATCGCAAATTTCCTATAGAAAATTTTAATACTAAAAATTTTCTATAGAAAATTTCAATACCAAAAATTTTTTATAGAAAATTTTAATAATAAAAATTTTTTATGGAAAATTTAATTATTAAAAATTTTCTGTAGAAAATTTTAATGTCGAAAATTCTCTGTACAAAATTTTAATGTCGAAAATATTCTGTAGAAAATTTTAATGTCAAAAATTTTCTACAGAAAATTTTTGTAGAAAATTTTAATATCGAAAATTTTCTATAGAAAATTTTAATATAGAAAATTTTCTATAGAAAATTTTAATATAGAAAATTTTCTATCGAAAATTTTAATATAGAAAATTTTCTATAGAAAATTTTAATATCGAAAATTTTCTATAATAAAATTTTCTATAGAAAATTTTAATATCGAAAATTTTTTATAGAAAATTTTAATATCGAAAATTTTCTATAGAAAATTTTAATATTAAAAATTTTCTATAGAAAATTTTAATGTCGAAAATTTTCTACAGAAAATTTTAATATCAAAAATTTTCTATAGAAAATTTTAATATCGAAAATTTTCGATAGAAAATTTTAATATCGAAAATTTTCTATAGAAAATTTTAATATCGAAAATTTTCTATAAAAAATTTTAATATCGAAAATTTTCTATAGAAAATTTATAATCGAAAATTTTCTATAGAAAATTTTAATATCGAAAATTTTCTATAGAAAATTTTAATATCGAAAATTTTCTATAGAAAATTTTAATATCAAAAATTTTCTATAGAAAATTTTAATGTCGAAAATTTTCTATAGAAAATTTTAAAATCGAAAATTTTCTATAGAAAATTTTAATATCGAAAATTTTCTATAGAAAATTTTAATATCGAAGATTTTCTATAGAAAATTTTAATATCGAAAATTTTCTATAGAAAATATTAATATCGAAAATTTCCTGAAGAAACTTGCAATATCGAAAATTTTCTATAGAAACATGTAATATCGAAAATTTTCTATAAAAGATTGTAGTATAGATAATTTTCTATAGAAAATTTTAATGTAGAAAATTTTCTATAGAAAGTTTAATATCGAAAATTTTCTATAGAAAATTTTAATATCAAAAATTTTCTTTAGAAAATTTTTATATCAAAAATTTTCTTTAGAAAATTTTAATATCAAAAATTTCCTTAGAAAATTTTAATATCAAAAATTTCCTTAGAAAATTTTAATATCAAAAATTTTTTTTCGAAAATTTTAATATCGAAAATTTTCTATAGAAAATTTTAATATCGAAAATTTTCTATAGAAAATTTTAATATCGAAAATTTTCTATAGAAAATTCTAATATCGAAAATTTTCTATAGACAAGTTTAACATCGAAAATTTTCTACAGAACATTTTAACATCGAAAATTTTCTACATAACATTTTAATATCGAAAATTTTCTATAGAAGTTGTTAATATCAAAAATTTTCTATAGAAAATTTTAATATCGAAAATTTTTTATAGAAAATTTTAATATCGAAAATTTCCTGAAAAAACTTGTAATATCGAAAATTTTCTATAGAAACTTGTAATATCGAAAATTTTATATAAAAGATTTTAATACAGAAAATTTTTTATAGGAAATTTTAATATCGAAAATTTTCTATAGAAAATTTTAATATCGAAAATTTTCTATAGAAAATTTTAATATCGAAAATTTTCTATAGAAAATTTTAATATAGAAAATTTTCTATAGTAAATTTTAATATCGAAAATTTTCTATAGACAATTTTAATATAGAAAATTTGCTATAGAAAAATTTAATTGAGAAGAGGGTAGGGACCTCAGTTGTGTAGAGTATCTAAGACTCGGTCATGTCATTCATACTTGATGTTTTGTATATTTCAATACTATTTATTAGTGTGTAGTGTAAACGTTGTTTACATGTCAAATGTATGTTGTACTGCGAGTGTTAATTGTAGGAAACAGAAATTATTAAAATTTTAAATTGTCTGTTGAAAAAAAAAATATTTCAAAACAAACAATATTTTTTACTACTACTAAAAATATCCATTATATTTGTACTTGTATTATTTTTGCAAAAAAAAATATTTTTTTTTAAATTCTGTTGAAACAATAGCTGCTATTTACTTAGCCTTTTTTTCTGTTTGCTGACAGGTTTTGTTTCATCTCTGTTGTATGCAAAACCCCATTAATTTAGCTTGAACTTTGTCTGCTGACCAGTAAGTGGGTCAGTAGCGATGATAGCTAAATGATAATTCATCTTTAGTTATCTTTTTGTAATCAGTTACGAGTTTCCATTTAAGTTAGATGCTGCTGCTAAAAAGCTAAGTAGTTTTCTATTAAGCTTTTTTTTCGCAACTTAAGACTTTTTTTTTACTGGAAACCTTATTATTTTAATAAAGCTTCTTTTTAAAATTTGTCCTCAAAAAATTTTAAATGAAAAAGTAGGCCGTAAGGACCGACATTGGTTAATCTCATTAGAATGTAATAAAGACGGTCTTAATACTTTAAATAGAAACAATCAATATTCCCAGACCAACTCATATAGCTTTTGTGAACAAAAAAGGCTTTGGAAACTTTTCAAAACATAAATATTTGTCAAGCTTTTTTGTAAAGCTTTACAAACTTTTTCATATACTGAACTTGTAATTAGGTATTTCGAATATCTCTTGTGCTGGTCTGTCGAAATGTGACTTCTCACATTATGTCAAATTTTTTAAATTTATTAAAATGTTTAAAATTTTGTTATTTATAAACAATTTAATAAACAAAAATATTGAGCCAACTCATTAACAACATATTTTGTTAAAATTTTTTGAAATAAAACCATATCGTTGTTTTTTTTTTCTCAAAAAATTCACCTGCGATTTGTTTATCTTCAAAATAAAATTTTTGTTAATTATTTAAAATTTATTTACATTTTTAAGATTTTTTTTCCTCTGAGCTGGAATGTAAATTAAAATTTATTGTGTCCATAATTTATGTACAAACGATATAACCCTCCTATAACAGATATAACAGACAGGGGGACATGGAACTGGTCATACTCTCAAAGTTATTGTTAATTTCTCATAAATATTTAGTTTTTTTTTCATTTTACGATTGTTTATAAATTTTTTTTCTGTTCATGGCTGGTTTTATGTCGGTTAATTTGTATGTTAATTTGTTATAAGCAACAAAAAACGTTAAGAGCCGATGCTTAGCTTATTTCTTAAAATTGTATAATTTTAATGAGAAAAAAATACTAAAAGATTCTTCTTTGATTTTTGAATATTTGAAAAATTATGTTAATAAAATAATAAAATGTGCTAATAAATCATAGATATTTATGTATTTCTTAAAGTTTATTTATTGGAATTTTAAATTACAGATTTTTTTTGGAATACTAAAACATAGTTTAATTCTAGAGAATTAATAAATATTTGTTAATTTGTTGGCATTGTTAAAAGTTGTTTCACTAACGATTATTCTTTCTTGTTTGTTGAAATTATTAAAGACAGCTTTAAGATGAATTAAATAATTTACAAAAGCTTTAAATGTTAGTTTCAAGAAAAACACTTGGAATAATAAATTTTAAAGAACCAAAAAAAAGCTTTATTAAAGTATAAATGTTTAATTAGTGATAAATAGAGATATGATTCAACAGAATATTAAACTTTGAAAGCTTTTACTCTACGGGACATAAATCAAATAATCGCTATGAATATATTCCAAAAGCTTTTGCTGTTAGCGGTAGTTTGAACTCAATATTAAAATAGACAATTTCTGGTGTCTAACGAAGTTAGTAAACGAATAGGTTTTTACAATATTTCTTAAGAGACTACTAAGCTTTTATGTTTAGTGACTAAATGTAAAGCAAGTGTTTTTAAATAAATTTTATTAAAATTACAAATCTAAGCTTTTAAAACCGAGATTCAAAAACTTAAGTTATAATGAAATATATGAATAATTTGATGAAAGATTTAAAAAATTTAAATACTTTGTGATATCATAAGGGTCTACTTTTAAGTAGATTTTTTCTGATATTAAATTTAATTTATAATTTAAAATTTGGCTTGAAGCTTTTAAAATTGAAAAAAAAGAACAGAAATTGTTTTCTATAAAAAGACAATCAAAAGTTTTAGAATTAAAAACTTTTTGAGAGCTTTTACTTTCCAATTTAATTTGTTATCTTAAAGCTTTTAAAGCCAACAAAAGTTTAAGAAATTTTTAACTTTAAAAGGCAATTAAAGGCTCTGATATTAAATCGCTTTGAGAGCTTTTGAATATTTCATTTAATTTGTTATTTAAAATCTGGCATAATATTTTGAAGCTTTTAAAATAAAAAAGCTTAAAAAATGTTTGTAATAAAAAGCAAACAAAACGGCTTTTGGTATTCAATTTAATTTGTTATTTTAAATCTGGTTTAAGATGTTAAAGCTTTTAAAGCCAAAAAAATTAATAAAAGGGCAATCAAAGCTTTTGCTTTAAAGCAACTGTTCAAAGCTTTTAGTATTCAGTTTAATTTGTTATTTTAAATCTGGCTTAATTTTTTAAAGCTTTTAAAGCCAAAAAAAGCTGGGACTAGTTTTAACTTTAAAAGTCAATTTAAGGCACTGATCTTCAAAATCTTAACTATAAAAAAGCTATCATAAGCTCTTGTATTAAAAAGGCTTTGCAGACGTTTTTAATATACAATTTAATTTGCTTTTTCTTTTAAATCTGACTTACTATTTTAAATCAAAATAAATATACAATTTAAATTGTTTTTTAAAAATCGAATATTTTAAAGCTTTTAAGAAACCTGAGGAATTCTTTAAGGCTCCAAACCATAGAAGAATATATAGAAGGTCGTCAGCTGATCCACTAAAATTTAGTATTCTACTAAATCACACGTACACGAAATGAAAGCTTTTTTGACAAAAAGAAAAGCTTTTTGTACTCAAAATTTTGTTTGAAAAATTACGCGTTATTTTGAATGAAACGCACTGTTCTAAATTGCACACATAAAATGTTATTTTTTTTAAAATATTTTAACATTATTTTGATGTCGAAACACTTTTTATTTTTTACAAACTGAAAATTTTTTATTTTGTTTTCTTTCGACATTCTTTTTTTTGTTTTTGCTTAATTTGTATTGAACAAGTAGGGCTGCAATTTTTGGTATTAAAAAAAATAATGAAATTTAGAATAAAAAATTGTTTATAGATTTTAATTATCCTAAAATCAAGTAAAACTCATTCTATACCTTAAAATATGGATTTCTCAAGAAAATTTCTTAAAATTACGGAGAAAATCTTGAAGAAAATTTTCGTCCCATCATATCATACTTTTTTGTGCAACTGTTTGTATTCATTAAGAAAAGTAAAAGCTCTTTTTAGGCTTACCAATACACTATTACTGATCCGTACTATTGAAAGGTCCCAGGTGTACTTTGACGTTTCGTTGACTTTCTAGGTATTTATTTATTCTATACTCCAAACTTAAAAAGCTTCTCAGAGCTTTTAAAAATTATTTTTTTTTAATATTTAATTTTTTATTTAAAGCTTTATTTAAAGCTTTTAAAACGAAAGCTTTTAAAACGAAAAAAGCTTATTTTTTTAAATTTTACTATAAAAATGCAATCAAAAGCTCCTGTATTAACTTTTTTGAGACATTTTTAATATACAACTTAATTTGTTTTTTAAAACGCTTTAAAAAAACCCGAGAAATTCTTTATTTAAAAAAGGAAATCACAACCTCTTCCCATAAAAAACTTTTGAATTTAATTTTTTATTTAAAATCTGGCTCTATATTTTGAAGCTTTTAGAATTGTACAAATGTCGGATAGCATTTTTTCGGCTTTTAAATTAGTTCTAGTTGGTCTTTACAAAATCGAAAAAAAAATCAATAATCTTTGAATATAAAATCTCTATAAACAGCCTATCAAAAGCTAATACTTCAAAATGCTTCTAATGCTTTTTTAATATACATTTTCGAACAAATTGGTAATTAACTAAAAATCTGACTTGATATTTAGAAGCTTTTACAATAAAAAAGCTATTACTATAAAAAGCTTTTTTTTAAATTCTTGCATAGAAACTATTTAAATGCTTTAAAAGTTTTTTTAATATATGTTTTCAAACATGTTGTTAATTAAAACAACATCTGACTTGATATTTAGAAGCTTTTACAATGAAAAAGCATTTTGTTATAAAGCTTTCTTTTAATATTTTGTTAAATACTTTTTAAAGATTGTACTATATAAATTGATATATATATATATATTTTACAATATAATTACTTTTCATAGCACTTTTCATCAAAAAGCTTTTGAAAACAGTTTTACTATTAGAAGGTATTCTAAAGCTTTTGTAAAAAAAATATGTAAAAACTTTATTTTTTCATGAAACAGTTCGAAACAAAAGTTTAACTACTAAAAAGTTTTTAAAAGCTGTTATTGTTAATTGCTACCGTAAAACTAAAGAAATACACACAAAAAAACTGCTCAAACAGTATTTATTATAGAAATGTTCCAAAAGCTTTGAAATATTGTAACATGTCTTCTGAAAGCTTTTACTACAATTGAACATTTTTGAAATTTGTCTACAGATTGGTTTATAAAACCTTGGATAACCGCAAAAAAAGTAAAAGCTTTCACCACAAAAAGTATTTAAAGGCTCTATTTAAGATATAGTTACTTTAAGCTTTTTTGAAAAATATTAAAAGAACAATTAAAAAGCTTCATCATAGAAGCAATAAATATGTTTTACAGTATTAATGCTTTTTATCGCACTTTTCATCTAAAAGCTATTGGAAAAAAAATTCTTTAAAAACTTTCAATATATTAAATTTCAACATTAAAAAGTTATTAAAATGAAATAGCTTCAAAAGTTTAACTGCTAAAAAGCTTTTAAAAGCTTTTATTGTTAAAACGTACCATAAAACTAAAGAATATATACAAACAAAACTGCTCAAATAGTATTTTCTACAAAAATGTTTCAAAAGCTTTTTGATATTGTAACATTTATTCTTCTTCAAAAATTTTAAACATTTTTTTATAAAGTAGTTTATTAAAGCTTGGTAAACCGAAAAAATGTAAAAGCTTTTACTACAAAAAGTATTTAAGGTTTTATTTAAAGCTTTTTTTTGAAAAATCAAGCGTTTTTGAAAAAAGCTTGATTCAAAGCTTCTTTGAATCTTATTTAAATAATTAAAAAGCATTATCATAAATATTTTTTAGACTAAAACAACTAAAAGAAAACTATTTAGTAAAAAAAATGATCGAAAGCTCTAACGTTTTTCTACAAACTGCTTTTGAAAAGTTTGGTTAACTACAAAAAAGTGAAAGCTATTTATAAACTATTGACATGTCTTTGGACTTAAACAACTAAAAGTAAACAATTTAGTACAAGAAATCTAATATATTTCAAAAGCTCTTTACCCATAAATACTTTTCTCTTTAAGTTTTTACTAAAACAAACTTTGAAAAATATAAAATATAATATATAATCTTTATTAAAAGTTTTGTAAAGTTTAAAAGATTTAAAGCTTCAAAATAACTTCAAAAATACTGTTAATACAAAAAGCTTTTAAAATATAAAGCACTTAGAAAGTTCTTGTTGCAAAACTGTTCAGAAAAAATTATTAAAACTAAAAAACTTTTGTTTGAAACCTTTAAAATCTTTTGCAATTTAATCTTTTAAAAATTATAAGCTTTTTAAAGTCTTTTAAATTAAAAACTTTTTATATAAAATAATAATAAAATTTTGTCTTTATATATAAGTAAAGATTTCTAAAGATGGAGTAAAAGCTTCTAATTTTACATCAAAAATCATTAGAAAGCTTTGACTATTTAATGAAAACGTTTTACTACCAACAAAATTTTAATGGTTTTTTTATTCATATTCTACTTTTGGAAAGTCTTATGATTTTACTCTAATAAAAGCTTTTTAATTCTGTTTTCAAAACTTCTGTTTTTAAAAGTTTTATATATTAAAATAGCTTTCCTATGGTATTTTGAAATCAATCATAAAACCAAAGTTTTTACTAGAAACAGAAAGATTTGAAAGGCTTTTTGAAAATAAAAATTGTTTTGTCTAAAGCTTTTGAGAAACAAACATAAAGATTAAAAAAGCTTTTGTATAATAAAAAAAAAACATTTTTAATTAAAATGGAAAGATTTAGAATCTTAGATCTTTTGTACAAATTTTTTTACCATTAAGTTTTTAAATACGAAAAGCTTTAACAATTGAAACTTTTCTATTATACACAAAATAGTTGTTATTTTAAAAGCTAATCAAACTATAACAATTTGAGAATATTGAAATGTTTGTACCTATACTTTTAGCCAAGACTATTCATATATTAAAAGCTCATAAAGTAATTATTTAAAAACTAATATTCTTCAACAATGCTTTTCACTAAAAACTTTCATCTTATTTTAAAAACAATCTCTGGCATGATAAATATGATATTCACACTAATATATCAGAAATACTTAACTTACTCGATCACCTAAGTCACACTTAAGTTCCAAAGAGCTTTTTAAGGAACGGTCGACACTGACTAACGACAGACATCATTATTAAGGTATGTTGCAAAAACAAAAAAAAAACTAAAGAAATCTTAACAGACGACTTTACTTTTGACTTGCTTAAGATCATAGATAGATCATTATGAAAAGCTCTACAAAAAGAAAACCCTAAGCAATTCATACAAATAATCAAGGAAAATGGAAAAATAAAAAAAGTTAAAGAAATTTCTTAGTTTTAAGAAAATAAGTAAGAAAATGAAAGACAGACGGCCATACATTTCTAACACCATAATAATAACGAAAAAATATCTCATCATTTGTTAGCCAAGTGGAAGAAGAAAAAAAAAACGGAGTTATCTGTATGTGCAGGTGCAAAGATGCCATAACTTAGTTAACCCTCAAAAGTATTTCTAACACTAACTATGCCATCCATCAAAAGGTACTTTTTTCTTCTTTTTCATTTCATTTCTTAAGCTTTTCTTACACATTTCATCCATAATTATCAGCATGAGTACTTAGAATCTTATATAGTGGCATTGGAAGCAAACAAAAAAAAAAAAACTTAATCTGAAAGCAAGATAAATTGTTGGCTGCTTTTGAAAACGGATACCCTTTCATCTTAGCAATTAAATCTCGTTTTCTAAGCTACATTTTTCTTCCTCTAATTTTTTTCTTCCACTTTTTGTTTGTGGTGCTTCCATTATTAAGTGTTCTAAGAATTTTAACAATGCATTTTGCAGTTTTTGCTGAACTTTCAGTTCAACACATAATTATTAGATAAGTAGATAAAAGAAATTGATTTCGAGAAAAAAAAAAAATAAAAAAACATAATTACATTAGAAATTATAAATTTTCTTTTATTTAATGAAATAAGCTATTAAGCGGAAAATTATTGAATTAGAAAATTGTTTTGTAATTAGTTAGCAGGGAGGAGAAGTAGATAGTAGATCTTTCAGTGGTAAAACAATTAAGCTTTTAGTCTAATTGAGTATGAGTCATTACTAGAAAACTACGCTATTCTAATCCAATATCAATGATTGAAACTTCTCTAACGATTACTCCGACTCTTGAAGATTTTGCCACATACAGACCGACGATTGAAGATTTTTCTGTATAAACCATCCACGATTGGAGATTTTACTGTATAAACCATCCACGATTGAAGATTTTTCTGTATAAGCCATCCACGATTGAAGATTTTACTGTATAAGCCATCCACGATTGAAGATCTTTCTGTATAAACCATCCACGATTGGAGATTTTACTGTATAAACCATCCACGATTAAAGATTTTTCTGTATAAACCATCCACGATTGAAGATTTTTCTGTATAAACCATCCACGTTTGAAGATTTTTCTTTGTAAACTATCCACAATTAAAGATTTTTCTGTATAAACCATCCACGATTGAAGATTTTTCTATATTAACCATCCACGATTGAAGATTTTTCTGTATAAACCATCAACGATTGAAGATTTTTCTATATAAACCATTCACGATTGAAGATTTTTCTATATAAACCATCCACGATTAAAGATTTTTCTGTATAAACCATCCACGATTGAAGATTTTTCTATATAAACCATCCACGATTAAAGACTTTTCGATTAAAGATTTTTCTATATAAACCATTCACGATTGAAGATTTTTCTATATAAACCATCCACGATTAAAGATTTTTCTGTATAAACCATCCACGATTGAAGATTTTTCTATATAAACCATCCACGATTAAAGACTTTTCGATTAAAGATTTTTCTATATAAACCATCCACGATTGAAGACTTTTCTATATAAAGACGCACGATTGAATATTTTTCTATATAAACCATCCACGATTGAAGACTTTTCTATATAAAGACGCACGATTGAATATTTTTCTATATAAACCATCCACGATTGAAGACTTTTCTATATAAAGACGCACGATTGAATATTTTTCTATATAAACCATCCACGATTGAAGACTTTTCTATATAAAGACGCACGATTGAATATTTTTCTATATAAACCATCCACGATTGAAGACTTTTCTATATAAAGACGCACGATTGAATATTTTTCTATATAAACCATCCACGATTGAAGACTTTTCTATATAAAGACGCACGATTGAATATTTTTCTATATAAACCATCCACGATTGAAGCCTTTTCTATATAAAGACGCACGATTGAATATTTTTCTATATAAACCATCCACGATTGAAGACTTTTCTATATAAAGACGTACGATTGAATATTTTTCTATATAAACCATCCACGATTGAATATTTTTCTATATAAACCATCCATGATTGAAGATTTTTCTATATAAAGACCCACGATTGAAGATTTTTCTATATAAAGACCCACGATTATAAAGATCAATGATTAAAGATTTTTCTATATAAAGACCCACGATTTAATATCTTTCTATATAAAGACACACAATTGAAGATTTTTTTATATAAAGAACCACGATTGAAGATTTTTCTTATATAAAGACCCACGATTGAAGATTTTTCTATATAAAGACCAAAGATTGAAGATTTTTCTATATAAAGACCAACGATTGAAGATTTTTCTATATAAAAACCCACGATTAAAATTTTTCTATATAAAGACCCACAATTGAAGATTTTTCTATGTAAAGACCCAAGATTGAAGATTTTTTTATATAAAGACCCACGATTGAAGATTTTTCTATATAAAGACCCACGATTGAAGATTTTTTTATATAAAAACCCACGTTTAAAGATTTTCTATGTAAAAACCCGCGATTGAAGATTTTTCTATATAAAGACCCGCGATTGAAGATTTTTCTATATAAAGACCCACGATTGAAATTTTTCTATATAAAGACCCACAATTGAAATTTTTTCTGTATAAAGATCCACAATTGAAATTTTTTCTATATAAAGACCCACGATTGAAATTTTTCTATACAAAGACCCACGATTGAAGATTTTTCTATATAAAGACCCACGATTAAAGATTTTTTATATAAAGACCCAGGATTATAAAGATCAATGATTGAATATTTTTCTATATAAACCCCCACTATTGAATATTTTTCTACATAAAGACCCACTATTAAAGATTTTTTATATAAAGACCCAGGATTATAAAGATCAATGATTGAATATTTTTCTATATAAACCCCCACTATTGAATATTTTTCTATATAAAGACCCACGATTGAATATTTTTCTATATAAAGACCCACGATTGAATATTTTTCTATATAAAGACCCACGATTGAATATTTTTCTATATAAAGACCCACGATTGAATATTTTTCTATATAAAGACCCACTATTGAAGATTTTCTTTATATAAAGACCCACGATTGAAAATTTTTCTATATAAAGACCCACTATTGAAGATTTTTCTAAATAAAGACCCACGATTGAAGATTTTTCTATATAAAGACCCACGATTGAAGATTTTTCTATATGAAGACCCACGATTGAATATTTTTCTATATAAAGACCCACGATTGAATATCTTTCTATATAAAGACCCACGGTTGAAGATTTTTCTTATATAAAGACCCACGATTGAAGATTTTTCTGTATAAAGACCCACGATTGAAATTTTTTCTATATAAAGACCCCCGATTGAAATTTTTTCTATATAAAGACCCACGATTGAATTTTTTCTATATAAAGACCCACGATTGAAATTTTTCCTTTATGAAGACCTGCGATTGATTTTTTTTATATAAATACACACTATTGAAGATTTTTCTAAATAAAGACACGCGATTAAAGATTTTCTTAAATAAAGACCCACGATTCAAGATTTTTCTATATAAAGACCCAGGATTGAAGTTTTTCTAAATAAAGACCCACGATTCAAGATTTTTCTATATAAGGACCCAGGATTGAAAATTTTTCTAAATAAAGACCCACGATTCAAGATTTTTCTATATAAAGGCCCAGGATTGAAGATTTTTTTAAATAAAGACCCACGATTCAAGATTTTTCTATATAAAGACCCAGGATTGAAGTTTTTCTAAATAAAGACCCACGATTCAAGATTTTTCTATATAAGGACCCAGGATTGAAGATTTTTCTAAATAAAGACCCACGATTCAAGATTTTTCTATATAAAGGCCCAGGATTGAAGATTTTTCTAAATAAAGACCCACGATTCAAGATTTTTCTATATAAAGACCCACGATTGAAGACTTTTCTATATAAAGACCCACGTTTGAAGATTTTTCTATATAAAGACCTACGATTGAAGATTCTTCTATATAAAGTCCCACGGTTGAAGATTTTTATATATAAAGACCCACGATTAAAGATTTCTTTATATAAAGGATTGAGGATTTTTTTCAATATAAAGACCCACGATTAAAGATTTCTTTATATAAAGGATTGAGGATTTTTTCAATATAAAGACCCACGATTGAAGTTTTTTCTATATAAAGACCCACGATTAATATTTTTTCTTTATATAAAGACATACGATTGAAATTACTTCTATTACCCCTTACTTTGAGGTCGTAATACAGCTGCTTAAATGCCATCAAGATAAGTCAGATGAAGGCTATTGAATATTCAAGACAATTAATCGTAGATTATATTCTTGCGATGACATTTGCCCAAAATGTGCAGAAAAGCCCGGGAAAGGTATTTTAAAAAATTTAACAATAGGACAAGTTTTTTTTTTTTGTAAATATTCAAAGTTTACAAATAATTTTTGAAATAATTTGTTAAAAATTCAGCTTTTAACAAATCCCCATAAATCTTCAAAAACTTCTAACCTGTTCTTAAGAAGACAGATATTTTTT
Source organism: Stomorhina lunata (assembly GCA_933228675.1). Lineage (NCBI taxonomy): Eukaryota > Metazoa > Arthropoda > Insecta > Diptera > Rhiniidae > Stomorhina > Stomorhina lunata. The sequence goes on along the minus strand of OW121741.1, from coordinate 25,701,060 downwards.
GTGGCTTAATACTTAAATATTGTTTAATATTTTAGTTTCCACTTTGTGTGTAACAAAATCCTCTTAACAATATTCTACCAAAAAACTTATGTTCCGAAAAAAAAACTCAGGTATTGAATTTTAATGATTTTATATTCTTGATAACCTTTATAGATCAAAGTTGGTTTCGCTATGAAAAACTTTGAGACCAAAACATACAAACATGAATCCAAGTTCCAAACACCAAAATAATGTAATACTTGTAATACTTTAAAAAAAGAGTCGAACAAAAATCTCAAATCTGACCAAAATACCACAAATAACAAAATAACACTATAACCCAAAATAATGAAGAAAAAAACTAAAAACTAAGAAAAAATAAAAGCTTAATAAACAAAAAAGGAATATGATGAAGAAAAAAACTAAAATGCATTGTTTGATTTTTTTAGAAACAAAAAATTTTAGTTTTTTCCATATAATGTTTATGAATGTCTGTTATGGGTAGACAACCAGTCTATCTAACTTTGGCTAAGATATTTGCTTGTGTCTTTCGGTTGTCTGTAATTTGGCTCTTTTTTTGTCTTATTTTTGGCAGTTGATTTGGTAAATATGAAAAACTCAAAACTCCTATGAGGTAATTTTGCTGAAAACAAGTTGGGGAAATAGTGTGACGGTGGTAGAAGAGATCTTGAGGGGCCCTACTGTTACACAAACTCAGAAATTTTTCAATATAAAGACCCACGATTTACAATTTTTCTATATAAAGACCCACGATTGACAATTTTTCTATATAAAGACCCACGATTTACAATTTTTCTATATAAAGACCCACGATTGACAATTTTTCTATATAAAGACCCACGATTAACAATTTGTCTATATAAAGACCCACGATTGACAATTTTTCTATATAAAGACCCACGATTAACAATTTGTCTATATAAAGACCCACGATTGACAATTTTTCTATATAAAGACCCACGATTAAAAATTTTTCTATATAAAGACCCACGATTAAAAATTTTTCTATATAAAGACCCACGATTAACTATTTTTTATATTAAGACCCACGATTGACAATTTTTCTATATAAAGACCCACGATTAACAATTTGTCTATATAAAGACCCACGATTAACAATTTGTCTATATAAAGACCCACGATTGACAATTTTTCTATATAAAACCCACGATTAACAATTTGTCTATATAAAGACCCACGATTGACATTTTTTTTATATAAAGACCCACGATTAACTATTTTTTATATAAAGACCCACGATTGACAATTTTTCTATATAAAGACCCACGATTAACAATTTTTCTATATAAAGACCCACGATTGACAATTTTTCTATATAAAGACCCACGATTAACAATTTTTCTATATAAAGACCCACGATTGACAATTTTTCTATATAAAGACCCACGATTAACAATTTTTCTATATAAAGACCCACGATTGACAATTTTTCTATATAAAGACCCACGATTAACAATTTTTCTATATAAAGACCCACGATTGACAATTTTTCTATATAAAAACCCACGATTGACAATTTTTCTATATGAAGACCCATGATTGGCAATTTTTTTATATAAAGACCCACGATTGACAATTTTTCTCTATATAAAGACCCATGATTGACAATTTTTCTATATAAAGACCCACGATTGACAATTTTTCTCTATATAAAGACCCACGATTGACAATTTTTCTCTATATAAAGACCCACGATTGACAATTTTTCTATATAAAGACCCACGATTGACAATTTTTCTCTATATAAAGATACACGATAGACAATTTTTCTCTATATAAAGACCCACGATTGACAATTTTTCTCTATATAAAGACCCACGATTGACAATTTTTCTCTATATAAAGACCCACGATTGACAATTTTGCTCTATATAAAGACCCACGATTGACAATTTTTCTCTATATAAAGACCCACGATTGACAATTTTTCTATATAAAGACCCACGATTGACAATTTTTCTCTATATAAAGACCCACGATTGACAATTTTTCTCTATATAAAGACCCACGATTGACAAATTTTCTCTATATAAAGACCCACGATTGACAATTTTTCTATATAAAGACCCACGATTGACAATTTTTCTCTATATAAAGACCCACGATTGACAATTTTTCTATATAAAGACCCACGATTGACAATTTTTCTATATAAAGACCCGTTATTGAAATTTTTCTATATAAAGATCCATTATTGAAGTTTTTCTATATAAAGACCCACGATTGACATTTTTGTATATAAAGACCCACGATTGACAATTTTTCTATATAAAGACCCACGATTGACAATTTTTCTATATAAAGACCCACGATTGACAATTTTCCTATATAAAGACCCACGATTGACAATTTTTCTATATAAAGACCTACGATTGACATTTTTTCTATATAAAGACCCATGATTGAGAATTTTTCTATATAAAGACCCAGTATTGAAGATTTTTCTATATAAAGACCCACTATTGAAGATTTTTCTATATAAGGACCCACGATTGCCAATTTCTCTATAGAAAGACCCACGATTGACAATTTTTGTATATAAAGACCCACGATTGCCAATTTCTCTATAGAAAGACCCACGATTGACAATTTTTGTATATAAAGACCCACGATTGACAATTTTTCTATATAAAGACCTACGGTTGACAATTTTTCTATATAAAGACCCACGATTGAGATTTTTTCTATATAAAGACCCACTATTGAAGATTTTTCTATATAAAGACCCACTATTGAAGATTTTTCTATATAAGGACCCACGATTGACAATTTCTCTATAGAAAGACCCACGATTGACAGTGTTTCTATATAAAGACCTACGATTGACAATTTTTCTATATAAAGACCCGCGATTTTGACTTGTATGCCTAAAGGTGGGTCCTAGATCAATAATTCCATGAGTTACATACCTCAGCACAAACTTATAATAACCTACCATTCTGTGGTGTTGTAGGGCATCAAAAGTCTAGTATTGGTAAATAAAGAAAATGTTGATTTGTTCATATTTATTGTCAATTGTTATTTACTCATATAATAATTTTTTATTTATTTATAAATTTTTTTCTTCGCTCATTTAAACGTTCAACATTTTGTCTAGGTTTAGATGGTTTCTTTAGTTTTTTGCTAGAAATTCAATTTTTTTTTCTTCTTCTCGATATTTTGAGTGTTATGGAAGTTCATGACTTACCTACCAGCTGAGTCTGAACAAGAAAAACTAAAAATCAACCACCTCTAAGATTTTTGGTTTCTTATGATTTTGAATATATTTTTGTTCAATATTTCTTTGTTTAAAGTTGCATATGAAAAGATTTGTTTAACGAATTTTTTGTCGGATTTGTTTTTTTATCAATGAGTTGGTGGTTTATTAAATTGAATTGCATTATTTGGTAAATCTGGCTTTAAAAGCTGAAAATAAAACAATATAAATACAAATAGTTGTTAATTTAATATTATGTAACTTTTTTTTTTCGATGAAGGTCAATTTATGGCGGCGGGTCTAGATTTAATAGTATTTGATTTAGACAAAATTGTTTAAAGAGGAAATTTTTTTGCTATGGCAAATTTTTCTGGAAAATATAGAGAATTTTTAAATGACATTTCAGCTTTAAGCCTTTTGTTTTAGTTATCATAATTTAAAATCTTTTAAGAGATCACCTGGGGTTTTAAGTTAAATTTATATAACTTTGTGTCATTTCCCAAATCTCTATTTAATTTATTTATTGATCTTCATATTTTTCTGCTCTTATCCCTTTCCCTTAGTTTTTTCTTTATACCTTCAATATAAATATTATTTTATGTTCATATCATTATACTCATATTTCATATTTTCTACATGATCATAAGACATTTACCGCACACGCAGCATAATTTTTTTTTGTTCTTTTTTTTCTAAAAATTTATTTATATTCTAAAATATTTCCCTCCTCAGACTTTTGCATTTAGATTTTTTTTCTAGAGATTTTCATGATGTGTGTGTGTTTTGAAATAAATAAATAAACCATGATGCGTCCAAGTATTCCTGGTAATTTAAATGTCTGTCCCTTTGGCTTGTTCTCTTTATTCTACTATACACGTAAACCCTTAACAAAAATCAAAGGCATTTTAAACAACTAAGAAAGTTCTATTGTAGATCAAAACCGACCCTATGAAACCCTACAAAACACAGTGAGCTAAAAATTAGGGAAATAATGAAAGAACTTTTAAACCGACAGCTCGAATATAAAGAAATTTCACATGACTAACGAGGAGTAGTATTCGAGCTTAAGTTTAGAACTTGGAGTCTGTGGACTTATTAGGAGAGGAGATAATGCCCTCAAAGTAGGACACCTCGGGTTTTTTTTTTGAAAATTAACAAGTAGGAAAGTGCTATAGTCGGTCAGGCCCGACCACACGATACCCTTCACCACTAAGGTCAAAGGTGTTATTTTTCCTGTATAAAGACAAATAATTGCTAAATTTTGCCATTATACAAACATTTTCTCAAAACTTATATACTTAAGCTGTTTCTGTCATTCGGACTAATATGAGAGCTAGGGTCAAATGTGGACCGATTATATCGAAGTTTGGCAAATTGATTATAGTTTTTACAAAAATTACGTATGCAAAAAATCAACTCAAAATTCTTATTATCTTCAGATTTACGAGCGTTTTAGTGATTTTTCACTCATTTAGTACGTTTTGACAGAAGAGTTTGTATGGGAGCTATGATCAAATGTGGACCGATTTCAACAAAATTTGGTACAGTGATTTTAGTTTACATAATCAGTATCAGTTTTAAATTTCATGAAAAATATTGATATTTGTGGCCCAAATATCAATTCCGCTAAGTACGACCTATGGGAGGTACCATAAATACTGGACCGATTTCGACGAATTTCAACAGTCATGGTTCCACTATCAAAAAAATTATCTGTGTCAAATTTCATCAAATTATTTTTAGAATTGCAACCTGTACTTTGATTACATGGTTTACACGGGGATCCAATTTTTCTATATAAAGACCCACGATTGAAAATTTTTCTATATAAAGACCCACGATTAAAAATTTTTCTATATAAAGACCCACGATTGAAAATTTTTCTATATAAAGACCCACGATTGAAAATTTTTCTATATAAAGACCCACGATTAAAAATTTTTCTATATAAAGACCCACGATTGAAAATTTTTCTATATAAAGACCCACGATTGAAAATTTTTCTATATAAAGACCCACGATTAAAAATTTTTCTATATAAAGACCCACGATTGAAAATTTTTCTATATAAAGACCCAGGATTGAAAATTTTTCTATATAAAGACCCACGATTGAAAATTTTTCTATATAAAGACCCACGATTGAAAATTTTTCTATATAAAGACCCACGATTGAAAATTTTTCTATATAAAGACCCACTATTGAAAATTTTTCTATATAAAGACCCACGATTGAAAATTTTTCTATATAAATACCCACGATTGACAATTTTTCTATATAAAGACCCACGATTGAAAATTTTTCTATATAAAGACCCACGATTGAAAATTTTTCTATATAAAGACCCACGATTGAAAATTTTTCTATATAAAGACCCACGACTGAACATTTTTCTATATAAAGACCCACGATTGAAAATTTTTCTATATAAAGACCCACGACTGAAAATTTTTCTATATAAAGACCCACGATTGAAAATTTTTCTATATAAAGACCCACGATTGAAAATGTTTTTATATAAAGACCCACGATTGAAAATTTTTCTATATAAAGACCCACGATTGACAATTTTTGTATATAAAGACCCGCGATTGAAAATTTTTCTATATAAAGACCCACGATTGAAGGTTTTTCTATATAAAGACCCAAGATTGACAATTTTTCTATATAAAGACCCCCGATTGACAATTTTTCTATATAAAGTCCCACGATTGACAACTTTTCTATAACAAGACCCACGATTGACAATTTTTCTATATAAAGACCCCCGATAGACAATTTTTCTATATAAAGTCCCACGATTGACAATTTTTCTAAATAAAGACCCCGGTTGACAATTTTTCTATATAAAGACCCACGAATGACAATTTTTTTATATAAAGAACCACGATTGAAAATTTTTCTATATAAAGACCCACGATTGAAGGTTTTTCTATATAAAGACCCACGATTGAAGGTTTTTCTATATAAAGACCCAAGATTGACAATTTTTCTATATAAAGACCCACGATTGACAATTTTTCTATATAAAGACCCACGATTGAAGGTTTTTCTATATAAAGACCCAAGATTGACAATTTTTCTATATAAAGGCCCACGATTGACAACTTTTCTATATAAAGACCCACGATTGACAATTTTTCTATACAAAGACCCACGATTGACAATTTTTCTATATAAAGACCCACGATTGAAGGTTTTTCTATATAAAGACCCAAGATTGACAATTTTTCTATATAAAGACCCACGATTGACAATTTTTCTATATAAAGACCCACGATTGACAATTTTTATATATAAAGACCCACGATTGACAATTTTTCTACTGTACTTTGATTACATGGTTTACACGGGGATGCAGCCAGTTAGACGGATGGACTGACATCGCTAAATGAACTCAGAGAGTGATTCTAAGCCTATTTGTATACTAAAAGGTGGATCAAAATAAAATATTTCTATGCGTTACATACATCAGAACAAACTTATAATACACTTTCCACCTATGGTTGTGCAGGGTATAAAAACGATGCAACTGTCATATTTTTGAGCTGATATAAAATATTTGTATATTTCAGAAATCTGCTAGCTAAGGCCTTTAATAAACATTTCTACACATATAATTTATCACCAACAGTTTATGAGATATTGAGCTTTGAGCAAAAAAATCAACTTTTTAAAAACTTAGGCCTATGGTCTATAATTTTATTTCATCTCGAAGCTAAAGCCTATGTCCAATCGTAGGTCTTTATATAGATGAGATGTCCAATCGTTCGTCTATATTGGCTATATGTCCAATCGAAGGGTTTATATAGAAGAGATGTCCAATCGTTCGACTATATAGACTATATGTCCAATCGTAGGTCTTTATATAGATGAGATGTCCAATCGTTCGACTATATAGACTATATGTCCAATCGTAGGTCTTTATATAGAAGAGATGTAAAATCGTTCGACTTTATAGACTATATCTAGAATTGTAGGTCTTTATATAGAAGAGATGTAAAATCGTTCGACTATATAGACTATATCTCCAATTGTAGGTCTTTATATAGAAGATATGTTAAATCGTTCGACTATATAGACTATATATCCAATCATAGTTCTTTATATAGAAGAGATATCCAATCGTTCGACTATACAGACTATATGTCCAATCGTAGGTCTTTATATAGAAGAGATGTCCAATCTTTCAACTATATAGACTCCAATTCTAGGTCTTTATAGGTCAATGTAGGTCTTTATATAGAAGAGATATAAAATCGTTCGACTATATAGACTATATCTCCAATTGTAGGTCTTTATATAGAAGGGATGTTAAATCGTTCGAATATATAGACTATACGTCCAATCTTAGGTATTTGTATAGAAAAGATATCCCACCGTTCGACTATATAGAAATAATAGAGTTTCATCAAATTATCTTTAATCCGTAACGATTAAAATTTAGAAGCAAGATTAAAAATCTTACAAAATATATATTGACGATCTACATTTTGATTATAACTGTAATATTATAAAATATATATCTACGATCAAAATTTTGATTATATAAGGAGCCACAACTAGAATTTTGATTATATAGAAAGCCACGATTATAATTTTAATTATATATGAAGCCACGATTAAAATTTTAGTTGTAATGGGTGTTTTTTTTAGAGGCATAGAACTTCGAATTGAAATAAAACACAAGAAAATCGTTTTAATGTCCATCAATTTGGCTTTATTGGAAGGATAATTTTATGCCATTAATGTTTAAATATGATTTCGGGCATGTGGCCGCCGCGGCTGGATCGAAGAAACAATTGCCGCTGTAGAGCAAAGTGTTGAAGAGGACCCGAATGAATCGATTCGCCACCGTGCACAGCAATTGGAGCTTTGTCCATCAACTTTATGGAAGATTTTGCGCAAAGATCTTGGCTTGCGACTTAACAAGATCCAGCTTGTGCAAGAATTAAAGCCGCGAGACCATGCAATGCGTCGTGATTTTGGTGTGTAAACGATCCATGGTTAACCGAATTAATTGCTCTGATGGACGATTATGTCGACCATAAAATGGACGGAGCTTGCGGTAAACTTCGCGAACTGAACCATTATTTTCGAAATAAATTTGCACGATTTGCAAGCGTTGTTCTTTTGTCAACCTGTTCATGATGAAATGGCAAACCAAACTAAATATTGATCACTTGACAGCTGACAAAATAGCCGTCAGTTAAAAAAGTGATTCCAACTTAAAGTTCTATACCTCAATAAAAAACACCGACTATAAAGAACAACGATTAGGATCTAAATTATATTCGGAGTCAAGATTGAAATTTTTGATTTATATATGCACGATTCATATTGTGATTACATATAGAGCCAAGATAAAATATTCTACAGAATATAGATTACAATTTGAATTATATAGTGAGAAATTGTGATTGCATACATGGTCATTTTGATTATATAAAGAGTCACGATTAGAATTTTGATTATAAAGAAACACAATTAAAAATGCTACAAAATATAGATCCACGATTGAAATTAAGATTACATAAAGGTCAACGATTGACATTTTAATTAAATATGGAGCCACTATTGAAATTTCGATTGTACATCATCACAAACTTTTTTATAACCTTCCCACCTTTACCGGTGTAGGGTATACATATGTAGTAGTACCTATACAAAAATTAACATACAACGCATTAAAAGCAAAAAATATGAAAATAATAAATAAAGTAAAAGTGTATAAAAATAACAAGAAAACCAGAATGTAGGATTTTTATTTCACTTTTTTTTTGAGCTCGCATTTGATTTCTTCTAAATCAAATCCTCCTTGGCATAATATGACCAAAATAAATAATATTGAAGTAGAAAGAAAATGATGTAAAAAACCTGAGGTTGGTTAGAGAATGATTGGTGGTGTTCTAGAATCGAGAGTATAAATTTACTTATGAGGTGAAGGCAGATTTTTTTAAGGAATTGGTTTTTGAATATTTGGAACAAGGTAACATGTGGGACTGTATATATATAAATGTTAATAAATAGATATTCAATTACAAATTTTACTATATGTAGAGGCACGAATAAAAATTTGACTACGTATGGACTCACGATTAAAAATTGATCTAATGGGTGTTTTTTTTTAGAGGTATAGAACTTCGAATTGAAATAAAACACAAGAAAATCGTATAAATGTCCATCAATTTGGCTTTGTTGGAAGGATAACTTTATGCCATTAATATTTAAATATGATTTCGGGCATGTGGCCGCCGCGGCTGGCTCGAATAAAGCCAATTCTACAGGTCCAATTTTCAACTACTTTTTCGAGCATATGGGGCCGTATGTTGGCAATAACGCCACGAATGTTGGATTCCAAGTCCCCTAACGTTTCTGGTTTGTTGGCGTAGACGAGCGACTTCACATATCCCCAAAGAAAATAATCCAGTGGTGTCAAATCGCACGATCTTGGTGGCTAATTGACAGGTCCATTCCGCGAAATTATGCGCTCATCGAATGTTTCCTTCAATAAATCAATTGTGACGTGAGCTGTGTGGCATGTAGCGCCGTCTTGTTGGAACCACAACTCATCCACATTCATGCTATCCAATTGGGGAACAAAATAATCGGTTATCATGGCTCTATACCGGTCTCCATTTATGGTAACTGACTCTCCAGCATCATTTCGGAAGAAGTATGGCCCAATGACTCCACCAGCCTATAGAGCACACCAAACAGTCAGTTTTTGTGGATGTAATGGCGTCTCAAGGGTCTCATGTGGACTCTCTTCACTCCAAATGCGGCAATTTTGCTTGTTGACTTAGCCATTCAACCAAAAATGAGCCTCATCACTGAACAAAATTTTGCGATGAAAATCAGCATCGAGATCAATCTCATTTTCGGCCCATACACCAAAATCACGACGTATTGCATAGTCTCGCGGCTTTAATTCTTGCACAAGCTAGATCTTGTAAGGTCGCAAGCCAAGATCTTTGCGCAAAATCTTCCATAAAGTTGATGGACAAAGCTCCAATTGCTGTGCACGGTGGCGAATCGATTCATTCGGGTCCTCTTCAACACTTTGCTCTACAGCGGCAATTGTTTCTTCGGTGCGCACTGTTCGACGTCGCTGCGGATGCGTATTATCACATAGAGTAAACGTATTGCGAAAACGATCCATGGTTAACCGAATTAATTGCTCTGATGGACGATTATGTCGACCATAAAATGGACGGAGCTTGCGGTAAACTTCGCGAACTGAACCATTATTTTCGAAATAAATTTGCACGATTTGCAAGCGTTGTTCTTTTGTCAACCTGTTCATGATGAAATGGCAAATCAAACTAGATATTAATCACTTGACAGCTGACAAAATGGCCGCCAGTTAAAAAAGTGATGCCAACTTAAAGTTCTATACCTCAATAAAAAACACCCGATACATATAGATAAATCGCTGAAAATTTTACTACACATAAAGAAACGCCATTGTATAGTAGGTTAGTCATCCGTCTAGCGTACCAGATGTTCCAAGTTCGATCCCTAGCCAGACCCTAGTAAAAATAGTGCATATATTTTATACACTATTTTTCTTTGAAATTGTATACAGATTAACAACTAAAGAAAACACTATACCTGCATTTACACATGAAATAATAAAAATAATGAATAATAAAATAGTGTATACTTTTTATACACTATTTTTCTTTGAAGTTATATTCAGAGAGACAACTAACTTGAACAACGCAACCTATACTTACAGAATGATTAAAAAAACTTCGAACATGAAATCATAAACTATTGCTTTAATCGATCTTTTAAATCAAATTTTTACCACATATAGAATCAGTTATGCAGATTCTTAAAGGTGTACTTGCGTATACACTATTATTTTATTAAGGGGACTACATACTGCCTTACGATAGAAATTTTGATAAATTGTAGAAACATACTTCAAAATGTACCGCTCGGTTCTCCTATTTTGCAGTCTTTAAGATCTTATTACCGAGGGTATCATTGTGGATAAATTTGAGTCCACCGGTTCAGTTAACGATCGCTTAACACCCGTACTTTGACGAAACGTACTATCTGCCGAAAATATAGAACTCGAACTTTTATACCCCAAAGATTGGTGAATTTTGGACATGGTTTGGGCCTGCACTCTTACAAAATTTAACTTATCTTGGAACTAAGTGTATATACCATTAATGACGTGTACTTAGTACTGAGACTGAAGCAGAATAAAGTTTGTTTTCATCGACAAATTATCTTCATCTATTAGGCCAATTTGTGGAATAATAAGTGTTGAAATTAAAACGATACATAACAGTTTCATCTTTATATCTTCTTTACTTTCCGAGTTAAAAGAAAACATTCCGTTAACCCATTTCATATTTTTCACAAACATACATTTCATGTGCGCGAGTGTGTGCCTTAGCTTTCTCTCATTGGATAATCGTCTCCATTAGATGTTTCCGAATTAGAATAAAAGCGGTATACTCTCTTTTTTTATGGTACTTTTCAAAACGACCATACGGCAAATCAATGTATGGAAGTGGGACATTATTATATTATAGAGTCATTGGTCCTACAGATCATGATATTTAATTGAAATCATTAAATGCATTTATCTCGAAACACCTTTTTTGAGTTATGCCACTATTCATGTAAGTGAGCGCTATTGTTTCAGTAATATTTAAATTTTCGAAGAGCAAACTTTTAATTTTCGAGAGCAAACTTGGCGAGATCGCCTACTTTGCGAGACGACATAATAGTGGTCATGCTATATAAATAATGTAACAGATGGTGTTCCATACCAATGTCCATACGAAAAGTGGCTTCAGAATCTCGGTTAAATGTAATCTTTTAGAAAGCTTAATATAACCCGGAAACATCCATAACCGACATTAAGTAATAATTTTCTTTAGAATTTATTCGATTTCATTCGATTTATCGAAAAACAAAATTCGGTTGACTAAATTTTGCCATATTCAAGCGATAAGTCTATTCAAAAAGGTCTATGTTGTTTATATATCGCATCCTAAGTACAACACAACTCAAAATTTTTCAAAACTGACTTTTATCGATAAATTAATTCAGAGTACACATCTCTAACTGCTGCAAAAATGTCATTCACATGACTAACTTCTTTAACTGAAAAATACAGTTATGTCTATGTATACCCTTTACCACCAAAGGTTGAAAGGGTATTATAAGTTTGTGCTGATGTATGTAACGCATAGAAATATTTGTCTTAGATCCACCTTTAGTATACCAATAGGTTTAGAATCACTTCCTGAGTCGATTTAGCGATGTCAGTCCGTCCGGCTGGCTGGCTGGACCCCCATGTAAACTTTGTAAACAAACTACAGGTCGCAATTCTAAAGATAATTTGATGAAACTTGGAACAGATAATTTTTTTTAATAATGGGACCATGGCTATTGAAATTCCTTAAAATCGGTCCATTATTTATGGTACCTCCCATAGGTCCCACTTCCCGGAATTTATATTTTGGCAACAAAAATCAATATTTTTTTATGAAATTTATATCAAATACTGCTTATGTAAACTTAAATCACTGTACCAAATTTCGGTGAAATCGGTCCACATTTGACCATAGCTCCCATACAAACTCTTTTCTCAAAACGCACTTAATGAGCCAAAATTCACTAAAACGCTCGTAAATCCGAAGATAATGAGAATTTTAAGTTTATTTTTTGCATACATAATTTTTGTAATGAATTTGCCAAATTTCGAGATAATCGGTCCACATTTGACCTTAGCTCTCATATAAGTCCAAATGGCGGAAACAGCTTAAATGTATAAGTTTTGAGAATATGTTTGTATGATGGCAAAATTTAGCAAATATTTGTCTTTATACAGGAAAAAGAACACCTTTGACCTTAGTGGTGAAGGACCATACGATGGTCGGGCTTGACCAACTATAGCACTTTCTTACTTGTTTTTTAGATCAAGATCTATCACTCAGCCAAATTTCAAGTATAAAATGTCATTATTAATAAAACTTTTATATATCAACTTTTTTACACAAAACCCTTAAATCTTTTAGAAAAAACACTTAATGTCTCAAAATACGAAATTTCGACTTAACCCAGCAAAACTTTTCATTACCATGTAATGAGTTAAACAGCTAAACTATTGAACACGAACTACTTACACATTCACTGTTTAAGTCATTACATTACCATGGGGATGTCATTGGAGGCAAGTACTTACCAATTGCAGAAAAGTAATGCCTTGGGTAAGCAATTGGAAAACGACAACAACAACTTTTTTTGTTGTTGTTTTATTTAAAAAAAAATATATTTTTAAACGAAATATAAAATTTTTTTTATGACCCCATGGGGGCTCGAACCCAGACCCCTACGACTGCTAGGCGGAGACACTTCCACTGAGCTACTTCATATGTTGAAAACTCATCAGCTTATAATTAATATATACAATTTTTATTTTTAGATCCAAAATCAAGTGACAATAACTTTGTATTTCCCTGGTTTTTTTTGCTTTGTTATATTTCTGTACGATTTTTTGTAAATGTTTAATGCATTTAATAAAAAATAAATAAGTTTTTTTTTAATTATTCTAAAACTTAAATAGTTTAAATCTTTGGTTATATAACATTGACTCTTACTTACTTAAATGGCCTATAGTTACAACCTGTTAAGGTCAAAGTCCGAGCATATTTTGGAATTCTATGGACTTCGATCTTGTGCGAATATTCTCCAATTTTATAGGCCAAGCTTTGAAAAATGTTCCTCTACTTGGTCTTTCCATGGAAGTTTCGGACGCCCTCTTCTAGCATTAGGTGGTTAAATATTTTAATTATAATTTTATCCTCTTCATACTAATTATTTTTTCTAAGAGAGGGTTACTAGCCCATCGTCCTAACCCATTTTTATCGATCTTATGTGACAACTCTCGGTACATGTTAGCTCACAACATTAAGGGGTGTTAAACTAAATAGTTCCCTGGGTGATACCACGAGGAGGTCAGTGTCCGCAGTTGAGATGAAGGATGACCCAGATAAGTTGGGCTTACCAAGTTAAGACCAATCAGAACTGTGTTTGGTATCCAACATCCCCTACATAATGAAAATTAACTCATGGTAGTGTTTTTTCATTACCGTGAGTTAGTCTTCCAACATTTATTTTTACAGAAGGTAATATTTAAGTTCTTAAAATTCAAAAATCATGTAAAAAACTCTTTTAGTAAAAAAAAATTAAAAAAAATTGTTAGTCTTGGTGGGATTCGAACCGGGGCCATTCAGTTTAAATTACCATCTTAATTTCAAATAAGTACTTCTGTAATAACTTATTAGTTATTCGGAGGGCATGTTGTAGTCATTACAAGGTAACCATTTACCAGAGTACTTGCCATTACCAAAGTTTTGCTGGGAAGCTCTTATTATTTATTGCCACAAAAATGTACGAATGAAGCGAATGAGGCTAAAATTTTAGTCGTTTTATTATATGAATACTCGTACTTTAATCGAATGCTAAAAAAAAGTATTGAAATGTTTTTACTCGAGTAACTTGATTACTCGTGCAAAACTACTCAAATAAATCTTTATTTCAAAATAGCCATTTTAATTTACTCGAGCGATTAATCGATTTAATTTTTCCGATTAATCGAATAAATATTACTCGAGTAAGAACCCTAATATTAATCCTGCTGTTAATTTCTTTTCCAAATTGATCGATTATTTTAGTAAAACGTCGACCGAGAGAAGTGCATCTTGTTATTGCTGTTGATATACATATTTAAGGGATCATTTTTTTTTTAGATGATAGATAAGCTTAGGGCCATCTGTCAAATTTTTTGAACACCCATTTTTTGCCTATGTGTAAAACTATGATAGGAAAGTCTTGATATGTATCTCAGATTCGTTATGACTGCGCTATTTAACCTTTTTAATTTTTTAACAAATCAGAGAACCTGAATGCTTATAATAAGGGACAGACTGTAGCAGTTTGCTCAATGCTAAATACCTTTCTATATGTACAATAATCTGGCAAAATTGCCTGTCTTTGTAAGTATTCGCTACTTAAGTAAACTATAGTATAGATTCTATACTATAACTTATTCTTCTATATAAAATCATTCTAAATTTAGATTATTACAAGTGTTGAGAAACATCTGATTCTAGGTACTTTGCCTGCAAGTACTCGTATTGTTCATAAGACTTTTGATCAAAATGAAGTGAATAAATGATTTTTTTCTTTTTTTATAAATTTAGTTGAGATTGTAAAGTTTTATTTTTCATAACCAAATACAATATACAACAGTTGAGGTTAATGAAACAGTACATACATGAGACATCAAGAGAATGGGGGCTTTAATTGATAATAATTTATTACATCATTTATTTTTATAGCACAATTATTTATTTACTTTATAAAATGAGACAAACAAATTAAATAAAAAAACATAAATGCATTTATTTAATTAATAGGGTGTAATCAGGTCTAACAAAGATTTTAAAATAGAAGGTTTTTGTTAAAAAAGATTTAACAAGTAAGAGTGTTATATTCGGCTGTGCCGAATCTTATATACCCACCATCAAGTTGTGTTAAATTTAGAAATATCTCTCATATATCTAAGAGGGTGCAGCTAATTCAAAATGTGGACCCAATTCGAAAAAAGTTGTTCCGCTAGTTGGTATTGTTAGCAAAATATTTGGACTAAAGTCGGTTGAAGGAGCTTTATAGTTCAACATTTAAGATTATGTAAGTGGTTTCCCTAGTATTTACTTTGCACAAAATTTAATCTCTCGCTAGATATAAAAAGGGGATGTTATATATATATATAAGAATTATAGCCAAATGTTGACCGATTGTAACACACCGGCTGGTATTTATATAAAGCTTGTTTTTGCAAAATTTAGTGGCCATAGCTGTCATAGTTTCCAATTTAATAGCTTTTAACTGGCCTTTGCTACATTTTTTTTTTTGATTTCCGGGAGTGTTTTTTATATGAAAGCTATAATCAAATATGAACCGATTCCTATAAAATTTGATATACTGACCAATAGTTGTAAAAAACTTCTCTATTCTAAATTTAGTCGTCATAGCTATTACAATTGTATTCAATTTATAAGCATTCATGTGTTTCCCGGGGCGGGGATATATGGGAGCTCTAACTATATGTGAACCGATTTCGCCCATTTTCAGTACACAACTTCTGTTATAACGGGTGGTTAAATTTCAAGGGCCGATGTTGATTTTGAATAAAACACAAACTATTTAGGAAATTATTGTAATTTTATTTTATTATGATGTATTGGTATTACTCAATTATGTATGGAACAAAATATCGGCCAAATGGGCGCCGCGACCACAGCAACACACCTCCATCCGATGGTCCAAATTTACGATGACCCTGAGGCATAATGGAGGTTCTATGCCGTTAATGTGATGAATTATCTCATCCTTTAGCTCTTGAATTGTTGCTGGAATATTGACGTACACCTTTTCTTTCAAATAACCCCAAAGAAAAAAGTCCAACGGTGTCAAATCACATGATCTTGGCGACGAATTGACATCGCCATTACATGAGATAACACGGCCATTGAATTTGTTGCGCAAAAGAGCCATTGTTTCGTTAGCTGTGTGGCAAGTGGCACCGTCCTGCTGAAACCACATATCGTCCACATCCATATCTTCCAATTTGGGCCATAAAAAGTTCGTTATCATCTCACGATAGCGAACACCATTCACAGTAACTGCCTGACCGGCCTCAGCTACACTATCGCGAATAGCAGAAATATTTTCTGCAGTATCGGCTGTACGAGCATGCACTGGTGTTCTCACATCTTCTACAGACCCGGTTTGCTCGAATTTTTCCACGATTTTTGCGATTGTACGCACATTTGGACGATCAAATTGACCAAAAAAATCACGAAGTGCACGATATGCATTTTGATTTGAACGCCCATTTTCATAATAAGCCTGGATAACTTTAACACGTTGTTGGATTGTGTATCTCTCCATGGTTCAAATTGAGTAAGTCTGAAATAGAGAAATGTCAAATAAAATTTGGAAAAAAAACTTGGCGTTTATGTGTGGTTCACATTCAACATCGGCCCTTACAATTTAACCACCCTTTATATCAAAAATACTTTTGTACAATTTTGTCTCTTTAGCTCTTGTAGTTAAGGAGCTATCGTGCTTTTATCTGACGAACAGACGGACAGACATAAACCATTTTTCTTTTTGTATTTTTGTGTTTCTGTAAGTTTTTTATATGGGAGCTATGGTCAAATAGTGAACGATTGTAGCAAACTTTTGCACACTGGCTGGCATTCACATAAGACTTCCTTTTGTAAAATTGTGTTACTGTAGCCCTTTTCATTAAGGCGCTATCGCGCTTTTATCTGACGAACAAAAACCCCCATTTCTTTTTGTATTTTTGTGTTTCTGTAAGTTTTTTATATGGGAGCTATGGTCAAATGGTGACCGATTGTGACAAAATTTTGCACACTGGCTGGTATTCACATAAGACTTCCTTGTGCTAAATGTAGTGGCCAAAGCTATTATAGTTTATCAGTTATTGGCATTTAAGTGTATTTCAGGTGGAATTTAGGCTGTTTCCGTAAGATTTTTGTATGGGACCTATGGTTAAATGTGAACCGATTTCGATGAAATTTTCTATGTTGCCTAGTGCTTATGTAAAACTTCTAGAATAACTCCTCTAGCTATGACTCTTTGTCATTATAGCTGTTATAATTTGTCATTTACTAGCAAATAAGCGACTAGCCTAGACGAGATTATACGGGAGCTATGGTCAAATGTGAACCGATTTTGCCCGATTTCAATACCAAAATTTTCCAAGAAATTAATATTTGTGCCAAATTTTAGTGACCTATATCCTTTCGTTAAGGTTTTATCATGCCGATAACGGACAGATAGACGGACATCGCTCAATCGTCTTAGAATTTCATAAGGATTCAGAATATACTTCAATTTTGGTTTCTGAGCCAATATTAAGGAAATTAGAAACGGAATGACAATCTCAATATACCCCCATTCTTTTTGATGGTGGGTATAAAAAAAATGTTGACTTGAGATTGTTATTTTGAACTATAATAGAAAAATTGTATTTGTACCAATTGTTTAGTTCTTAGAAAAAAATCATTGGTTGGGGTAATTATTAATATTGTATGAGCTAATCATATTATGTTAGAGCAATAAAACTTATGCCTAAGCCACTTCAAATTTCGTACTTTTGAGCTAAAATTTAGTACCAACAACTATTTGTACATCGTCATGTCTATTGCTGCAATCAAAGAATATGTTTGTTGCAACCAATTAAGCTTTTTAATCCCTTAATTTAACCAGTTGTAAACAAAAATCTTGCTTTCTCTTAACAAATATAAACAACTTGTCTTCTTAATTAAGACAGTTTCAAGATAATTTGAAAATTAGGAACACTTTATCTCTCTACGTGATAGAAACGCCAAGTTACTTTTTTGTCTTTATCAAGATTGTTGTAAAATTTTTATTAAAATTTTTTAAAAGCTTGTCTACACGAACTATATTATTTAATTGTTTATACAAAGTTTTACAACTAAAATAAAAAAACTGCAAGTTACTTTTATATATCTGAGATATTTTGCATACACGACCCAAACTAGTGGGTGCCCCAGTACTTTTTTTCGAGTGTAGGCTTTTTTCTGCAAAATTTGCATTCTTTCAGTTACGAATGTGTGTGGTTTACAAATATTTACAGCAAATGAAACCAAGGCTAGATTTGTAAAAATTAAAAATGTAAAATTTAAATATAAAAATTTATAAAAAAAAAATCATAAAAAATTTAAACACCTCTAAATGTTCATAGTTGCACTTTAAGCACGTTTCAAGATTTAGTTTAATTAGATGTAAAATCTTTTACAAATGCTCAGCTTTAAATTTTGTTAATTATTTATATCTTGTTTGAGTTTAAATATCAGGTTTTATGACATTTTGACACGAAAAATGATATATTTCCGAAATAAATTGTATTTACAAAAGAGTACTTTTTTACAAAAAGATACATTTATAACTAAAAGGTACTTTTTTAGCTAAAAGAAAGTAGGTTTTTGACTAAAAGCTACTTTCTTTTAGTTAATATGTGCTTTATTTTGGCTAAAAGGTAATTTTTTTTGGCTAAAAGCTTCTTTTTCTTACATAAAAGGTACTTTACTTTAGCTAAAAGGTACTTTATTTAGGTAAAAGTTTTAGTAGAAGCCTTTTACCTGATAAAGTACCTCTTAGCAAAAAAAGTACCTTTTAGCTAAAAAATACTATTTAGCTGAAAAAAGTACCTTTTAGCTAAAAGAAAGTACCTTTTATATATAAAAGTACCTTTTAACTAACAGAAAGTACCTTTTAGCTAAAATAAAGTACATATTAACTAAAAGAAAGTACCTTTTAGTCTAAAAATTAAAAAAGTACCTTTAAGTTATAAATGTATCTTTTTGTAAAAAAGTACTTTTCAGTAAATACAAATTATTTTACAAATATAAATTTTACATGAAAAAAACCTTTTAGCTTTTAGCCAAACAAGTATATTTTAGCTAAATAAAAGTACATTTTAGCTAAAAAAAAGTACCTTTCAGCTAAAAAAGTTCCTTTTAGCTAAAATAAAGTACGTTTACCTATAAAAAAAATACCTTTTAGCTAAAAGAAAGCACCTTTTAGCTAAAAGAAAGTACCTTTTAGCTAAAAGAAAGTACCTTTTAGCTAAAAGAAAGTACCTTTTAGCTAAAAGAAAGTACCTTTTAGCTAAAAGAAAGCACCTTTTAGCTAAAACAAAGTACCTTTTAGCTAAAAGAAAGCACCTTTTAGCTAAAAGAAAGTACCTTTTAGCTAAAAGAAAGTACCTTTTAGCTAAAAGAAAGTACCTTTTAGCTAAAAGAAAGTACCTTTTAGCTAAAAGAAAGCACCTTTTAGCTAAAACAAAGTACCTTTTAGCTATAAGAAAGTACCTTTTAGCTTAAAAAAATACCTTTTAGCTAAAAGAAAGTACCTTTTAGCTAAAAGAAAGTACCTTTTAGCTAAAAGAAAGTACCTTTTAGCTAAAAGAAAGTACCTTTTAGCTAAAAGAAAGTGCCTTTTAGCTAAAAGAAAGTACCTTTTAGCTAAAATAAAGTACCTTTTAGCTAAAAGAAAGTACCTTTTAGCTAAAAGAAAGTACCTTTCAGCTAAAAGAAAGTACCTTTTAGCTAAAAGAAAGTACCTTTTAGCTAAAAGAAAGTACCTTTTAGCTAAAAGAAAGTACCTTTTAGCTAAAAGAAAGTACCTTTTAGCTAAAAGAAAGTACCTTTTAGCTAAAAGAAAGTACCTTTTAGCTAAAATAAAGTACCTTTTAGCTAAAAGAAAGTACCTTTTAGCTAAAAGAAAGTTCCTTTTAGCTGAAAGAAAGTACCTTTTAGCTAAAGTAAAGTACCTTTTAGCTAAAAGAAAGTACCTTTTACCTAAAAGAAAGTACCTTTTTGCTAAAATGAAGTACCTTTTAGTTGAAAGAAAATAACTTCTTGCTAAAAAAAGTACCTTTTTGCTAAAAGAAAGTACCTTTCAGCTAAATGAAGGTAGCTTTTGACTAAAAGAGAGTACTTTTAAGGTAAAAAAGTACTTTTCAGCTTAATTGTTTAGATTTACAGCGAGACCATTATCGTCGGTGCTTTTTATATATATGTATAGGTGAAAAGGGTACATTGGGTTTGTGCTGATGTTTGAAACGCATAGAAATATTGGTCTGAGACCCACCCTTTAGTATACCAATCGGCTCAGAATCAGTCCCTGAGTTGATGCCATGTAAGCTTGTTATCAATGTACAGGTCGTTACTTTAAAATTAACTTGGCAATATCGGATTACTATTTCGGGTAATTCCTATTGGGATGCCTTCCCGGAATAGAGTTTTTGATCCTTTACACAAACAAATTTAGTTGTATTTTAATAATATTCAGCACAAATATTGCTTATGATAATCTTAATCAGTGTAACTAATTTTGTAGGAATCGGACCATATTTGACCACATTCACAAAAGTACTTTAAATACCCCTAAAAGCACAAAAACGCTTATAAATCTAAAGATAAATGCATTTTATTACTAAAACTCTGCACAAATAAATATTTTGTAAATATAAACCAATAGCCGAACTTTGGTGACAGTTGACCCTAGCTCCCATATCAGGCCCTAAGCCGGAAATGATATAAAAAACTGATAGTATATGTATTTATGTCTCTTAGACTTTAGGAAAACTTGTTAAATTGTAGTGAAGGGGTTGTGAAAATAAGTGGCTAAGTTTGATATTATTCAATACTAGGGGGTTACTCCGTATCTCGATTCGAAAGAAAATGTTTTCGAAACCCAATGCTTTAAGCTTACAAATTCGAAAAATTTTATTTTCGAATCGAAATACGGAGTAACCAACATGTAATTGTACATAATGTCTATTTTTAGAACAGTCAAATTGCGCCATCTGTTGTTAGACAATTGAATTATTCAAGATTTTTGTTTACTGAAAATGTTATTTCATTTACATCGACTGCATTTTAATAAAGCAGGACTTGCCGCCGATGGAGGATGCTGTAAAATAAGTTGTGTTTTCCGAACCCTGGCGGAATATGATATCTGAAGCTTAGTAGTCGATATGCTAACCAACTAAGCCACAACACCTTCATCTAATATATCGATATCAGAATATTGTTTAGAGCTAGGTTCCACAGTAATGCAAAAAGATCATCTTCTTTTCTAGCTTAAATCTACTAAAAATCCATGTTATTTTGGAAACAGGTACAATTAAAAGTATTAAACTATCAAAAAAGTACTTTTGTATCTAAAGATACTTTTTCATCTTAAATATACTTTTGTCTCTAAAAGTATTTTAAAAAATCTACTTTTGTTCTCTTATATATTAATTAATCTTGTCAAACATCCACCACATCTCTCTGGGCGTTAAATGTCGCCTTATTCTGCGATTAAGACACCTCTTAACACCTGAGTATTTGTTTGTAAAATCTTGTTTTCTTAGAAAAATTCGTACGTGTAACCAGCATAAATCCAAGTCATTATCTCAAACAACTGCTACTATTAATTTATTTTTTATTTAAAAAATTCATAATTTTCTTTGCCAACAATATTTTCTTATTTATTTATTAACAAAATACGTCAGTATTTTAATTTATTTATAAAATGATATTACACTGAAACGGCATTCCTGATAAATATAACGAGATATTTAATAATTTGATAATTAAGAACAAGATATGAATTTATTAAAGAATTATATAAATAAATTCAAGTGTAAGAGTTGGTTTAGTATCTAAAAGGTAATTCTATATCTAATAAATAATTTTTTATATAAAAGATACTTTTGTCTCTTGAAGGTACTTTTATATATAAAAGGTACTTTTGTATCTAAAAGGTACTTTTGTATATAAAAGGTACTTTTGTATCTAAAACGTACTTTTGTATCTAAAAGGTACTTTTGTATCTAAAAGGTACTTTTGTATCTAAAAAGTACTTTTGTATCTAAAAGGTACTTTTGTATCTAAAAGGTACTTTTGTATCTAAAAGGTACTTTTGTATCTAAAAGGTACTTTTGTATCTAAAAGGTACTTTTGTATCTAAAAGGTACTTTTGTATCTAAAATGTACTTTTGTATCTAAAAGGTACTTTTGTATCTAAAAGGTACTTTTGTATCTTAAAGGTATTTTTGTATCTAAAAGGTACTTTTGTATCTAAAAGGTACTTTTGTATCTAAAAGGTACTTTTGTATCTAAAAGGTACTTTTGTATCTAAAAGGTACTTTTGTATCTAAAAGGTACTTTTGTATCTAAAAGGTACTTTTGTATCTAAAAGGTACTTTTGTATCTGAAAGGTACTTTTGTATCTAAAATGTACTTTTGCTTCTAAAATGTACCTTTGTATCTAAAAGGTACTTTTGTATCTAAAAGGTACTTTTGTATCTAATAGGTACTTTTGTATCTAAAAGGTACTTTTGTATCTAAAAGGTATTTTTGTATCTAAAAGGTACTTTTGTATCTAAAAGTTACTTTTTATCTAAAAGATACTTTTTTATCTAAAAGGTACTTTTGTATCTAAAATGTACTTTTGTATCTAACAGGTACTTTTGTATCTAAAAGGTACTTTTGTATCTAAAAGGTACTTTTGTATCTTAAAGGTATTTTTGTATCTAAGAGGTACTTTTGTATCTAAAAGGTACTTTTGTATCTAAAAGGTACTTTTGTATCTAAAAGGTACTTTTGTATCTAAAAGGTACTTTTGTATCTAAAAGGTACTTTTGTATCTAAAAGGTACTTTTGTATCTAAAAGGTACTTTTGTATCTAAAAGGTACTTTTGTATCTAAAAGGTACTTTTGTATCTGAAAGGTACTTTTGTATCTAAAATGTACCTTTGTATTTAAAAGGTACTTTTGTATCTAAAAGGTACTTTTGTATGTAACAGGTACTTTTGTATCTAAAAGATACTTTTGTATCTAAAAGGTATTTTTGTATCTTAAAGGTACTTTTGTATCTAAAAGATACTATTATATTTAAAACGTACTTTTGTATCTTAATGATAAATTTTTATTCAAAAAATACTTTTCTTTTGCATGTAAAAGGTATTTTTCTGTCGAAGTGTTACTTTTGTATCTTAAAGGTACTTTTGTATTTTAAAGGTACTTTTTTATCTAAAGGATACTTTTGCATCTATAAGGTACTTTTGTATTTTAAAGATACTTTTGTATCTAAAAGATATTTTTGTATCTAAAAATACTCTTGTATATAAAAGATACTTTTGTATCTAAAAGATACTTGTATCTTAATGTTAAACTTTTATTCAAAAATGACTTTTGTATCTAAAAGGTATTTTTGTTTCTAAAAGGTGCTTTTATATCTAAAAGATATTTCTGCATCTAATAAGTGATTTTGTATCTTAAAGGTACTTTTGTGGCTTAATAATATTTTAGTATCTAAAAGGTACTTTTGTATCTAAAAGTTTTTTTTTATATCTTAAAGGTATTTTTGTATCTAAAAGCTGCTTTTATATCTAAATTTTGATTATATATGTCATTTTTTTATAAAGACTTTTTTGTTAATGTAAGAGGACGTCCGTCTATTTGTCTCTTCTTTAGATTGAAAGTTAACACATCCAGCTGCAAGTCTCTTATGTTATTACAAAATAATTATTTTTTTTCAATTAAAAATTTTAATTGAATATTAAGTTTGACATGCAGCTACACGCCAGTTGCTCCTCTTTTATGCAAATCGATTTTTCCTTAAACATTTATGGCTTTAACCAAAAACGTTTCCAACTGTCTTTAAAATGTTAAGCGTTGAAACTTTAAGTGGGTGGATATGAATGAATGGATAATTTGCTTGTATTCAGTATAATTTTTTTTTATTTCTGAATTTTTAAAAATTGTTTTCAACTGTTTCTTTTTTTTTTTTTGGCAATAATGTTGCTGGTATTTGGTAGTTGTACATTATTTTTGATAAAAGCGTGCATGTTGTTCATTAATATTATGTGCACACCTCGAAATATATATTTTCTTAAAGATATTAATTTTGCATTTGTTTTATTCGAACGTGTAGATTTGGAAACAATGTGAAGCTGTAGATCTAAAATTTTAAGCTTTTGTTGGAGTACAGTAAAGAAATCGGTGGTACTTATTTGTGTTGGAACTCGTAGCTATTGTAAAAATTATCCAAAAACTAAAGTTTTGGATTAAAAATTGTTTTTTGATTATTTTCATTAGTAAAGAACGATTTATGTACATATGTAGACGTCCGTACTAAAACGTAACAATACATTTTTGCGTCATATTTGAGTGAGTTGAAAAAATATTGTTTTCGTTATGAATTTGTTAAAGAAGGTCCTACCATATATTCATTGGAATATAATACAAATTAATGAAATAAGTCTATAGCTTAATTTGATCGCTGTAAAAATTTACTTTTGTTAAAATTCGCAAGTTTTGGTATAACGTAACGTTTTTAAAAGTTAAGGATATAAAATGAATGACGTGTTTTGCGACATTACTTAATACAGGGGCAGAAACCATTATTCGAAATAAAACATCATCATTATCTCAATCTTTTTTTCAAAAAATAAAAATATTATGTTTTGTTGTGGGTGTCTACATATTGTCCCAATATTTAGGGTATTCAAAATTCGTTGTTTATAATACCACAAGCTGGTGGGTAATCAGCCAAAGGTAATATACAAATTTATATGTCTTTCAAACTATTGCTTAATTGTCTCATTTGAATGTTATGGCTGCGGCTGCTGCTGTTCGTATCTAAAACGGACTAGCTAGCGTTCAAAATAAAATGTTTAAGAAAATCAAATATTAGAAAAAAAAAACTTTTAACATGTGTTATAAGAGTCGGCTCTAAACTGTAATAATAAAAGCGGCAATAACAAGAAACAAATTCATTGTAAATAAAACGAACACTGCCGGACATCAGATTACGACACATACGAAACTAAACTTTTGTCTATTAAAAACACGCTTATGAACAACTCAAAGCATTCTCATATTTAAAAGTAGCTTTTACACACATAAGTACCTTTTAGACACAAAGTACCTTTTTTTAAATACAAAAGTACCTTTTAGACACAAACGTACCTTTTAGATACAAAAATACTTTTAGATACAAAAGTACCTTTAAGATAAAAAAGTACCTTTAAGATAAAAAAGTACCTTTTAGATACAAATAGTAACTTTTTGATAAAAAAAAAATAACTTTAAGATACAAAAGTACATTTTAGATACAAAAGTACCTTGAAGATACAAAAGTATCTTTTAGATAAAAAAAGTACCTTTTAGATACAAAAATACCTTTTGGATACAAAGGTACCTTTTTGATACAAAAGTGCCTTTTAAATACAAAAGTACCTTTTAATAAAAGAGTATCTTTTAATACAAAAGTACATTTTAATACAAAAGTACATTTTAATACAAAAGTACCTTTTAGATACAAAAGTATCTGTTATATACAAATTTACCTTTTAGATACAAAAGTACCTTTTAATAAAAAAGTATCTTTTAATAAAAAAGTACTTTTTAATACAAAAGTACCTTTTAATACAAAAGTACCTTTTAATACAAAAGTACCTTTTAATACAAAAGTACCTTTTAATACAAAAGTACATTTTAATACAAAAGTACCTTTTAGATACAAAAGTACCTTTTAGATACATAAGTACCTTTTAGATATAAAAGTACTTTTTAGATACAAAAGTACCTTTTAGATACAAAAGTACCTTTTAGATACAAAAGTACCTTTTAGATACAAAAGTACCTTTTAGATACAAAAGTACCTTTTAGAAACAAAAGTACCTTTTAGATACAAAAGTACCTTTTAGATACAAAAGTACCTTTTAGATACAAAAGTACCGTTTAGATACAAAAGTACCGTTTAGATACAAAAGTACCTTTTAGATACAAAAGTACCTTTTAGATACAAAAGTACCTTTTAGATACAAAAGTACCTTTTAGATACAAAAGTACCTTTTAGATACAAAAGTACCTTTTAGATAAAAAAGTACCTTTTAGATACAAAAATGCCTTTTAGATACAAAAGTACCTTTTATATACAAAAGTAGCTTTAAGTTACAAAAGTTCCTTTTAGATACAAAAGTACCTTTTATATACAAAAGTACCTTTTAGACACAAAAGTACCTTTTAGATACAAAAGTACCTTTTAGATACAAAAGAACCTTTTAGATACAAAATTACCTTTTAGATACAAAAGTACCTTTTAGACACAAAAGCACTTTATGAAATAAAATGTTGTTTTTGTGTAAATATATATTAATTTTTGTTTCTTTTTATCTTTCTTTATAGGTATGTAAAAACTACAATTAAATTTTTGTTTGAAATACCATGACCACATTAGCAGCAAATGTATGTATGTATGTTAATAAAATGCGATAAAAAAGAATATATAATTAAAATAAAAAAGTGACATTTCATTGAATATTGTCATGCGGAATGACTTAAAAACAGTAAAAAAAACCAAATGGTCAGAACAAAAAAAGTGTTAAAAATTAATTCTATAAAATATTTCCCTTGCCAAACGATCATTGAGCTGACAACAAGAATGAAAATATTTGACTTTAAAGTAATATCGAAATGATAAGTGATTGACGTTGAATGTCAAGCAAATGATATTCAAATTATTTGTTTCTTATTTATGAATTTGCGGTCAATATAAATTTTAAAAGCTATTAAAAAGGTATTTTAGATAAGCAGAAAATATATGCCGATTAAGTTAAATATGCAATAAATAATTTAAATAGTAAAATATTACAAATTTTTATAATTTTCCCACAGTTCGATTTGAAGGTTTCTATTTGCAAATTACATGAAATTTAAATCAAAGTAGGTTAATCACTCGCCTTTTATAAAACAAGCATTTATTGGTAATATAATTACCAAAAAAGGAAATATTAAAGTAGTCATTTTTAACTTTTATCTCCAAAAAACCGCTAATTTGTTAAAAACCTTAAATTTTTTGAGAAAAATTATCGAGTTGTTTTTAAGAAAACTACAACAAAATACAATCATATAAAATTGTTTAAATAATAAACAATTGTCTATTTGTACAATACAGGTTAAATAAATAAAAAAACAGCAGAGAAATATAAAAAAATAAACAGCAAAAACCGCTTCAAAAACAAAATTTAACCGCTATATGGCAGATGAAATATGAAAAAATCAACAAAATCTACAAGTTGATGAATTCGTTAAAAAAACTAAACAATTTTGACACAGTTACGCCAAGTTAACAACAAATAAAACAGCAAAAATAAATAAATTACGGTACACAGATAAAAGATACACTGAAAAAAAGAACTGAGGTACTGATACTAAAACAAAGTTTTTCATAAAAACTGCCTTAAGATGTAAATATACCTTTTAGATACAAAAGTACCTTTTAGATACAAAAGTACCTTTTAGATACAAAAGTACCTTTTAGATACAAAAGTACCTTTTAGATACAAAAGTACCTTTTAGATACAAAAGTATCTTTTAGATACGAAAGTACCTTTTAGATACAAAAGCACCTTTTAGATACAAAAGAACCATTAAGATACAAAAGAATCTTTTAGATACGAAAGTGACTTTTAAATACAAGAGTACCTTTAAGATACAAAAGAACCTTTTAGATACAAAAGTACCTTTTAGATACAAAACAACCTTTTAGATACTAAAGTAACTTTTACATACAAGAGTACCTTTTAGATACAAAAGTACCTTTTAGATACAAAGTCACCTTTTAGATACAAAATTACCTTTCGTATCTAAGATACAAAAGTACCTTTCGTATCTAAGATACAAAAGTACCTTTCAGATACAAAAGTACCTTTTAGATATAAGTACATTAGATACAAAAGTACCTTTTAGAAACAAAAGTACCTTTTAGAAACAAAAGTACCTTTTAGATAAAAAAGTGCCTTTTAGATACAAAAGTACATTTTAAATACAAAAGTACCTTTTAGATACAAAAGTACCTTTTAGATACAAAAGAACCTTTTAGATACAAAAGTACCTTTTAGATACAAAAGTACCTTTTAAATACAAAAGTACCTCTTAGATACAAAAGTACCTTTTAGATACAAAAGTACCTTTTAGATACAAAAGTACCTTTTAGAAACAAAAGTACCTTTTAGATACAAAAGTGCCTTTTAGATACAAAAGTACCTTTTAAATACAAAAGTACCTTTTAGATACAAAAGTACCTTTTAGATACAAAAGTACCTTTTAGATACAAAAGTACCTCTTAGATACAAAAGTACCTTTTAGATACAAAAGTACCTTTTAGATACAAATGTACCTTTTAGATACAAAAGCACCCTTTAGATACAAAAGAACCATTGAGATACAAAAGAATCTTTTAGATACGAAAGTGACTTTTAAATACAAGAGTACCTTTTAGATACAAAAGTACCTTTTAGATACAAAAGTACCTTTTAGATACAAAAGTACCTTTAAGATACAAACGTACCTTTTAGATACAAAAGTACCTTTTAGATACAAAAGTACCTTTTAGATACAAAAGTAACTTTAAGATACAAACGTACCTTTTAGATACAAAATTACCTTTTAGATACAAAAGTACCTTTTAGATACAAAAGTACCTTTAAGATACAAATGTACCTTTTAGATACAAAAGTACTTTTTAGATACAAAAGTACCTTTTAGATACAAAAGTACCTTTAAGATACAAACGTACCTTTTAGATACAAAAGTACCTTTTAGATACAAGTACATTTAGATACAAAAGTACATTTTAGATACAAAAGTACCTTTTAGAAACAAAAGTACCTTTTAGATACTAAAGTACCTTTTAGATATAAAAGTAACTTTTAGATACAAAAGTACCTTTTAGATACAAAAGTACCTTTTAGATACAAAAGTACCTTTTAGATACAAAAGTACCTTTAAGATACAAACGTACCTTTTAGATACAAAAGTACATTTAGATACAAAAGTACATTTAGATTCAAAAGTACATTTTAGATACAAAAGTACCTTTTAGAAACAAAAGTACCTTTTAGATACTAAAGTACCTTTTAGATACAAAAGTAACTTTTAGATACAAAAGTACCTTTTAGATACAAAAGTACCTTTTAGATACAAAAGTACCTTTTAGATACAAAAGTACCTTTTAGATACAAAAGTACCTTTTAGATACAAAAGTACCTTTTAGATACAAAAGTACCTTTTAGATACAAGAGTACCTTTTAGATACAAAAGTACCTTTGAGATACAAAAGTACCTTTTAGATACAAAAGTACCTTTTAGATACAAAAGTACCTTTTAGATACAAAAGTACCTTTTAGATACAAGAGTACCTTTTAGATACAAAAGTACCTTTGAGATACAAAAGTACCTTTTAGATACAAAAGTACCTTTTAGATACAAAAGTACCTTTTAGATACAAAAGTACCTTTTAGATACAAAAGTACCTTTTAGATACAAAAGTACCTTTTAGATACAAAAGTACCGTTTAGATACAAAAGTGCCTTTTAGATACAAATGTACCTTTTGGATACAAAAGTACCTTTTGGATAGTACTTTTCAGATTCAAAAGTATCTTTTAGATACAAAAGTCCCATTAGGCTAGAAATGTCTATTTCCCACCCTTTCTCTCAGTGTAGTTCATTCTTTTTAAACTACAATTGATAAATTCGCACTTGTGTATAATTTTTCTGTCTGTCCCTACCCTCTGTGCACAAACTCTTTATGTTCTCTACTCATTTTATTGTACATAGACATTATTTGGTATTAGCTTTTTTGATTTTGAGGTCATTGGTGGTAGCTGGCAAACTGTCAAATTTTCTAATAATTTCAATTAATTCAAATGCTTAAGATGGTCTAGACTTTTTATTTAAGAAAATTGTTCGTTAGATGACTCAGAAGTGTTTGATTTGACGGATATGTGGGTGTTTCATCAAAATGATCATTAATTTATGCTTAATTATTGACGATCTTTTAAGAGTTAAATTATGGTTTAATAATAGTTTGCGATTTAAATTCAATTAGTTTTATAAGTTTTTAGAAAATATGCCGAAATATAGGAGTATTTGGAAATATTTTAGTTGAACTTGATTGATTTTGAGATTTTTATTTTTTGTTTGAAATTAAAGATAGTTCCTTGAACCTCATAATTTAAAATCTATAGAATCTAACTAATTACAATTCAGTAATATAATTTATTCTAGCTTCCGTGATAGCACAATGGAGTTCATAGTATAAGTGGGTCTGATTATAATCAGATATTTATCGGACTATTGCTAGATACTAACCCAATTTAAATCTTATTTTTATATTGTATCCCCCTAATTTATAAACGAAAAATAAAGCTATGTAATAACAAGCCTATAATTCAAAATTTTCATACAAAATTTCAATTATAAGACTTTGATATTTTTATAATTCGTTTATGAATCCGTAATTTTCACATTTCAATATTCTTTCCCATTTTCTCTTGTTTCCAAGGCTGACTAATCGCTTCAAAAATTTTCTATATAACAAATCTTTGACATTTTTATAACAAAGGAAATTAACATGTGACAGTGACATGCAGCGTTACCGCTGACAAATTTGAAAAAGTCGCAAAAAAAGTCGCTTTTTACAAAAAAAGTCGCACAAAAAGTCACTTTCAATAAAAAAAAGTCGCACACTTTTTTTATAACATTTCTACTTAAACAATGAACAATAGACTATAAAACAATTCATACTTGAAAATATATTATATATAGGCAAAAATCAAACAGTTTTAATTCCTGTAAAACCGACTTTCAACTCGAATAATTTTTGTACTCTTAGGTGTTCCGAAAATCTAATTACAGATTTGAACTCTTAAGTCTACAGGTATATTGAACACAAAATCTTAGTGGCGCAAGTTTGCACTTCTTAGCGTAATTGGCATGCAAATTTCAAAAACGTAAAAAAAATCGAATGATTTACGTTTTTTCGTATTTCGTCTTCTTTTTTCGTTTCATTATTTAATGAAATAGACACCATACTTGGGGGATGAATTTATTGCCCTTTAAATGTTAATTTCGTCACTTCAAAAACTACTTAATGGCTGCCAAAATTTTAGCACGTTTTCTCTACTTTACATTTTTTTCGCATATTTTTCGGCCCCCTCAATGAATTCCTAAAAAATGTATAAGGATTGGTAGATCAGTTGTGCATCGTTTGATATATATCTCATTTATGTGCTCCATATTGGTATAACATACGACAAATATGTATAAAAATTCCAAACTACCTCGTAAACTGAGTTTTTGCCATTTAACACCTAAAAGCAAAAGCGCACCAAAAAATCATTTTTTGCTATTATTGTATGAAGATTTTGAAAATCGTGCAAAAAATTATATATTGCTTTTAATGGTTTTAGATAGCAAACTGAGACCAAAGTGATGACATTTATACTTAAGTTACAATTATTTTAGGGAAGTTTAGTTGAGATATTGAATATGGGATAAAAATAAAAATTTTAAATAATTTTCTAAAAAGGTGTCAAAAGTCGCACAAAACTCGAAAAAGTGGCAAAAAAGGGCCATGGAAGAAAAGTCGCAGGTTGCGTCGCAGGCCACCTAAATAGTCGCAAATTGCGACTTTAGTCGCATAACGGTAACGCTGGTGACATGTTACACAAAAATATCTTAAATACTCAAAACAGTGTTGCCAAAAAGAAATTAGATAAAAAAATGCTTTAAATATTGTACATTCAATATTTCTAATGATTTATATATAAATATGTATACTCAAAATTGTGGATGTAAGCGGCAAAAATCTCAATTCCTGGAAGCCGTTCCTAGTCCTATAGGAGATACCCGAAATAATGGACATATTTTAAACAAGTTTGATGGGGTATTTCAAAACAAATACCGGCAACAAATTTCACTAAATTATCTCCGCTACAGGAGATTTGTTTTCCTTAGATAATGAATTTAAAAAAAAATCTTACCAAAAACTATGTGAAAAATAAGTATTAGTTACTTTTTCTTAGAACTATTCAAAACAGTCACATTCGCCGAAGCTGTCCCATATCCGGGGTAACTTCAGATGCCAGATAATTAAAATTACTAGTAGCCTGGTTAGAATAAAAATTCTCTTAAGGATCTAGTTTTTCAATACGAGATTCAAATGTTTGACTTTTAAGGCTATATTTTCTAGCGGAGAAGTATCAAGAACATAAAACATCAGAAATTGCTTTTTTAAATTGAATTTTGGTAGATAAATAGACGAGTATGGTCTTGGGTTTGTAATTTCGAACAGTCTTGTGGATATTTTTTTTACTTTAATCCAAAAAATTAGTATAGGAATATATTTAGCACAATGTGAACTATAATTAGCATGGCCGAATTTACCCCAGCTTAAAATGCTGAAAGTACCCCGAAAGCATTTTCTTTAGTTTTTCTTCTTTTTTTCTATTAGTCTTCAAAAAAGTAATGATTTTGGATATTATTGTAAGAAAATACATAAATTTTATTAAAATTTATTGAAAAATGTTATTTACGAATACCATCGCTTTCCATCAATTGGTTCACATATTGCCATATATGCCCCGATGACGAAGCTACCCCAGTCTCCCCTACTTTGATTACAATATTTAAGTGGATAGACAGTCATCTTCTTAGATTCTTCTTAGATTATCGATTTACTTAATAATGGGTCTGATCTCTAAGCCTTTTAACAAAGTAGGGTATTCAAATTTGCAATGCAATTCAAAAAAATTTTTCAAATTTTTTTCTAGAAAAAATTATTTTAAATATTTGATACAAAACCATTATTTTTTAAAGAATAATAACAATTCTAAAAAGCCATTAAAAAGCCAATGTAACAAACAATAATCTTAATTTTTATTATTCAAAATTTACTCCAATAAATATACTTCGTGACATTTAAATATTTGAAATTCTATTAAAAAAGAAGCAAAGTCAAGGGCCGCTGAAACAAAACTTTTTGACGGCGGCACTACAAGTTTCACAGAAGTATGTTTAGAAAGTATCTACTACAAAAGACTTAAAGGATACATATTTTTAGTTGTTAAAAATTTTACGATTTTCGCATCTGATTAACAAAAATCTTAGCGTCGATTATAAAAGTTAACCGGCGGCTAAAGTCAGAAAAATGTTAATAACTTTAAAATCTAAAGGCAATTTGATACTTAGTTAAAGCTAGCGACAATTTTATATAAAATTAAAGTCCTACCGAAAATAATGCAAATAACTGATAGAAAACCTAATTTGGAATTTTCAACGCCGTCGCTTTGCCATATTTGTCAGCGGCCTGTCTCTCTAAATCACTTCAAATTATTTTTCACCATTTTCTGTTAAGATGTGGTATTTTTTTCATTTCTCACAAAAAAAAAGAAATCATTTAAACAATTTTTTTTATTGAGTTCTAGTTTTGATAAATGTTAAAAATTTATTGAATTTCATTTTCAAATAGACTTGATATTATTATTTTATAGATTTATTTTTTGCAATTTTACTTATTCGTTTCTGCTTTTTTTCTTCATACATAAATCAAAAGTATGTCAAACTTAATTAATAATAAATAATTTTCAATGAATGGAATGGAAAGTGTCATATGTTCGTTTGAATGCATTTTCAATTTATAAATTGTATTACAAATTCAAATGACATTTGTTATTTGTTCTCAAAACAAAAACAAGACAAAATAAAAAAGATTTGTAAAATTGAAAATGTGAGCAACAAAAACCTAAACACTATTTCCATTACAAAGTATGGAAAAAAATATTTCATTAATATTCCAGTAGATACAAGGTGCCCTTGGAATTCTAAGATCAAGAATATAGAGCATTTGTGGCATTAGTTTTTCATTAACCATTAATCAAAAGTTTAAAAAAAAGTATTAATAAAGCCTTGGATTAGATTAAAAATTCGATTGAACCTGTTGGCTTTAAGAAATTTAAAACTTAATAAAAAAACTGGTTGACAAATTTTAGTTACAAAAGCAACTTTAAGATAAATAAGTAACAAAAGTAACTTTTAGATACAAAAGTACCTTTAAGATACAAAAGTACCTTTTAGATACAAAAGTACCTTTTAGATACAAAAGTACCTTTTAGATACAAAAGTACCTTTTAGATACAAAAGTACCTTTTAGATACAAAAGTACCTTTTAGATACAAAAGTACCTTTTAGATACAAAAGTACCTTTTAGATACAAAAGTACCTTTTAGATACAAAAGTACCTTTTAGATACAAAAGTACCTTTTAGATACAAAAGTACCTTTTAGATACAAAAGTACCTTTTAGATACAAAAGTACCTTTTAGATACAAAAGTACCTTTTAGATATAAAAGTACCTTTTAGATACAAAAGTACCTTTTAGATACAAAAGTACCCTTTAGATACAAAAGCACCTTTTAGATACAAAAGTACCTTTTAGATACCAAAGTACATTTTATTACAAAAGTACCTTTTTGATACAAAAGTACCCTTTAGATACAAAAGTACCTTTTAGATACAAAAGTAACTTTTAGATACAAAAGTACCTTTTAGATACAACAGCAACTTTTAGATACAAAAGTACCCTTTAAATACAAAAGTACCTTTTAGATACAATAGTAACTTTTAGAAACAAAAGTACCTTTTAGATACAAAAGTACCTTTTAGATACAAAAGTACCTTTTGGATACAAAATTACCTTTTAAATACAAAAGTATCTTTTAGATGCAAAAGCAACTTTTAGATACAAAAGTACCTTTTAGATGCAAAAGTACCTTTAAGATACACAAGTACCTTTTCGATACAAAAGTACCTTCAGTACTTTA
The DNA here is from genome assembly GCA_933228675.1 of Stomorhina lunata. Classification (NCBI taxonomy): domain Eukaryota; kingdom Metazoa; phylum Arthropoda; class Insecta; order Diptera; family Rhiniidae; genus Stomorhina; species Stomorhina lunata. The sequence continues at coordinate 25,665,524 of OW121741.1, read as the reverse complement.
TGAACTATTTTTTAAAAATTTCTTATTTTGAAAGGAAATTTTTCAAACATTTTTTAAAAAATTCCTATTTTTGTAGGAAATTTTGTCAAAACTTTCCTATTTTTATAGGAAATTTTGTCGTAAATTTCCTATTTTTATATTTTGATAGGAAATTTTTCAAAAATTTCCTATTTTTATAGAAAAGTTTTCAAAAATTTCCTGTTTTTATAAGAAAATTTTTCAAAAATTTCCTATTTTTTATAGGAAATTTTTCAAAAATTTCCTATTTTTATAGGAAATTTTTCAAAAATTTCCTATTTTTATAGGAAATTTTTCAAAAATTTCCTATTTTTATAGGAAATTTTTCAAAAATTTCCTATTTTTATAGGAAATTTTTCAAAAATTTCCTATTTTTATAGGAAATTTTTCAAAAATTTCCTATTTTTATAGGAAATTTTTCAAAAATTTCCTATTTTTATAGGAAATTTTTCAAAAATTTCCTATTTTTATAGGAAATTTTTCAAAAATTTCCTATTTTTATAGGAAATTTTTCAAAAATTTCCTATTTTTATAGGAAATTTTTCAAAAATTTCCTATTTTTATAGGAAATTTTTCAAAAATTTCCTATTTTTATAGGAAATTTTTCAAAAATTTCCTATTTTTATAGGAAATTTTTCAAAAATTTCCTATTTTTATAGGAAATTTTTCAAAAATTTCCTATTTTTATAGGAAATTTTTCAAAAATTTCCTATTTTTATAGGAAATTTTTCAAAAATTTCCTATTTTTATAGGAAATTTTTCAAAAATTTCCTATTTTTATAGGAAATTTTTCAAAAATTTCCTATTTTTATAGGAAATTTTTCAAAAATTTCCTATTTTTATAGGAAATTTTTCAAAAATTTCCTATTTTTATAGAAAATTTTTCAAAAATTTCCTGTTTTTATAGGAAATTTTTCAAAAATTTCTTATTTTTATAGGAAAATTTTCAAAAATTTCCTATTTTAATAGGAAATTTTTCAAAAATTTCCTATTTTAATAGGAAATTTTTCAAAAATTTGCTATTTTTATAGGAAATTTTTCAAAAATTTCCTATTTTTATAGGAAATTTTTCAAAAATTTCCTATTTTTATAGGAAATTTTTCAAAAATTTCCTATTTTTATAGGAAATTTTTCAAAAATTTCCTATTTTTAAAGGAAATTTTTCAAAAATTTCCTATTTTTATAGGAAATTTTTCCAAAATTTCCTATTTTTATAGGAAATTTTTCCAAAATTTCCTATTTTTATAGGAAATTTTTCAAAAATTTCCTATTTTTATAGGAAATTTTTCAAAAATTTCCTATTTTTATAGGAAATTTTTCAAAAATTTCCTATTTTTATAGGAAATTTTTCAAAATTTTTTCAAAAATTTCCTATTTTTATAGGATTTTTTTTTAATTTCGTATTTTTATGAGAAATTTAAAAAAATTTGTTTTTGTTATAGAAAATTTTTTAAAAATGTTGTAGTTTCTAGGTTTCAATCCTCATTGCTTGCCTGTATATAGAATGCATTCTTTTAATTAGTAAAATCTTTCGTTTTTTGCCAAAAACTGCTGATACTTTAATTTTTATATTTAAATTTTAAAATGATCAACCTTGATCACGCATCTTAACCGTTAAAATGCATGACACTCAACTTGGATTTACTACTAGTAGACTCAAGTAGTACGAGTTGACTCTTAATACATAGTCGTTTTTTAAGTGTTTTTTTAATTAAAAAAAATTGTAAATCAAAATTACTTTTTGCATAAGAGTACAATTACTGACTATACCCTACAGCGAGTATTACAAATTTGTGGATATTCCCAAACTTTGATTTGAAATTTAGAATTTGTCGTAATGTGTTAAACGATACGATCCATACTTATGTCTCCGACTTTGGAGTATAGTACTTTAACAGGGAATATGTTCTATCGATTCGAACGAATCCTCAGTTGCACAGTAGTAATGATATAAGGTACCACTACCTCTTTTTCTAAAATTTAGTGCACAGTCCCCAGTCATTATGTCTATGTTTTCCATTTCCTTAGTCCTATTAAATTTTATCATAATTTTTGTCTTTCCTATAGATAATTTTGACGAAAAGACCATAGATACTTCAAAAATGAATAGCATGGTCCATTTGAAAAGTCCCATAAAAAGAGTATACCCAAAGACAATTAACTATAAAGATATTGCTCATTTTTGTTCTCAACGAATAATCGTCTCCATTCGTTGTTTCCGAATTAGAGTAAAAGGAGTATACCAAAGACTCTATAATATAAAGAGTTGCCGTATGGTCGTTTTAAAAACTCCCATCAAAAAGAGAATATACCGCTTTTACTCTAATTCTGAAACAACTAATAGAGACAATTATTCATTAGAGAAAGCTAAGGCATACACAGGTGCGCATTAAATGTATATTTGTTTGTGGATGTCCTCTTTTTTATGGGACTTTTCAAATGGACCATAAAGCAAATCAATGTATGGAAGTGCAACATCTTTATATTATAGAGTCTTTGGTTGGAGCTATTAATTGTCAAGGTATAAAGACAATTGAAACGCACGAAGAATTATGTCGAAACGAAAATTCGTCAATAGAAATAAGGTTTAATAAGAAAGTTCTCACGTACGGCGAAATTAGTCTTAAGTATCCAATTGTGCTATAGGTTTATTTCCATTTCATACCTAAAAATCTATGAAAATTTTCGATTTTATCATCTGATTTTAAAGATTTTGATATGGTTTGTAAAAGGGCTACAAAAACCATAAAACTGGATTGCCTTGTTTAGGTTTAAACTAAGGCTTATATCTCGTTTTGATGAGATCCCATCTATAACGACATGCATTGTGCGATCTCCGACGTTATTAATAAAACAATCATAATATGATAACATCTGATTTTAATTTTCGCTTTTCCTATATTTTATGTACAGAACATACTCGTATTAGTCATAGGGCACTTAAGATCTTGCTTCTATAGCCATATGTTTTGATAGACCTACAAACAAAAAAATCTGCTGAATCTAGTTAATTTTCAAGTTTATTTAAATAATGTCAGAGCAAGACAGAATTATTTGTCAAAAGTTTTTTTTTTTTTTTTAAATTGTCTGTATTTGCATTTTTTTATCATTTTTGTTTTCACTACCGTTTAAACTTTAAAGCACTGGCTGACAAATTGCAAAGTCAACCAAAAAGATAAGAGAGATGAAAACATTTTCAAATATAAGTGAAACTAAATTAAAATAATATACATATAATAAAAAGAAGATAAATATAAAAAATACTAAATGCTAATAATAAAAGACAGTCAATAAAATGGAAAATAGAAATAAAACGAAAATACAAGTAAAATTTTCACTTACTAGACAGACAGACAACCGACAAATAAACAACTAAACGGTCATGTATTAAATTGAAAATGAATAAATTAAATGTTTTGTGGGGCTTTACGGGGCTATACTAGTATAAGAATTTTATAATATTTTTTAAATGACTATATAAATTGAGGAAAAGGGGAAAGTATGCCAAGCATAATTTGCAAAAAATTGTTGAAAAATGATTTTAATAACTTCCTATAAACTTTGAAACAGATTCTAAAATACAGTTTACCAGAAACCAACTTTGTATTTCTTAGTATAAGCTTCCTCAAAATTCCATAAAAATGATTAAGAATACCTTCCCCTTTTTTCTTTTAAACTTTACAAATAAACCAATTTCCTTTGATTCTTTCAAAAAACTGTTTTTCTTACTTACACTGACAACTTCTGGTTTTCAGGTGCTATTTCAGTGATCTTGCAAAAAAACGAGACATTTTTAACAAGTTTACAATTCAAATACATAAATTGTTACATTTTATAGATTTATTGAATCATTGAACCAAAGAACAAGAAAAATGGACCTGCTAGTTTTGATAATGTTTTAACAACATTTTTCAAAAGTCTTATTATTTCAAAGTGTGTCTAGACACTCATTCAAAAGTTCAGCTAAACGTTTTCTTAAAAAAAAACGTCCGCAAAGGTTTAACTGTGTAAAATAGGCTTAAATCTATTTAACATCAATTACACTGTGTATGAAAAGTACCCTTTAGATAGACATGTACCATTTAGATATACCAAGTCCATTGATATACAAAAGTACCTTTCAACATTAAAAGTACTTTTTAAATACAAAAGTACCTTTAAGATACAAAAGTACCTTTAAGATACAAAATACTTTTAGCTACAAAAGTACCTTTAAGATACAAAATACTTTTAGCTACAAAAGTGCCTTAGAAATACAAAAGTACCTTTAAGATACAAAATACTTTTAGCTACAAAAGTGCCTTTGAAATACAAAAGTACCTTTTAGATACAAAAGTACCTTTTAGATACAAAAGTACCTTTTAGATACAAAAGTACCTTTTAGATACAAAAGTACCTTTTAGATACAAAAGTACCTTTTAGATACAAAAGTACCTTTTAGATACAAAAGTACCTTTTAGACACAAAAGTACCTTTTAGATACAAAAGTACCTTTTAGATACAAAAGTACCTTTTAGATACAAAAGTACCTTTTAGATACAAAAGTACCTTTTAGATACAAAAGTACCTTTTAGATACAAAAGTACCTTTTAGAACCAAAAGTACCTTTTAGAACCAAAAGTAACTTTTAGAACCAAAAGTATCTTTTAGATACAAAAGTACCTTTTAGATACAAAAATACCTTTTAGATACAAAAATATCTTTTAGATACAAAAATACCCTTTAGATACAAAAGTACCTTATAGATACAAAAGTACCTTTAAGATACAAAAGTACCTTTTAGATACAAAAGTACCTTTTATATACAAAAGTACCCTTAAGATACAAAAGTACCTTGTAGATACAAAAGTACCTTATAGATACAAAAGTAACTTTGAGATACATAAGTAACTTTTAGATACAAAAGCACCTTTTAGAAACAAAAGTATATTTTAGATACAAAAGTACCTTTAAGATACAAAAGCACCGTTTAGATACAAAAGTACCTTTTAGATACAAAAGTATCTTTTAGATAAAAAGTGCCTTTTAGATACAAAAGTAACTTTTAGATACAAAAGTACCTTTTAGATACAAAAGCACCTTTTAGAAACAAAAGTATATTTTAGATACAAAAGTACCTTTAAGATACAAAAGCACCGTTTAGATACAAAAGTACCTTTTAGATACAAAAGTATCTTTTAGATAAAAAGTACCTTTTAGATACAAAAGTAACTTTTAGATACAAAAGTACCTTTTAGATACAAAAGAACCTTTTAGATACAAACGTACCTTTTAGATACAAAAGTACCTTTTAGATACAAAAGTACCTTTTAGATAAAAAAGTACCTTTTAGATAAAAAAGTACCTTTTAGATACAAAAGTACCTTTTAGATACAAAAGTACCTTTTAGATACAAAAGTACCTGTTAGATACATAAGTATCTGTTAGATACAAAAGTACCTTTTAGATACAAAAGTACCTTTAAGATACAAAAGTACTTTTGAGATACAAAAGAACTTTTAGATACAAAAGTACCTTGTAGATACAAAAGTACCTTTTAGATACAAAAGTACCTTTTAGATACAAAAGTACCTTTTGGACACAAAAGTACTTTTTAGATACAAAAATACCTTTTATATACAAAAGTGTCTTTTAGATACAAAAATACCTTTTAGATACAAAAGTTTCTTTTAGATACAAAAGTACCTTTTAGATACAAAAGTACCTTTTAGATACAAAAGTACCTTTTAGATACAAAAGTACCTTTTAGATACAAAAGTACCTTTTAGATACAAAAGTACCTTTTAGATACAAAAGTACCTTTTAGATACAAAAGTATCTTTTAGATACAAAAGTACCTTTTAGATACAAAAGTACCTTTTAGATACAAAAGTACCTTTTAGATACAAAAGTACGTTTTAGATACAAAAGTACGTTTTAGATACAAAAGTACCTTTTAGATACAAAAGTACCTTTTAGATACAAAAGTACCTTTTAGATACCATAGTACCTTTTAGATACAAAAGTACCTTTTAGATACAAAAGTACCTTTTAGATACAAAAGTACCTTTTAGATACAAAATTATCTTTTAGATACAAATGTATCTTGTAGATACAGAAGTACCTTTTAGATACAAAAATACCTTTTAGATACATAAGTACGTTTTAGATACAAAAGTACCTTTTAGACACAAAAGTACCTTTTAGATACAAAAGTACCTTTTAGATACAAAAGTACCTTTTAGATACAAAAGTACCTTTTAGATACAAAAGTACCTTTTAGATACAAAAGTACCTTTTAGATACAAAAGTACCTTTTAGATACAAAAGTACCTTTTAGATACAAAAGTACCTTTTAGATACAAAAGTACCTTTTAGACACAAAAGTACCTTTTAGATACAAAAGTACCTTTTAGATACAAAAGTACCTTTTAGATACAAAAGTACCTTTTAGATACAAAAGTACCTTTTAGATACAAAAGTACCTTTTAGATACAAAAGTACCTTTTAGAACCAAAAGTACCTTTTAGAACCAAAAGTAACTTTTAGAACCAAAAGTATCTTTTAGATACAAAAGTACCTTTTAGATACAAAAATACCTTTTAGATACAAAAATATCTTTTAGATACAAAAATACCCTTTAGATACAAAAGTACCTTATAGATACAAAAGTACCTTTAAGATACAAAAGTACCTTTTAGATACAAAAGTACCTTTTATATACAAAAGTACCCTTAAGATACAAAAGTACCTTGTAGATACAAAAGTACCTTATAGATACAAAAGTAACTTTGAGATACATAAGTAACTTTTAGATACAAAAGCACCTTTTAGAAACAAAAGTATATTTTAGATACAAAAGTACCTTTAAGATACAAAAGCACCGTTTAGATACAAAAGTACCTTTTAGATACAAAAGTATCTTTTAGATAAAAAGTGCCTTTTAGATACAAAAGTAACTTTTAGATACAAAAGTACCTTTTAGATACAAAAGCACCTTTTAGAAACAAAAGTATATTTTAGATACAAAAGTACCTTTAAGATACAAAAGCACCGTTTAGATACAAAAGTACCTTTTAGATACAAAAGTATCTTTTAGATAAAAAGTACCTTTTAGATACAAAAGTAACTTTTAGATACAAAAGTACCTTTTAGATACAAAAGAACCTTTTAGATACAAACGTACCTTTTAGATACAAAAGTACCTTTTAGATACAAAAGTACCTTTTAGATAAAAAAGTACCTTTTAGATAAAAAAGTACCTTTTAGATACAAAAGTACCTTTTAGATACAAAAGTACCTTTTAGATACAAAAGTACCTGTTAGATACATAAGTATCTGTTAGATACAAAAGTACCTTTTAGATACAAAAGTACCTTTAAGATACAAAAGTACTTTTGAGATACAAAAGAACTTTTAGATACAAAAGTACCTTGTAGATACAAAAGTACCTTTTAGATACAAAAGTACCTTTTAGATACAAAAGTACCTTTTGGACACAAAAGTACTTTTTAGATACAAAAATACCTTTTATATACAAAAGTGTCTTTTAGATACAAAAATACCTTTTAGATACAAAAGTTTCTTTTAGATACAAAAGTACCTTTTAGATACAAAAGTACCTTTTAGATACAAAAGTACCTTTTAGATACAAAAGTACCTTTTAGATACAAAAGTACCTTTTAGATACAAAAGTACCTTTTAGATACAAAAGTACCTTTTAGATACAAAAGTATCTTTTAGATACAAAAGTACCTTTTAGATACAAAAGTACCTTTTAGATACAAAAGTACCTTTTAGATACAAAAGTACGTTTTAGATACAAAAGTACGTTTTAGATACAAAAGTACCTTTTAGATACAAAAGTACCTTTTAGATACAAAAGTACCTTTTAGATACCATAGTACCTTTTAGATACAAAAGTACCTTTTAGATACAAAAGTACCTTTTAGATACAAAAGTACCTTTTAGATACAAAATTATCTTTTAGATACAAATGTATCTTGTAGATACAGAAGTACCTTTTAGATACAAAAATACCTTTTAGATACATAAGTACGTTTTAGATACAAAGTACCTTTTAGATGCAAAAGTATCTTTTAGATACAAAAGTACCTTTTAGATACAAAAGTAGATATAGCATTATTTGTCCTGTTAGCGTGTGCAACAATTACGGTTTTAATGCCCATTATTTTAAAACGTACAGCTTTTTTTACTGTACTTTTTCACTAAGAAAATGTTTCTGAGTGTTCTCTATCAACTACGCAAGCGCTATCCTTTACACCAACCTTTTCAATGGACGGCAAAATATAGTTAGTCATGAGATTCCGTAGTAAGGTAAATCCAAAATACCCCAAAAGTACTCTTCAATGTCTTTACTGGAATCGATGATAGACCGATAACTCTAAAATCCTTTGCCCGAGGTATTTATTGCTTTGGTCTCTTTCCACATAAAACTTAAATTATGTAGATATAGTATTATTGGATTAAGTACTTTTGTACCTTCTGAGTGGAGATAAGTACCTTTTAAGTTTAGCAAGGTATCTTTCAGCCCAAAAAGTACTTTTTATCCAAAAATGGAACCTATTGGTTACAAATTTATCTTCCATATACAAACAAGTCTTACATTTTTCTTGCCAGATCTATTTTGTTGTTATTAAGCTTGTTTGGTATTATTTACCGACTCTTAGACACTTGTGTCCCTTTTGAGTGGAAATAAGTACATTTTAGGCTAAACAAAGTACCTTTCAGTCTAAAAAAGTATTTTTTAGCCAAAAATGGAACATTTTAGTTAAAAATTTATTTTCTATATACAAACAAGGTTCTTGCCAGACCTATCTTGTCGATTTTTAACTTGTTTAGTGTTATTTGCCGACTTTTAGATACTTTCGTACCTTCTGAGTAGGAATATGTACCTTTTAGGTTAAACAAAGTACCTTTCGGCCTAAAAAAGTACCAAAAATGGAACCTTTTACTTACAAATACGTTTTCAATTTATAAAGAAGTCTTATGTCGTTTTAAAACTTAACCAGTGTTTTTTGCCGACTCTTAGACACCTTAACTATGTCATTTATGTAAGCCTCAAAAAAGTACTTTTTGTCGTTTATCCAGAGATTTCTTCAAAGTATGTTTTTTTTCTTACAATATCTTTTTAAAGCTTTTAAAATTTTTAATACTTGTTTGTCTATAAGAGATGACTTAACATGGTCAATTGCATTAATAGAGTCGAAGTTGTAAGTAAGTAAACCTATGAAATCAATTATGTTGTAATCGAAAATTTTTTTCAAAAATATTTTTGTAATGTAGTTTTTTGTTGGTGGTTGTTGTTGTTTGTGTTGTATTGAATGTTGGATATTTATAAGATTTTGTAATAAATAATCAGTTTTTTCTTATTGTTTTTGTTCAAATCATGTCTGCATATATGTGGTTTTATAAAAATACTAAGTTGGGCTGCTAGAGTTTGCATAATATTAATTTTTATAATTCCACATTTCATAGATGTGTTTTTTTTTTGTCTTACAATAGGAATAGAAAAAATTATTCAATAAGGGAAAGTTGTGGAGAGGTGAACCTTAGTAAATATAATATAAAATTTCACTACTAAACTCCACTTAGAATAAATTGCAGATAATATAATTTTTTCAATAGGCTCAAAATTTGTTAGTATCGGTAAACTTAACCCCTTAGTGCTTAGCTTATATTTTTCACTAAACTATTACCAGAGGTGTTGTCAATAAGAAAAATCTAAATTTGGCTGCATATGCCTGCAAATTAAATTTTTTTAGTACAAAATATACATACTACTGCTAAGAGTTCTTTAAACAGTTTTCTGAACTTTTGTTGAAAGTTTTAATACTACTCGTTATTGGAACTTCTATATAAGGGCAGTTAGAACAAATTTTTCTCTAAATTCCTTATTTCTATGGAATATATTTTATTCCCTTTGATTTATTGTATTTACCCCTCAACTCTCCCCCATTTTCCCCCTACCTCAAACCAACAATCATTTCAATTTCTATGTACGTAAGTACTTAAATTCTCTTGTCTATCATTTAATTTTTGCATGCATGAAGCTTTATTCACGTAATCACTAAGAGTTTATTAAAATTTTATAGTATCGACTATTTCCTTATTATATTTCTTTCCTTTTCGACTCCCTAACAACTCCAAAGCTATCTAGATAAATTGGTATTGCAGTCTTATTCCTTAATTCATTCAACCATAAGTGTTTTGAAATGCAGGTACATGAATTTATGCCGATAGCGAAAGCTTATGAATGAACAAATTAAGAAATGCTATTATACAAAGCCATTCCAAAAGGGTTTAATGGTCTAGTCTAACATAGCGCAATCAAAACTCCTACATAATATGGAATTTTAAATATATGATACAAAAACGTACCTTATAATAAACTCATAAATAATTTTGAAGAAAAAAAGTATTTAATAGGAAATTGTTCAAAAATTAACTATTTTTAATAGAAAATTTGTAAAAAATTTACAATTTTTTAATAAAAAATTTTTCAAAAATGTTCTATTTTTTAAAAGGAAATTTTTCAAAAATTTTCTATTTTTTAAAAGGAAATTTTTCAAAAATTTTCTATTCTTTAAAAGGAAATTTTTCAAAAATTTTTTATTTTGTAATAGGAAATTTTTCAAAAATTTACTATTTTTTAATAGGAAATTTTTTAAATATTTACTATTTTTTTAATAGGAAATTTTTCAAAAATTTACTATTTTTTTTAATAAGAAATTTTTCAAAAATTTACTATTTTCTAAAAGGAAATTTTTCAAAAATTTTCTATTTTGTAATAGGAAATTTTTCAAAAATTTACTATTTTTTAATAGGAAATTTTTAAAAAATTTACTATTTTTTTAATAGGAAATTTTTCAAAAATTTACTATTTTTTTAATAAGAAATTTTTCAAAAATTTACTATTTTTTAAAAGGAAATTTTTCAAAAATTTTCTATTTTTATAGGCAACTATTTTTTAGCAGGAAATTTTTTAAAAAATGACTAATTTTTAATAGGAAATTTTACAAAAATTTACTATTTTTATAGGAAATTTTTCAAAAATTTTAAATTTCTATACGAAATTTATCCAAAATTTGCTATTTATATGAAAAAATTTTCAAAAATTTTCTATTTTTATAGGAAATTTTTCTAAATTTTTTTTATTTTAATTGGAAATTTTTCAAAAATTTTTTTTTATAGGAAATATTACTAAATTTTTCTATTTTTATAGGAAATTTTTCAAAAATTTTCTATTACTGTAGAAAGTTATTAAAAACTTGTCTATTTTTTAGGAAATTTTTCAACAATTTTCTCTTTTTATAGGAAATTTTTCAAAAACGATTTATTTTATAGGAAATTTTTTCAAGACTTTTCTATTTTGATAGAAAATTTTTAAAAAATGTTCTATTTTTATGGGAAATTTTTCAAATTTTTTTTTTATTTTTAAAGAAAATTTCCAATTTTTATAGAAAATTTTTCAAAAATTTCCAATTTTTATAGAAAATTTCAAAAATTTCCCATTTTTATAGGAAATTTTTCAAAAATTTCCCATTTTTATAGGAAATTTTTCAAAAATTTCCCCTTTTTATAGGAAATTTTTCAAAAATTGTCTATTTTATAGGAAAATTTTCAAAAATTTACTATTTTTATAGGAAATTTTTCAAAAATTTCCTATATTAATAGGAAATTTTTCAAAAATTTCCTATTTTAATTGGAAACTTTTCAAAAATTTTCTATTTTTATAGGAAATTTTTCAAAAATTTCCCATTTTTATAGAATATTTTTCAAAAATTTCCCATTTTTATAGAAAATTTTTCAAAAATTTCCCATTTTTATAGGAAATTTTTCAAAAATTTCCTATTTTATAGGAAATTTTTCAAAAATTTCCTATTTTATAGGAAAATTTTCAAAAATTTACTATTTTTATAGAAAATTTTTCAAAAATTTTCTATTTTAATATGAAAATTTTCTATTTTTATAGGAAATTTAAAAAAAAATTTCTATTTTTACTGCAAATTTTTCAAAAACTCTTATTTTTATTGCAAATTTTTCAAAAACTTTCTATTTTTATAGGAAATTTTTCAAAAATTTACTATTTCAATATGAAAATTTTCAAAAATGTTCTATTTTTATAGGAAATTTTTCAAAAATTTTCTATTTTTATAGGAAATTTTTCAAAAATTTTCTATTTTTATAGGAAATTTTTCAAAAATTTTCTATTTTTATAGGAAATTTTTTAAAAATTTTCTATTTTTATAGGAAATTTTTAAAAAATTTTCTATGTTTATAGGAAATTTTTCAAAAATTTTCTATTTTTTTAGGAAATTTTTCAAAAATTTTCTATTTTTGTAGGAAATTTTTCAAAAATTTCCTATTTTTATAGGAAATTTTTCAAAAATATCCTATTTTTAAAGGAAATTTTTTAAAAATTTTCTATTTTAATAGGACATTCTTTAAAAATTTTCTATTTTTTTAGGACATTTAAAAAAAAAATTATATTTTTACGGGACATTTTCCAAAAATTTTCTATTTTTATAGGACATTTTTAAAAAAAAAACTTTTATTTTTATAGGACATTTTGGAAAAATTTTCTATTTTTATAGGAAATTTTTCAACAATTTTCTATTTCTATAGGAAATTTTTCAAAAAATTTATATTTTTATAGGACATTTTTCAAAAATTTTCTATTTTTATAGGACATTTTTCAAAAATTTTCTATTTTATAGGACATTTTTTTAATTTTTTTTATTTTTACAGGACATTTTTCAAAAATTTTCTATTTTTATAGGAAATTTTTCAAAAAGTTTCTTTTTTTATAGGAAATTTTTCAAAAATTTTATATGTTTTAGGAAATTTTTGAAAAATGTATTTTTAGAAAATTTGTTCTCTAGGTCTATAAAAAGGTCTATATGGAAGACTTTGGTTTGTGTCAAGACTATAGGTCTGTTTATGAGATAAAACTTCTTACATATGCAAGATTATAGTTTTATGCAATTATTCTTTATTTTTTTGTCTTTCCCAAATTAAATTCTATTCTTTGTTCAGTTTTAACTCTATAAACTTTAATTTATTATATTTCCATAAAGTTTTTATAAACTTAATGCCAAAGCCAGCTGATTTATTGATTTTTACTTAAAGATAACAAAAGATTTTCCCAGAGGTTTTCTCAAAAAATTAAAAAACTCGAAATTTACCAAAGACCAAAAGAATTGAGTTTTTCAAATATTGTGGCATTGTTTAACTGAAAACTTGGTTACTACAACAATTTGTGGTAGTTGCAAATGCAACAAGTTGTATATTATTATGTATTTCTTTCAAGAATTATGCAATCGATCTCTCTCCCCCTTTTTAAATAAAAAACAAGAAATGTTGCATTTTTTGTTTCTTTGCAATAACAAAAATTTAAAAACTCTTAATAATAAATACTTATTTTATGTCTGAATGTTAGTATAGGGAATATGTTATTTTTTAAAAGCTTTTTTTAAGTCTATGAACTCTCTAGACACATCAACTCTAGCCAAAAGTCGTTTAGTAGGTAATCGTTATAAGACCTATATATTTTTCATTTATTTTGTTTTAATACCTTTATTTTTAGTATCTGTTGCATTGTTTAAGAAGTTAAAAACATGGTCTAAAAAAAAAAATGAAAACCTATTGTTATTTTTGTATATTACTGGGTTTTTAGTATTGTTTATGTAAAAAGAAACTTGTGAGATATTTTGCTACGGAAGTATTCTTAGTTAGTTGAAGATTTTGTTAAAATTTCCTTATTTTTATAGGAAATTTTTCAAAAATTTTCTATTTTTATAGGAGATTTTTCAAAATTGACTATCTTTATAGGAAATTTTTCAAAAAATTTTATATTTTTATAGGAAAATTTTCAAAAATTTTCTATTTTTATAGGAAAATTTTCTATTTTTATATGAAATTATTCAAAAATTTTCTATTTTTAAAGAAAATTTTTCAGAAATTTTTTTATTTTATAGGAAATTTTTGAAAAATTTACTATTTTTATAAGAAAATTTTTCAAAAATTTACAATTTTTATAGGAAATTTTTCATTTTTTATTATTTTATAAGAAATTGTTAAAATTTGTTTATCTTTATAGGAAATAATTCAAAAATTTTCTATTTTTATAGGAAATTTATCAAAAATTTTCTATTTTTATTAGAAATTTTTCAAAAATTTTCTATTTTGAAAGCAAATTTTTCAGAAATTTTCTTATTTTATAGGAAATTTTTCATTTTTTTTATTTTGTAAAAAATTTTTCTATTTTTATAGGAAATTTTTCTAAAATTTTCTATTTTTTATAGGAAATTTTTCAAAAATTTTCTATTTTTATTGGAAATTTTTCCAAAATTTTCTATGTTTATAGGAAATTTTTCAAAAATTTTCTATTTTTATAGGAAATTTTTCAAAAATTTTCTATTTTTATAGCAAATTTTTTAAAAATTTTCTATTTTTATAGGAAATTTTTCAAAAATTTTCTATTTTTATTGGAAATTTTTCAAAAATTTTCTATGTTTATAGGAAATTTTTCAAAAATTTTCTATTTTTATAGGAAATTTTTCAAAAATTTTCTATTTTTATAGCAAATTTTTCAAAAATTTCCTATTTTTATAGCAAATTTTTCAAAAATTTTCTATTTTTATAGGAAAATTTTCTATTTTTATAGGAAATTTTTCAAAAATTTTTTATTTTTATAGGAAAATTTTCAGAAATTATATATTTTTATAGGAAATTTTTCAAAAATTTTCTGTTTTTATAGGAAATTTTTCAAAACTTTTCTATTTTTATAGGAAATTTTTTAAAATTTTTCTATTTTTATAGGAAATTTTTCAAAAATTTTCTATTTTTATAGGAAATCTTTAAAAAATTTTCTATTTTTCTAGGAAATTTTTCTATTTTTCTAGGAAATTTTTAGAAAACTGCAATTTTTATAAATAATTTTAAATACTAAGTCGCATACCACCTATTATCATTTGCTATAAATTCTGTAATTTCCCTTCATATTATTTTCCTTTATGTCTTCCCAATGTAATGTCTTCCATTATTAGTATTCAATCGTAGTAGGTTTTTGTACTAAGCCCAAGTGACTAGATATACAAACATATACATTTCTAATATTATTGTAGGTTCAAGCTATTAACCTATTGATCTAATGAAATTTACTCATTTTCAAAACAATTTTTGTTTCTTCGTTTGTCTTTCAAATGTGGGGAAGTCATCAAACTTTTATAGTGTCACACTTGCAGATAATCCTATAGTTACAGACATGTTGCATGAATGTGTTGCAACCTACAATACACTATATGCCACCATCATATAACAATTTTAAAGAAACTTTACAACGAACTAAAGTGACCTCATGTAATGTTGCATGTTGGTTGGTTGGGGCAAGACGTCGCAATAGGTATTAAGTGAATATTAAAGTTAGATAAAAATTTAAAAATCAAAATTTTCTGTTTTTTTTTTTCGTGGTAATTTTGATAATTTAAAAGCAAAAACAAAGCATGTATTTTGAATTGTAATGGAATTTGTTGGATAATTGAAAATTTAAAATGAAATCAACTGTTAAATTGTTCTATTTTTATAACAAATTAAAAAAAAATAGGGAACTTTTCAAAAATTTCCCACTTTAAAGGGAATTTTTAAAAAATTCAAAAATTTTGCAAATGTTTTCTATTTTTATAGAAAATTTAAAAAAAATTCTATTTTTATAAGAAATTTTTTAAAATATTTCTGTTTTTATACGAAATTTTTCAAAAGTTTTATATATTTATATGAAATTTTTGAAAAATTTCCTATAAAAATATAAATTTTTTTTAAAATTTCCTTTAAAAATAGAAAATTTTTGAAAAACTTCTATGAAAATAGAAAATTTTTGAAAAATTTCATACAAACATAGGAAATTTTTGAAAAATTTTGTATAAAAAAAAGAAATTTTTGTAATTTTTTTTTTTAAATTGGAAATTTTTCAAAAAAAAATTTGAAAAATTTGAAAAATTTCCCATAAAAATAAAACAATTTTGAAAAATTGCCTATAAAAATAGAAAATTTTTGAAAAATTTCCCAAAAAAAAGGAACATTTTTTGATAAATTTCCTTTAAAAATAGAACATTTTTGAAAAATTTCCTATGAACATAGAAAATTTGAGAAAAAAAAATTCACATAAAAGGAGAAAATTTTTGAACAATTTGCTATGAAAATAGAAAATTTTTAAAAAATTTCTTACAGAGATATAAAATTTTAAAAAAATTTCATATAAAAAATAAAAAAATTTTTGAACAATTTGCTATGAAAATAGAAAATTTTTGAAAAATTTCGTATAAAAATATGATTTTTTTGTATTTTTTTTTTAAATTGGAAATTTTTGAAAAATTAAAAAAAATTTCCCATAAAAATAAGAAATTTTTGAAAAAATTCCTATAAAAATAGAAAATTTTTGAAAAATTTCCCAAAAAAAAAAAGAACAATTTTTTGATAAATTTCCTTTAAAAGAGAAAATTTTTCAACATTTTCCTGTAAGAATAGAACATTTTTGAGAAATTTCCTATAAACATAGAAAATTTAATTTTTTAATTTTTTTTTTTTTTTAAATTGGAAATTTTTGAAAAGTTTGAAAAATTTCCCATAAAAATAAAAAAATTTTGAAAAATTTCCTACAAAAATAGAAAATTTTTGAAAAATTTCCAAAAAAAAAGGAACATTTTTTGATAAATTTCCTTTAAAAATAGAAAATTTTTGATAAATTTCCTATAAACATAGAAAATTTGAGAAAAAAATTCATATAAAACTAGAAAATTTTTGAATTTTTTCCATAAACATTTAAAAATTTCTTGTAAAACTAGATAATTTTTGAATATAATAGACAAAATAGATAGAAAATAGAAAATTTTTGAAAAATTTCCTATAAAAACAAAAAATTTTAAAAAAATTTCCCATAAAAAAAAACAATTTTTGAAGAATTTCCCATAAATATAAAAAAGTTAAAAAAAAATCCTATAAAAATAGTAAATTTTTCAAAAATTTCCTATTAAAAAATAGTAAATTTTTGAAAAATTTCCTATTAAAAAATAGTAAATTTTTGAAAATTTCCTATTAAAAACTAGTTAATTTTTGAAAAATTTCCCACAAAAATTATAAATTTTTTAAAAAATTCCTATCGAAATAGAAAATTTTTTAAAAAATTCCTATAAAAACAGAAAATTTTTTAAAAATTTCTCATAAAAATAAAATTTTTTTTGAAGAATTTCCCATAAAAAAAATTAAAAAAATTTCCTATTAAAAAGTAGTAAATTTTTGAAAAATTTCCTATTAAAAAATAGTAAATTTTTGAAAAATTTCCTATTAAAAAATTGAAAATTTTTGAAAAATTTCATATTAAAAAATAGTAAATTTTTTAAAAATTTCCTATTAAAAAATAGTAAATTTTTTAAAAATTTCCTATTATAGAATAGTAAATTTTTGAAAAATTTCCTACTAAAAAATAGTAAATTTTTGAAAAATTTCCTATTAAAAAATAGTACATTTTTGAAAAATTTCCTATTAAATAATAGTCAATTTTTTAAAAATTTCCTAATAAAAAATAGTACATTTTTTAAAAATTTGCTATTAAAAATAGTAAATTTTTGAAAAATTTTCTATTAAAAAATAGTAAATTTTTGAAAAATTTCCTATTAAAAAATAGTAAATTTGTGAAAAATTTCCTATTGAAAAATAGTAAATTTTTGAAAAATTTCCTATTAAAAAATAGTAAATTTAAAAAAAAAATCCTACTAAAAAATAGTAAATTTTTGAAAAATTTCTTATTAAAAAAAAGTAAATTTTTGAAAAATTTCCTATTAAAAAATAGTAAATTTTTGAATAATTTCCTATTAAAAAATAGTAAATTTTTTAAAAATTTTCTATTAAAAAATAGTAAATTTTTGAAAATTTTCCTATTAAAAAATAGAAAATTTTTGAAAAATTTCCTATTAAAAAATAGTCAATTTTTGAAAAATTTCCTTTTAAAAATTTAGAAGAAATATTTTTTGAATATCTAAGAACTGCAGGAAACTATTGAATTTCATTTTCCTTTTAATTTGCTGCTATTTTATTTTTCAAGTTTTCAACTTCTGGCCAACAAACAGATCATTAGTCAATGAGAAACAACGATCGACCTGTATATTTATTTATCTTACAGTTAGTTACCTTTTGTTTCGGTTGGTTTTTTTGCTGCATGTAATTACTCCTTAATACCAGGTAGACTCAGACTCCGACCGAACGATCAGACTTTGTTGTATTATTATGACGTAAATAGGCGTTAATTTAATGGTTGATTTATCATTTGTAACTACAAGATCCCAGCAACATTGTTTCATTACAACAATTACATTTGAGAGTTCCAAAGAAATGCTTCAGCTACTAATCGGGGCATGTTAATGTAACAGCTTGAAAAATTAAGAAAAGATAATATGAAAAAAAAGAACAGCAACACCCTGTAATTGAAAAATACCTACAAAAATCGAGACGTGTTTAAAATTACACAAATAAAACAGTAACTTTTTATTTCGCACTCGAACGTGAGTTTAACAACCTACAAATCTACTTAAAATTAACTCCAAACAAAAACACGTAAAATTTTTAGGGTAAAAATAAGGCCTACAACAAAAAGAAACTCAAATCTTTACAATAATCAAAAGTTAAATTTTGAAGAGAAAAAAAATTGAAAACCAAAAATATTGTACAAACCAAAGTGAAGGTAGTACTATCAGAGATTATGTTTGAAAGACCTACAAAAAATCTGGTGTAGAAATAACAATCGATTGTAATCATAACAAATGCTTTCGCCTTTCATATTCACATTTTAAAAACGAATCCAAAATTTTATATAAATATTTTTCTTTTCAAAACTTATAATCAACGATAGCTTTTTGAATTGGTTTTTATCGATACCCTAAAACTTACAATCACAAACATTCAATTATAATTTGATACAAATTTGAAATGCTTCAATTCACCTGCACTTAAATCGGTTTTTTATGCAATTTAAAATGTTAGAGGGTTTCCACTGTAAAATGAGAAATATTTATGGTAACGCACACTTTTTCAAAACTATTTCAATATTGTACCTAAAGTCAAAATTTTTAAAATGGCTTAAAGCTAAGTCACGAATTTGGTTTGGATTTCATATAAGTTTTCACTAATAGAAAATTGAACTAAAGAAATTCTATTAAATTTCGTTTAACGGATTAAAAAAAATTGAAAACTTCCATCAATAATTTTATAGATTTGAACTAAATTTTTGGTAATTGTTTCAGGTGTCTTTTATTGACAGGCAATTTCAAAAATAGAAAAAAATTTTTATTTTTATAGAAAATTTTTCAAAATTTTTCTAATTTTATAGAAAATTTTTCAAAAATTTTCTATTTTTATAGAAAATTTTCTATATTTATAGAAAATTTTCTATACTTATAGAAAATTTTCTATAAAAATAGAAAATTTTTGAAAAATTTTCTATAAAAATAGAAAATTTTTGAAAAATTTTCTATAAAAATAGAAAATTTTTGAAAAATTTTCTATAAAAATAGAAAATTTTTGAAAAATTTTCTATAAAAATAGAAAATTTTTGAAAAATTTTCTATAAAAATAGAAAATTTTTGAAAAATTTTCTATAAAAATAGAAAATTTTTGAAAAATTTTCTATAAAAATAGAAAATTTTTGAAAAATTTTCTATAAAAATAGAAAATTTTTGAAAAATTTTCTATAAAAATAGAAAATTTTTGAAAAATTTTCTATAAAAATAGAAAATTTTTGAAAAATTTTCTATAAAAATAGAAAATTTTTGAAAAATTTTCTATAAAAATAGAAAATTTTTGAAAAATTTTCTATAAAAATAGAAAATTTTTGAAAAATTTTCTATAAAAATAGAAAATTTTTGAAAAATTTTCTATAAAAATAGAAAATTTTTGAAAAATTTTCTATAAAAATAGAAAATTTTTGAAAAATTTTCTATAAAAAAAGAAAATTTTTGAAAAATTTTCTATAAAAATAAAAATTTTTGAAAAATTTTCTATAAAAATAGAAAATTTTTGAAAAATTTTCTATAAAAATAGAAAATTTTTGAAAAATTTTCTATAAAAATAGAAAATTTTTGAAAAATTTTCTATAAAAATAGAAAATTTTTGAAAAATTTTCTATAAAAATAGAAAATTTTTGAAAAATTTTCTATAAAAATAGAAAATTTTTGAAAAATTTTCTATAAAAATAGAAAATTTTTGAAAAATTTTCTATAAAAATAGAAAATTTTTGAAAAATTTTCTATAAAAATAGAAAATTTTTGAAAAATTTTCTATAAAAATAGAAAATTTTTGAAAAATTTTCTATAAAAATAGAAAATTTTTGAAAAATTTTCTATAAAAATAGAAAATTTTTGAAAAATTTTCTATAAAAATAGAAAATTTTTGAAAAATTTTCTATAAAAATAGAAAATTTTTGAAAAATTTTCTATAAAAATAGAAAATTTTTGAAAAATTTTCTATAAAAATACAAAATTTTTGAAAAATTTTCTATAAAAATAGAAAATTTTTGAAAAATTTTCTATAAAAATAGAATATTTTTGAAAAATTTTCTATAAAAATAGAAAATTTTTGAAAAATTTTCTATAAAAATAGAAAATTTTTGAAAAATTTTCTATAAAAATAGAAAATTTTTGAAAAATTTTCTATAAAAATAGAAAATTTTTTTATTAAAAAATAGCAAATTTTTCAAAAATTTCCTATAAAAAAATAGCAAATTTTTCAAAAATTTCCTATAAAAAAATAGCAAAATTTTTCAAAAATTTCCTATAAAAAAATAGTAAATTTTTGAAAAATTTCCTATTAAAAAATAGTAAATTTTTAAAAAATTTCCTATTAAAAATAGTAAATTTTTAAAAAATTACCTTTTAAAAAATAGTAAATTTTTGAAAATTTTCCTATTAAAAAATAGTAAATTTTTAAAAAATTACCTTTTAAAAAATAGAAAATTTTTGAAAATTTTTCCATTAAAAAATAATAAATTTTTAAAAAATTTCCTTTTAAAAAATTGTAAATTTTTTAAAAATTTCCTTTTAAAAAATAGTAAATTTATGAAAAGTTTTCTGTTAAAAAATTTTAAATTTTCGAAAAATTTCCTTTTAAAAAATAGGAACATTTTGAAAAATTTCCTATTAAAAAATAGTTAATTTTTGAAAAATTTCCTATTCAAAAAATGTTCTATTAAAAAATGGTAAATTTTTGAAAAAAATAGTAAATTTGTGAAAAATTTCCTTTAAAAAAATAGGAAATTTTTAAAAAATTTGCCATAAAAATTTTAACTTTTTAAAAAATTTACTTTTTTTAATTTTTTGAAAAATTTTCTAAAAATTTTAAGCGTTTTACTAGATATTAGTAATTTTTTTTTGTTTTGTTAATTTATTTTTGGTTTTTAACCTTTTTGATGAAAAATTATAACAATGACTTCATAAATAATTATCATATGTTTTTAACCATCTCTTAATTTTTCACGCTAATCTAAACACCAAATATTTTTAATTTCTATACATTAAATTAAACAAATATTTTTCCAACTATAATTTTCTATTCAAAAAAATCTTTTTTTCTACAAATTTTTATAGTTTTCATATAAAAATCATAAAACTTTTGTTGTATAAAATACAATAAAAACTTAAAAATTTAACAACTTTTGTAAACATTAAATGAACAAAACAAACAAAACTCATAGAAAAATATTTATGAAACAACTTTCACTGAAATCACAAAATTTTAAACACAAGTGGATTTTATTTTCTGTATTCGAATTGAAACACACAAGTATTGGGGACAGACATGGCTATAATATAGCTACAGACAGACGGACGGATGGCTAGCGATATTGATGAAGCCAAAGAGTGGAAAAGGTTCAGGTGAATGAACACTTATGTTAAATGAATGAATAGAAAAAAACGAAAAATTGTTTGAAAATTAACTCGAATTAAAACAAATGTAAAATCACACAATAATATTTAAAAAATGTCAATTAATTGTGTGCTTTTTTTTTGTAAATGAATTTTAGCTACTTCATGTTTTTATAAAGCAACAATTTCTTTCTTTCATTTTCTTTGAATTTCCAATTGAAAACGAATTTTAAAATTTTTGTGTTAATTTTTTTCCATTTATTTTTTTCTAATGATGACAATGTCCACAAAATGTTAATGAAATGATTGTTATTGCCTTTAGTTTATTATTGTACTCGTGCTTTTTTCTTTATCTAAGAAAAAAAACTGAAAAAGTTTAAAGAGAAAGAAATAGCGGCAGCCATGAAAATTTTTAAAACAATCCCGCGATATTTTAATTAAAAACAAATGAAAGGAAAAACCTTTATGACTTTCCAAAAATGGTAATATTGTATTTAAGTTGAAAGTAAATGAAATGATCACGTCTCTATTTTTAATGTTTTACACTTAATTCCCCACATTTGCTTTAGACAGTAAAATTTCGAAAAAAACTGATTTTTTGTCAAGTAACGAAACTTGAAAACAGAAACAACGAACGACCTACAGATAAAATTAGAAAATAACGATCGAATGAAAGAAAACAAATTTACATTATAATTCGGTTACAACCCATGTAAAAAACAATTAAACGATCGATTCATGGCTATAAAACTGAAACACTTGAAAAAAAGGGAAATTTTATTTTTATAACATTGAAAGATTGTAGACTATTATAGAGGTAATTTGTATAAATATTTGAAAAAAATCTCTATAAAAAAAACAAATTTTTGAAAAATTCCATATAAAAACAGAAATAAAAAAATAAAAATAGAAAATTTTTTTCAAAAATTTTCTATTTTTATAGAAAATTTTTCAAAAATTTTCTATTTTTATAGAAAATTTTTCAAAAATTTTCTATTTTTATAGAAAATTTTTCAAAAATTTTCTATTTTTATAGAAAATTTTTCAAAAATTTTCAATTTTTATAGAAAATTTTTCAAAAATTTTCTATTTTTATAGAAAATTTTCTATTTTGATAGAAAATTTTTCAAAAATTTTCGATTTTTATAGAAAATATTTCAAAAATTTTCGATTTTTATAAAAATTATTTCAAAAATTTTCGATTTTTATAGAAAATATTTCAAAATTTTTCGATTTTTATAAAAAGTTTTTCAAAAATTTTCGATTTTTATAGAAAATTTTGCAAAAATTTTCTATTTTTATGTAAAATTTATCAAAAATTTTCTATTTTTATAGAAAATTTTTCAAAAATTTTCTATTTTTATAGAAAATTTTTCAAAAATTTTCAATTTTTATAAAAAATTTTTCAAACATTTTCTTTTAATACCGAAATTTTTATAAAATTTTTTCTTTTATTGTTTAAACGGTGTAAATTTAAATTACCTCTAATTAATTAATTACTTATGCATAACATGAGGGATACTTTTGCGGCTGTTAAAGCTGTTATTGTCTATAGATTTCCTATATCCCAATAAAAATAGACAACATTACGACTGACTAGACATCTTCCCGGCCCACCAATCAAAGTACAGAGCAAGAAACAGTGCTGTCCAAGTGATTAGCAACACTTTTAGTTAAAAGAGTAATCCTTTATAATACAAGCGGATAGAGTAGAGTTTTAATTTATAGTTTTTCTGGTTAGATTTTTCAAATAATTTCTATCTAATCTTTTTAAGTTATACTCAAATAAAAAATTATATTTTTCAATTTTGGTTTGAGGGACTTTTAAGGGCATCAAGAGGCCCTTAACATACAATTCGATAACAAACCATAGGCTTATCATGTTTTAAAATTCAAATATTTTAGAATCTGGAAACAAATTTAAATATTTTAAAATTTTATTCAACTCTTTTTTTCTTTAAGTTTGAGATCTCAAACATTTGTTGTTTTTTTCTTTTCAACCATCTATAGGGTATCGTTTCGTTTATGAGACAGACATTATAAAAAGTGAAAAAAAACTGGTTGGTATTTTAATTTTAGACATAAAAATTTAAAGAAAAAATCTACATAAAACATAAAAATATCCACATGTAAGTAGGAAAAGAAAATAACAATTCAAAGGTAAAATACCGAATGTTGTGCAGGTGAATGAATGCATAATAGAGGCAACAACAGCAACCGATCAATCCGATCGAACTTACGAACAGTTTGAACATAGTTTGTTGCCTGTGTTCAAACTGTTTGAGAGCAGACAAATACTCTGATCGTAATGTTTGATGCGAGTAGCAGGCGAGAGAGAACGCATTAACGTAAATAGAGTTAGAAATCGATATCGTTTATAGCCTGAGATCTTCATAACTTAAATTTCGAAGAATTTTCTATCTTAGATTGATTTGTAGGTTTTGATACAAAATTTTTGTATAGTTTATGTTATTAAAAGTTAAGTTTAAGTTAAGTTTTTCCCAAACCCCCCAAAAATGCATTTCTTTTCGTAAATTTGCCTCACCCATAGAAGGCCTTTAATAAAATTATTTCATTTCTTTTTGATTGTTTGATTTTTTAATTAATCATTCCAATACTTAAACAGTCAAAAAATCGATTTTTAATTAAATTTCAAAACTAAAAAAATAAGTGAAATCGATATGACTAAACTATTTTTACTGGTAGCATATATATTTTTTTTTAATTCAAAATTTCATAGTAAATTAAAAGCATAAAATCTTAATTAAACTCTTCACATGAATGTCTAGACTCTAACGATATAATGCATTTTAGAGGCCTACGGATTTGCAGAGAAATTAAAAAAAAAAAATTTTTGTTAATTATAAAGAATTTGTAATCTTATTAAAGCATTAAATTACTGCTAGATTTTGAACATATATCCAACGGTGTCTTGTAATTCTGTTAATGATTTGATTAAATCATTAATTAAGTTGATCTAATATTTTTCCCACACATTTAACTCTTAGAAGTTAGATTAGGGAATTTCAAACTTTAAGGTTTATTCTCTGTGTGGGGCTTTAAAACTTGGCTACCGATCATTAATATTTGTCTTATGGTAAAATTTCTTGTTTTATTGACTACTGTTTTTCTTACGCATTTTTGAATAAAATTTGTTTGTTAAAAAAATTTAAAAATATAATTTATTAATTATTTTCATTTCTTTCTTTTTAGGTATGTATCACTTATACTAATTAAAATTTTAAATGGAAATTAAAAGGTATTTATCATAAGATTTTATGCTAATAAATAGAATAATTTTCACATATTTAGAGGCACTAAAGCTTTCTTTACAGAAATTTAACTTTCTGCCTATATATAGTCAAAGCTTTATGTCATCCATAGATCGAAGACTCTATAATATAAAGACATTGCACTCCATACATTTTTTTCCGCCAAAAGTGAAATTAATGTGTACAAAGAGCAATGAAAATCACATAAACTCACAAACAAACTTACATTTCATTAACACGTATGTGTGCCTTAGCTTTCTCTTATTGGATAATCGT
Source organism: Stomorhina lunata (assembly GCA_933228675.1). Classification (NCBI taxonomy): domain Eukaryota; kingdom Metazoa; phylum Arthropoda; class Insecta; order Diptera; family Rhiniidae; genus Stomorhina; species Stomorhina lunata. Next base: position 25,640,047 of record OW121741.1, on the reverse strand, counting down.
CTCCATTAGTTGTTTCCAAATTAGATTTAAAGCGGTATTCTCTCTTTTTTATGGGACTTTTCAAAACAACCATACGGCAAATCAATGTTTGGAAGTGCAACATCTTAATATTATAGATTCTTTGTCAATGAACTAGGAAAATAGGTTATAGGAAAGATAATAAATCGAGTAGAGTGGAAATATCGGGTTATACATTTTGCGGTTTTAAAAGTGAGCGTAAATAAAACACATATAAAATATTTCTTTTTGTTATAAAGTTAGAACAGTTGCATTATGTGTGAAACACTACATCATTTAAATGACCACCACGCGAAATGCTGCAAGTATTGATTCTTTTGAGGTAATTTTCGACCACTCTTTGACACATATTAAGCGTTATTTCAGACGTAACTTGACGAATGTTGCTTTTTAAGTGCTCAAGAGTTAATCGCGTTTCACACGAATCAGGTTTACTTGATCAGTTTTGCTTTAAATTTCTTTTGAATCTGCATTCATGTTTACACACAAACATTTTCTTCATCAGTTTTTATTTTATTTTCCTTAAATTTCATACAAATTTTCTAAATTTTCGTAAACTTGATGGTATGGTCAGGTTTGCTCAATTTTAATTCTGTCCTGTCAGCTTTTTCTCATACAAATTCAAGACTTGATAAGCCAAACCTGACTGATGTAAAAGTAGACTTAAAGGTTTATCTGCATAAACACGGTCTTTCGCGTAGACCTATAAAAAAAATCTAATGATGTCAAATCGCATGATCTTGGTGGCCACTTGATATCGCCACGACGAGAAATTACATAGCCAGGAAATGTCTCCTGCAATAAAGACATATTTGCTCGAGTTGTGTAGCATGTGGCACCGTCTTGTTGAAACCACATATTCTCCAAGTCGCATTCTTCAATAGTGTGCCGTAAGACAGTCCTAATTCCTGAGAACGTCCAGAAATCGACGCATTCGGGTTTTCGGCAATACTATTAATTACAACAGCGATATATTCAACGGAGCGAGCGAAACGATGATGCACAGGCTTTACAATTGTAACCGCTCCAGTTTCTTCAAATTTCTTTACAATTTTGCCAATTGCTTGCGTAGTTGGACGATTATGTAAACCATAATCTCCTCTTAAAGCACGATATGTGGCTGTGGTAGAATCACCATTTTAATACCCTTCACCACCATAGGTTGAAAGGGTATATTGGGTTTGTGCTGATGTTAGTAACGCATAGAAATATTGGTCTGAGACCCACCTTTTAGTATACCAATCGACTTAGAATCACTCCCTGCGTTGTTTTAACGATGTCCGTCCGGCTGGGTGGGCGGTTATCCATGTAAACTTATTATCATTCTACGTAGCTTTAAAGATAATTTGATGAAATTTAGCACAGGCCCATATTTTGGTCCAAGGATATACTTTTTGGGCGAAACCAGATTACTATTTCGGCTACCTCCCATAGGGATGCCTTCCCGGAATAGAGTTTTTGGTCCTTTACAGCCACAAATTATGTTGTATTGTAATAATATTCAGCACAAATATTGCTTAACATAACCTTAATCAGTGTTCCTAATTTTGTAGAAATCGGCCCATATTTGACCATACTTCCCATGCAAGACACATTCTCAAAAGACGTTTGCACAGATAAATATTTTATAAATATGAACCAATAACCAAAATTTGGTAACAATCTGTCCACAATTGACCCTAGCTCCCATATCAGGCCCTTAATCGGAAATGATATAAATCTCGAATTAAAAAAAAACATAGCACATAGTATATGTATGTCTCTAGGACTTAAGGAAAACTTGTTTAATTGTTGGTCCATATTTGACCTTAGTAGTGAAGGGTATTATATAGTCGGGCTTGACAGACTATAGCTTTTCTTACTTGTTGTAGTATGTTTTGGTAATTTTTATGCGTTTTGTGATACTTAAGCGATCTATTTTCGTTAATGTCAGACATTCAACTGAAAAGAAAAAATTAGTTTAACAACTTAGTTTGACAGATGTCGAATTCCAGTCCTATACTTTTGAAACCACGAAATGGATAACCCGATTCATCTAAGGAATGTTTATTCTATGTAGAACATTCTTCGACCTAAAGATAAAACGACAACAAATGCATGAGTCTTTAAAGACATTCCAACAAACCAAAACGATTTAGAAATAACTTGTTGCAAGCTTACTGTAACATAAGCGGTAAGCTTAGAAAAGTGTTGGGATTACTATTATAAATTACTATTATAAAGGGTAATTTAATAATGAAAACTCTAATCTTTTAAGTCTAATAATAGAGTAAGCTTACAGATGAATAGTTTGCTAATCATGTTTATAATAAGTTTACATTGATAATATATTTGAAAACTTGAAAATTTAATTTAATAATAATTGTGAACTAAGCTATGGTGGCATTTCAACCTAATTACGAGTGTCGAAGTCGTAGCTTCGTAATAAGCTACCATAAGCATTTGATAAATTATTATTTATTAAATGCTTATATCTAGTAAAAATTTTAAATTGAAAATTTTATTTTTAGCTTGTCATAACGATGCTTTTCATTTGTGAAAATATAAAGTCTAAATAATCCAAAACTAAGGCACGTGCCAAATAACAGTATTTCATTTTTAGAAACACTTGCAAATCTATTGCGAGAATAAGACATTTCTAATCATACTTGCAAAATTGTTATCTAAACATGTGTACAACAAGTATTATTTTAAAAGGTATTGTCATTCTAAGCATTCAATATGTATTGTACTAGTTCTGTTGTACTAGTTCTATTGTCACTACACCATTTTCAATTGAAATTGAGAAATATTCAATTGAAATTGAGAATATTCAATTGAAATTGAGAAATTTTCAATTGAAATTCAGAATTTTTAATTGAAAAAGAAATTTTCAATTGAAATTGAGAATTTTCATTTGAAATTGAGCAATTTTCAATTGAAATTGAGAAAAGCACAATTGAAAATGAGGTTGAAATTTTTAATTGAAATTGAGAAATTTTCAATTGAAAATGAGAAATTTTCAATTGAAAATGAGAAATTTTCAATTGAAATTGAGAAATTTTCAATTGAAATTAAGAAATTTTCAATTTAAATTGAGAAATTTTCAATTGAAATTGGGAAACCCCCTAGTGAAATTTCAACCTCATTTTCAATTTAGGTTTTCTCAATTTCAATTCTAAAATTCTCAATTTCAATTGAAAATTTCTCGATTTCAATTGAAAATTTCTCAATTTCAATTGAAAATTTCTCATTTTCAAATAAAAATTTCTCAATTTCAATTGAAAATTTCTCAATTTCAATTAAAAAAATCAACCTCATTTCCAATTGGGCTTTTCTCAATTTCAATTGAAAAAATCTCAATTTAAATTTAAAAATTCTCAATTTCAATTGAATATTTCTCATTTCCAATTGGGATTTTCCCAATTTCAATTGAAAAATTCTCATTTTTAATTGAAAAATTCTCAATTTCAATTGAAAATTTCTCAATTTCAATTAAAAATTTCTCATTTTTAACTAAAAATTCTCAATTTCAATTGAATATTTCTCAATTTCAATTGAAAAGTCTCAATTTCAATTGAAAATTTCTCAATTTCAATAGAAAATTCTCAATTCCAATTGAATATTTCTCAATTTCAATTGAAAATTCTCAATTTCAATTGAAAATTTCTCAATTCAATTTGAAAATTTCTCAATTACAATTGAAAATGGTGTAGTTCTATTGTATCTGTATCTACTGTATCATATTGCCAGAAACCAAAAAAATTGGTTTTCTTATCAAAACTCAAGAGTAATGATTTCCTTCAGACTTCTAAGGTTACAAATTGGACTTTCTCGAAAACTAAGGGCAAATCTGGGGTTATCATCAAACTGACGTTATTTATCATTTACTTGAGATATCTCAACAACTTAAAATTAGTATTTCATTGAACTGAGCTAGTCCCTTCGACCTGTTCGGCTTCAATTCAAATTATCTCTCTACTTAACATGGTAACATAATATTCAAATCCGATACAAAATTATTTTAAATATAGACTCTAAACAATTTTATTAAATAACTGGTTAAATAACATTAATAAAAATTAAAATTTTAAATTTTGAATTGTCTTCTTTTATTTTAACTTCATTCAAATTAATTATATTACATATACGGCGATGGATAAACAAGTCTTTTTCAATTTTATATACAAAAAAAAAACAAATTAATTCCCTTGATTGTTTCTTTTATAAGCTTTGTTCCTTAATTTAAATTTTATTCTATTGAATACGAAACAGATATAAATTTTTAAACATGCCAAAGTGTTTTTATACCCTTCACCACTATAGGTGGAAAGGGTATTATAAGTTTGTGCTGATGTATGTAACGCATAGAAATATTTGTCTAAGACCCATCTTTTAGTATACCAATAGGCTTAGAATCACTTTCTGAGTCGATTTAGCGATGTCAGTCCGTCCGTCTGGCTGGCTGAACCCCCATGTAAACCTTGTAATCAAACTGCAGGTAAAGGTAATTTGATGAAATTTGGCACAGATCATTTTTTTGATAATGGAACCATGGCTATTGAAATTGGTAAAAATCGGTCTATTATTTATGGTACCTCCCATAGGTTCCACTTCCCGGAATTGATACATATATTGGCCACAAATATCAATATTTTTTCATGAAATTTAAAACAAATACTTCTTATGTAAACTAAAGTCACTGTACCAAATTTCGTTGAAATCAGTCCACATTTTACCATAGCTCCCATACAAACTTTTCTTTAAAAACGCACTTCTTCTGTTAATCTTGACTCCCAGTGGAGCATAGGGCCTCAACGCACTAAATGAGACAAAAATCTTTAGAACGCTCGTAAATCTAAAGATAATCAGAATTTTGAGTTTATTTTTTGCATACATAAGTTTTGTAACAACTGTAATCAATTTGCCAAATTTTGAGATAATCGGTCCACATTTGACCCTAGCTCTCATATAAGTCCAAATGTCGCAAATAGCTTAAATGTATAAGTTTTGAGAATATGTTTGTATGATGGCAAAATTTAGCAAATATTTGTCTTTATACAGGAAAAAGTACACCTTTGACCTTAGTGGTGAAGGGTATCGTATGGTCGGGCTTGACCGACTATAGCAGTTTCTTACTTGTTATACCCTTCACCACCATAGGTTGAAAGGGTATTATAAGTTTGTGCTAATGTATGTAAAGCATTGAAATATTTGTCTAAGACCCATCTTTTAGTAAACCAATAGGCTTAGAATCACTTTCTGAGTCGATTTAGTGATGTCCGTCCGTCCGTCTGGCTGGCTGGACCCCCATGTAAACCTAGTAATTAAACTACAGGTCGCAACTCTAAAGATAATTTGATGAAATTTGGCACAGATCATTTTTTTGATAATGGGACCATGGCTATTGAAATTGGTCAAAATCGGTCTATTATTTATGGTACCTCCCATAGGTTCCACTTCCCGGAATTGATATATTGGCCACAAATATCAATATTTTTTCATGAAATTTAAAACAAATACTTATTATGTAAACTAAAGTTACTGTACCAAATTTCTTCGAAATCGGTCCACATTTTACCATAGCTCCCATACAAACTCTTCTTTAAAAACGCACTAAATGAGACAAAAATCTTTAAAACGCTCGTACGTCTAAAGATAATGTGAATTTTGAGTTTAGTTTTTGCATACATAAGTTTTGTAACAACTGCAATCAATTTGCCAAATTTTGAGATAATCGGTCCACATTTGACCCTAGCTCTCATATAAGTCCAAATGACGAAAACAGCTTAAATGTATAAGTTTTGAGAATATGTTTGTATGATGGCAAAATTTTGCAAATAGTTGTCTTTATACAGGAAAAATAATACCTTTGACCTTAGCGGTGAAGGGTATCGTATGGTCGGGCTTGACCGACTATAGCATTTTCTTACTTGTTTTTTTTTTTTTTGGTTTTGTCTTTTTCAAAACAAATAAGAAAATTTATTTAGTAGTTTTTTTTTAAGTTTTTTATTTGTATTCAAACAACACATAAAATTAACATTTCAAATCTTCTACTACTTGTACGAGTAGAGAAACAAATTTTTTTTTAAAGTTTTATTTCTTTTTCAAATTTTATTTCATTTATAATGAGTTCATTCAACTTTTTTGATTTGTATATAAAAATATAAATAAATTTCTCATAACACTCGGACGGAGTCTGTTTAGTCTGGGGTCTCTTCGCAACTTCATCTCTCCCCTGGTTTAAAGATCATCTTAATTTTGTTGTATTTTATTTAGTACTTTTTTTTTAACAAATTTCCGTCTTTTCCTTCGGAGTGTATATTTTTGACTTGATCTTCATGAGTTTCTACGTGATATTTTAGTTTTATTTGTTTTTTTTTTTCGTTTAGGTACTAAAATACATTTGTCCGTCCTTTCATCTGTCCGTCCCTCTTAAGGTCTGCGTATTCTCTCTCTTATCCATTTTTATATTCATTGAATATTTACTTCTTTTTTTTTTCAAAAATAAATACAGTATCTTTCTTTTTATTGTTAATTTGTTATCTGTCAGTTATTGTTGTTCTTAAAGTGTGTATCTTTCTCTCTAATACTTCGTATTTGTGTACTTTTTCGAGTAATTGTTTTTGTCCGTTGCGTACGCACCCAGCAGTTCCAAATCGAGGTACCTTCTTCAAAACTGAGGAAGAAATGTTTAGCAATTTTTCCTTACCCACTATCATAATTTCGAACAGTATAAAATAAAAGTTCTATATAGAAATTTTGATCTGGGACCCATTTTTATACCCACCATCAAAAATAATGGGGGTATATTAAGATTGTCATTCCGTTTGTAATTTCCACAATATTGACTTCAAATTTAACAAGTAAGAAAAGCTATAGTCGGTCAAGCCCTACTATATCATACCCTTCACTACTAAGGTCCAATATGGACCAACACTTAAACAAGTTTTCCTTAAGTCTTAGAGACATACATACATATACTATATCTTATTTTTTCAAAATTTCGAGATTTATGTCATTTCCGGCTAAGGGCCTTATATGGGAGCTAGGGTCAATTGTGGACCGATTGTTACCAAATTTTGTTTTTTGGTTTATATTTACAAAATATTTATCTTTAGAGTTATAAACGTTTTTGTGCTTTTATGTGTATATAAACGTCTTTTGAGAATGTGTCTTGTATGGGAGGTATGGTCAAATATGGACCAATTCCCCCAAAATTAGGTAAACTGATTGAGGTTATCATAAGCATTATGTCTGCTGAATATTATTAAAATACAACTAAATTTTTGGCTCTAAATGATCAAAAACTCTATTCTAGGAAGGCAAACCTGTAGGAGATACCCGAACTAGTAGTCCGATTTAGTCCAAAAAGTTACGACCTGTACAATTAAAGTAAGCTTACATGGATAACCGGCCAGCCTGCTTTGTGGCCGCCACGACCAGATTACGTGAAAGTCACAATCTGGAACACTAAATTTGCGGCCTTATTTTGCCTTATAACTCTTCAAGTGTTGATTTCCATTTGTTAAACTGTTTGTGGTTTTTCGACGAAGATAAGTGATTTAACATAATCCCAATGCCAATAATCGAATTTGGTTAAATCACACGATCTTGGTGGCCAGTTAATGGGGCCACAAAGTGAAATTATTTTTTCATCTAAAGTTTTTTTGAGTAAATCATTTGTAGCATATCTGTCTCCTTCCTGTTGGAACCACATATCAGGAAGAATAATGCCAATTAGTTCAGATACGAAAAAATTGGAATCGTGTTTCTATACAGTTCACCATTGACAATATCAATCCGACCATCATCGTTTTTGAAGAAATATGTGCCAATGACTCCGCCAGACCATAAACTAAACAAAAATCAACTATCAGCTATGAACTACTATCAACTATAAAACGATTGAGCGATGACCGTCTGGCTGCATGTATTGCCATCTATTGAAAACGCGGGTGCAAAAGGAGCTAGGACAACACAAATTTGAAAAAAATCTCCCCCATTTATTGTAAAAGTTTGGCACTGAAAATGGGAGAAACCAAATTTAGAAAAAGCTTTTTCTATTATCCTTGACTTTAAGTGGAGTATAGGACCTCAAACACCCTTTTATATCGGACTCTATTGCGAGATGTTAGGCATACGTTCTAGCAGGTGCACAACCACGAATTCCCTTTGGATTCTAACGAAGCCCTTGTCGAGCAAATGTTGATATTTGGTCTTCGAATTGTGTGGCCTATCCACCCCCATCTCCACTGACATACCTCTATAGAAGCAGGAATTTGCTTTATCGCATTAACTAGATTTTCAATTCATAAGCGATTCGGACACCATATATTAAAGATTTGCCGTAAGCATTTGTTTGCAAAGCTTTGCAGGAGCTTATCGATGGCATTTGTGCGTTCCCGAGTTTCGCAGCCATAATACAGGATGCACTTAACATTTGATTTGTATATTCGTAACTTGGTTGTTGTTAAAATTTGCCGAGATTTCCAAATAGTTTGGAGAATGCCGAATGCAGATTTTGTTAATACGCGATTTAATACCCTCGTCGGCTCCACCTTTTGTAGGTACCAAAATTCCAAGATAATTATACATCCAATAACCCAGTTACCCAAATGATGTGTCTTGGATGATTTTTAGCCCAACTGCCAGAGATTCAACAGTGGCCAGAACTTTGCCTTAGAAGACATACGTCATTAGCATATTCCAAGTCATCGAGTCTTTTAAAGGGTGTCCATTGGATACCGCATCTTCCATTTAAAGCCGTGCGCATTATATTGTCCATGACAAGGATAAAAAGTATAGGTGACAAGATACAACCTTGTCTTACTCCAGTAGTGAATTCGAACGGATTTGACAATTTACAATTTAGGATTCATACATTGCCCGAATTAAGTTCAGAATTTCGATTTTATTACGATTTTCTAAAATTTTCCAAGATTGCTTCTGTTGATACTGTCATTGTATATTGCCCTAGCTCTATTCTTATTGTGTCAATTAGATCGACACAAGAACGAGGCTCTCTGAACTCAAACTGATTTTCGTGGAGTGTAGAAGAAACTGCATCGGATATTCTATTCAAAATTACTCGACTTAGTATTTTGCTCGGAAATGGAAGAAGTGTTGTACGCCTTTAATTATTGCTGGTATACCTTCATTCCAGGAGGTTGGCAGAGTTACTTCTTCCCATATTTTTTTACTTTTAAATGGGTGCAACTGTCTCGATGATCCTTCAACATCACATAAAAATTGTCATAACCCGGTGCCTTGTTGCGTTTTAGGCCTTTAATGGCGTTCTTTACTTCTTGTGTTGTTGGGGGATTGTATGAGGTGAACCGCTTTTTTATCGAAAATTAATTTTTTCAAGTGGGTCTGGCCGGGGATCGATCTTGGTACCTCTGGTATGCCAGGTGGATGGCCAACCTGCTATACCTCGACGGTTTTTACCTCTTGTTATTATTCACATTCAACCATCAAATTTACAAGAGGCTATTCTATTCACTATTTTTCTATCAGCCCTTAGGTTTGGGAACTGCTGGGCTATGTTCAATTACCGTAATTATTGTATACTTTATGTGCGAGACTGCGGTCTACTGGTAGTTACACGAGGTTTTTGTTCGCATGTTTATTTTAACACTTCTTTTAGTCCGTAATTCACAAGTTTACTTTGATCTAGGATTTTTTTTAAAGTTTACTTAAGAATTATTTGGAATTGATAAGAAGCAAAACTACAATATCTATTTATTTAGTAAAATTATAAAATTTATTTAATATGTTATTCTATAAAATGAAGGAACAAGTAACTCCATACCTATTGAATGAACAACAAAACGTGTGATAGGCCAATATATAGATTTGATCTATCTTTCTCTTTTCATCAAATTTTTCATAAATGCGGTCCATGTTATTTAAACGACACTTCACTAGTACATTGGCTTACTAACATATTTATATTTCATTGTTAAGGAGATATTTGTTTATAACTCAAATATTTCCTTAATGGTAAATCTCAACAAATATTAAATCTTCTGATCTTTTAATTATCTCCAATGTAGTTCTATAGGTTAATTTAAAATTTCAACAAAACCGGATCTGTAGTTTAAAAGATATACATAAGTTATTTCCTTATTCCTCTACAAAAAAAACTAAGATTAAAAATTTTCAGACTCTTATGGATTGGCCTGCGAAATTAGTAACGAAATAATCGATCAAACTAACTCGAGATGTCCGATCTTTTCGAAAGAGAAATTTCTTGATTTTTGAACCAATCATACATCTTCAGCTGATATTTCTTAATTTCTTGGACTCTTTCAAACATATTCAAGTTCGGATTGGAACAAACCAAATGTTACACATGTTTTATCTACTTTTTTATAAGATTTTATTTTTATTTATCTAATTAACGATTGAGTCGGAAGCAATTTGTAACCATATTTGGTTAAACAAACAATTGTACTTTTTTTGTTAATTTAATTTATTTATTTTTTCTATTTCTTGTTACAACAATTAGCTTCTATTGTACTTTTTTGTGGCAAATCTCAATGAAATAGAAAATTTGTATAAGAAAGTTTTTAAAACGGGGAAAAAATCTTATGGTATTGAAGGTATGAAAGAAAATTTTCCATATTATTGTATTCAATGCCAATACCGTTTTTTTTAATTTGGGTACAATATTTATAGGGAATTGTTACTTTCGATGTTAACAAAATGTCAATAGTACTTTCCATTTTTCTTTTTTGCAAAAAAAGAATAAGTAAAAATAAAAATAATATTAATTCAAAATTAAAACATTTATAAACGAATTATAAAATTACACTGTGCTAGTTGAAAAACATGATAAAAGGAACAACAGTTTTTTAGGTTTGCTCTAGTTTTCGTGAACCGCCGTGGTAGAACAGGTTAGTCATCCGCCTAGCATACCAGAGGTCCCAAGTTCAATCACCGGCCACACTCACTTGAAAGAAATAAATTTTCAAAAAAAAAGCGACAGTTCACCTCATAACTCAGCTAGCCACTGGTTATTAAGTATTAGGCTATGTAAAACTTATTTAACTAATGCATTTGCCTTTCGGAGCCGAAGTTAAAAAGTAGGTCCCTTTCAATAAGTCTAGAAATAGAACCGGATGCAGCTCATTGTCTGATAGAAGTACCACTTGTTACAATTGGAATGTTGTCGTAGAAATTATTATTTATTAGTTTTCGCTACATCTCTAAAATTAGAGCTAATCTAAAAAAAACGTTATTTAAAAAATGGAGGAGGATGTACAGTAAATATTCGCATAACTCGAAAACTATTTATTTTCTTGTACTAAGTAAAAAAATCAAAATTCGGCAACAAAATTATCTTTCAGAAACACTATTTTTTAATACGAGCCCTCGTTTTTAAATATTTTTTTTGTCTGCAAAAAAAATATTTTTGGAAATGGAAATTTTTATTTTTCAAAAAAAAAAAAAAAAATTTTTTTGAAAATAAAAAAGTTTGTTTCCAAAAGTACTGCTTGGATTAAAAATAAAAAAAGTGGTCCTAAAAGACAATTTTGTTGTCGAATTTCGGTTTTTTATTTCGTTCAAGAAAATAAACAGTTTTTGAGTTAAGCGAATATTTATTGCGCAACCTCCTCTATTTTTGTATAATAAAATATCTCGAAAACTAAAGCCAACCTAAACAAGTAAGAAAGCGCTATAGTCGGTCAAGCCCGACCATACGATACCCTTCACCACTAAGGTCAAAGGTGTTATTTTTCCTGTATAAAGACAAATTTTTGCTAAATTTTGCCATCATACAAACATTTTCTCAAAACTTATATATTCAACCTGTTTCCGTCATTTGGACTTATATGAGAGCTAGGGTCAAATGTGGACCAATTATCTCGAAATTTGGCAAATTGATTACAGTTGTTACAAAAATTATGTATGCAAAAAATAAACTCAAAATTTTCATTATCTTTAGATTTACGAGCGTTTTAGTGATTTTTTGTCTCATTTAGTGCGTTTTTAAAGAAGAGTTTGTATGCGAGCTATGGTCAAATGTGGACCGATTTTAACGAAGTTTGGTACAGTGATTTAAGTTTACATAAGCAGTATTTTTTTTAAATTTCATGAAAAAATATTGATATTTGTGGCCAATATATCAATTCCGGGAAGTGGGACCTATGGTAGGTACCATAAATAATGGGTTCATTTTGACCGATTTTAATAGCCATGGTCCCATTACCAAAAAATGATCTGTGCCAAATTTCATCAAATTATCTTTAGAATTGCGACCTGTAGTTTGATTACAAGGTTTACATGGGGGTCCAGCCAGCCAGACGGACGGACGGACATCGCTAAATCGACTCAGAAAGTGATTCTAAGCCTATTGGTACACTAAAAGGTGGGTCTAAGACAAATATTTCTATGTGTTACAAACATCAGCACAAACTTATAATACCCTTTCCACCTATGGTGGTGAAGGGTATAAAAAACGTTAGTACCATTGGATTCAGCGTGCTCGATTTATCGTTACCCACTATATTTCCCATTTGTCGGTAAAAAAAAAGTTGTCAAAAGCGGACACAGTTTTATTTTATGAAAAGTTTGATTTATAAACTTGTCATATCATTATTTTTCGTTTATTAAGTAGTCAATTTTTAAAATTTTCCTTTATATAAAGCTTTAGTAATTGGTTAAATGATAGCTTATCATCTATTTAACTCTTCCCGGGTTATGATCATTCCATTAAGTAGCTTGTCATTCTCTGAAGGCACTTTACACCTTAATTAGAAAGACCCCCTCTGAGTCATAATCTTATGGTGGAGATAATTAGGAAAAAAAGTATTTACAAACTTTTAAACACAACTTTTCAATTTTAAAGCTCTTATATTCGTTGTTTTGTTTTTTTTTTGTTCATTAAAAACTAATTTAATTTTGAATATTCGGGTTCAACAAAATTTTCAACTTCTTTTTTACCCAATTCTCCAGTTCTTAACCTTTTCTTTTACTTTTATTTAAAACTTGACATAGAATTTTTGTACCCTACACTACTTTTAAGGAAGTAACACTGAGACGATCTGTATACCAAAAGTGTCAGCACAAACTTATAATACCTACAACCCCTATTATAAGTTTGTGCTGACACTTTTGGTATGCAGATCGTCTCAGAGTAACTTACTTAAAAGTTTGTGCTGACATACCTATATAGTGCTTAAATAAAATGGTCTAAAACCCTTAAAGTATACCAATCGTCTCAGAATTACTTCTTTAAGTTCATAGAAATATTAGTCAGATTGCCCTTTAAGTAAACCCCTTGACTAAGAATAAATTTTTTAATAGATTTAATTGAAATTGGTCTCTAGCAGTCAACTATTTCTTGTACTACCCTGGGAGTGACTTCCCGAAATCAAGATTTTGACCGATCAAAGTATCAAATTTAAGTAAATTTAAATAAATCTCAAAAAATAACAAAATTGTCGAGATATAAATATTATTCATAAACCAAACATTTTTCTTTAAAAACGACCCATATTTGAACATGAGAGCTATGGTCAAATATGAACCGTTTTTAGGAATTTCTAAGAAAAGTAACCAAAATGCAACAAAAATATCAAAAACGCGCTCGAAATCTGAATAAAATGACATACTAACTACTAAATAGACAAGCTTTTGAGACAATTGATCTATAAATTCGACCTTTGATCTATATAAGCCATAATAGCGAAAATGACCTAAATATACATTAATTTTGAAAAAATGTTAATATAAACCCAAACTTTTGCAAATATACTTCCATTTGTTTCTAAGTATTGAAATGAAAATTTTGAATTTGTTGACTATATATATATATACGACCTCTGCAGTGTAGATGATCATATGGTCGTTCTTGACCGACCATAATACTCTCAGACTTGTTGAATATTCATTTATTTTGAAAAGAGTGTTGAAAATATTATCTAATAAGGGACTATAATTAATCTTACTTAATTGGTATGTTTGAAATTACCCAAACCATTAATTTGTTTTCATTAGTATAAACAGGGAGACATCAAAACTTCTACTTCGTAGTCATAAAAGAACATTACAATTGACAAAATCTTAAAACAAAAAAGCAACGATTCTAAATAAATAATTGAAAAGGTAAAATATAATGTAGGTAACCCTCAGCCAGTTCTATAAAATAAGCAATTTTTGAAAATTTCCTTTAAAAATTAGAATTTTTTGAAAAGTTTCCTATAAAACTAAGAAATTTTTTAAAAATATCCTATAAAAACAAGAAATTTTTGAAAAATTTCTTATAACAATCAGAAATTTTTTGAAAAATTTCCTAAAAAATTTTTGAAAATTTTTTTATAAAAATAGGAAATTTTTGAAAAATTTCCTATAAAAATAGAAAATTTTTGAAAAATTTCCTATAAAAATAGGAAATTTTTGAAAAATTTCCTATAAAAATAGGAAATTTTTGAAAAATTTCCTATAAAAATAGGAAATTTTTGAAAAATTTCCTATAAAAATAGGAAATTTTTGAAAAATTTCCTATAAAAATAGGAAATTTTTGAAAAATTTCCTATAAAAATAGGAAATTTTTGAAAAATTTCCTATAAAAATAGGAAATTTTTGAAAAATTTCCTATAAAAATAGGAAATTTTTGAAAAATTTCCTATAAAAATAGGAAATTTTTGAAAAATTTCCTATAAAAATAGGAAATTTTTGAAAAATTTCCTATAAAAATAGGAAATTTTTGAAAAATTTCCTATAAAAATAGGAAATTTTTGAAAAATTTCCTATAAAAATAGGAAATTTTTGAAAAATTTCCTATAAAAATAGGAAATTTTTGAAAAATTTTCTATAAAAATAGGAAATTTTTGAAAAATTTCCTATAAAAATAGGAAATTTTTGAAAAATTTCCTATAAAAATAGGAAATTTTTGAAAAATTTCCTATAAAAATAGGAAATTTTTGAAAAATTTCCTATAAAAATAGGAAATTTTTGAAAAATTTCCTATAAAAATAGGAAATTTTTGAAAAATTTCCTATAAAAATAGGAAATTTTTGAAAAATTTCCTATAAAAATAGGAAATTTTTGAAAAATTTCCTATAAAAATAGGAAATTTTTGAAAAATTTCCTATAAAAATAGGAAATTTTTGAAAAATTTCCTATAAAAATAGGAAATTTTTGAAAAATTTCCTATAAAAATAGGAAATTTTTGAAAAATTTCCTATAAAAATAGGAAATTTTTGAAAAATTTCCTATAAAAATAGGAAATTTTTGAAAAATTTCCTATAAAAATAGGAAATTTTTGAAAAATTTCCTATAAAAATAGGAAATTTTTGAAAAATTTCTTATAAAAATCAGAAATTTTTTGAAAAGTTTCCTAAAAAATTAAGAAATTTTTGAAAATTTTTTTATAAAAATAGGAAATTTTTGAAATTTTTCTATAAATCATAGGAAATTTTTGAAAAATTTCCTATGAAAATAGGAAATGTTTGAAAAATTTCCTATAAAAATAGGAAATGTTTGAAAAATTTCCTATAAAAATAGGAAATTTTTGAAAAATTTCCAATAAAAATAGGAAATTTTTGAAAAATTTCCTATAAAAATAGGAAATTTTTGAAAAATTTCCTATAAAAATAGGAAATTTTTGAAAAATTTCCTATAAAAATAGGAAATTTTTGAAAAATTTCCTATAAAAATAGGAAATTTTTGAAAAATTTCCTATAAAAATAGGAAATTTTTGAAAAATTTTCTATAAAAATAGGAAATTTTTGAAAAATTTCCTATAAAAATAGGAAATTTTTGAAAAATTTCCTATAAAAATAAGAAATTTTTGAAAAATTTCCTATAAAAATAGGAAATTTTTGAAAAATTTCCTATAAAAATAGGAAATTTTTGAAAAATTTCCTATAAAAATAGGAAATTTTTGAAAATTTTCCTATAAAAATAGGAAATTTTTGAAAAATTTCCTATAAAAATAGGAAATTTTTGAAAAATTTCCTATAAAAATAGGAAATTTTTGAAAAATTTCCTATAAAAATAGGAAATTTTTTAAAAATTTCCTATAAAAATAGGAAATTTTTGAAAAATTTCCTATAAAAATAGGAAATTTTTGAAAAATTTCCTATAAAAATAGGAAATTTTTGAAAAATTTCCTATAAAAATAGGAAATTTTTGAAAAATTTCCTATAAAAATAGGAAATTTTTGAAAAATTTCCTATAAAAATAGGAAATTTTTGAAAAGTTTCCTATAAAAACAAGAAATTTTTGAAAAATTTTTGGAAAATTTTTGAAAAATTTCCTGTAAAAATAGAAAATTTTTGAAAAATTTAATATAAAAATAGGAAATTTTTGAAAAATTTCCTAAAAATAATAGGAAAGTTTTGAAAAATGTTCCATAAAAATAGGAATTTTTTGAAAATTTTCCTTTAAAAAAAGGAAATTTTTGAAAAATTTCCTTTAGAAATAGGAAATTTTTGAAAAATTTCCTTTAAAAATAAAAAATTTTTGAAAAATTTAATATAAAAATAGGAAATTTTTGAAAAATTTCCTAAAAATAATAGGAAAGTTTTGAAAAATGTTCCATAAAAATAGGAATTTTTTGAAAATTTTCCTTTAAAAAAAGGAAATTTTTGAAAAATTTCCTTTAGAAATAGGAAATTTTTGAAAAATTTCCTTTAAAAATAGGAAATTTTTGAAAAATTTCCTATAAAAATAGAAAATTTTTAAAAAATTTCCTTTAAAAATAGGAAAGTTTTGAAAAATTTCCTCTAAAAATAGAAAATTTTTGAAAAATTTAATATAAAAATTGGAAATTTTTGAAAAATTTCCTATAAAAATATAGAAATTTTTTAAAAATATCGTTTAAATAAAAGGGAATTGCTGAAGTTGATTTTCATTAATATTGTTTCTCTATGGCGACTCTGGATGGAATCTCCAGCCTTTCTTTTCCCTCGCAATTTGTTATCTTAACTTCAAATATCACTTCGTTTCTTGAAAAAACATATTCGAATACCAACCGCCAGATTCAACCAAATACAGAAAAATATTTTTAAAAAACACTTAAGAATTATTGTTTAAAAATAAACACACAAGAGGTTGAGAACATGGGCTACTAATTTCACAAAATGAGCAAAAAACCTTAAGGCTTTTAAGCGAAAAAGAAAGAACAGTTCTTATTTGAAATGTTCCACCAATTTTTTTTATGCTGATGGAGGCAGATTTTTATTATCCATTTTTGTATTTCATTTTTTATTTGAAATACAATTTTTAAGAAATATTCTTTGTTTATATTTATGTTTTCTGGTAAAGCTTAAGGCGAAAAGATTCAGCCTAAATTTAGGGAAACGATTATGAATAAGAGATATGTTAATGAATTATTGGAAAAGAAATTCTTGGGTTTGGGACAGAGGTGTTGTGGGACCATTAAGAAATGATTTAAGGCATTTAGTGGAGAATCTTTAAGGCAAACATAATTTATAATTAGGATAAGACTTTGGTTTTTGTAGGAAACATTGTTTTGCTTTTGATAATTTTTTATGAAACATTTTTTGTTTTCTGATAATTTTTTATGACATAATTAATGGAAATAATTTGTTGAAATTTTAGTTATAATATATGGGAATAGTTGGGAATCAGAAAATGTTTTTAGAAAATTTTTCTTAGATTTATAACGAAAGTTGTGAAAGAATATGTAAAATATGACATTAAAAAATTTACAATTTAAAATTTCAACTTTCTTAGAATTAAATATATTTGTTTTCTTAAGTAAATTAAACAACTTTTTGCTAATTATTTAATTGTTAGTTATAAAATTCAATTAAATTTGGACAAACATTTATATCCTCTTCTCTACCTCTAAAGGCCCTAATTCCAACAATAAATTTTCTAACGTATTTCTTTATTATATTTTCTTCTTAAATTCACATTTGATGTTACAGTAACAAGAATAGAGAATACAAAAAAAATGTAACTTACATTCTATATTTGTAACCTCCTATCTTAACTTATATTGAATATCGGAATTTCCATGTTGACCAAATTTGGCCAGACAAACAGTTTTGTTTGTTTTTTTTTCATTTTATCTTAATGCTTTTGCTGCATTTGTTGTCTTCTATCGTCATCTACCATCATCGTCTTCATGATGATGGTCATCATTTGTTTTTAACATTACCTCTATTTTGCCTCTTTTACCCCTTAAGACTCCTGGTCCAGGATTCTAAGAATAAGTAGCATTTAGAAATTCTTAATAAATATCTCGTAGAAAATTGTGGCAAAGGCAAAGTAAGAGTAAATAGTAATGAGTGGAAATTGAAGAAGAGTTAGAAAAAGAAAATAAGATTAGGTCTGAGTCTCAAAATTTATGATGGTATATCTGATAAAGTAGACTAGCGGCCAAATCGCCGCGTTCGATATCTTAAACTTTTAGTCAAATATTGTGTAGCATACCTTAGGAATTTTCAAAATTATATATTTTACAAAAAGTTTAATAAAATTTGACATCTAAATATATCCGTTTGTTGGTCAAAGTGAAATGAAATTCGGGAAACTTTAGACAAATAAGTTACAATGTAGTGAACCTTATATGTTATATATTATTTAGATTATCCCAAAAGTATGCTACACAAATGTTTCTGAAATATCTTACATTTCGATCGATATCAAATGCGGAGACTTGGCCCCAGATAGACCCTTTAACCTTAAAAAACTTCTGTGAAATTTGAACAGAGACACCAAAGACTCCATAATATAAAGATAATGCACTCCATAAATTTTTGTCTGCCAAAAGTTAAATTAAAGTGGATTAAGAACAAGAAAAACATATAAACGCACAAACATACATTTCTCTTATTAGATAACTGTCTCCATTAATAGTTTCCGAATTAGACTAAGAGTGGTATACTCTCTTTTCTATGGGACTTTTCAAAGCGACCATGCGGCAAATCAATGCATGGAAGTGCAACATATTTGTATTATAGAGTCTTTGGTGATATCTTTGTACTATAAGTTTCAGGCTATATATATAGTTTTTCAAAACAAGACAGGAAAGAGGTCTAAATTGAGGGTCAAGTGGACCAGTACTTAATATTTGTGATGGTATATGTATCTGATTAATTAAACCAGGCATTGAACTTTACAAAAGTGAGATTTGTAACATTGAAGATAATTTGGGAGGGCTAAAGAAAAAATATGTTGGATTTTTGGAAGGGGAAATTTTGTCTCCTTTAGAAATAAAATACCTAATGTCGTATATCTTCAAAACTACTGAAGGTAAAGTTCTTAAACCTATTACAAACATTTTCCTTGTCGAAGGATATTTTTTGGTCAAAAAGAAGATGGATCGGAGGAAAGGGAATTCCGACTCACCGTTTTTTTTTTTTTTTTTTGTAGTAAACTGAAGTAGTAGTGGTAGGATCGGTGCAGGGGTAACTTTGCCTTCCATTCAAATAAATATTAAATAAAAAGTATTCTAACCTTTTATATTTTTTTTTTATTATTAATGAACGTAATATAATAAGAGAATCGGAGCTGAGGAAGTTTCACCCCCATCCAAATATAGTAGGGCATCTTGAAAAACATACCATTAAATCTTGGTACCGCAGTCTTTTTATCAATAAGAGTAATTTGGGAAAATTGTATAACGATCAGGGAAGGGTTTGTACAAAATCTGTCAGGATAGGGGAAGGGCCAACTTTTCTAATTTTAAAAATAAAATGCCTATCATCGAATATATTCAGAACCACTGAAGATAGAGCCTTTAAACTTGTACAGATATTTTCATTATCAATTTGTATTTTTGATCATGGAAAAGGATCGAAAAAAATATTTGAGCATCTTGTGGTCAAAAATAAGATGGATCATAAAAGACGAAGTTCCATCTCACTTATCTTCATAATTATTAAAGGTATAGCTTCCAAACTTTTTAAAACTATTTTGTTTTTGTAAATGGAGGCGTTCTGGAAAATTGTCATAGGATCAATGCTGAGGAATCGAAGCAGAAAAAGCCTTTTATATAAAGAAAATTCTTATCTTCATATGTGAAATATATGCCCCTATTGCCATTCTCAACTCAACTAAGTTTGGTTGTCTGCCAGTCGACCCAACTTTCAATCAACCAAATTATTTTTTGATACTGAGGAACTAAACGTTATTTTATTTTCACTATATCAAAATTAGTTTGGTTGAGTGAAAGTTGGGTCGACTGGCAGACAACCAAATTAAGTTGAGTTGAGAACGGCAATAGGAGCAATAGTCTTGATGCTTTGTATATATGTCCTAATTTGGAAATGAGTACAATTTAGACAAAAGTTAATATTACGAGTGTACTGTGGCTTAGTTGTTTAGCAGGACATATCTATCTATTTAAGTGACCATCTCCGAGAAAAGGGACCTAGTATGTGAAAATTATATTTTTAGAAAAATAAAAAATTAAATTTTATTGTTTTTCCCATTTTTATCGATTTTCGCAAGTTCGTTTTGTACGTATTATGGGGGTAAATAAATTTGTATCAGAAATCTAACTCATTTCATCTAGTTCTACACCGTTTTAGGCACCAGAATCCACTCTTAAGTCCAAGCCCATTTTTTGACATATTAGCTCCCTTTTCTCGGAGAAGGTCTCACATATAAAAAGTTGTCTGTCTGTATGTCCTTTATAGAATAGCATATATTAGCATTTGATCATGTTATGACCTTAAGAAAAGTTGTTGCGCATGAGCCGACGAACATTACTAACATAGTATGACCAAGTTCCGATAGGTGGCGCCAATGAAAATTACTCAAAATTAATTGATTCGTAAACTGTGCATTTAATCATGATATGATCTTTAGCAAAGTTGCTGCGCGTAAGCCGAGGAAGGTTTCTAACTTGGTAGGACCAAATTCCGACAGGTGGCGACACTTAAAATTACTCAAAATTAATTAAATCGTAAGCTGTGTATTTGATCATGCTATTATCTTTAGGAAAGTTGTTGCGCATTATTCGACGAAGGTTTCTCAGGTGGTATGGCCAATTTCCGTCAGGTGGCGCCACTAAAAATTACTTAAAATGAATTAAATTGTAAATTGTGCAATTGATAATGCTATGCTCATTAGCAAAGTTATTGCGCATGAGCCGACAAAGGTTTCTAAGCTCGTATTACCAAATTCCGACAGGTGGCGACACTAAAAATTATTCAAAATGAATTTAGTCGTAAACTATGCATTTAATCATGTTATGATTTTAAGAAAAGTTTTTGTGCATGACCCGATGAACATTACGAAGTTGGTATAACCAAGTTCCGACAGGTGGCGCCACTGAAAATTACCCAAAATGTAATAAATCGTAAACTATGCATTTTATCATGATATGATCATAAGAAAAGTTGTTACGCATGCGCCGACAAAGTTTTCTAAGTAGGTATGATTAAATTCCTACAGGTGGCGACACTAAAAATTACATAAAATGAATTAAATATTAAACTGTTTATTTAATCATGCTATGATCTTTAGCAAAGTTGTTGCGCATGAGCCGAAGAAGGTTTCTAAGTTGGTGTGGCCAATTTTCAATAGGTGGCGCCACTTAAAATTACTCAAAATGAATTAAATTGTAATTTGTGCAATTGATCAAGCTATGATCTTTAGAAAAGTGGAAAAGCGCATAAGTCGACGAAGGTTCTAAGTTCGTATAACGAAATTCCGACAGGTGGCGCTTTTAAAAATGATTCAAAATGAATTCAAAGCTTGTAATCATGGCACAGTTGCAATTTTGATAATAAATTAATTAAAATTGGACCAGAGACTTCATGTATTGCTAGGACTATTTTTTAAGACTTGCGGAATTGAGTTTAAAGACTTCTGCAACCAAAAATGTAATTAAATTCCAATATATTGCCAGTATGAATATAAATGACTGAACTATATTTTGTTGAAATCGTTCCACATTTTATTATGACTGATATACAAATATTCTTTGAAAAGTCACTCAAAAATCACAAATGGGAAATTTTGGGAAATAATTGAAGATTTTTTAAATGATTAGCTCGATTATCATGAGCTAACTCCTCCTCAATGGCCATGATCACATGACTATTGAGGGGGAGTAGCTTTCGAGCCTAAGTTTGAGACTTAGAGTCTGTAGACTTATCACTCTCTTCCTCAATGGTCATGATTACGTGACTATCGAGGAGGAGTAGCTTTCGAGCTTAAATTTAGAATTTGGAGTCTGTAGACTCTAATGCCCTCAAATTAGGGCACCTCGGGTTTTTCGAAAACTTAAAACGATCCAGTTGTCACATTTTTGATTAGATATAAAAGATTTTTTATGTAAGAAATCTGCTAAGATCCACAAAAACCATTGCTACACGTAAGGTTTATCTTCTATAGTTTATGAGATATTCGACTTCAAAAAAAAATTCAACTTTTTGACAATTTTTTCGTTTATTAGTTAGAGGCTAAAACTGTTATTTCAAAACATATAGGATGTCCAAAATTCGCCTTAGCTGTCGGGCTTAGAAAATTTTACTTGTCCCATATAGAGAGTAAGACCAAACCAAAAACTATTTGCAAGTTTCTTTAACAACTTGTTTTATTATTTACTATCTTCCATTTTGCCAACAAATTTTAAGGCCTCAACTAAATAAGACAAGGTTGTGGTTTGTCCATTTGCCTCCTAGAGTTGGTCGAGAGCATCATCACATTAAAAAATAAGCCGGGGGAGTGACATAAGGGGCGTTCGTATATAGGCAATCCATAAAACTGCCTAATGCATTAGCCAAAGACGCTAAAAAGTAGCAGCAACTAAATGAGGCAAAAAAAATACCTAATGTTAGCCGCGGGAAAAATCACTATATCAGATTTTGCATTTGTTAAGTTCTTACTCTGATCAGTAGATTTTTTTCCTTATGCCTTTTCCACTTGCTTTACTATGTTCGATATATATAAAACTTATTTTTTGTCGAAATGATTGACAAGTTGGTATTTGGTATGGATCAACATGCTTGTAAGTACTTGACCAAAACAGGTAACTCGAGTTTCTAACATCGTTTGGCCAAAACAAGATGTGAATATGAGCGAGTGAGTGAGTTTGTGTCTTAAATTTAAAATAAGTTTTATGGTTTGAACTGAAAAAAAAACTTATGGCTGCAAACAAAAAAATATTGACACAATCTCGTTGGAAAAAACAGAGAATTTATGATTTGAAATATAAATTTTTTCAACTTTTATTTTTCTTTATAAAAATTCATAAATCTTTTGGCCAACACAAAAAAATTGTTCAATTCACTTTTAGCCTTTATTTTTGGTATATTTTTTTAACAATGCTCAAAATTTCTGTACAGAAAAAAAGTGTTAAAGTTCATTACTACCAAAAAAGAGTGAAAAGTATGATCAGACAAAAAAAAAATATTGATATTGTTATAAAGCTGATCATCATGATCATGATCATCATGTTTAGGCTGCACATTATTGTCTTTGGTACATAACATTTTATTATTCTTACACACATGAGCCTGATGATACCCTTATGACCTAGGCTTTAAGCTGAAGAAAAAAGGCTCAATTCCCAAAAATAAGAGAAAATTTTATACAAAAAAGGTAAAACCATAACTTAAGTAGCCACCATCATCAGCTTTACGATTATTGGTGATCGACCGACACTATCAAAAGCTATAAAATTGTAAATAAAAGAGAAGAAAGCTTTAAGAAGACTTTCAAATGCGGTACAAAACTTTTAGATAAACTTTTAGAAAAGATATTTTACTTAACTTTATTATTTGTAGGAAATTTTTCGAAAATTGACTACTTATAGGAAATTTTTCGAAAATTTACTATTTATAGGAAATTTTTCGAAAATTGACTATTTATAGGAAATTTTTCGAAAATTGACTATTTAAAGGAAATTTTTCGAAAATTGACTATTTATTGGAAATTTTTCGAAAATTGACTATTTACAGGAAATTTTTCGAAAATTGACTATTTATAGGAAATTTTTCGAAAATTGACTATTTATAGGAAATTTTTCGAAAATTGACTATTCATAGGAAATTTTTCGAAAATTTACTATTTATAGGAAATTTTTCGAAAATTTACTATTTATAGGAAATTTTTCGAAAATTGACTATTTATAGGAAATTTTTCGAAAATTGACTATTTATAGGAAATTTTTCGAAAATTGACTGTTTATAGGAAATTTTTCGAAAATTGACTATTTATAGGAAATTTTTCGAAAATTGACTATTTTTAGGAAATTTTTCGAAAAGTGACTATTTATAGGAAATTTTTCGAAAATTGACTATTTATAGGAAATTTTTCGAAAATTGACTGTTTATAGGAAATTTTTCGAAAATTGACTATTTATAGGAAATTTTTCGAAAATTGACTATTTATAGAAAATTTTTCGAAAAGTGACTATTTATAGGAAATTTTTCGAAAATTGACTATTTATAGGAAATTTTTCGAAAATTGACTATTTATAGGAAATTTTTCGAAAATTGACTACTTATAGGAAATTTTTCGAAAATTGACTATTTATAGGAAATTTTTCGAAAATTTACTATTTATAAGAAATTTTTCGAAAATTTACTATTTAAAGGAAATTTTTCGAAAATTTACTATTTATAGGAAATTTTTCGAAAATTTACTATTTATAGGAAATTTTTCGAAAATTTACTATTTATAGGAAATTTTTCGAAAATTGACTATTTATAGGAAAATTTTTCGAAAATTGACTATAAATAGGAAATTTTTTTGAAAATTGACAATTTATAGGAAATTTTTCGAAAATTGAATTTTTATAGGAACTTTCTCGAAAATTTACTATTTATAGGAAATTTCTCAAAAATTGACTATTTATATTAAATTTTTCGAAAATTGATTATTTAAAGGAAATTTTTCGAAAATTGACTATTTATAACAAATTTTTCGAAAATTTACTATTTATAGGAAATATTTCGAAAATTGACTATTTATAGGAAATTTTTCGAAAATTGACTATTTAGAGTAAATTTTTCGAAAATTGACTATTTATAGGAAATTTTTCGAAAATTTACTATTTATAAGAAATTTTTCGAAAATTTACTATTTAAAGGAAATTTTTCGAAAATTTACTATTTATAGGAAATTTTTCGAAAATTTACTATTTATAGAAAATTTTTCGAAAATTTACTATTCATAGGAATTTTTTCGAAAATTGACTATTTATAGGAAATTTTTTGAAAATTGACTATTTAAAGGAAATTTTTCCAAAATTAACTATTTATGGGAAGTTTTTCGAAAATTGACTATTTATAGAAAATTTTTCGAATATTGACTATTTATAGGAAATTTTTCGAAAATTTACTATTTATAGGAAATTTTTCGAAAATTGACTATTATAGGAAATTTTTCGAAAATTGACTATTTATAGGAAATTTTTCGAAAATTGACTATTTATAGGAAATTATTCGGAAATTGACTATTTATAGGAAATTTTTCGAAAATTGACTATTTATAGGAAATTTTTCGAAAATTGACTATTTATAGGAAATTTTTCGAAAATTGACTATTAATAGGAAATTTTTCAAAAATTGACTATGTATAGGAAATTTTTCGAAAATTGACTATTTATAGGAAATTTTTCGAAAATTGACTACTTATAGGAAATTTTTCGAAAATTGACTACTAATAGGAAATTTTTCGAAAATTGACTATTTTTAGGAAATTTTTCGAAAATTGACTATTTTTAGGAAATTTTTCGAAAATTTACTATTTATAGGACATTTTTCGAAAATTCTACTATTTATAGGAAATTTTTCGAAAATTGACTATTTATAGGAAATTTTTCGAAAATTGACTATTTATAGGAAATTTTTCGAAAATTGACTATTTATAGGAAATTTTTCGAAAATTGAATATATATAGGAAATTTTTCGAAAATTGACTATTTATAGGTAATTTTTCGAAAATTGACTATTTATAGGAAAAGAGTTTTAGTGATTTTTGATTAGAAGAAAGGAAAAAATATGAATTAAGATGCTCTAAAAAGTAGTAACATATAAAACAAGTAAGATTAAAGCTTTTAGAAGAATTTAAGCTGTGATACAAAACATTTAGTGACAGAGCTTTAAGTATGCTAAATGTGATTATTGTCTTTACAAATCTTAAATAATATTTGTTAAAAGTTAAAATTAAAAAAAAAAAATAGATAAGAATATCTTAAGCTTTTTGTTACAATAAAAAACAGCTTTTGATCTTCTGGTGAAGGCTAGGAAAAGAGCTTTAATGATTTTTAATAAGAGGCAAAACGTGAATAAAAACGCTATAAAAAGCAGTAAAATATAAAACAAGTAAGAATTAAGCTTTAAAAAGATTTAAAACTATGATACATAACTTTTAGTGAAAAAGCTTTGAATATATTTTATATAAGTTTCTTTATAAATCTAAATTAAACTCTGTTTAAACTTAAAATTTAAAACTTTTTAGGTGAGAAGATCTAAAGCTTTTTGTGACAATAAAAAAGAGCTTTTTAACTTTATGGTGAAGACTAGAAAAAAGCTTTGATGATTTTTAATAAAATTAGGCAAAATGTGAATAAAAAAGTTATAAAAAGCAATGAAATTTAAAGCAGGTGAGAAAAAAGCTTTAAAAAGACTTTAAGCTACGATACCAAACTTTTAATAAAGGAGCTTTGAAACTATTTTATGTAATAATCTTTCTTATAAATCATAAATAATCTTTGCTAGAAGTAAAAATTTCAAAATTTTTAGTTCAGAAGACCTAAAGGTTCTTGTAGTAATAAAAAGAAGCTAAAGCTCCTTCTAGTGAAGGTTAGGAAAATAACTTCAATGATTTTTAATGCAAAAAAGGCAATGTATGAATTAAGTCACTATAAAAAGCCGAAGCTATAAAAAGCTTTGAAATAAGTGAATTAAAGCATTAATAAGACTTTAAGCTGCGCTACAAAACTTTTAGTAAAAAACTTTGAATATATTTAATGTGACAAACTTATTTATAAATCTTAAATAATCTTTGGCAAATTAAAAAAATTTTAGATACGAAGATCGAAAGCTTTTTGTAATAATTTGTTGAAGGCTATTAAAAGAGCTTTAATGATTTAGATAAAATAATGCAAAATATGAATAAATGTTGAAGAATTAACTTCTGAAGCTTAATATAGCAAAGTCTGTAGATCTGAAACTTTAAAGTTCTTTGTAATCCATAATTTTTTGTATATAAAATAGAATCGAAAAGGATCGATAAGAAAGCTTTAAAAAAATGCGTTAAGCTAAGACGAAAAAGCTTAAAATTCAAGATAATCTTCAAATTTAATAAACTTTATTAAACTTAAAGCTCAAAAAAGAAGCTTTAAGTTGAATGTTGCAAAGTTTCCCATTTTAAAAATAACACTACCCAAAAATTGTGTAGCTAACACCAAAATCTTAAATGCTACTACTCCCATAAAAAACACCATCAACCGAAAAACTACACAAGCAAACAACAAAAATTCATTGAATGTATTTTGTCTCCTTTTCTCAAATCCTATAAACAACAATTTTATACATTTGACCCTTTTCTTTCTCTGGTACCAACAGCAAGATGCTATACAAAAAGTACCCAAAATGTTTAAAATCTTAAACAATCTCTATCCAGACTCAAAAAAAAACTGACCACAGATTTTTTTCATTTCATTTTTAGCTTTTGTATACTTTGTACCCAAAAGCTTTCGTAAAATATAAAAGCGATTTAAAAAAAATTATTATGCGTTAACATTGCCTGGGCGGGTTCACAAGTTCAAATGGCCTTTAATTTATATCCATCTTAATCATTTATTGGGCCTTTTATTATTTGTAAGACATTTAATAAGAGGTTGTGGTTACAATTGTTTTGCAGACGATTTATTTCTGTTGTTTTTGGTTGGGGATTTAGCTTAAGAAATTTTATAACATAAATAATTGTTTGACTACTGACTTTTACTTTTATTTGATCAATGATCTTTAAATAATCAATTTATTGGTAGGAAGATTTTGACCTAAGGGCCAGGGTTTTATTGATTTTGCTGCATTGGGCTTTAAAATTGTAATAACAGCTTTGAAAAATTGTTGAAGAGGCGCCAGAAATAATTTAAAAGTTTGTTCTTAAATAAACTTTGCTAAAGCTTTTGTTTATGTTTTGCAAAAAAATTAATTGAAGCTTTAATTGAAAAGAACAATTTTTTATAAATGACTTTGTTCCACCTACCATTGAATTATCTAGTCTAGTGCTTTCATTTGGCATAGGAATCTTTTTGAACCTAGACAATCACCCTCAAAACATGTCATAGTGTTATTTATATAAATCTTTATGCGAATTATCCTTAACCTCGTACTAAAATTATAAGTTTTAGAAAAGAAACAAAGCTTTCTGTCAAAAATATTTCAGGTTGTAATATTAATGCAAAGCTCAACAGAATATCTAAGTTCACTTTAAGGATTATACTTGTGAGACTGTATAAAGCTTTTATTTTAATCATTTTCATCTTCATTAACTAAGCGTTTGATATTAAAGCTTTTCAAAAATAAACTAACTTTTGAGCGTAAAAAAGCTTAATTTATAAGCTTTTGCTGATAAATCTGAAGATTTAATTGTGAAAACTAAAGTGTTCAAAATTTAAAAATAAAAATAAATTATTTAAAAGCTTTATTTGTATTATAAATGCACTTTATTAAAAACAATATAATTTCATCTTAATTTAATCTTTCAGCTTAAAAAGTTTGAAGCTTAATTCTGTTCAACTTTCTAATGTAAAGCTTTAATTTTCATAATGTGAAGGCTTTTAATTGTAAATATAAAAGCTTTTTGTACCAGCTTTTTTTTTTTTTTTGTTACAATGAACCTTATTAATAACAATATAAAGAGCTTTGCAAAAAAGTTTGTTTGTTTTCAAATAAAGCTTATGAAATAATGATGATAATTATAATGATAAATCTTAAGATTTAATATTGAAATTTAAAAATTTCAAAGTTTAAAAATCAAACGAAATTATTTAAAAGCTTTCAAATAAAGCTTACGAAATAAGAAAAACTTTATAATAAAACTGAACTTATTAGAATAAATTTTAAACATTTTATCAAAAAAATATTAACAATAAATCAGTTTAACTTTTTTGAAAAAAAAAATTGTTTTAATTAAATTTAAAAGCTTTATACTTGTAAGCTTCCAATTTTAAAAAGAGAAGTTTTTCCATAAAATGAAAACTACAGAAATATTATATCAATATTATAAAAAAATATAGAAAGCTTTAAAAAATAAAGACTATAATTTCTACCTTAAACTTTATTAGCTTAAAGTTTTATAATCGAATCAAAAGATTTCGAAAACTAGAAAATAACAAAAGATTTGAAAGCTTTTGTTTTGAATTGTTTACCAAATTTATCCTATAAAAACACGGCCAACCTCGGGGCCCTACATTTAGTATAACTACTAAAGCTTTTAAACTTTCTTACTTAAAGCTTGTGAAGCAGATTTCTTCAGCGAAATCAAATTATTTCAGAGGTAAGGAATATCAAAAAATTAAAAGCTATTGTACAATATATGTTTTTATAAATCAACAAATATTAGAAAAGTTATAAAAATAACTTTGAAAGCTTAATCTGTAGTTTGAAGGTATGTTACCTCTGAAGTTAGCAAAAAGCTTTTCAATGGGTCTGCCGTTGATTCATCGGAATAACTTAAAAAAGCTCATAAGTCGGTAAATATATAAATTAGTTTTGTTCCGTATGTTTTTAAAGGTATGCCAACAGATTCTAGTTTCTGGTAAGGTAGTCCCAAAAATATGAATAAAGACGCTTTAAAAAGCAATAACATTTAAAATAAGTGTGAAGAGAGCTTTAAAAAGACTTTAAGCTGCGCTACAAAACTTTAAGTGAAAGAGCTTTAAGTATACTTATTGTGACAATCTTCTTTGTAAATCTAAATCTTTGGCAAATTTAAACATTTTTAGATGAGAAAATCTAAAGCTTTTTGTAATAATATTTTGAAGACTAGAAAAAGAGCTTTAATGATTTTGACAAAAAATAGTGCAAAATATTAATAAATATTGAAGAATTTACTTTTAAGGTTTAATACAGCAAAGTTTATAGATCTAGAGCTTTAAAGCTCTTTGCAATCCATATATGTTTGTTTATAAAATAAAATTGAAAAGGATCAATAGGAAAAGCTTTAAAAAATTTTGTTAAGGTAATAAAGTTTTGAAAAAAAAGCTTAAAACACAACTGCAGAGATAAACTTCTAAAGAATTATTAGACTTAAAGCTCAAAAAAAGGAGCTTTAAGTTAGATATTGCAAGGGTAGTTCCAAGTCCAGTTAACTCGTCTGCTCTACTGTTTCCTCAGCAGCAAATAAGATAATAAAAGTTCTGCGGAAATCGAGGGCTGATTTTTTTTTTAATGTCAAAGGCCAAGCATTTTTTAGAATTCCATGCCCTTTGATCTTGTGCGCATATTCTTTTATCTCGTAAGCCAAGCTTTAAACGATTTTCCTTTACTTGGTCTTTTTTGAAGTTTCGGACGTGCTCTTCTAACATCAGGGGCAGGTTTTATTCTTATTTTAGCTTTTTCATAGTAATTGTTTTTTCCTTGTGTGGGTTACTAGCCCGACGTCCTAACACATATTTTTATAGTTGTTATCGCTATATTAACGGGTGTCAATGTAGTTCCCCGGATTATACCACGAGGAGGTTAGTGTCCACAGTTGAGATGAAGTATAGCCAAGATAAGTCAAGGCTTACCAAGTTAGGACTAATCGAAACCATTGCTTGGTATCCAACATCACCTACATCACCAGAATCACTATCAAAGAACACTTTATCTTTACCAATCTGATACTTCCTTAAAGGCCAACATTTCGTTGTAAAAACTACTACAGTTATCAGTTAACATTCGTGTGATATTTAGCTATAGGTCTTTTCGAATTCGAGTAAAAGCGGTTTATTTTAATTTTTATGGGACTTTTCAAATGAACCATATGGAAAATCTATGAATGGAAGTGCAACATCTTTATATTATAGAGTCTTTGCTCTGAAGCTTACCTAATTATTGAGTTGAGAGCCGTCAGAGCTGAAGTATTTTACCATATGATCCCTGTAACCAATACATGCCAAGTAGAGTAAGTTTCCTTTAATAAAATCTAAAAGCTTTTGAGCATTAATAACTTTTCCTAAAAGTTTCAACTAAATTTATTTGACATAATAATTCTTATGAATATTAATTTCTCATAACAACTTTCAAATAGCTTTTGATTCAATTTAAAACCCCAAAGCTTTTATCATAATATACCGTAAACACCAAAGCGCAACACTTTTTGTTTTCCTTAGATCTTTTGCCATACAAAAACAAACTACATACAATATAAGTGTATGATGTAGAAAAAGAATATCTTCTTAGGTGAACTATGAATCATTTTAATAAATCTAATAAATAATATTGATTACACATCTATAAGCTCTCATAAATTGTATAATAGCTTAAAGCTTTCCCCCCAATTATTGAAAGCTATATAAAAATAGAAAAGCAGCAAGAACTGTATAATGATTTTTCCTTCAAGATAGACGTTAAAATAAAGTTAAATTGAAAATCTAAATCACATAACAGCAACCTTTTCTTTTAGCAAAAAGCTTTTGGAAAAAAAAAGAAAGCAAAAAATTGATATTATGCGATAAATTAAAACCCAGGTTGAAAATTGCCCACAAATGTCGTTCTACTTTTAAGAGAGGCGAATTCCAGAAAGAACTAGGAAAAAAGTCCTACTTAAACAGAAGGTATTTTTAAACTTTAAGCATTTCTTTTTTTAAACTTTTAAAGTTGTGAAATTGTTTTAGAGACATTGTAAAATAAAACAAGTTGTTTAAGGCCTCAAACAAACAAAACTTTAAAGTAAAATCTCAAAAAAAGTTCAAAACTAAATGCGTATAAAATAACAACAACAAAAAAAAAACAAAAGTTCAAATTCTTGTTGAATGTTTGTTTGTTGTTTTTTTGCTGATGATGATGATTTTTCCTCCAAAAGTTGCGCTATAAAAATGTGCTTTGTCCATTGTATACGACATCGTAAAATTTTCATCAAATGATCATCAACATAAAAATAAATTTCAATATTGTACCATTTAACGGTGATGTTATTTGTTGTAGTTGCCATTTTTTTTTTTTTTATTTGCAACATTTATTCGCAACATTTGCTGCTTGCTGCCAGTCGGCCTGCTGCCTGCCTTCCGCTGTTGCCAGTAACAGTTTTCTTTTGGCATTAAGCCAAAAATGAAATTTTTATTTTGAAAAAAACAAAAAAAAAAAGTTAAGCAACAAATAAACATTATAGCGGAGTACTGATACAAAAAGGCAAAAAAGTGCTTAAAGCTTAGAGATGTGGAACTGGATTTGCGGAAGAAAATAATCGGTAGTAAATTAATTGGATGAAAATGAATTGACTTTTACAAATTGAGTGCTAATTATTTTAAACCAAAACTAATTAAACTTAAAGCTAAAAAAGAACTTAGAAAAGACAAAAAAATAAAAAGTAGTGAAGCTTTATAAAGTAAAAGCTTTTAGATACATACAAATAAAAAGCTTTTAAATATATATTAGTTAATTGTTTCCAGAAAAGCCTAGAAGAAAATATTTAATTTTTACAAAATGTTTAAAGCTTTAGCTATACTAAGCTTACAACTTTTTAATATCTTAGCTCAAAGCTTAATTACACTGTGCTAGTTGAAAAAACCAACAAATGGGAAACCTAGTGGATAAAGATAATTCGAGTACGCTGAATTCAATGATGCTAACCATGTTATTAGGTTAGCTCTAGTTTACGAGATATAGACCTATTTAAAAAATGGATGAGGTTGCGCAATAAATATCCGCGTAACTCTAAAACTGCTTATTTTCTTGAACTAAGTAAAAAAACCGAAATTTGGCAACAAAATTATCTTAAAGGAAAACGAATTATGTTTGTAATCCAAGCAGTCGTTTTAGAAATAAATTTTTTTGTTTGCAAAAAAAACATTTTTTTTTTTGAAAATCACAAAAACAAAATTAAAAAAAAAAAAATTGGCAAAATCGTAAAATGAAGAAAGCTTCAAGTTAAGGGTAAAAACTTTTGACTTTTAGTTGATATGTCCTAAATATATTAAAAGATTTTAAAATAAAAACTCAAAAAGCTATCGAGACAAAAAAAAAAATTAAAGTACAGGGGGGTTACTCCGTATCTCGATTCGAAAGAACATGTTTTCGAAACCCAATGCTTTAAGCATACAAATTCGAAAAATAAAAGTTTTATAGTTCTAAAATGAATAAAGCAAAAAGCTACCAGAGTAATCAAAAATATAGAAAATTATTCAGCCATATTGCTAGGGTTGCCAGACACAAATCTTGAAAAAGCTGGACATAAGGAAAAAAAAGCTTGACAACCCAAAAATTAGCTGGACATTAATAATGAAAAACTTGCTTTAACTTCGATGAATCTTAAAATTTTCGATAAACCGACTTGCGAATACCGTAATTAACCGAAGCGACATCGAGAGAAAATGAAATCGTCCGAGATCTGAAAAATATGCTCGACCTTTGACCTTAATAGGTTTTTAAACATTTTTGGAACATCATTGGTGAACGGTATTTAAGGATCGGCATATCCGAATATAGATAGCACTCTTACTTGTTTTCTCATAAAAATAGTTTTTCTTTAAAAATATTCAAAAACTTAAATTCTTCACCTTTCACCTGGACAAATTTAATTTTAGCTTGACACTGGACAAGCACTAGAAAGACTGGCAACCCTACATATTGCGGTTGTCGAATATACGACTTCGACTAGAACAGTTAATACTAGATTAATGAAATTATGTTGATGTTTTCTTTAATCTATTACTAACTTTTCTAGTCGAAGCTGTATATTCGATAACCGTAATAAGGCTGATTGTTTTCTATGAAAAGCTTTAGGAAACCGACAAAAAAATTTCACGAAAGCCTTTAATATCTTTTAATTCACTCGGCGATCTTATGGTTTTATAATAATTTTTCTGTCTAGACTCTAGAGTTTTCTTCCTCTTCTGCTAATCTGGACTCCCAGTGGAGCATAGGGCCTCAACCGTCATTTAATATAGAACTCAATTGCGTGATGTTAGTCATACGTCATTCCATGAATAGTTTGCAGCTTGAAACTCAGCATCAACTGATCTTCTCTACGTTCCAGCAGGTGCACCGACACGAAGGCCTCTTCCCTGTGAATTCCAACGAAGCGCTTGTCGAGCAGTGTTGGTATTTGGCTTTTGAAGCGCTTGACCTATCCACCACCATTTCTGTTAACAAACCTCTACAGAAGTAGGGTTTTGGTTCAGTTTAGTAGATCTTCACTTCATATTAAGAATGTGTTTGTAAAGGTTTGTAGACGCTTATCGATGGCAATTGTGGGTTTCCAAGTTTCGCAACCGTAATACAAGTTGGACTTAACATTCGAGTTATATTTTCGGACCTTTGTTTTTAATATTTGCCGAGCTTTCCAAATAGCTCGAAGAATGCCGAATGTAGATTTTGTCTTATTAAAATGCGATTCAATATCCTCGTCTATACTACCTTTTGTAGACACCAAACTACCAAGATTATTTAAGGTAAATACACATGTTTCCTTACCGATCCAAGACTTGATGCCCCTAAAAAGGTGACATATAGGTGGTGCTATCTCTGTCTTGCAAATATTGGTTTCCAGCCCAGCTGCCCGAGATTCAACAGTGATAGCTTTAGTATTTTATTAAAGCCGACCTGAGCTTTGGCTTAGAACTTAGAGTATAAGAAGAAAATATTAAAGACCAGGGATAGCTCGATATTCGACTTGAAGCGTCCGACAATGACAACATATTTTCACTATTTTTCAAATTAAGATCTCAGAAGCTAATACCGCATTAAGTTTGACAGACGGGAAGAGTGGAACTCTTAACTATTGATTTTAGAAAAACATTTTGCACCCTTGAATGATACCTTTTTTTCCGTCCCTTGAGAACGACGATTCGGTGCAATAGCCAATCCTGAACGAACCATAGATTGTAGATCAGGTCGCTTGATGCACGACCAGACTCACTGACAATGACAACATATTTTCACTATTTTTCAAATTGAGATCTCAGAGCTAATACCGCTTTAAGGTTGACAGACGGGAGGAGTGGAACTCTTAACTATGGATTTTAGAAAAACATTTTGCAACCTTGAATGATACCTTTTTTGCTTTCCCTTGAAAACGAAGATTCAATGCAATAGCCAATCCTCAACGAACAATAGATTATACACAATATTCCTTTGTAGATCAGGTCGCTTGAAGGACGACCAGACTCACTGACTTTTTCACTTTATTCGAGGTAGAGATTGCTAGTCGCTTGACCTGTTTTTTGTGCCTTCTTTTCTAGAAGCTTCACGAGAGCCACAGCTCAAAAATTGAGCTTATCTGTAGCAGGGACCAAGTGTTCTATTCCACAAGCTTCAGCTACCTTCTCTATAGAATTTTTTGTAGTGCTTTCAGCTTCACCTTGTTGGATAAAACTTGGGAAATTTACGAGATATCATTGTTACTGGTACCTATTTCTCACCTCCTTGTTCCGCTCTTAGCTTTGCCTATCAATTCTTGAGCGATGCACTCACCATAGCGTCCAACAGAACTAACATCTTTGTCTCTTAGCAAGTTATATACAATCTGCAGTTCTACTTTTCACTTTCTCTTCCTTAGTTCAAAATTCTTTCGCAATGGAGTCATAACAGCTGCAAGAGGTTTTGGAGGAAATTTCTGCTGATTCTATGACCTCAAGTTTTTTCTAGTTTAAAATTCTGTGGTAATGGAGTCACCACAGCTGATAGAGGTTTTGGAGCAAATCTCATCTGATTCTATGACCTCGAGTTCTTTCAAAAATTAAGATAATTTTAAATTTCTAAATGAAGTATATTTTTATTGGACTTAAAATTGTTGGTTGAGCTTGAAAGCTTTTAAGTTCTCTTTAATAGGTATTCAAAGCTTCGATCAAAAATATTCTAAATTTATATACAAGAAAGAACATTATTTTCAATACAAAAGCTACTGATAATACTAATAATACTTAAAAACTTTATTGTAATATAAAATCTTAATTAAAATGATAGGAATTACATCATGATTTATAAAATGATATTGAAAGCTATCAAGAGCAAGTATTTCTTCCTTCACTGATAAAGCTTTCAGTTATAATAGTTTTAAGCTCGAATTCCAATTGATAATAATAAAATATTAATTCAAAATATGGTCTAATCGATAAAAGCTTTTGAGAGTACTTGATAACCTATCTTGTCTTACTTTAAAAGCTTTTAGTGAAATACCTTTTAGCTGCTTTTAATAAAAATTGGTTCTAAATATGCACGTTTACCCTAAAATGTTAAAATACATAATTTGTATAATCGATTACTTTTTTTTAAAGAACCCTAGAAAATGTTCTATTCTAGTCATTTTTAGCTCAACGAAACAGTCAGTCAACCAGACATTAAGTAAAACTGAATGTTCTTTTTGCTGGAGTTCTATAATACATACCTACAAGTATTTTAAATTTCTTCAACAAAAAAGTTCTAAAGATAGAATTCTCGTACGTTCTGTTGGTAAAATTCAGACCAAAAAGCTCTAAACAAATATACAAACCGAAGAAACGCATGCTTTCAATAATAGAAGTCACAACGGCAATAAAAGCGTTAAAGAGGGAAGAAATGCGCTACAATTCTGCACAAAGTTGTCAACTTTTTTAAACCGCTAAAAATTTATATCAAGAAAATGTGTGTGTCAGCGAAAATTTAATTTTTAAGAAAGAGTTGCCAATAATTTTTCTTTTTAAATTGGAAGAATATGAGAAAGCTTTTCTTGGCTAAGATTATAGAAATGCCCTTGTTTATGAGATGTCTTTTCCTTTCTTCTTTTTAAGCTTTTAATACTAAAGGGAAAGCTTTTCACTTTTGAACTTTCATAAGAACTTGAATATAGTATTCATTTTTTTTGATGCAATTTTTAACAGATATTTCTATGTTCAGTTAAATCTTTAAGTGTTTCAAATATTATTTACTCTGAATTGAAAAGCTCTATGATGATAAAGTTTAATCCTATAATAATATTATAAAAATTAGATCAATGTGAGCTTGAACTTGACATAAACCTTTTTAAACTTAAGTTTAAAGAACTTTGTTATTCCCTCTGGCCTTTAATATCATGCTTAAATATATTAGAATTATATAGTTTGTAATTGTAAAAGCTTTTAAAGCTTTAAAGCTTTTAACAGCTCCCAACAGCTTTGTCCAACCCAACTATAGATCTTTTTTAAGTTTCTTAACATAAATTAATCATTCATTTAAAAAGCATTCATACAAAAGCTTTTTGAAATTCAAAGTCACAAATTAAAAAAAAAAAAAAAAAAAAAAAACTTTCTAAAAAGGTTAAAAAAGTTAAAAAAGGACGAACAGCTCAAAAAATCTAACTTGTGTGAAAAATAAACTTTGATAAAACTTGTTGAAATAATATTTGATATTAATGAAAACTTGAATTTGATATAAAGCTTTTAGTTTTAGTAACTAAATTCCGAGCTTTAAAAGCTTTTCAATACAAACAATCCCTAAATTAAATCAAAGGATTTATTTTGATTTAAATATTTTTTTGTTTAAAGCTTTTCAAAGTAAACTTTAAAGCTTTTTAATTGTCATTAAAGCTTGTCATTGATACTGTTAAAGTTTTTAGTTTTGCAAAAATGTATTCTTACAAAATATTTTAAATTTTATACATACAATTCTTGAAAACTTAAAATTCTAAAAATTTTTATTAAGTAATATTAAAAGCTTTTAGTTTTAAAACATAAGCTCTTATAGTAACTTAAATCTTAAATTTTTAATGACTGAAAATATTTAAAATTCATTATACTAAAAATTCTTTACTTAAATAGTTTTTATATCCTTATGGTGTAAAAGCTATATAAGCTTTCACATGTTATATTGGTTTATTAAAAATCGTAATATTTAAAAAGCTTTTTTAAAAATTGTCTTAAGTAAAATGTTTTTTGATTTATTGAAAATTTTACTTTTCGTAAACCTTTTTTAAAAACTGTCTTTAGTAATGATGTTAATGTTCATAAAGCTTTTTTAAAAATTGTCTTTAGTAAAACTTTATTGCTGTTGTATAGTTTATTGCTTAAAGAAAGTTATACTAAAAGCATTTTATTTCAAAGCTTCAACATAATACTTAGGTACAATATAAAAGTTTTATGTTTAAAAAGCTTTTCAACAAATTCATTGTTAATAAGCTTTTGTAATTCGCATTGTAATGACGACTTCTATTATAAATAATGAACTAATCTTTAATTACTAAAGAGAAATTGAAGCATTTAGGCTTTAGAGCATTTTATGTAATATTAAAGAATTAAAAATCTTAATTTTAAAAAAGCTTTTTTAAAAAATTGTCTTTAGTAAATTTTAATTGATTAACAACTTTTGTGAATTTGATGCGGAAAGCTTATTTTAAAGCTTTAACCTTTATAATAACGTAGGTTCAATATAAGAGATTTATGTTTAAAAAAGCTTTCCCGAAAATGATTTGATAAGCTTTTGTATTCCTCATTATAATGAAGACTTGAATTAAATTAAATATCCAAAGTGAAGCCGTCCAGATCTTTAGCACAATGTGCGAACTTTTACAAAAGAGCTTTTGAGCTTTCACACCAATACACTATATTGGAGCAAGACACAGTTAGTCCCGCTCACTCTTATGTAGAATTGTCTCTGCAAAGTTAGTGTTCTTTTTATAATTAAGACTTCAATTAAAATAAAATATCTGAGGCGGAGCTTTCCAAATCTACAGCACAATATGTGAATTTTTACAAAAGAGCTTTTGAGCTTTCACGCCGATACACTATGTAGGAGCAAGACGCAACTATGTTTGTCCGACTCGCTCTTACGTAAAACAAAGAAGAAAAATGTATGAAGAAAAATGTAAATCTGTCAACACTGACCATAAGAGCTGTCAAAGCTGCTTACAACAAATTCAAATATTAATACATGTTTTTTTGGACAGGTCTGACCTAAAGAGATGTTGAAAACTTTTAGTGGGTAATATCGAAAGCTTTTCATTTTAAAAATGCACTTTTAATATTATGTAGGTCCCATAAAAAACATACTTTTTAAGCTTTTGTTTTCCAAAAAACTATATTAGCTAAACAGCTTAGCTAAAAAGCTTTAACTTAAATAAAAGCTTTAACGCGATTTTAAGCTTTTTATTAGGAAATGGTAACAAAATGTTTTCCAATAAACGAAAGTTTTTTTTAAGTTGAAAAGCTTTAACTTAAATAAAAGCTTTTACAAGATTTAAGGCTTTTTATTAACAAATGGCAACACTTTTCACAGTAAGATATTTAAGTTTTTTAAATTTATTGTATAATTTTTGTAGCTTTGTTTTTATTATTTTCCAACTTCTGTTGCGAAATAATATATAATTTGGCATTGGTTTGATTCCTTCAAACTAACTGTTGTTACCTCTACCTTCTAGTCCCCAGAGTAATAGTTATTCTTAGCAGAAGACAAGATTTCTTCAGTCATAGTATACATAACTGTGACTCACATGTGTCTCGTATACTAGAAAAGAAAAAAAAAAACTTTACGAAATAGAATTTTTAAACTGCTAACAAAAAATGCTCAAAGATTTCCTCAACATTTTAAAGCACAGACAGGCATCATCATCATCTGTTGGCCGCGAAAAGTTTTTTTTAGAAGAAAAGAGTCTAAAGCTTAAAACAGCTTGACGCGTTTGTCCTATAAACTAAAGTTTAAAGAAAATTAGTTTTAGCATTTATTGCATATCTATGACAATACGACTTAAGAGTACTACTCCTCTGTACTATTCCGTATTCAAGTTTAGATACATTTTTGTATCTAAAACTGGAGAATAAAAAACATACAAAACAACGATGACAGTAGTAAATTTTGGCGCGTATCAAAAACAAAAATCAATTGTCATGTTGTATGTCAATGACGGAAGCATTTCTGGCCAATTTGTGTGTATAATGTTCAGTTTTCTTTTTTTTTTTGTTCGTCTTTCTTTACGATTTTTAACAATTTATCCCCGAAAAAAAATAACAGAGCTATATTTGGTTTGGACCGTTTCCAGTATGGATGGATGGCATACAAGTAAAAGCCTGCATCTTATCTCCTTCAAAAGAATTTGTATGTATGAATGTGGATTTTGAAAATTATGTTCCAGGGTTGTATAGTTTATTATTAACCAGCTGATTATGGTTTGGTGATAAATGTTAAGGTTAATCATTATGGTCTTTTGTTACACGTTTGCCTAAAAAGCTTTTTTTCTTCAACGTCCGTCTATCTGTCTGTGTATATGTCATACCAGGCACAAACCAAATTTAAACAACAACAAATACAAATAAATAAGACTTATATATTTTAGTCCGATATGAATCAGGTTAAGTACACAAAACCGCTTTAAGCCAAAAAACAAAAAAAAACGGCACACAAGCGGATCACCGAAGAAAAAAAATTAAAGTGTCATTATGGTAACAAAAGTGATCATAAATTAGATCATTCATATGATCGTATATATAGTACATTTTTTTTTCATACCAAAAACAAAAGGATGGATAAATTTTTTTCGAGTTATTTTGTAGGTTGACAGTCATTGAAAGAGCTTCACAAGAGCTTTTCAAAGTTTAAGCCTTATTTCTTATGAAATTTATAAGATTTGCTAAACATTAAGGTTTTATGTGATTAACCTAATGGAGGAGTTAAAAAAAGTGTCATAAATCGTTGGAACACTTTACAAAAGCTATAGGAAAGCACAAAGCTAAAAGGTTAGGTTCAGGGTTTATGCTATAATATTTATAAATGAAGATTAAAGCTTAAAGAAAGAAACAAGATACAAAATCTATTTTATAGGAAATTTTTGCAAAAATTTTCTATTTTTATAGGAACTTCTTAAAAAATTTTCTATTTTCATAGGTAATTTTTTTATTTTCTATTTTTATAGGAAATTGTTCAAAAATTTTATATTTTTATAGGAAATTTTTAAAAAATATTCTATTTTTATAGGAAAATTTTAAAAAATCTTTTATTTTCATAGGAAATTTTTCAAAAATTTTCTATTCTTATAGGAAATTTTTTTGTTTTTATAAAAAAAATTTTTAATTTTTCTAGGAAAATTTTCTAATTTATAGGAAATTTTTCATTTTTTTTTATTTTTATAGAAAATTTTTCAAAAATTTTCTATTTTTATAGAAAATTTTACAAAAATTTTCTATATTTATAGGAAAAATTTCTAAAATTTTCTATTTTCATAAGAAATTTTTCCAAAATTTTCTATTTTCATAGGAAATTTTTCAAAAATTTTCAATTTTCATTGGAAAATTTTCAAAAATTTTCTATTATCATAGGAAATTTTTCAAAAAGTTTCTATTTTTATAGGAAATTCTTCAAAAATTATCTATTTTTATGGGAAATTTTTCAAAAATTTTCAATTTTTATAAGAAATTTTTTAATAAATTTTCTAATTTTGTAACAAATTGTTCAAAAATTTGACAATTTTCTATTTTTATAGGAAATTTTTCCAAAAATTTTCTCTTATTTTTTACAAAAATTTCCTACAAAAATAGAAAATATTTGAAAAATTTCCTATAAAAATAGAAATTTTTTAAAAAAATTTGCTATAAAAATAGAAATTTTTCCAAAAATTTCCTATAAAAATAGAAAATTTTTGCAAAAATTTCCTATAAAAATATAAAATTTTTGAAAAAATTTCTATAAAAATATAAAATTTTTGAAAAATTTCCTATCCAAATAGAAAATTTTTGAAAAATTTTCTATAAAAATAGAAAATTTTTGCAAAAATTTCCTATAAAAATAGAAATTTTTTAAAAAAATTTGCTATAAAAATAAAAATTTTTCCAAAAATTTCCTATAAAAATAGAAAATTTTTGCAAAAATTTCCTATAAAAATATAAAATTTTTGAAAAAATTTCTATAAAAATATAAAATTTTTGAAAAATTTCCTATCCAAATAGAAAATTTTTGAAAAATTTTCTATAAAAATAGAAAATTTTTGCAAAAATTTCCTATAAAAATAGAAAATTTTTGCAAAAATTTCCTATAAAAATAGAAAATTTTTGCAAAAATTTCCTATAAAAATAGAAAATTTTTGCAAAAATTTCCTATAAAAATAGAAAATTTTTGCAAAAATTTCCTATAAAAATAGAAAATTTTTGAAAAATTTCCTATAAAAATAGAAAATTTTTGAAAATTTTCCTATAAAAACAGAAAATTTTTGCTATAAAAATAGAAAATTTTTGAAAAATTTCCTATAAAAATAGAAAATTTTTGAAAATTTTCCTATAAAAACAGAAAATTTTTGCAAAAATTTTCTATAAAAATAGAAAATTTTTGCAAAAATTTCCTATAAAAATAGAAAATTTTTGCAAAAATTTCCTATAAAAATAGAAAATTTTTGCAAAAATTTCCTATAAAAATAGAAAATTTTTGCAAAAATTTCCTATAAAAATAGAAAATTTTTGCAAAAATTTCCTATAAAAATAGAAAATTTTTGCAAAAATTTCCTATAAAAATAGAAAATTTTTGCAAAAATTTCCTATAAAAATAGAAAATTTTTGCAAAAATTTCCTATAAAAATAGAAAATTTTTGCAAAAATTTCCTATAAAAATAGAAAATTTTTGCAAAAATTTCCTATAAAAATAGAAAATTTTTGCAAAAATTTCCTTTAAAAATAGAAAATTTTTGCAAAAATTTCCTTTAAAAATAGAAAATTTTTGCAAAAATTTCCTATAAAAATAGAAAATTTTTGCAAAAATTTCCTATAAAAATAGAAAATTTTTGCAAAAATTTCCTATAAAAATAAAATAAATAAATAATAATAAATAAATAAATAAATAAATAAATTTTTGCAAAAATTTCCTATTAAAAAAAATTTTGCAAAAAATTTCTATTAAAAAATTTTTTTTGAAAATTTCTATTATAAATAGGGAACTTTTGAAAAATTTTCTTTACAATAGAAAATTTTTGAAAAATTTCCTATAAAAATAGAAAATTTGTGAAAAATTTCCTATAAAATTAGAACATTTTTGAAAAATTTCCTATATAAATAGAAAATTTTTGAAAAATTTCCTAAAAAAGATAGAAAATTTTTGAAAAATTTCCTAAAAAAAATATAAAATTTTCGAAAAATTTTCTAAAAAAAAAATAGAAAATTTTTGAAAAATTTCTATAAAATTTCTTTTTTTACATTTCTGTTAAAAATGGGAAACTTTTGAAAAATTTCGTTTACAAATAGAAAATTTTTGAAAAATTTTCCATAAAAGTTGAAAAATTTTTGAAATATTTCCTATAAGAATAGAAAATTTTTTTAAAAATTTGCTATAAAAATGGAAAATTTTTGAAAAATTTCCTATAAAAATAGAAAATTATTGAAAAAATTCCTATAAAAATAGAAAATTTTTGAAAAAGTTCTACTAAAAATAAACTTTCATTTGATTTTAGGAAAGTGTGTTCAAATTTCCTCTAAAGTGTAACACTGCCATCACCTTTAGAAAATTCTTATTAAAAGACCACCCAATAGAGATAATGGGGTCATTTCTTTATTAAGACCACAAAGCTTTAACACCAAACTTTTTTTTAAATAAATTGAATTAAATGTATCATTTTCAAAGTTCTTTCAATGCTGTCTTTTTTCTCCACAAAATGAATCATATCCTTATGCAATTGTTGCTTCCATGTCCAACTGATACACATTTTCTATTAACTAATATGGCAGAAAAATCCATAAAAAATGGAAAAACTATTTAGAGAAAAAAAGAACACAATATTTTTTTCCAACTAATTTTCCACCTCTAAGAGTTGTATTTTTTGTATCGCTTTTTTCATATATTTATTTAAGTATTTTTGTTTATAATTCTACTTTTTCGAAATAGTAAGGAAACCGGTACTAGTTAAACTCATTCATAAATAAAGACTAATATGACTGAGACTGAGTCTAAGGCTGAGAATCAATGATATATATTTTCAATTCATTCATTCATTCTTTCAAACATTTGAACGCTCGTTCATTCAGTCTGACGATGTCTTTTATTAATAGACATTTTCATATGACCATAATAAAGTTTTGAACTCGTATCTTTATCTTAGTTTTTTCTTTAACCATTTTTATATTTTTTTAATGCGAAACATTTGTAATATAAAAAAAAACTCGGCTAAAACAAACAAACAAGTTGTTTGGGTTCATAACAAGCCAAATATATCAAATGAAGCTGAATGGGTTTTACGAGTATTTTTGAGTTGTTGGTTTCTCTACTGGGATCTAGACAAACTGCCATAATTTACAATAAAACATTAAATTAAATGTTCTACTTTGTTTAAAATGAAAACTGCTAACAAAAATTTACTTAATTATTAAGCAAAAAGCAAAATATTTGAAAAAAATATTGCAATAAGAAACAAAAAATATTACTATTTTTATGGTTCAAAAATGTATATGTGATACAGGGTGTTAAGGGGTCTGGAACTTTTAAAGCTTTTAAAGGTAGTTCGAAGCTAACGTAGCTTATAAATTTAACTGAAAAAATTCTTATTTTTTAAACAAATTTTATTTAACTAAATATGAGCCATATCATCGTCATAATATGCAAACCTGCTAACTTACTTTCAGCACATTTAGCAGGAGATACAAAAAATTAATATTATTTCAAAATTACATTAAATACTTTTTATATTTAAAAACCAGAATATAGTGCATTTTACTGGATTTAGCA
The DNA here is from genome assembly GCA_933228675.1 of Stomorhina lunata. Classification (NCBI taxonomy): domain Eukaryota; kingdom Metazoa; phylum Arthropoda; class Insecta; order Diptera; family Rhiniidae; genus Stomorhina; species Stomorhina lunata. The sequence goes on along the minus strand of OW121741.1, from coordinate 25,595,309 downwards.
GTTTTTCTTGCAAAAACTTTCTAAAGGTGAATTTAGCAGTTTTTCTTAAAAAACCTTTACTTCACACTTCAATGCTCAAATTGAAGAAAGACTAACTGCTGGTCGAAGATGTATATCTTAAGCTATTACACGGGATCAAAAACTTTAAAAAGTGGATTTAGCTGGTTTTCATATTTAGCCCACGATATGAATAATTAGCCTTCTCTTATTTTTGGACTAAAGCCAGTTATAGAATTCTAGATTTTCTGAGAAAAAAACTTTTCGTAGTAACAGCTAATGTAAAAGCATTTTATTCGAAGAGATTCGACTGCTTTTTTGTAGCAATTTTCAGGAGATGGTTTGTAAAAAAACCAAAAATTATAAAACTTTTGATAAACTTTCAGCACATTTAGCAGGAGATACAAAAAACTAATATTATTTCAAAATTATATTAAAAACTTTTTATATTTTAATACCAGAATATAGTGCATTTTACTGGATTTATCAGTTTTTCTTACAAAAACTTTCCAATGGTGGATTTGGCAGTTTTTCTTTTAAAACCTTTCATACTTAAATACTTAAATTGAAGAAAGACTAAATGCTGGTCGACGATGTATATCTTTAGCTATTACACGGCATCAAAAACTTAAAAAGTGGACTTAGCTGGTTTTCATATTAAGCTCACGATATGAATAATCAGCCTTCTCTCACTTTTTGAGTATAAAGAATTCTAGATTTTCTGATCAAAAAACTTTTCTTAAGTAAAAACTAATGTAACAGCATTTTATTCAAAGTAATTCGACTGCTTTTTTGAAGCAGTTTTCAGAAGATGGTTTGCAAAAAAACCAAAAATTATAAAACTTTTGATAAACTCGAAAAATCAACAACATTTAAATTTCGTTAAATTTTCATTTCTCATTCTTCTAAGTCACAGTTTATCTGAACAGTTAGAAATTATATAAAATTAACTGATTTACCAAAAAAGCAACTGTTTGGACAAAGATTGACTGTATTACCCAAAGCCATATTTTAAATAAAGACAAGTAAGAAAGTGCTATAGTCGATCAAGCCCGACCATACGACACCCCTTCACCACTAAGGTCAAAGGTGTTCTTTTTCCTGTATAAAGACAAATATTAGCTTAATTTTGCCACCATACAAACATTTTCTAAACACTTATATGTTCAAGCTATTTACGACATTTGGACTTATATGAGAGCTAGGGTCAAATGTGGACCGATTATCTCGAAATTTGGCAAATTGATTACAGTTGCTACAACATTTTTGTTTGCAAAAAAAAATAAACTTAAATTCCCATTTTCTTCAGATTTACGAGCGTTTTAGTGATTTTTGTCTCATTTAGTGCGTTTTGACTGAAGAGTTTGTATGGGAGCTATGGTCAAATGTGGACCAATTTCAACGAAATTTAGTACAGTGATTTTGGTTTGCATAATTTGATAAAATTTGATTGGTACAGGCTTTTTTTATACTTTTTAGCCGAAATTGGATTACTATTTCGGGTACCTCCCTTAGGGATGCCTTCCCGGAATAGAGTTTTTGGTACTTTACAGCCACAAATTTAGTTGTATTTTAATAATATTTAGCATAAATATTGCCTATGATAACCTTAATCAGTGGATCAAATTTTGTGGGATCGGTTAATATTTGACCATACCTCCCATACAAGACACATTCTCAAAACACGTTTATATACACATAAAAGCACAAAAACGTTAATAACTCTAAAGATAAATGCATTTGATTACTAAAACTTTTCACATTTAAATATTTTGTAAATATAAACCAATAACCGAAATTTGGTAACAATCGATCCAAAATTGAGTCCAGCTTCCACATCAGGCCCTTAGCCGGAAATGACATAAATCTCGAAATTTTTTAAAAACATCACATAGTATATGTATGTATGTCTCTAAGACTTAAGAAATTGTTGGTCCATATTTGACGTTAGTAGGGAAGGGTATGATATAGTCGGGCTTGAGCGACTATAGCTTTTCTTACTTGTTTTATGTTGATATTTTGTACAGACAGTAAAATTCGTATTTATTTTGTCTTGCAAATTAGATAAAACGCTTGGTTTTTTATCTATCTAGAACTTGTGGTACTTCTTTTGATTATAATGGCCTAATCAATCATCGAAACGCGTCGAGAAATGATTGAACCCACCAACATTTTTTATCAAAAAATTATTCATAAAAATAAATAATAATTGTAATAAATTGTAATATTAGTGCAATACATTTATGTAAAAAAAAGCTTTATATTCCATAATTTTTGAAAAAAAAAATCTCTTTAGAAAATGTTTGATATAAAAAATTTTGTCTGTATTTCATAACAATTACAGTTTTGTACATAATATCCACAAACCTTTCCCAGCAAAACTTTGGTAATGGCAAGTACTCTGGTAACTGGTTACCTTGTAATGACTTCAACATACCCTCCGAATAACTAATAAGTTATTACAGAAGTACTTATTTGTAATTAAGATGGTAATTTAAACTGAATGGCCCCAGTTCAAATCCCACCAAGACCAACATTTTTTTTTTAATTTTTTTTTTTATTAAAAGAGTCTTTTTAAATGATTTTTGAATTTTAGGAACTTAAATATTACCTTCCGTAAAAAAATTTTGAAAAACTAACTCACAGTATTGAAAATATACCATCATTAGTCAATTTTGATTATGTAGGGGATGTTGGATACCAAACACGGTTCTGATTGGTCTTAACTTGGTAAGCCCAACTTATCTGGGTCATCCTTCATCTCAACTGTGAACACTGACCTCCTCGTGGTATAGCCCGGGGAACTAGTTTAACACCCCTTAATATAGTAACATGTACCGAGAGTTGTCCCATAAGATCGATAAAAATGGGTTAGAACGACGGGCTAGTAACCCTCTCTTGGAAAAATCAGTTACTAAATATGAAGAGGATAAAATCAGAATTAAAATGTCCCTCCACCTAATGTTAGAAGAGGACGTCCGAAACTTCGATGGAAAGACCAATTGGAGAATATTAGCACACAAAATCGTATAGAAATATTTTTCCAAAAATTACAACAAAGCAAAAAAAGCTAGAAAAAACAAAGTTATTGTCACATGATTTTGGATCTAAAAATAAAAATTGTATATATTCATTGTGAGCTACTAAGTTTTCAACATATGAAGTAGCTCAGTGGTACGCCTAGCAGTCGTAGGGGTCAGGGTTCGAGCCCCCATAAAAAAAAATTATTTATATTTAAATATATTTTATTTAAATATACTTTTTTTAAATAAAACAACAAAAAAAAATTGTTTGTTGTTGTTTTCCAATTGCTTGCCCAAGTCATTACTTTTCTGCAATTGGTAAGTTCTTGCCTCCAATGACTTCCTCATGTTAATGTAATGACTTAAACAGTGAATGTGTAAGTAGTTCGTGTTCAATAGTTTAGCTGTTTAACTCATTATTTGGTAATGAAAAGTTTTGCTGGGTTTCGTATTCTATACAATTTCGTATTCTGTATAATACATCGATCCTGCTGATATATGCTTTGATAAAAAATCGGTTTTAATGAGTATTATAAAACTATCGACGTCTTGTAATAGGAATTTTGTATGAAAAATTCAAATTATGAGCTTGTCATAGCTATATTTTTCGTTTATTAATTCGTTTGCCTTTAAAAGTTTTAAAGATAAAAAATTTTTTAATTATATGGGAAAGAAACCTTTCCTATGCCGATTCTGACACATTTTGCTTAGTTTCTTACTCTTCTGGTTTATCAATCAATGATAAATATTAGATACTGCCCTTACTATACCTATCATACTAGGGTTTGCAGTTCGGTTTTAACCGAAACCGAAACTTCGGTTTTTTATGCCTCAAAACCAAAACCGAAACCCGTAGAAAAAACCGCGGTTTTAGCTATTTATTTTTCCTAAATTTTTGTCGGTATTATTTAGAAATAACATTAGCTTATCATAATTTTGCACGTTATTTGTCTATGAATGAAGCAGAAGACGAAAAAAGGTGCCTTACAATGGACGAATTAACAAGTGTAAGGGGAAGACGGTATATGACGGTATATTTTATAACCTGGGACTCAGCCGTATTTTTGAAACATGTAATTTCAAGCAAACGCAAGAAACCATAAGACAAAAGCTAATAGAGTTTAATATTTCACTTGATGCAAACATCGTAACAAGTACTACAAACACTGCTTCAGTTATGGTTGGCACATAGAATTCATCTTGCAGTCATTGATGTTTTTATGAAAAAATTGTTATAAATCCAAATGTGAAAGAATTCGAAACCGACGAAAGCGAAGACAATTTTGAAGAAGGCGACGATGAAACTTTGAATCATTTAAAACCGATTGACCATATAAATTTGAACATAGAGGCTGTGTAGAAAAACTATTCGATATTTCGAAAATTCGTCAGTCCGTAATAATATTTTACAAACAAGCGTTAAAAAGCATCATACTCTTAGATTTCTGCTTCTACAAGAAAGTATTAATGAAAGATTAGAAAAATTTCCTGAATTTTAGTATTAAATTATAAATATGAACTTTAATAAATATACCATATACTTTGTTTTAATAAAATTATTAAAATTTTACTACAAATGTTTATCAAAATAGTTTTATTTAAAAAACCGAACCGAAACCGGGCGGTTTTGGATGTTTTAAAACCGAAACCGCGGTTTCTCATTTTTGCGGTTTTTTGCAAACTCTATATCATACCCATTTATGAGTCAGATTGTACACTGGCAGAAATATTACGTTTTTATAAAAGTTTTTTTGCTTTGTAGGAAATTTCATTAACAATATTTTTATTTATAGAAAATTTCTAGTTGTTGAAGCTTTTCAGCAATATTTTAACAATATTTTTTTAATAATAAAATTTCACTTTCTTTTATCTCTTTACAGGTAAGCTCCACATTTTGTTCACAGCTTAAAACTTATTTAATCCATATGACACTTGTGGTAAGCTTTTTGAACTCATATAACATTTATTTTGGATATTTTTTGTCATGAAAGAAAAACATAATTATGTATACAATTTGTTATTGTCACTTAAAGTTTCCTTAAACAAATTATACCAACTCATTCAGTCATTCACTCAGATGAATTTATTTCAAATCATTCATACATCAAAAAACTTAATAACTTGACATGATTGTTGCCAAACATACAGAGATCAGGCAACCAACCATAATAATGTTGAAGATCAACGTCATGATTATCATAAACGTCATTAACAACATCATTTATTCATAGTTTTTTTTTGTACTTTTCATATTGTATTTGTTGCTGTTGCCAGTATTTACTTTTTTAAGCATAATAAATCTAATTCAAGTTTTTACTTTCACTAAAATGTCATTTTGACAGCTTTAAAAGTTTTTCATCATTTCAAACAAACATTAGGTTTTTCAATTTTATTGGTTTGAAAAGCTTTGACGATCATCGATCGTCATCTTAAATTGTTGTCAGTGTTGTCATGTCTATTTATCTTATGATTTTGGCAAAAAAAATTTCGTTTTCATTTTTTGGTTTTTCTCATTTAAGCCATCTAGTTTGCTTTGATTGGTTTTTGGCTGTTAGTTTTTAGGCAAACGAAAAAAAAATCACTTTAATATAAAAATCAATAACCACTTAAAAGTTGTTAAGTTGAAGCGTTTTCTTCGTTTTGTGGCATTTTTGTGACATTCAAGGTTCATTGGCATTAAAACGATTATGAAAATTGTTATTATTGTTGGGGATATTCAAGTTAATACCCTACATCAAGCGACAGAATTACAAGTTTGTAGTATTAGGAAGTTTTATACAAAAAATTCACAATATTGAGCATTTTTTGTAAAGATTTTAAAATAAATAGAAATTCAAAAAAATAACAAAATTGTCGGATTTAAAAATTATTCAAAAAGAAAAATTATTCGCACTTGATATCAGTCTATTACATTTATTTATTAATGTCTACTTTTACACTACACCATTTTCAATTGTAATTGAGAAATTTTCAAATTGAATTGAGAAATTTTCAATTGAATTTGAGAATTTTTAATTGAAATTGAGAAATATTCAATTGGAATTGAGAATTTTCAATTGAAATTGAGAAATTTACAATTGAAATTGAGACTTTTTAATTGAATTTGAGAAATATTCAATTGAAATTTACAATTTTCAGTTGAAAATGAGAAATTTTCAATTGAAATTGAGAAATTGAAATTGAGAAATTTTGCAATTAAAATTGAGAATTTGTAAATTGAAATTGAGAAAATCCCAATTGAAAATGAAAAATTTTCAATTGAAATCTAGAATTTTTAAAATTTAATTCAGAATTTTTCAATTCAAATTAAGAAAATCCCAATTTAAAATGAGGTTGACTTTTTTAATTGAAATTGAGAAATTTTCAATTGAAAATGAGAAATTTTCAATTGAAAATGAGAAATTTTCAATTGAAATTGAGAATTTTACAATTGAAAATGAGAACACCCGAATTGAAAATGAGATTGAAATTCCATTTGGGGTTTTCTTAATTTCAATTCTAAAGTTCTCAATTTCAATTGAAAATTTCTCATTTTAAATTGAAAATTTCTCATTTTCAATTGAAAATTTTTCAATTTCAATTAAAAAATTCAACCTCATTTTCAATTGGGTTTTTTTCAATTTAAATTGAAAAATTCTCAATTTAAATTTAAAAATTCTCAATTTCAATTGAAAATTTCTCAATTTAAATTGAATGTTTCTCATTTCCAATTAGGGTCTTCTCAAATTTAATTGAAAATTTCTTATTTTTAATTGAAAATTCTCAATTTAAATTGAAAATTTCTAAATTTCAAATGAAAGTTCTCAATTTCAATTGAAAATTTCTCATTTTCAGTTGAAAATTCTCAATTTCAATTGAAAATTTCTCAATTCCAATTGAATATTCTCAATTTCATTTGAATATTTCTCAATTTCAATTGAAAATGCTGTAGTCAGGTTTGGCTTATCAAGTTTTGAATTTGTATAAGAAAAAACTGACAGAATTAAAATTGATCAAACCTGATCGTACTGTCAAGTTTACGAACATTTTGAAAATTTGTATGAAATTTAAGGAAAATATAAAATGAAAACTGATGAAGAAAATGTTTATGTGTGAATATGAATGCAGGTTCAAAAGAAATTAAAAAAAAACTGATCAAGTAAACCTGATTGGTGTGAAACGGGACAATGTAATAGACAATTTATTGATAGAAGCCAACAAATGTTTGTGGGGACAACCAATTCCTTTGATTAACAAACATAATTCGTAATGTTTGTGTTTGTAAAAATAATAATGCAAGGTTTTCCATCTGTTTAAAAATAGGGATACTCCTCCTGAAGATGATGGCCTATGCAACCATCGAAACGCATCGAGGAATTGACAGTCCAGGCCAGGAAATGTTTTTTTGTAATAAAGCCATATTCACTCGAGTTGTGTGCCATGTGGCTCAGTTTTGTTTAAACCACATATTCACCAAAACGTATTCTTCAATAATGTGTCGTAGGACAGTTTTAATTCCTGAGAACGACGTGGAATCGAGACATTCGCGTTTTCGGCAACACTTTCACTTACAGCAGCGATATTTTCAGCGGAACGAGTGAAATAATGATGCAGCGGCCTTACAAATATGGTTGACCGAGCGAACCGATTTTTCTGAAATGTTGGCAGCATGTTAAGGTGTGACCGGTGGGTAAAATTGAATTGTTTTTTTCTTTGAAATCTCAAGAGGGCGTGACCCCTCCCATATAAGTAAAATATTAAAAATGTCAAATATGGACGCTAGGATCAAAACAACTGAACCGAATTAATTAAAGTTTAAAAAGTGGATATTTTCTTACTATAGGATATACATATATATATATATATATATATACATATATATATATATATATATATATATATATATATATATATATATATATATATATACATATATATATAATTCTCCGACAACATTCCAAATGGAACAAGGGGTACTTCTCTCAGACAATACAGACAATTTTGAAAATGGACCAAGGAGGACCTGGGAATCGAATCACTTGAGAACGACTTTACCGATCAAGACAGTTTTTTTTTCTAAATGTTTGTCCAAGTTCCTCAAAGATAAATTGACCATGCCCACTTTTTTGCCCTCCTTTTTTGATTTATCTTAAATCGGCAACGGCTGTTATATATTAATATTGTTTGACCGTTTGATAGTTTGACAATTGTTTGAAGATTTTTCATGATTTGTTTAATGGTTGTTTGACGATTGTTTTATAGTTGTTTGATGATTGACTGCCTGATGACTGTTATGTTAAAGGTTAAATGATTGTTTTATAATTGTAGTTTGATGATTTTTTGACGTTTGTTTGATGATTGTTCGGTGGTTGTTTGATGATTGACTAACGACTGTTCAATGGTTTTAAATGAATGTTCGATAATTGTTTAACGACTGGCGATTGTTTGACGGATATTTGATTACTTTTTGACGATTGTTTAATAGTTTTTTGATGATATATATATAAAAAATCAAAATGATTTTTCAGAAATTTTTACAGTATGTTAAGGTTTTTAATGATTGTTTTATAATTGTATATTGGTGATTTTTTGGCGTTTGTTTGATGATTGTTTGGTGGTTGTTTGATGATTGACTGACTGTTCTATGATTTTAAATGAATGTTCGATAACTGTTTAACTATAGACTGGCGATTGTTTGACGGTTATTTGATTACTTTTTGACGATTGTTAAATAGTTTCTTGATGATCTATATATAAAAATTCGAACCGATTTTTCAGAAATTTTGACATTTTGTTAAGGTGTAACCCGTAGGTAAAATAGTTTTTTTAAATCTCAAGTGGGCGTAACCCCTCCCATATAAGTTAAATCTTGTATACCAAGAATTTTACTGAAATTTTAAATGTGGATATTTCCATTTTTGCATTTTTTTTAAATTACCAAGAAGTGCCACGAAATAGTTTTTTGAAATCTCAAGTGGGCGTAACCCCTCCCATATAAGTTAAATCTTGTATACCAAGAATTTTACTGAAATTTTAAATGTGGATATTTCCATTTTTGCATTTTTTTTAAATTACCAAAAAGTGCCACGAAATGAAAAATTGGGAAAGATTTTCCCTTTTGCTTTGAATTTTCATCAGTTGAGAACGGCTGAACCGATTTTACAACAATAAATAAAGAATCTTTTATTATTACCTGGGCAACGCCGGGTCCAAGTAGCTAGTATGTAATAAAAGTTTTCTTATACATATAGACAAGCTTCAGTAAAATTTATAATAAGGACAATGAGGAAATGTTATCTGAAGGCGAATTACGCATGGATGACGTAGCCGAAAACGTCAAAAGCCAGGCTAATGCCGTAGCTGGCTCATCAAAACCAACACTCAGCAACAATTCTAAAGGCGCTATACCCAAAACCAACACAAGAGGGGCTCCTGGTTTCAGCTAAAGAAAATTTCAATTTTACTGACAGTTTTCATTTCAAAACAAATTTTCTTATAGAAAATCCCAAATTCGTCATTGCCAAAACTTTTTTTAATGACTTGTTATTTTCTTGTTAAACTTTTCACTTATTTCTTCGAGGAATGTTCATATATTAGTACTTACAAATATTTATGTTTTCCTTTGAATCCAAAAAAAAAGAAGAAAAAAAATTCATATTGATTGAAGTCTTCTCTCAGTATTGAAAATGAAAGTGTATTTCCAACTGATTTATAACCATTTTTCCTTAGCAGTCGTGCAATTATCTTCTTGTTTCCTTTTAAAAAGACAACGAAAAAAAATTGTTTCTAAAAAAAAAATTTTAAACTTTTTTACCAAAAATTTCCCAAACTGAGTTAAAAAAGAGATGCGGATTTTGAAAAATGTTTATAACTGTTTGTGAGCTTTATGATGAATTACTGTGTTCAAAAATTATGTCCCAAAGCGTTGACATTTAATGATTGATTTGACACACAAGGGCATCATGACAACAACAACAATAACAACAGCAAACCACAGTTTCAGTATCAGCCTCCGACTCAGTCAAACACGTTAATAAACAACTGCAACACAGTTATTGCAACAATGAAATTGTCAGTCAGTCATTCAGCATCTTGTTACGTGTTGGATGGATGGATAAATGAATGAATGAATGAATGACTGGCTGGAGCATTATGCGATTATAATGCCAAACCGAAATTTTATAGAGATTTTTTATTTTCATTTTTAAATTTGATTTATAATTTATTAGTTTCATGGGTAAAAAGTTTGTTAAACGTTACTTTTTCATTGTTGTTGTCTCATTTTTAATACGATTTGTTGTAACTTAATATTTTTTTAATTTACTTCCTTTTAAAGTTTTAAACACAACAAACATTTTTTTTGTTACAAACATTTTTTTCTATTTCAAGCGGTTTTTAATATGACCTTAGGTCAAAAATTTGTATTGCTTAAAATTTATAAAATTTTTAAATTCCAATATTTATTGTTAAATTTCAAAGTTTTTAATAAGATCGACAGTTTTATTTACCCTGAAATGTCTGTCAAATTATTTACAAATAAGCAAAGGTATTATGTTGTTTGTCAATTTATAATTATGGTTTTTATTTAAAATATTTATGCAAATTGATGATAAGATGATTAAATAGGCTTTCAATTTTACTGCAGCCATCAGTTTCTTTAATTCGCCTCAAAATATAAGTTTATTGATTGGGCTCGAAATTAAAATTATGTGTTTTGTCAAATTGTCTGAAAGTTTTAAAATAATAGGAAAAATATGTTAATTTTGTAATCCCAAAAGAAATAAACTTCAAAACAGGCCAACATGAACCAATTCATATCGCAAATACACATAAATGTGAGAAATTTTAAAATTTAGTTCAAATTTAGTCAGCTTGACTATAGTCAGTGCGACTACAGTCAGTTTGACCATAGTCAGTTTGACTAAAGTCAGATTGATTATAGTCAATCTGGCTGAAGTCAGTTTGACTAAGGTCAGTTTGACCATAGTCAGTTTGAATAGAGTCTGTTTGACTTTAGTCAGTTTGACTATGGTCAGTTTGACTGTAGTCTGTTTGACTATAGTCACCTTAACTATAGTCGCTTTGACAATTTGACCATAGTCGGTTTTTCTATAGTCGGTTTTACTAAAGTCAGTTTGACTATAGTCAGTTTGACAGTAGTCAGTTTGACTATAGTCGGTTTGTCTATAGTCAGTTTGACTATAGTCAGTTTGGCTATAGCCAGTTTGACTAAAGTCAACTCGACTATAGTCGGATTGACTATATTCAGTTTGAATATAATCAGTTTGTCTATAGTCAGTTTGACTATAGTCTGTTTGACTATAATCAGTTCGACTATGTCAGTTCGACTATAGTCAGTTCGACTATAGTCACTTTGACTATAGTCACTTTGACTATAGTAAGTTTCACTATAGTCAGTTTAACTAAAGTCAGTTTGAGTATAGTCAATTTGACTATAGTCAGTTTGACTATAGTCAGTTTGACTATTGTCAGTTTGACTATAGTCAGTTTGACAATAGTCACTTTGACTATAGTTACTTTGACTATAGTCGGTTTGACTATAATCAATTTGACTATAGTCAGTTTGACTATAGTCGCTGTAGTGAGTTTGACTGTAGTCAGTTTTGTTATAGTCAGTTCGATATAGTCAGTTTGACAGTTCAACTGTAGTCAGTTCAACCGTAGTCCGTTCGACTATAGCCAGTTCTACTATGTTCGGTTAGACTATAGTCAGTTCGACTGCAGTCAATTCAACAATAGTCGGTTTGACTACGTTCGGTTAGACTATGGTCAGTTCGACTGTAGTCAGTTCGACTGTAGTCAGTTCGACTATAGTCAGTTTGACTAACGTCGGTTCGACTATGTTCGGTTAGACTACAGTCAGTTCGACTGTAGTCAGTTCGACTATAGTCATTTCGATTATAGTCTGTTCGACTACAGTCAGTTAGACTACAGTCAGTTCGACTATAGTCAGTTCGACTATAGTCAGTTCGACTATAGGCAGTTTGACTATAGTCAGTTTGACTAAAGTCAGTTTGACTAAAGTCAGTTTGACTATTGTCAGTTTTACTATAGTCAGTTTGACTATAGTCAGTTTGACTATAGTCAGGTTGACTATAGTCAGTTCGACTATATTCAGTTCGACTATAGTCAGTTCGACTATAGTCAGTTCGACTATAGTCAATTCGACTAAAGTCAGTTCGACTATAGTCAGTTGGACTATAGTCAATTCGACTTTAGTCAGTTCGACTATAGCCAGTTCGACTAACGTCGGTTCGACTATAGTCAATACGACTTTAGTCAGTTCGACTATAGTCAGTTCAACTATTGTCAGTTCGACCACTGTCTGTTCGACTATAGTCAGTTCGACTATAGTCAGTTCGACTATAGTCAGTTCGACAATAGCCAGTTAGACTATAGTCAGTTCGACTGTAGTCATTTCGACTTTAGTCAATTCGACTATAGCCAGTTCGACTAAAGTCGGTTCGACTATAGTCAGTACGACTATAGTCAGTTCGATTATAGTCAGTTCGACTATAGTCTGTTCGACCACAGTCAGTTCGACTATAGTCAATTCGACAATAACCAGTTCGACTATAGTCAGTTCGACTGTAGTAAGTTCGACTATAGTCAGTTTGACTAACGTCGGTTCGACTATGTTCGGTTAGACTACAGTCAGTTCGACTGTAGTCAGTTCGACTATAGTCAGTTCGATTACAGTCTGTTCGACTACAGTCAGTTAGACTACAGTCAGTTCGACTATAGTCAGTTCGACTATAGTCAGTTTGACTAAAGTCAGTTTGACTAAAGTCAGTTTGACTAAAGTCAGTTTGACTATTGTCAGTTTTACTATAGTCAGTTCGACTATAGCCAGTTCGACTAAAGTCAGTTCGACTGTAGTCATTTCGACTATAGTCAGTTCGACTATATTCAGTTCGACTATAGTCAGTTCGACTTTAGTCAGTTCGACTATAGTCAATTCGATTAAAGTCAGTTCGACTATAGTCAGTTCGACTATAGTCAATTCGACTTTAGTCAGTTCGACTATAGCCAGTTCGACTAACGTCGGTTCGACTATAGTCAGTACGGCTTTAGTCAGTTCGACTATAGTCAGTTCGACTATTGTCAGTTCGACCACAGTCAGTTCGACTATAGTCAGTTCGACTTTAATCAGTTCGACTGTAGTCAGTTCGACTATAGTCAGTTTGACTATAGTCAGTTCGACTATAGTCAGTTCTACTATAGTCAGTTCGACTGTAGTCAGTTCAACTATATGTAGTCTATAGTCAGTTCGAGTATTTTTGACAGCCTTATGATCTATTTAGTTCCCTTTAAAAAGCGGCCAGTGTCTAGTTCCCTTCTGTACGACACTACAGGAATAGTTCGAACAAGATATTTTGAGGACTACACTCTCTATTTGTCCCCACAGTTTCTGAAAAAATCACTGATCTTAACCATTATTAGAATGTCTTTTATATGGAGGTTCCATAGTAAGTAGACATAACACCAACTTGTGGCGTTCTCGAACAAAGACAATCTAATAGGTTTAATATATTTTGGTTCCGTGTATGACTATAGACCTATTCACATTAGTTCCATCGACTTTAATCTCAATTTGCTGTATTTTGTGAGTTTGCTTACCTAAAGTTTTTCTTAATGAATGTCTACCCGTTGCATGGAAGTTTATTCAAATTACTAATTTTAGCCCTTCTTTTGCATATTCACTCAACAACAGGAAATTACTTCCATCCCACTCCCAAGGTAAATTACTTGGCAGTTTTTAATGACCAAAAAAAAAATCGAAAAAATAAACGACAACAATTATTTAAGTTTTGCCTGGTGGTCCATATGTTTATGTTGTTATTAATATATCAAAACATGCAATTTCCATATCATACTTAAACTTCAAAAAAATATCCGAAACTTGCAAAATCTTAATCATATGTCAGCGATAAAAAGCGACTTCTCAAGCAACTATCACCTTTAATGAAAGGGAAAACTGTAATGTTGCATGACACATCATTTTATTGAAGTGAAAAAAATAAAAACAACTCCAAGTAAATCCCATATAAAAAGGCCGCTCATATTAAAATGGAATAAATTAATATACCCACACTGTCTGGTAACCAAAATTGCAAAAAAACTAAATAAATACTAAAACCGAAACTAAACAAAAAATATACAATATTTAAGATTAAAACCAAGCAAACTGTTAAGCAAAATGTTGCATTCACAGCTTACAACATTTTATTTACATGTAAGTTCGATCTTTTGGTCCTCTGTAGTCAATGCAAGCAACTAAACAGCCCATAAGGCAACAAATGAGACAAACCAAAAGGTATAAAAAATTAAAATACAAACTTAAAAAAAGTTTTAATTTTTTTCTCGACAAAAAAAAAAGACCTCAGACAATAACAAACAAAATTTACCGAACAACTTTCCATTTCATGAAAATTAAAAAAAAAAAAATATACCAACAAGTCTCCTTATTTAAGCGGTTCATAAAGGGTTCAAAATTATATTTGAGTGAAATTTCATTACTTTTTACCGTTTAATGGAAAAATTACAATACTACCGCTTGGCCTGCTAACAGGCTGACTTGACTGGCTGCTGGTTGCAGCCAGAGCCGCATTTACAAGTGGTGACTAAGCAACCAGTATTAGTTCAGTTCATTTCATTTCATTCACTTACCAGCTTACTTAATTCATGCATGCTTGCCTGCATTCATTCAACTTTAGCTTATTCCCTGAAATATTTAATTTTTTTGTATTTCATTCAATTCTCATGCATGTTGCTTTTTTCCATATCAAACATTACCTACGAGTATTGAAGAAAAAAAGTTTAATAAGAGTAAAAAAAAAAAATAAAAACAATCGATAAAAAAACTGATCATGCACAACTACGGTAAATTTTTAAATATTCAAACTGGCAACACAGAAATTTAAGAGTATGAAATCTTCATCTATAGTTTTCGAACATATCGCGTTTTTCAGCAATATTTCTTGCTGTCTTTTTTGACATTTCTCTTCAGTAGGGTTTGCCATTTCATTATGGAAAGATATACGAGCCAACAACGAGTCGAAATTATTAAAATTTACTGCCGAAATTCGAATTCAGTGGCCTCAACGTTAAGAGCACTAATCATCTTCAGCGATGAGGCTCATTTCTGTCTTAATGGCTTCGTCAATAAACATAATATGTGTTATTGGTTAGACGTACTCCATGATTCATCATTGCATTCCAAAAAAATACGGTTTGGTGCGGTTTATGCGGGGCCGTACTTCTTCCATGATGATCAAGCCCGGCACGTTACTATGAATAGGAATCTGTACGGTAGCAATTCCTATTAACAGTATAATAACCGAATATTTTTGGCCCCAATTTCATTTTTTCGAGCAAAAAAAAAAGTTATTTTTAAACTTTTATTTTTTCGAGCAAAAATAACAGTTATTTTTAACATTTATTATTTCGATCATGAATAAAAGTTATTTTTTTACTTTTTTCGAGCAGAAATAAAGGTTATTTTTGTGTTTTCAACCCTAATTATAATTGCGAAACTCAACTCCATTAATTTTTGAGCATATGCAAATTATTTTCACTCAAAAATTATCTTTGTTTAACAAAAATTTTCAACAAATTTATCATGAATTTAAACAAAAATAACTTTTATTTCTGCTCGAAAAAATAAAAGTCAAAAAATAACTTTTATTTCTGCTCGAAAAAATAAAAGTCAAAAATAACTGTTATTTTTGCTCAAAAAAATAAAAGTTAAAAAATTTATTTTATTTTGGCTTAAAAAAATAAAAGCTAAAAATAACTGTTATTTTTTATCAAAAAAATAAAAAATAACTTTTATTTCTGCTCGAAAAATTAAAGTCAAAAAATAAATTTTATTTTCTGCTTTTTACTATAAAAGTTAAAACAGTTACGGTCCCTGATATCTAGAACAGCTCCAGGCTTCTAGGATCACTTTTCTAAAAACTGCGCAGTTTACTATAGCCCAGTAGATCAGATAAGTGGGTTTTCAAAATCATACGATGTTGCTATACCCTAAACATACCAAACACATCGTAGATTGATCTAATACAATTGCTGGGAAATTTGGTTTCCATCGTTTCCACTCCAGTCAGTTGTAGTTTTCTAAGTAAGTAGCAGAAAGTCTGAGATGTACAGACAAATGTAGTTGGCCCATTTTAAATATGTGGCCATAATGATGGTCTGATTGAAAGCTCCCGGTAAGACAAAATGTTGATACGAGTAACTTTTGCAGAAGCTATGGTGACTAAGAAGAGTCCATATATATGTTATTTGCACTTGCCCTACCTTGTCGTATACAAGGGGAATAAATCTGGACTCTTATATCTTGCGATATCTAAATATTGGACTTAAGGTAGAAACATAATTGGGACGAACGACTATTTTCGTCCAGCAAAAAAAAATCGTCTTATACATTCGTCTATTGATAACATTTGGGACGAATAAACGTTGTTGACGCCATTTTTTTTTTTAATTATCGTTTTGCGAATTTTAATCACCCTTTCGTACATATCGCGCATTTACACCATTTGTATTTTTTTTTACATTTTATTCTTTGATTATTTCACAAGATAAATATTTTTAGTATTTTATTTCAAATAAATATTTTTTGTTTACAAATTTAAAGGTGACCATATTTAACAAGAAATCATACAATATTTAATATTTACAGCAAAACTGAAACACAGCCACTCTACATTCGTCGTTCGTCTACGTATGAAATAGAAATAAGCCTATCGCACTATTCCATACGCACGACGAATTTCGTGGTACGCATCTATTGTGAACACTTTCATATAAACCCATATGTTATATTTTTAACGACGAATATTCGTTGCGAAAAATTGGTCGTTCGTTCCAATTGTGTTTCATACTTTAAAAAGTAAACCGGATGGTTCAACTGGGGGAGCCTTGGCAAAATAATGGATTCTAAGTCTAAGTTAGTCGTAATTTAACCTATTCTTACTTTTATTAAAACGACTTAAGTCTAGTTGTCTTTAGTCCAATAGATTGACATTGTTTCTAATCGCATAATACCATATAAACTTAATTATATTTAGTAAAGTTAACTCTAATCGTTTAATCCAATTCAGACTAAGGTTCATCGAACTCTATTTAAGTCGATTAGTAACCGTTTGATTAAATTGCTGTCAGCTCCGATCGAACCTACTCTAGGCTAGTCGACTGAAGTCAATAATGCGGTCTACTTAAGTAAGGTTACAATCGAGTAGACACTAATCAAGTGCAATTCTAGTCTTCTAGTGATATCTAAACTGAAGAACATTCGATTCTATTCCAATCGCAGCTATTTTGTATGATTTAATACCTTTCCATAACCTTCTCACATTAATGGTTCATGTATGCACTTGCTTTGTCGGAGTAGAGTGTTGTAACCCCGTAGTTGGGGTCTGCCATGTATTTCGATCGCTATGACTTCACATTGCCACATGATTAGCGCGGCGGTGTACTGTTTTAAATAAAGTTCGTATGTTTTTTATTTTACTTTTTTTAATTTTTTTCTACTTAATTTTCCACCGTTTCTGTTACAATATTAAAGTCATGCTGGGCTTTTGGTGAGCGCCCGAAAACGTATTGAATGGTATGAATTTTCAATTGAAACAACGATCGATCGATCGATCGACATTCATACATTTATTCATCGCAACAACATTCGCTTTCATTTGTGGCGGTTGTTTTTGTTTGTTGTTGGTTGCTTTGCGGGTATTGTTTTTGTAATGTTATTGTTGTTGGCGGTGTTATTTGTTGTAGTGATTCAATGTTGGTCACTCACTTGTTGTAGCCGCGTTTCACGTTTTGCAGTTGGTTTCCTGAGCCGAATTGTCGTCGTCGTTGTTGTCTGTGATTGCTTTACATTATTCTGTTGTACTAAAGTTTACTTACTACATCTGCCTTAAAATGACTCGCTCGATCTTACGCTGTTGTGGTCTGAAATCATACTTGCAACATTATTGTTGTCTTTGATCATACAACACAAAACCTGCACTTGTTTCCTTTCGACTGACTGTTGCTTTGTTGCACTTGATATTCACTTTCGTTTTCATTTCAGGGTTTCGATTATTGATTCAGAAAAAAACCAAGACTGACTTAAATAAATGAATAATGTTTTCTTGAAATATTTTATTCATTTCCTTATTTGGCATTTTTTGGGTAAAATTGTAAAACTTGTCAGTCATGCATTTCCAAATAAATGTGATTAATTAATGTTTCGCTTTCATAAGTTTCTGATGAAACTGAAATGTTTGGTTTAGGCTCCGCTCTTTTTTTTCTCAAGAAGTAATCATAAGACTACTTTCATTAGCAGTTACAAATTAGTTACAAGTGACAGCCGTTTTGTGAATAGGCGTGAAAGACCACCTTAGGTACGCCAAACTGTAGTATTTTAAATTATTTTCACAAAAATTATGTAATCACTTTCGATTTTATTCGAAACTCAGTCTACCATAGCCCGACCAATTAGAATTAAGTCAATTACGAGGGTTGTCTTATGTTTCTAGATCAGAGAACATAATATTAATTAGCGACAACGGCTTAAGTGCTTTTCAAAAAATTTTCTGGGAAGATTAATATGCCTTTGCGTACGCGATAACCACTTTTCAAAAAACTTTTTTCATGCTTCATTCGACTATAGTCCAATCTACTATAGTCCAATCGACTATAGTCCAATCGACTATAGTCCAATCGACTATAGTCCAATCGACTATAGTCCAATCGACTATAGTCCAATCGACTATAGTCCAATCGACTATAGTCCAATCGACTATAGTCCAATCGACTATAGTCCAATCGACTAAAGTCCGATCGACTATAGCCCAATCGACTATACTCCACTTGACTATTGTCTAATCTACTATAGTAGAATCGATTATAGTCCAATCTATTATAGCCCAATCGTCTATAGCTCAATCGACTATAGTCCAATCGACTATACTCCAATTGACTATTGTTTAATCGACTATAGTCCAATCGACTATAGTCCAATCGACTATAGTCCAATCGACTATAGTCCAATCGAATATAGTCCAATCGAATACAGTCCAATCGACTATAGGTTAATTGACTATTGTTCAATCGGCTATTTTCCAAACGACTATAGTCCAATCGACCATATTTTAATCAATTAAAATTCAGTCGACCACAGTCCAGTCGACTATAGTCCAATCGACAATAGTTCAATCAACTATAGTCCAATCGACAATAGTCCAATCGACTACAATCTAATCGATTATAACCCAAACGACTATAGTCTAATCGACTATAGTCCAGTCGACTATAGTCCAATCGACTATAATCCAATCGACTATAGTCCAATCGACTATAGTCCAATCGACTATAGTCCAATCGACTATAGTCCAATCGACTATAGTCCAATCGACTATAGTCCAATGGACTATAGTCCAATCGACCTTAGACCAATCGACTATGTTCCAATAGACTATAGTCCAATCGACTATAGTCCAATCGACTATAGTCCAATCGACTACAGTCCAATCGACTATAGTTCAATCGACTATAGTCCAATCGGCTATAGTCCAATCGACTATAGTCCAATCGACTATGGTCCCATGGGCTATAGGCCAATCGACTATAGTCCAAACGACTATAGTCCAATCGATTATAGACCAATCGACTACAGTCTAACCTACTATAGTTCAATCGACTATAGTCCAATCGGCTATAGTCCAATCGACTATAGTCCAATCGACTATGGTCCCATGGGCTATAGTCCAATAGACTATAGTCCAATCGACTACTGTCCAATCGACTATAGTCCAGTCGACTAAAGTCCAATCGACTATAGTTTGATCGATTATAGTTAAATCAACTACAGTCCAATTGACTACAGTCCAATCGACTATAGTCCAATCGACTATAGTTTAATCGACTGTAGTTCAATCGACTATAGTCCAATCGGCTATAGTCCAATCGACTATAGCCCACTCGATTTTGTCCAATCTACTATAGTCCTATCGACTATAATCCAATCGACAATAGTCCAATCGACTATAATCTAATCGACTATAACCCAAACTACTATAGTCTAATCGACTATACTCCAATTGACTATTGTTTAATCGACTATAGTCTAATCGACTATAGTCCAATTGACTATCGGCTATTTTTTAAACGAATAAAGTCCAAACGACCATGTTTTAATCGATCACAGTCCAATCGTCTTTAGTCTAATCGACTATAGTTCAATCAACTAAAGTCCAATCGACTATGGTCATATCGACTATAGTCCAATCGACTATAGTCCAATCGACAATAGTCCAACGGAGTATAGTCCAATCGACAATAGTCCAACGGACTATAGTCCAATCGACCTTAGTCCAATCGGCTATAGTCCAATCGATTATAGTCCAATCGACTATAGTCCTATCGACTATACTCCAGTTGACTATAGTCCAATTGACTATAGTCCAATTGACTATAGTCCAATCGACTATAGTCCAATCGACTATAGTTTAATCGACTGTGGTTCAATCGATAATAGTCCACTCGACTATAATCTAACCGATTATAACCCAAACGACTGTAGTCTAATCGACTATAGTTTAATCGACTGTAGTTCAATCGACAATAGTTTAATCGACTATAGTCCAATCGCCTATAGTCCAATCAACTATAGTCCAATCGACTATAGTCCAGTCGACTATAGTCCAATTGACTATAGTCCAATTGACTATAGTCCAAACGACTATAGTCCAATCGACTATAGTTTAATCGACTGTACTTCAATCGACAATAGGCCAATCGACTATAGTCCAATCGACTACAGTTCAATCGACTATAGTCCAATGGACTATAGTCCAATCGACTATAGTCCAATCGACTATAGTCCAATCGACTATAGTCCAATCGACTATAGTCCAATCGACTATAGTCCAATCGACTATAGTTTAATCGACTATAGTTCAATCGACTATAGTCCAATCGACTATAGTCCAAATGACTATAGTGCAATTTGTTATAGTCCAATCGACTACAGTCCAATCCACTATAGTCCAATCGACTATAGTCCAAACGACCATAGTCTAATCGATTATTGACCAATCGGCTATAGTCCAATCGACTATAGTCCAATCGACTATAGTCCAATCGACTATAGTCCAATCGACTATAATTCAATCGACTATAGTTCAATAGACTAGAGCCCAATCGACTGTAGTCCAGTCGACTATAGTCCACAGTAGACAAGATTTCTGAATGTTCAGAGAAGGTTTGACGCTTCAGCCTATAAAAGTCTCATTAAAACTTAATGACTCTTTACATTTTTAGAGATAATCAATCTGCAACATTTTCTTGTTTAATTTCAACTCAAACTTTCTTCAGGCTCGTCATAATCGTGTGAAACTTATTTATAGCAGAAAGCTAATGAGTATCAGTGCAAAAAAAAAAGCTCAATACACCAACTCATACCCCGACAACATTAACACAAGATCAAACAAACATTGGATATTGCTGTTAACTTAATGTTGCTGATAATTTCTGCTGTTGTGTTTTATTACTCCATAATACAATGTTGTTTATTTGCAAAATTTAGCAAAAATGTTAAACTTCATAAAATATTACAATAATACCAACAATTTGAGTTTTTTGTAAATTATCCATCCACCCAAATAGTAGGTCATGGTTTTCACGGTTTTACGCTTTTTTCAACTTCAACTCTGTCTTTTTTTTTTCGTTTTGTGTAAATTTTCTGTTGCTGCCACATAACAATTGAAAGCGAAATTTGTGTCTGTTTTTTTTTTTTTGTTTGTTGTCAGTTTTTAACAAGAATCTTATGTTTATTGTATTTTTGTTGCTGCTTTTGGCTTTTTGTATGTCGGTTAAGCTGGTGGAGGAGTTTTTTTTTAGTCGTTAAGACTTTTTTCAGTTTTTCGTCATTTTTATTCAGGTATTTAACGAGTTTCGTAATTTTTAAATTCATTCAGTTTTACTGAGGTTTTTGTTTTTTTTTTTGCTGATTTCTTGAATATGGATTTTTTAATTTGTTGTACTTAAATTGTTAAAGTGCCTTTTATTATTTACGGTAGGTTATTTAAACAATACGATAAATTGTTATTATCGTTAAGTTGTCACAGTTTAAAACATGTGAGATACGCACGTAGGGGTAATAAACGACTTTATTTCAGAAAATTAAAGGGTGAGACAGAGTTGAGTGTAAATAAGGTGGAAAACATTTTTAAATTTGTAAAAGCTTACGAGTTTATTAACTTTAACTAAAGCTATTTCAAAAAGAATAAGCAAACAGCTTCTTTGAGGGTTTTGTAAAAAGCATTTATAACTGATTTAGAACTTTAAAAATTTGAGAGCAAATTAGAGCTTCTTAGCTTCTTTTATACTTCATTATGGTTTCAAAAAGCTCTTTTAAGCAATAAATATATTTTTAGAGCTTAATAACGAGCATTAGAACAAATTGAAAGCTTAAAAAAGAACATTAAAAAATTCAGAGTTTTGAAAGCTTAGAAGCACTTTCTAGCGGCTCATTGTAGCTTCACGAAGTGCTTTTACATTTCATAATTGCTTTACAAAGCTCTTGGTAAGCCCAGACTTATCTTGGTTTTTCTTCGTCTTAACTGTGGAACTACGTTAGCACCCATTAATGTTATGAGCAAACATTTTTTGCGAGTTCTCCCATAAGAACGATAAAAAGTATGGGTTAGTTCTTTGGTCTTGCAACACACTCCTAAAAAAAAAAACGATTACATACTATGAAAGAGCTTAAATTAGAATAAAAACGGCTAGAAGAGGACGCTAGAAGAGGACGTCTAAAATTTCGATGGAAAGACCAAGTAAAGAAAAATCTTCCAAAGGTTGGCCTATTAAATTGATGAATATTTGCACAAGATCAAAGCGCATGGAATTCTTAAATATGCTCGGCCTTTGACCTTAAAAGGTTGTCAATAAAGGCCATGTAAGTAAGTGAGTTAAGCTTTGCTTAAGCGACAAAAAACTTTTAATAGCTTTAAAAAAAAGCTTTGAAAAAGTTCTTATAATGGCTTCTTTTATACTTCATTATAGCTTAAGAAAGCTATTTAGAGCTTAACAAAGCGAATTTAGATCAAGCTTTTAAAGTTTTAGAGCTTCTTAGCACCTCATTTTGGCTTTATGAAGTGCTCTAATACTTTATTATAGCTTTATAAAGCTCTTTTATATCGTAAGAGATATAATTACTTACTTACTTAAGTATATTTTCTTGATTGTAGCAGCTTTTCTTAGAAAAGCTCTACTGCACAATGTATGAACTTTTATAAAAGAGGTTTTGAGCTTTCACACCGACATACTTTGTGTGAGCGAGACGCAATTATACTTGCTCACACTAACGTAAAATTGTCTTTGCAAAGTCAGTGCACTTAGAAATGCTTTTAAGCTTCTTATTATGGCTCCTTTTATACATTATTATAGCTTAAGAAAGCTATTTAAAGCTTTATAAAGTGCATTTAGATCAGGCTTTAAAAGTTTTAGAGCTTCTTAGTATCTCTTCTTAGTATGAACAGCTCTAATACTTTATTATAGCTTAATGTAACAGTTTTTTTTAGAAAAGCTCTACAGCTTAATGTACGAACTTTTACAAAAGAGCTTTTGAGCTTTCACACCGAAATACTTTGTATGAGAGAGACGCCTATTATATTTGTCCCACTCACACTTGCGTAAAATTGTCTTTTTAAAGTCAGTGCTGGCAGATTAGAATTTTTTGCTCGGTTATATTCTGGCAACACTGATCGTAAGAGCTTTTTTGGACAGGTCTGTTTTATAGCATAGAAATAAAAGAAAAGCTCAATAAAATTGTATTCGTTGAGGCCCTATGCTCCACTGGGAGTCAAGGATAATAGAAGAAGAAATTGTATTCATAACATTTCCTTTTTGAGTTCTATGTATTTTTAAAAGCTTTTAAATTTCCATTGTATGATTTTTAAAGCAAATTTCTAGTTTATGAAGCTCGTTTGTTGTAGTATTCATTACTAAGAACTAAAATTACTATTTTATTGTAGTTTAAAGCTTTTTAACTTTGCTAAAGGATTTTATAGCTTAAAAAGTTTTTGAAACTTGCAAACGAACTTTTATAGTATAATTGAAGATCTCTTTTGGAGGGCTTTAAAACTTCTAGATGATCCTTAAAAAAAAATTTTATAACTTTTGAAAGATTTTTACTTAAGAAAAGCTACCATTAGCTTGTTAAAGCTTTCTAAAGCTTTCAGAAGACATTTTTGTATATGCATAGCTTTTCAAGCCCTATGTCGTTATAGCTTTTCCAGAGATTCTAGTATTGCATGTGAATACCCCTAATACCCAGTACAATTACTACTTGGAACATTTCCAATTAAATGCGCACAATTTAACTTTTATTTTTAAAGAATTTTTTTTCTGTTTTCAAAACATACCGATGTCATATTCCATCCAGTTTTAATTCCCACCCTGATTAATCTTTAAATGATATATCCCCATCTTAATTGTAGCACATAAAAATTCCTTCTTTTTTTTTTAAAATAAAATATATTAAATTGCAAAAAAGCGGCAAAAGAAAACAATTGCATTAAATTAAAATACAACAGGGATACAAACGAGTAGAAATACTATAAATATATATGATATGTGTCGTTTTTAAGGTGGTCACCGCAACAAGTTGAACATCCACTTTCATTTTTCATTACAAAAAAAAAAAAAATAACGAAACAACAACGAAAGTAAAAATTTTGAATGCAACAGCTTTTGAAAAAAAAAAATAAATCGAAAATTACCAACAATAGCCACAAATCGACAGGCAACAGCAACAACTACAGCAAAACTAACAAATACATACCGGACACAATCATAATCATAACCATCATCTTTCAAAAAAGAAAAAAAAAATTTTATAAAAAAAATTTAACCAAACAATGCACAGTGGTTTACGGACGCTTTTTTTTGGAAATAATTATGTAACTTTTGAACGACTGGAGATATTTGAATGAAATTTGACATGGTGGTAGTCAAGGAGTATTTGAGTTGGTTTTTAAAAGCACTGGTCCATGAGGCGTCGGGAGAGTGATTGATGGACCTTCAAAGTTGGTCACCTCGGGTGTTCGACTTTTTTAAAAATTCGCCAAAAATCCATTTATGTATGGATTGAAAAGAAATTTTAAACTTAAGTTGTCCTTGAGAAGATCTACAAAAAATATGCTTAAATGTGTAGGTTATCTCCTTTGGATTTCGAGATATTTGGGTAAAAAGGAATTTTTAGGTTGATTTTTTACCTCTTTTTTTAAGCTTTTTTTGATCTGGTGGACGCATCTGAGGACCAAAAATTTTTTAAGAATATTCTTTAAATTTGTAATAAAATTCTGAATAATTTTTGTGCAAGTTAGTTATAGAAATCTTCTTTTGTTTAAAAGTTAAAAATATTCAAAGTTGAAACTTACAAAAAATTTCGCTTTTTTTTTAGTTTTTCCCCAAAAGATAGCTATATTTTTTCACTAATAAAAAAATATTTTCTTAAGAAACATAAAAAGATTTTTAAAGTTTTTAAAAGAAAACATAATGAGAATGCGTATAAAACAAATTTCTTGCTAATTGGACTTTTGGTCCTCGCACATGTCCTCTCCAAAAAATGGCAATTTGTAAAAAAAAAAATTAGTTTAAACAAAAATTTCTCAAAAGGCAAAGCACCGATTTGAAAAAAATTATAATGTTCATATTTTCCAATATATCTGTTATTGATTAGAAAAGTTTTTTCTGAAACGCGCTGCAAATAGAGACAGTGTTGCCATATTTGTAAAAAAAACTCATTTTTTGAAACACCTTTTTCCCCAGTTGGGAATTGGGGAATTTTTAAGTTAAAATTGGGAATTTTTTTTAGTCTATTGCTTTTACATCTTATTGGTCTACATTACTACAAAATTTCATTGTAATATCTTTATCCATGTCATTTCCACAGAATATCAAAGATTAAAAATATTTTCCTTAAAAAAGCAGAAAAACAATTTTTTTTTGTTTTACGATACAAAGTGTAAAAAAAGTAACGCACTTAAAAAAACCTTTTACTTAGTGCTAATCTCCTAGTCTTTCCCGATCTAATGATACTAAACATGTATATAAAGCATTAATACCGAGTCTTAAAAAACTCTGAAAAGTTTGGCCCCCGTAGCATTTTTACACTGTTTATTTAAATATAAGTGATGAATTTGTGCATATAAAGTTAATTATCATACTCAAATATTTCACTATTTTTAAGATGACAATGATCCTTCGCTAATAAACAAATATTTTCTTCAAAAAGATATAAATAGTTTTTTATTTTTTTAAAGAAAACATTATAAGAATGACTTAAAAAAATTTTATTCGATTTTGCCTTTTGTTCCAAGCTAAAAAATAAAATTTTAGTAAAAGATTCTAAATAAGTAAGTACGAGTAAGGCACCGATTTTGATAACAGTGTAAAGGTAATATATCCATAATTTGTAGCAAAAGTTTAATTAGAAGAGTACTTTTATAGTAACAGTGTGACAATTTATTTAAAATAAGATTTAAAGGCATTTTTCCGGTATTTAAAATTGGTGTATTTGAAAAAATTGCAAAATTATGTTAAGGTTATAAAATGTTTTTTAATGTGAAAATTAATGCAATAGGTAAAAATTGTTACAACTTGGGTTTTTCATAATGGTCAGAAAGGATATGGTTACTCACCTCCATACAGGTAGGTTTTACGAGACGCACATATTGGTTGAGTTATATATGCACCTATTTTTAGAGGTAAAAAATACATTAATTCATTGATTTCTTTATTATTCTTTGGATACAGGTATATATAAAAAATGTTTTTTTTTAATATAAAAAAGAAAGTTTTAAATGTAACTGCTATTAACAGTTAAAACATCATGGCTATAACATTGGAATTTAAAGTGTTGTGCGATATTCTTTTTGAACAACCAAGCAGTTCGAGAGCAGAAAAAATTAAAATAATCATGCGATATGCTAAAAGTCAAACTAACTCCATGATTCTCAATAGTGAGGAAGACAAAGTCGTAAAATTTGTAAAGTTATTTGAACTTAAAATTAAGTCGGTTAATTACTGTTTAAAAAGATTTGAATCTAAATTTAAAGACTGGCTGAAGGACTCAATTGAGCTTAAAACTTCTGGTGCTGGAGCCCCTCTAAAAAACTATGATGATCTCGGAGAAAGATCTAAAAAGATGCGATTATCCGAAGTTCTTTCTACTCATTCGGATACTGAAATCAAAGATTCCTTTAAGGAAGTGCTCAAACGAAATAATCAACCAGCTGAAGCTAAACAAATAGCAGATATTCTCCCAGAGGCTTCTCCTAAACGTCTTAAGCGAATTATTAAGAGTATACCAACTCCTTCTTCTCAATCAGAATTTTCGGAGGAAGAAGCACTTGCTCTTATGCTCGAGTTGAAATTGAGTAAAAATAAATATATTAAACTCTGTAAGGCATTACGAGACAAAGGACACTCAATTTTACCAGGATATAATGCGTTATTAAAAACCAAAAAAAACTTAATACCAACAAACGTGATAGGAGACGAAAGTGCATCTGTGGATTTATCAAAATTATTGGAAAATACGGCATCAAGGCTGATATCTACTACATTGTCTGAAGAAGAAGCCAAGAAACTTGACAACAAGGACTTAACTTTAATATGTAAATGGGGATGTGACGGTTTATCTGGATTACCGGAATACAAACAATCAACATCTCATCAGAACACAAATGACTACAGAAGCGTTTTTATGGCATCCCTAGTACCACTAAGATTAAGAAAGAATCGTTCTGAACCATCCACATCAAAAGAGCGTACTGAATATGTGTGGGTTAACACATCTCCAGGATCAAAGGCATTTTGCAGACCGATCAGATTCGAATATTTAAAAGAAAATGCAGCAAGCACAAAAAATTGGGTTGATGATATCAAATATTCAATAGACAATTTGAGTCCAGTCTGCATAGACATACATGGATATTTGATTAATGTAAATTTTGAGCTTCAATTGACAATGATAGATGGAAAAGTAAGCAACGCTATAACGGAAACCCATTCAACTTGGAAATGCTCATTATGCGGAAAGAAGAAATCGGAATTTCTACAAACTTCAGAAGATGCATCAGCTAGTACTGCAATTAATCAAGAGGTTCTGGAATTTGGTATATCGCCCCTACATGCACGTATCCGATTTTTAGAATTTATGCTACATATAGCATATGATCTGAAATATAGGAATATACCTGATAATCAGCTAAAATCCGTGAGAAATAATAAGGAACTGATTGAAATGAGATCCAGTGAAAAAAAAGGATTCAGGAAGAATTCAAAACTATGACGGGTCTAAACATAGACAAACCACTTGTAGGATATGGCAGTACAAACGATGGTAATACGGCCAGGCGATTCTTTGAAAATTATGAAACAACTTCAAAGATTACTGGAATTGATGAGGAAGTTCTTCGTAAATGTTACGTAATATTATCGGCAATAAATAGCAAATATCAAATAAATGCTGAAAAATTTCATTGCTATGCCCTCAACGCGTTAACTCGTATACGACATTTGTATCACTGGAAAGAAATTACACCAACAGTTCATAAAGTCCTTCAACATGGTCGTGAAATAATTGAATCAAATCTTCTCCCACTTGGTGAACTGACAGAAGAGGCCCAGGAAGCGCGGAATTCAGATTTCAAGTATATCCAACTATTTAATACCAGAAAATGCTCAAGAAAATCGCAAAATCAGGATCTAATAAATTATCTCTTGTTGTCTTCTGACCCTGCTCTATCAACGATAAGAAAGAAATGGTGGAGCAGTTATACAAAAACTTCTGAAAACGAACACCTGGAAGAGGTTCTTGATATAATAGATTGTACTGATTATTTTACTGAAAATAAAAATTAAGTAAATAACTACTTTTATATAAATATGTAATAAAAACTGTAAGTTTAAACTTTAACTACAAATACTTCAATAAAATGTATTTCACCTTTTAATATAAGTACAAATTATTTACATTTTGATATTTCATAAATCCTCATGATATTTTCTTTAAAAAAATAAAAAAATATTTGTTTGTTATCGAAGGATCATTGTCATCTTATAGTGAAATATTTGAGTATGATTATTAATTTTATATGCACAAATTCATCACTTATATTTAAATAAACAGTGTAAAAATGCTACGGGGGCCAAAGTTTTCAGAGTTTTTTAAGACTCGGTATTAATGCTTTATATACATGTTTAGTATCATTAGATCGGGAAAGACTAGGAGATTAGCACTAAGTAAAAGTTTTTTTTAAGTGCGTTACTTTTTTTACACTTTGTATCGTAAAACAAAAAAAAATTGTTTTTCTGCTTTTTTAAGGAAAATATTTTTAATCTTTGATATTCTGTGGAAATGACATGGATAAAGATATTACAATGAAATTTTGTAGTAATGTAGACCAATAAGATGTAAAAGCAATAGACTAAAAAAAATTCCGAATTTTAACTTAAAAATTCCCCAATTCCCAACTGGGGAAAAAGGTGTTTCAAAAAATGAGTTTTTTTACAAATATGGCAACACTGTCTCTATTTGCAGCGCGTTTCAGAAAAAACTTTTCTAATCAATAACAGATATATTGGAAAATATGAACATTATAATTTTTTTCAAATCGGTGCTTTGCCTTTTGAGAAATTTTTGTTTAAACTAATTTTTTTTTTTACAAATTGCCATTTTTTGGAGAGGACATGTGCGAGGACCAAAAGTCCAATTAGCAAGAAATTTGTTTTATACGCATTCTCATTATGTTTTCTTTTAAAAACTTTAAAAATCTTTTTATGTTTCTTAAGAAAATATTTTTTTATTAGTGAAAAAATATAGCTATCTTTTGGGGAAAAACTAAAAAAAAAGCGAAATTTTTTGTAAGTTTCAACTTTGAATATTTTTAACTTTTAAACAAAAGAAGATTTCTATAACTAACTTGCACAAAAATTATTCAGAATTTTATTACAAATTTAAAGAATATTCTTAAAAAATTTTTGGTCCTCAGATGCGTCCACCAGATCAAAAAAAGCTTAAAAAAAGAGGTAAAAAATCAACCTAAAAATTCCTTTTTACCCAAATATCTCGAAATCCAAAGGAGATAACCTACACATTTAAGCATATTTTTTGTAGATCTTCTCAAGGACAACTTAAGTTTAAAATTTCTTTTCAATCCATACATAAATGGATTTTTGGCGAATTTTTAAAAAAGTCGAACACCCGAGGTGACCAACTTTGAAGGTCCATCAATCACTCTCCCGACGCCTCATGGACCAGTGCTTTTAAAAACCAACTCAAATACTCCTTGACTACCACCATGTCAAATTTCATTCAAATATCTCCAGTCGTTCAAAAGTTACAGAATTATTTCCAAAAAAAAGCGTCCGTAAACCACTGTGCAATGTGCAATGATCCATACACTCCATATGAAATTGTTCATATGATCATCATTATCATCGACAGCAGCAGCAGCAGCCGCTAGCCCCAGCCACCAGCCGCCAAACTTTTTCTTATTCATTCATTTATTGTTGTTGGTTAACGCTTTCAGAATGACTCTGATCATTTTATTCATAGCCTTTTCTTTTTCTTTAGTTTTGTCTACTTAACACAATCATTGGCCAAAATAGTAAATTACCCTCTATAGTCGGATCGGGTAATTTGAAGAAAGTTTTTTTTTTTAACTTATTTAAATTAAGAAAATTTCTTAATATCCTCATATTTTAAGAGCGGACGAGAAAAGATCTAATGCCTAGGCATAGGCAAGTGAATACAGTGGGATCATGTGTGTAAAATGATTTTTTTTAGTTTTCTATATAAAAGGCGCTTATGCCGTATATCATAGTTCAGGGCTATTTTATAAAAATTAGCAGTCAGAGCTTCATTACTTATCAGAAGTGAATTTTTTTATTTTGTAAGTCATGTTGCTGTCTTCCTTTAACGCTGCTAAGGCCAATGGTGATTTCAAAGAAGTTGGCCTTCACAATTTCCAAAGTTCCCTCATTTATATTGATAATAACAGTTTGTCCGAACTGGGGAAAAATTACCGCATTCGATATCGATCGAAAACTCAGACTTTTAAGCAAGTATTGTGAAGTATACTTTAGGGATGTTCAAAGTTACTTCGATGCAAAAAGTTTATTGAAATTTTATATCCATTTTGATTCGTTTTAAAAAACATATATGGGCAAAAATCAAACAGCTTTTATTCCTTTGAAACCGACTTTCAACTAGAATAATTTGTGTACCCTTAGGAGTTACTAAAATCTAATTACAGATCTTGAACTCGCAAAAAGTTCTGTATACTGAACGCAATATTTTTGTTGCGCAAATTTGCGCTTCTAAGCGTAATTGGCATGCAAATTAAAAAAAAAACGTAAAAAAATCGATTGAAGCATTCAAGTTTTTCTTCATATTTCGTCTTCTTCTACATTCGTTTTAACATTTGGGCCCAAGTCGTTGTTCAACGAAATAGACACCACAATTTGGGGATAAATCCACTTCCCTCTAAATTTTAATTTTGTCACTTCTAATACTAGTTAATGGCTGCCAAAATTTGAAGCTCGTTTTCCCCACTTTTTAATTTTTTTCGCATATTTTTTGGCCGCCTCAAAGAATTAAAAAAAAAATAGATAACGTTTTGTAGATCTTTCAATTTCACATCGTTTGATATATATCTCGTTAATGTGCTCTATATAGCTATAATATACGACAGGTGAAAATGAGGAGTTTTTGAGCGTAAATTTTTCAAAATACCGGTTTTTCGTGGAGCACACTCGCAAATATGAATAAAAAGTTCCAAACTACCGAGCTTTTTGCCATTTAGCACCTAAAAGCAAAAGCGCACCTTAAAATCATTGTTTGATAAAATTTTATGAAGATTTGGAAAATCGTGCAAAAAAGTGCATATTGGTTTAAATGGTTTTAGATTGCAAACTGAGACAAAATCACATAAGGCATGAAAGCGATGTCATTTATAACCGATTTGTATCAAAAGTTTTTCAAAAATCTCTTTATTAACTGAGAACGCGAAGGTTTTATCTAAAAACATTTCAATGAAGCACATCGCGAATTTAGCTCAAAATTGATCAGGAATAGTCTTAAAACTATTCTTTAATAAAGCTTTACCTTAGATTTGAAGCACACCAAATAATTATAAGGATTAATGATTTTATGGACCAAATAAGATTTTTATATCTTAGAAAGATATGCACCTATTAAAACTTATATTTAAATAGAAAATTCTTTTAAATTAAATTTGTCCATAAGTCAAGGCAGCTGAATTTCACTAAGACTCACATTTTGTCAAATTTCGCGAAAATCGCGGTTAAAAAAATAGAAAAAATATTGTTAAAAAGTATTTTTTTCACTTTAATTTTTTCACATTATTTCTTCGTGTTAAGGCATATATAAACAAGTAAGAGTGGTATATTCGGCTTTGCCGAATCTTGGATACCCTTCACCAATGGTGTTCCAAAAGTAAAGTACAAAATCGTAAGAATGTATTGATAATTATATAGTTTCTGATTACTGACTTAGTTGAGCCCCACACAAATGCTTCATATGTATATTATGTATGTAATTCCTAGCAATATATGGTTATACTAGTATTATATGCAAAGAATCTTTAAAATGAAGATTCGGAAAACGAAAAGCTTTTTGGTAGCGTCATCATCTAAAATTGTTATGGACCCAAAGGTTAGGTTGGGCAGGTGGCTGATGTCGAAGGCAGCGTCACTTCGATTCTAAAGTGATATGTGTCTATTTTACGAACATTTAATAAAGTTCGATAGACCATATAAACCATGCAGAAAAGATGCTTCAAAATGTAGATGCCCTTAGATTTGCAAGAGCACATCGATTTGATAAAGATTAAGTTACCAAGTAACCCAAAAACACAGTGCCCAGTGAGGGTTGTGTACTTTAATTCATACGAATTATCCAACTATTAAAAGTTCATGATTAGTTATTTAAAACTCTGAACTGGTTTAGATCAAAGCTTTAACAATGATTGTCAATGTATACAAGCCTTAGAATTATAAGGTATACACTCTTAGTTTTAGATACATACGTGAAATATATAGTTTTCAAGTGAATGGATATCAGCTTTGGCGGAAAATTTATTGAAGATTTACTTATTAATCTGTAGTTAACTAATTAAGATGAATACTTCAACAATAATATTTGGGATGTATTGTTCCTTCGATCTGTCCGATGGATGTGTGGAAAGTTTTGCTCTAGTTCTTTGTGCAATTTTAATGTGATTTAATTTATCAGCATTAAATCGATTCCCGGTCGGGTTTATATGGGAGATTTCACTAAATGTGAATAGAGCTCGCCCATTTTCAATATCGAACTTTTCAAGAGATCAGAAATACTTTTGTCAAATGTTGTCTCTCTAGAAAGTTTATTTTAGGCGCTATCGCCCTGAATAACGATATTTTACAACGTCTTTATACTAAATGTCATCATCGTATCTGTTATAATAGATAGATAATTATAATTAATTAGATAATTATAATTTGTCATTTATTAGCTACTAAGAGATTGCCTTAGGCGAACTTATACGGGAGCAATTGTCAAACGTGAACGGATTTCTCCCAATTGCAATTAAAAAATTTAAATTTTCGTTGATATGTGAGATACATACATACATACATACATATGTAGGTTTTGAACGGATATCATGTACTTAGCTGCATTTTTGTACTTCCTAGGAAGATTACCTGTAATTTGTTTTATAATACATACTCAAATGTTATCATAATGTTCAAAAAGCAGACACTAAATTATATCTACCACAAATTACCGTGTGCATCATAATTTAGGTAATCCGCTGCGGAGAACGCTATTAAATTTGATCAAAATAAACACCTAAAATATCGACAAAACAGGAGCTCCAAAAACATGACTACAACAGAAAAAAAGACAGACAAGTAGACGGACGGACGGTCAGAAAGGTAGACGGACGGACGGACAAACAGACGGACGGACGTCGCGAAATCGATTCTCCTGCCAATTCTGAGTCGATCGGTACAATTTGAATGGTATTTATAATCAGATTTGTGGAGTTTATATATCAGATTTTAGGAAATCCTCCAACAAAGAACACTGTCAAATTTCATCACAATCGGTCCGTAAACACCTGAGATATCGCTGAAACAATATTTACAAAATGTAAACAAAATTTCTTAGACACGTACTTTGGGTAATTTGCTGTACATCACAAGTAGTGTTTTCGCGATATCTCAGTTGTTTATGGACCGCTTTCGATAAAATTTAATAATGTGCTTGGCGGGGGAATTTCCTAAAATCTGATATAAAATGTATGTATGTCCGTGCTCTACGAGGATGGTTTTTCCTATTTCTGCATTTCATTTTTTCAACAAACATTCCCTAATGCGTACTTTGGGCAATTTGCGATACATCAAATTTAGTGTTTTGGCAGTATTTCAGTTGTTTATGGACCGATTTTGATAAAATTTTACAGAGTGCTTTGGGGAACCATTTCCTAAAATCTGATATATAATATATTATCACATGTACACCAGGAGTATCTTGTTTCTCTTGTTATTTAAAAGTGTGTTTCAATCAAAAATTTTAAAATTTTCGTCTAATTTTTGGTATTTTTTCGATATTTTCGGTGTTTAAAATCTGGTATATAACTTATGTAGGTCCATCCTCCAGGGGCTTCAGAAACTTGATTTCAACAGACAGACAGACGGACGGACAGACAGACAGACAGACAGACAGACGGACATCGGTTAATCGATTCTCCTCCCGATTCTGAGTCGATCGGTATAATTTTTATGGGGTCTACGATCACTAATAAAAAAATTACAAACGGAATCACAAACTTATAATACCCTTTCACCTATTGGTGAAGGGTATAATTACCATAATACCATGAAACGACAGAACACCTGAAAATATATAAGTTGTGTCAAAATCAACATAAAACTATAAAAAAATAAAATAGTTTTTAATTTTTTTTTAGAAATTTTTGTTTTAACCGTCATAACTTCTGCGCGCATCGCGTAATATCATTAACGCGAACGGATTTTATATTCACTAAGCCCCTTTAATAGAACCCCAAAAAAAATTTAGAGCGCGATCAAAAAATTTCTTGAATTTTTTTAATTTCGAAAATTAAAACTATTTGATTTTTGTCCATATATAGTTCAACTCTTATTATTGGTCATCTTTTGACAAATAACTACAAAAAAAAAAAAAATAAACTAAACTATGCATCTTTTAAATAACTTTGATTACCCTTAAAGTATGCTATACATTTGTTTTGAAAATATCGAAATCGAATGCGGTAATGGGCCCTGGTCTAATATTTTCATATAGGATAATTCGGTCATCTAATGGGAAAACGAACTAAAGCGAAATCATTGCATTTGTTATCGATTGAGAATACAAACTATTTACAAATATTTTGTAGCATACTTTAGGGTAGTTCAACATTATTTTAGTTGCCTATATAATTGGTTTCCCAGAGTTGAGATTTTGGCCTCAAATTTTAGTATATTTTTATGAAATTTAAACTAAATACTGCTTATTTAAACAGGAATCACCGTACCAAGTTTCGTTTAAATCGGTCTATATTTGACCTTATCTCCCATAAAAATCCTTGTGTCAAACATCACTAAAATGTTTGTAAAAATTATCATAATTTTTGTGCAAGCAATTATCAAATTACGAAATTTTGAGACAATCGGTCCACATTTTACCCAAACTCTCATATAAGGCCTAATGATAGAAACAGCTTACATATATAAGTCTTAAGGAAATGTTAGCATGATTACAAAATTTAGCAGACATGCAAGAAAAAGTAAAGACATTTGACCTCAGTGGTGAAGGGTATCACATGGTCAGGTTTGAGCGACTGTATCACTTCCTTCTTCTTCTGTTTTCCTTGACTCCCAGTGGAGTATAGGGCCTCAACCATCCTTTTATAACGAACTCTATTGCGAGATGTTAAGCATAAATCATTCCATAAATAATTTGCTGCTTGTAACTCCGCATCAATTGACCTTCTCCATGTTCTAGCAGGTGCACCAACCCGACGGCCGCTTCCTTGTGGATTCCAATGAAGCGCTTGTCGAGCAATGTTGGTATTTGGTCTATCCACCGCCATTTCCGTTGGCATACCTCTATAGAAGAAGGGATTTGGTTTGTAGCGTTTAGTAGATCTTCATTTCTTATGCGATTTGGCCACCATGTATTAAGGATTTGCCGCAAGCATTTGTTAGAAAAAAAGTTTACTACTGTCCCACTGCCTTATATTAGATGTAATTTAAATAAAAATCACATTTTATTGGCCATTATTTTGAATTTTCAGTTATTAAATTATTCATTTATATAATAGAATTGTTTGCTATACAAATGTTTCCTGGAAATTTTAAAAACATATAAAGTGAAATGGCGTAAAATAATTCCGTAATAAAATTGACTGTAATGTAGATCTGTCAGCAATTAATAAACTTTTACTATACGACTTAATTACGATAATTTTGCCATAAATTGTATATGATCATATTGTTTGAAGTTAATAGTGGTCATAAGAGAACAATTTTTCGGACAGGCATGATCAATTTATGATCTTGGCTGATTACTTTATGATCGCAGTTGATCAGTGAAGAGTGATGTTAATGTTTTTAAAGCACTAAAGTTTATTGAACTTTCGATTGTATATTATTTTTTTGCTTAGTATTTTCTTCTATCATTTACTGTATTCACTAAATTTGGGAATTCATACTTTAAACTATATACAAAATTGATTACTTTCCATATATTTTCAACAAACTTTCAACTTTATCAAGTACCTTAAAACCAATTTTTATATTTCTTTTTATATTTAATAAATTGACACGTAAGACCCGGGCACACAACAAAAAACTTTTAAACAAATGATTTGTTAAACGATTTATTAGCCAAAAAACGGAGAAAAAGAGAAATGTAATAACTTTAAACCCAAAAAAAAAATAAATTAACTCGTGCTTACGGCCACAACCAGCCAATATTTTTGGCAGGTCACTTTGGGTATAGTCGAATATTATAAATTAAACATATTATAGCTGCCAAAAAAAAAATTTAACTTCAAAAGAAATTGAAAGCTTGTATGTATTTTAAAGTTGATGGTTCAATTATTAAATAACTTTTGAAGCAGATACAAGAAAAGATATATTAAAATTACCAATAATCACTTATAATTTGAGGGCTTATTTCATTGAATTTTGTATTTAGACTTCATTTTTGTATTATAGTTTCCTTTCTGTTATAAAACAAAACATTTCCAAGACATCGTTAATAAACATCAATCAATTTTATATTTAGGATTCGAAATTTATTTCATTTTTGGATTGCAACAGACATTTTTTTTAAGTTTGGCAACACCCTTAAGAAAAAATTATTTAGCAAAAGTGATTTTGATTGATATCGAGAAACCGCTAAAAAGATAAACGATTAAAAATAAGGAGTTTCTTTGAATATCATAAAATTTTCTATTTTTTAAGAAATTTTTTCAAAAAATCAAAAAAGCAAATTTTTGAAAATGTTCTTAAGAAATTTTCTAGGAAATTTTTCAAAAATTTGCTACTTTTAAAAGAAATTTTTGAAAAAATTCCTATTTTCATAGAAAATTTTTCTAAAATTTCCTAATTTTTAAAGGAAATTTTAAAAGGAAATTTTTTTCTAAAGGAATTTTTCAAAAATTTCAACTTTTTAAAGGAAATTTTTCAAAAATTTCCTATTTTTTAAAGGGAATTTTTCCTATTTTTAAAGGAAATTTTTCAAAAATTTCCTATTTCTTAAAGGAAATTTTTCAAAAATTTCCTTTTGCTTAAAGGAAATTTTTCAAAAATTTCCTTTTGCTTAAAGGAAATTTTTCAAAAATTTCCTATTTTTTAAAGGAAATTTTTCAAAAATTTCTTATTTTTTAAAGGAAATTTTTCAAAAATTATTATTTTTATAGGAAATTTTTCAAAAATTTCCTATTTGAGAAAAGAAATTTTTCAAAAATTTCCTATTTTTTAAAGGAAATTTTTTAAAAATTTCCTATGTTTTAAAGGAAATTTTTCAAAAATTTCCTATTTTTTAAAGGAAATTTTTTAAAAATTTCCTATGTTTTAAAGGAAATTTTTCAAAAATTTCCTATTTTTTAAAGGAAATTTTTGAAAAATTTGCTGTTTTCTAAAGGCAATTTTTCAAAAATTTATTATTTTTATAGGAAATTTTTGAAAAATGTCCTATTTTTTAGGAAATTTTTGAAAAAATTTCCTATTTTTATGAGAAATTTTTCAAAAATTTGCTATTTTTATAAGAAAATTTTCAAAAATTTCCTATTTTTTTTAGGAAAATTTTCCAAAATTTCCTATTTTTTTTAGGAAATTTTTCAAAAATTTCCTATTTTTTTTAGGAAATTTTTCAAAAATTTCCTATTTTTTTAGGAAATTTTTCAAAAATTTCCTATTTTTATAGGAAATTTTTCAAAAATTTCCTATTTTTATAGGAAATTTTTCAAAAATTTCCTATTTTTATAGGAAATTTTTCAAAAATTTCCTATTTTTATAGGAAATTTTTCAAAAATTTCCTATTTTTATAGGAAATTTTTCAAAAATTTCCTATTTTTATAGGAAATTTTTCAAAAATTTCCTATTTTTATAGGAAATTTTTCAAAAATTTCCTATTTTTATAGGAAATTTTTCAAAAATTTCCTATTTTTATAGGAAATTTTTCAAAAATTTCCTATTTTTATAGAA
This sequence comes from Stomorhina lunata, assembly GCA_933228675.1. Lineage (NCBI taxonomy): Eukaryota > Metazoa > Arthropoda > Insecta > Diptera > Rhiniidae > Stomorhina > Stomorhina lunata. Next base: position 25,556,475 of record OW121741.1, on the reverse strand, counting down.
AATTTTTCAAAAATTTCCTATTTTTATAGGAAATTTTTCAAAAATTTCCTATTTTTATGGGAAATTTTTCAAAAATTTCCTATTTTTATGGGAAATTTTTCAAAAATTTCCTGTTTTTATAGGAATTTTTTTAAAAATTACCTATTTTTATAGGAAATTTTTCAAAAATTTCCTATTTTTATAGGAAATTTTTCAAAAATTTCCTAGTTTTTAAAGGAAATTTTTCAAAAATTTCCTATTTTTTAAAGGAAATTTTTCAAAAATTTCCTATTTTTAAAGGAAATTTTTCAAAAATTTCCTATTTTTATAGGAAATTTTTCAAAAATTTCCTATTTTTATAGGAAATTTTTCAAAAATTTCCTGTTTTTATAGGAAATTTTTCAAAAATTTCCTATTTTTATAGGAAATTTTTCAAAAATTTCCTATTTTTATAGGAAATTTTTCAAAAATTTCCTATTTTTATAGGATTTTTTTAAAAATTTCCTATTTTTATAGGATTTTTTTAAAAATTTCCTATTTGTTTAGGAAATTTTTTAAAAATTTCCTATTTGTATAGGAAATTTTTTAAAAATTTCCTATTTGTATAGGAAATTTTTTAAAAATTTCCTATTTGTATAGGAAATTTTTTAAAAATTTCCTATTTGTAAAGGAAATTTTTTAAGAATTTCCTATTTGTAAAGGAAATTTTTTAAGAATTTCCTATTTGTATAGGAAATTTTTCAAAAATTTCCTATTTTTTTTTAATTTTTTAAATATTTAATAATTTTATAGGAAAATTTTCATCGATTTCCATTGTTCCATTTAAAATAAATCTTGCCCAATATTTGACATATTAAATTTCAATTTAAATCCCAAATTATTTTAAGTGATTTTTTTTTCAAATTAACCTCCTCATTAACATTACATTGCATTTTGCCCCCCATATTTAACATGAAAATTTATTAATCACATTTTCTTCTCACAAAACATTATGAAATCCATAAGGAAACCCTTAAGCGCTTTGATGCAGCTTTAAAGACTATGAAAAAAAGCTTTTTGAGTTAATGTAATAGTTTAACTATTAGATAACTATACAACTTCATCATAAACCAGTAGTTAACTCATCTGTATACATATAGACTTTGTTATTTAATTCTTGTCTCTAATAAAACATGGGTCTTTTTATATTTTTTGCGATCTGCTGTTGTTTTGCTCAACCTAAAAGAAATCGTGACTTTTATGACATTTTCCAATTTATCAAAATGTTTTGGGGTTTTGCCTTTGCTTCATCTTCTTCTTCTGTGCAAGTTTTAGTAGTAGCTTTGAACAAACATTTTCCTTTAAGTTCATTCATTCATCTGAAACATCTTTACAATTATTACTAAACATTTTTTCGCTATATATTTTATATATGTATTTTCTTGCCACAAAATAAACTTGGATATGGGCACAGTGGGGAGGATGTAGAAAAAAAAAATGGCATTAAATATTTTTTTTTTTTTCAATATTCAAAAGATTATTAAATATCTATACACATATATTTAGATAAATAGATATATATCCTATTTCTTGCCATACTTTTTTCCCACCCACCCCATTGTGTCACATTATTGCTTACAACTCAAACTAGTTACAACTTGCCCTAACTTGCAGCTAAAGCTTTAGCATAGGGGCTGCGGTTAAGCTCATCGTATTAATGTCAGCTAAATGTCATCTTTAAATCAAAATTGTTATAGTATTTTCAATATTCCAAACCAAACAAGGTTTTGCAATCATTTTAGCTTCAAAACAAAACCGACAACCAAACAATCAGCCAACAATTTTTAATTAAATTGTAACATTTGCGTGTCATTAAATTAATAGACTTGGCTTGCGATCATCAATTGTCTATCTAAATTATATAATGAATGAATTGCATATTGAAATACATATTTTGAACAAATAAAATTAACAATTTATTTTCTTTTGTAAACTTTTTACATGCTTTCACTAATAAAACACACACACTCAAAAAAAATATCCCAACCAAACCAAAAACTTAACGTCAAACAGCCGGTGATTATTATAAAACCCGTAAGTAAAAACACTTTATTTTTTCTCTAAATTTAGATTTTATTTTTATGTGATTTGATTTTTTAGATAAATGTTGAAAAAATAGTTACAACGTCATATCTATGGTTATTTTATTTTCTTGACCGAAACACAGCGAATTGGGCACTTGAGAGATAATAAAATGGTTTGGAAACACAAGCCGTAATTTGAAAAACAAAAATTGGCAACACCTAATGGAAAAATGGCACAACTCTCTAAATATTTGGCATGAATTTTTTGTTTTTTTTTAGTATTAAGTGCTAAAACTAATTCAAGCGATAAGACATGAAAAATATGTGGAGATTTTCATCAATAGGCAATAAGTTTTTTTAAACACCCCTTTAGAAGAAATGTACCTTTTTCTAACGAAAATAACTTTTATATACAAATGTACCTTTTATATAAAAAAGTACCTTTTATATAAAAAAGTACCTTTTATATAAAAAAGTACCTTTTATATAAAAAAGTACCTTTTATATAAAAAAGTACCTTTTATATAAAAAAGTACCTTTTATATAAAAAAGTACCTTTTATATAAAAAAGTACCTTTTATATAAAAAAGTAACTTTTATATAAAAAAGTACCTTTTTTATAAAAAAGTACCTTTTATATAAAAAAGTACCTTTTATATAAAAAAGTACCTTTTATATAAAAAAGTACCTTTTATATAAAAAAGTACCTTTTATATAAAAAAGTACCTTTTATATAAAAAAGTACCTTTTATATAAAAAAAGTACCTTTTATATAAAAAAGTACCTTTTATATACAAAAGTACCTTTTATATACAAAAGTACCTTTTATATACAGAAGTACCTTTTATATACAGAAGTACCTTTTATATACAAAAGTACCTTTTATATACAAAAGTACCTTTTATATACAAAAGTACCTTTTATATACAAAAGTACCTTTTATATACAAAAGTACCTTTTATATACAAAAGTACCTTTTATATACAAAAGTACCTTTTATATACAAAAGTACCTTTTATATACAAAAGTACCTTTTATATACAAAAGTACCTTTTATATACAAAAGTACCTTTTATATACATAAGTACCTTTTATATACAAAAGTACCTTTTATATATAAAAGTACCTTTTATATACAAAAGTACCTTTTATATATAAAAGTAACTTTTATATCCATAAGTACCTTTTATATACAAAAGTACCTTTTATATACAAAAGTACCTTTTTTATACAAAAGTACCTTTTATATACAAAAGTACCTTTTAGATAAAAAAGTACCTTTTATATACAAAAGAACCTTTTATATACAAAAGTACCTTTTATATACAAAAGTACATTTTATATACAAAAGTACCTTTTATATACAAAAGTACCCATTTTATCCAAAAGTACCTTTTATATACAAAATTAAACTTTATATATAAAAGTACCTTTTATATACAAAAGTACCTTTTATATACAAAAGTACCTTTTAGATACAAAAGCACCTTTTATATACAAAATTACCTTTTATATACAAAAGTGCCTTTTATATACAAAAGAAGCTTTTATATACAAAAGTACCTTTAATATATAAAATAACCCTTTATTTTCAAAAGTACCTTTTTTATACAAAAGTTCATTTTATTTACATATTGGACTTAAGTATCTTTCAGATACAAAAATATCTTTCAGATACAAAAGTATCTTTCAGATACAAAAGTATCTTTCAGATACAAATGTATCTTTTAGATTCAAAAGTATTTTTCAGAAACAAAATTTTTTTTTAGATACAGAAGTTTCGTTGGGATTCAAAATTATCTTTCAGATACAAAAGTATCTTTCAGATGCAAAAGTATCATTTAGATACCAAAATATCTTTCAGATACCAAAGTATTTTTTAGATACAAAAGTATCTTTTTGATACCAAAGTATCTTTCAGAAACCAAGCTAACTTAAAGATACAAAAGTATCTTTATGATACAAAAGTATCTTTAAGAAACAAAAGTATCTTTAAGATACAAAAGCATCTTTAAGATACAAAAGTATCTCTGAGATACAAAAGTATCTTTTAGATGCAAAAGTATCTTTCAGATACAAAAGTATCTTTTAGATACAAAAGTATCTTTCAGATACAAAAGTATATTTCAAATACAATAGTATCTTTCAGACACAAAATTATTTTTCAGGTACTAAAGTATCATTCAGATACAAAAGTATCTATTAGATACAAAAATATCTTTCAGATATAAAAGTATATATTAGACACAAAAGTATCTTTCAAATACAAAATTATTATTCAGAAACAAAAGTATCTTTTTGATGAATGAATTACATAGGCCGCATAAAATCGTCGAGAAATTTTACATAAAAGTTTATCTTTTTGATGCAAAAAATTAAATTTTGATGAAAAATTTTGAAAACTTTAATTTAAAATTTTTGTTAGTCATTTATTATGTTCATTTTAATGCCCCCAAAAAACATATAGATTATCCTGAGAGTTTCAATTATATATTTTAAGTGGGCACTCAAAACTTAAATTACCTTAAATTATCTAAATCAATTTATCAATAATGAGTCATGTACCATAAATCATGCAAAGAATTATAATAAAAAACTAAATGTTATAAAAATCGAAACATGTATTTAGGAAAAATCTAACTCGAAACAAAAAAAAAATTACAAAGTTCGTGTTTGAAATCTTTTTTGACATTTAATGGATTTTTATATTAAAGCTTTGGCAGAGAAAACAAGCACTTAAAATATTATTGGCCAAAATTAAAAATAACACTTTTCAAATTTTTTTTGGTGAGATACCAGTTTCCAACGATTAAGTCATAAATTTTCTTTCACAAAAAGTTAAAAATAATTACATGGCATTATTTATTTTCTGGGTGAAAAACAGTACAAAGAACTGTAATTTATCTGCTGCTTTATTGTTCTTTTTAAAAAAATGGTAATTAATTTTAAGAGCTTTTGTTGACTTTTTAAAAAGTTCATTGTTACTTATTTTTCTTATCTTAATTAATAAATAAAGTTTATCAATTAATTAAGTTCACACTATTGTGAGAATTTAGAAAAAAAACGAAATAAAAAATTTAAGTGGCATAGACAATATATAGCAGGGAGAGATTGCACGTTATAGCCATAGTATGGGAAATTATGGTACCCTGGCTGGTTTCAAATAAAGGCTTGACATGAGACACGTGTAAACATATTTTTATTTTAAATCGTGAAATTCCTTTTAATAACATTTAAAAACGGTAGCTGTCAATGCATTAAATTTTTATAATTTTATAGCCTTTTTATACCAAAAAAAAAAAATTGTACAACTCCCCTTACCACAATCAACTATCAAGCCAATATCATTTCATATCATTACGTGATTGTTTTTGTTAATAAATCCAAAAAAAAAAACAAAAATTACCCAAAAATCAATCGACAAAACTTTGTCTTTAGCAATTGACTCATTGTTGTGGTTTATTGGCCATAAACATTTTTAAACGTTTTGCCAAAAAAATAAATTTGAAAATTTTGTCGAAAATAACAGCAAAAAATTGAATTTAATGATTGCTAATAATGGGCGCCAACAATGAAGAAAAAAATCTTGCAATTTTGTTGGTTTTATGGGTCATGAACAGTAGCTGTGGTATTTTTGTTAGTTGGATTTTTTTTTTTTTTTTTTTGATATTGTGGGAGAATTTTTCAGAAATCCTACAAATATGGTCATAAGTGGTGAACAAGACATGAAGAAATAATGTCTGTTTGATTTTCGAAAATAATTTATAACATAATGTATGTTAAGAGGTTATCGTAATTGTATATTTAAAGAATAAACTACATTTGTAGTTCTTAGAACAAAAAACAAATAATATAACAAAATTATTTTTTTAATTTCAAAGACACTTTTGTATCTAAACCAGTGATGCCCAACATTTGATTTTGCTACCACTTGTGGTATATGATAGTGTTGTAATCAGCGTTACCGTTATGAGACTAAAGTCGCAATTTGCGACTATTTACGTGGCCTGCGACGCAACCTGCGACTTTTCTTCCATGGCCCTTTTTTGCTACTTTTTCGAGTTTTGTGCGACTTTTGACACCTTTTTAGAAAATTATTTAAAATTTGTATTTTTATCACATATTCAATATCTTAACTAAAATTCCCTAAAATGATTGTAACTTAAGTATAAATGTCATCACTTTGGTCTCAGTTTGCTGTCTAAAACCATTAAAAGCAATATATAATTTTTTGAACGATTTTCAAAATCTTCATACAATAAAAGCAAAAAATGATTTTTTGGTGCGCTTTTGCTTTTAGGTGTTGAATGGTAAAAACTCAGTTTACGAGGTAGTTTTTAATTTTTATACATATTTGTCATATGTTATACCAATATGGAGCACATAAATGATATATATCAAACAATGCACAACTGATCTACCAATCCGTTTTTTAGGAATTCATTGAGGGGGCCGAAAAATATGCGAAAAAAAATTTAAAAGTGGAGAAAACGTGCTTAAATTTTGGCAGCCATTAAGTAGTATTTGAAGTAACGAAATTAAAATTTAAAGGGCAATGGATTCATCCCCCAAGTGTGGTGTCTATTTCATAAAATAACGACTGGGTCCAAATGAAACGAAAAAAGAAGATTTTTTACGTTTTTGAAATTTGCATGACAATTAAGCTAAGAAGTGCGAACTTGAAAGTCGGTTTTACAGGAATTAAAACTGTTTGATTTTTGCCTGTATATAATATTTTTTCAAGTATGAATTGTTTTATAGTCTTTTGTTCATTGTTTAAGTAAAAATGATATCAAAAAATGTGTGCGACTTTTTTTTTTATTGAAAGTGACTTTTTGTGCGACTTTTTTTATAAAAAGCCACTTTTTTTGCGACTTTTTCAAATTTGTCAGCGGTAACGCTGGTTGTAATACATATAATATGATACCTTACAGTACATTACTGATCTTAAATGTCTTATATGATCTATTTATTCCTTTAAACTTTTTCATCTTAATAGAGGTTTTATTAAAAAAGTACCTTTTTGTTATTTAAATTTAAAAATTACCTTTTAAAAAACTGTAAAATTTGTCCATAAATTTACTTTAAAATTTTTCTTAAAACACTTCTTACTCAAAAATATCTTTTTTATACAAAAATAGCTTTAATACATCGACTAAAGTTACTAAATGTACCATACGAAACATATAAAAGTACTTTTTTGATTCGAAAAATGAAAAAGGAATAAAAATTCGCTGCTCCATTCATCTTCAAAATGTACTGAGGGCAAGACTCACGGTTTTACTTTAATATTTGATCAAAACGACATTCAAATTTTAAGTTTGATGCAACAAATTTTTCCCTTTTTAGCCCTTATTTTACTTAATTTTCAAAGAGTACAAAACAGGTGCTTTTTAATATCAGTTTTTTTTTCTATCGCTTTTGAGTTAGAATATAAAACCAGGCCTGCTCAGAAAATCACTTTCATATCAAGTTGAAATCGAAGCAACTTTTAAAGTCTAATTAGTCCTAACACAGTCTTTGAAAATTTTAATAATTTTAGAAATTAGAGCCTTTTTGAATATTTTTGTTATTTCAATTTCATATGAAAGTGATTTTCAAAGCCGGTCTGAATCTAACTGATTATGTACAAAGGAAACGAATTAAAAAAAAAGAAAAACATCTTCAAAACTACCAACGTTTTCACTTTTTCACTCCTATTCTTGTGCAGTTTCTAAAAGCGATTTAATTTGTTTTTTCCTTCTGTTTGAAAATATAAATGATCCCCTTTTTTCACTAATGGGCCTTTTTGGCTTATCTGTTTCTGTTTTAGAGATAAAGGGTTAATGAATTCTACATTTTCTCCCCTCTAGTAGATCTTTTTTTCATGTTTGTTTTATTTCACGTTTGTTTTATCCCTTTTTTGAAATAAAATATAACCCTTTTTATCCCCTTAAATTGAAAAAGTACCCTACACGTATTTGATACATGTTTTATGTCAATCATTTTCTTTATTTGTCTCTTATAGCTTTTTGGGTCAACAGTGGGATTAAAAACTCAGTTCCTAGCCTTAATTTTTCCCCCTTTTTTTATAAATTTTAGTTACTAAAATTTAAAAAGTACCAAATACGTTTTTTTACTTCTTTGCTCCAAATATAAGCTTTTACTTTATCTTATCCCTCTTATTCTCGACTTTGATCCTTTAAAGTTTTGGAGATATAATTATATAGATTTTATCTTATTTTACCTCTTAACGGGTAAAATTTAAAAATTTTTATTTCGCCCAATCAGAACATCCTGTTGGAAGAACCTTTAGATATTTAGAAAAAGGGTTTTGTAGCCAAAAGTTTTTTTTTTATAGAACGAACGTACTTTTATAGCCAAAAAGTAAATTTGTATCTAAATGGTACTTTTATATCTAAATGGTACTTTTGTATCTAAATGGTACTTTTGCATCTAAATGATTATTTTGTATCCAAATGGTACTTTTGTATCTAAATGGTACTGTTGTACATAAATTGTAATTTGTATCTAATTTGTACTTTTGCATCTAAATGGTACTTTTGTATCTAAATGGTACTTTTGTATTTAAGTTTCACTTTTGTATCTAAATAGTACTTTTGCATTTAAATGGTACTTTTGTATCTAAATGGTACTTTTATATCTAAATGGTACTTTTGTATCAAAATGGTACCTTTGTACATAAATGGTACTTTTGTATCTAATTGGTAGTTTTGTGTCTAAATGGTACTTTTGAATATAAATGGTGCTTTTGTATTTTAATGGTACTTTTATATCTAAATGCTACTTTTGTATCTAGACAGTACTTTTGTATCTAAATAGTAATTTTGCATCTAAATGGTACTTTTTTATCTAAATAGTACTTTTGTATCTAAACAGTACTTTTGTAACTAAATGGTACTTTTGTATTTAAATGGCACTTTTGTATCTTAATGATACTTTTGTATCTAAGTAGTACTTTTGTATCTAAATGGTACTTTTGTATCTAAATGGTACTTTTGTATCGAAATGGTACTTTTGTATCGAAATGATACTATTGTATCGAAATGGTATTTTTGTATCGAAATGGTACTTTTGTATCTAAAGGGTACGTTTGTATCTAAAGGGTACTTTTGTATCTAAATGATACTTTTGTATCTAAATGATACTTTTGTACCTACATTTTTTTTTTAAATCTACTTTTTGTGTCTATAAAGTACTTCTTAACTAATGAAAATACTTTCATAAACAATTTGAAAAAAAGTAGTAGGTTACAAATGACTTTTGCATCAAAAAACTTCCTTTTGAATCTAAAACATAATTTTCGATTTCCCATGTATGTATTTCACGAAACATATTCTTTTTAAAATATTTTCTCATTAAAACTTTCTAACTAGCTTCCCTTTTTAAACCTTTCTAATGCATGATTAATTACTATATACAACAATAACAATCGCATTAAAATTTCCTTAACCTTTTTTTTGGGAAACAAAAGAAACAAATTGTTCCCTGACAGGTCTAAACATTGCCAACATATTCATTGATTTCCCAAAGGGTTCAAAGTGAAACAAATTGATAATTACATTCAAACATGTATTATTTTTTTCTTTCTTACTTTTAACATATAATCACTTATAATTATTATACAATTTTTAGTTTTTGCTGCTACTACTTGTGTACTAAAGCTTTGAGACTAAAAAAGCTGTAAACATTTTTAAAGCCCTGACTGTTGGATTGTTTAAGATATAAAACTTAAATGATGTGAAAATCATTTAAAATGGCCTATTAAATGTAATTTACGCTACTTTGAATTTCAAATTAATTTCGTAGAGACAAACTTTGAAACAGAAGCTGTTGTAAAGAAAACTTCAAACAATGAAACAATAAGCAAAAGTGCTACTGCTGCTATTTACTTGCAGTAGCAATAGTTTTAGCTGCAACAGTTGTTTGTTGCAATTTTTATCAAGTGATTTATTAGTTAGGCCAAAAGACTTTGGGCTATGATGTAAAAAACTAAAACAATTATATTTAAGATAATTATTTGAGATATTTATTACAAAGATAAATGGAAAGTTAAGTAGAAAGGGAGCTTTTAGCGAAAATTTGAAAAATGTTTAAAGTTTTAACAGCTGGTTAACTTTGAGCGTAATCAAGGCCTGTCTACTTAAGGCGTCAAAGTTTATAGAAAATAGTACCTTGTTGACCGAGCCTTGCTCGGAGCTTTATGATAAGCATTATGTGCAAATATTCAGTTACTTTCGAATTATTTTTTTATTTTTTCCGATCAACACATAGTTTGCCTAGTTTACAGATTAACTCATTTTGAAAAATTTTGGAAATTGGTCATACCAACAGAAACCTCCGTCGACTCATGCGCAACAACTTTGCTAAGTATTATAGCCTGATCAAATGCACAGTTTACGATATATTTCATTTTGAGTAATTTTCAGTGGCGCAACCTGTTGGACTTTGGTCATTCCAATTAATAAACCTTCGTCGGCTTATCCGCAACAACTTTGCTAAAGATTATAGCATGATTAAATGTACAGCTTACGATAAAATTGACTTTGAGTAAATTTCAGTGGCGCCACCTGTCGAAATTTCTTCATACCAATTAAGAAACCTTCGTCGGCTCATGTGTAAAAACTTTGCTAAAAATTATTGCATGATTAAATGCTTACGATAAAATTGACTTTGTGTAATGTTCAGTAGCGCCACCTGTTGGAAATTATTCACACCAACTAAAAAACCTTTGCCGGCTCATGCGCTACAACTTTGCAAAAGATCGATTTTTTCCCCTTTTTACCCTCTTAGAGGCAAAGGTTCCAAAAGTCCCTTCTTCTTCGACCTATACATCAAAAAAGGTACCCACTGTCCAAATTTTATCAAAATCGTAAGAGCCGTTTTCGAAATAGCCATTCTATCTATGTATATATATATATATATATATATATAGATATATATATATATACATACAATTATTGCTAGTTTAAGAATATAAGATTTTCATTAAATGATTATTATCTCAAGTTATTTCTTAGATTTTCTAACGATTTCTTTAAATTATAATTTCAGGCTTCCCGCAAAGTTTCAAAATGTGGTTACTTGTTTGTGGCACCTGATTGGGACTTCAGCAATCCTCTCTACAGAACAAAGGTAAGTTTTAGATAACAATTTGTTAAAAAAAATATTAATATTTATATTTTGTGACATAAAAATAACCTTTTAGATACTTTTTGTTATACAAAAGTACTTTTTAAATACTTTTTGTCAATCAAAAGTTTCTTTTTTTATACAAAAATACAGTTTTTTGATAAACAAAATTACCTTTTGAATGTTTTTATTAGATATACTTTAAAGATTCTTGTTATTGATACTAAAGTACTTTTAAGGAACATTAAAATCTTTTAGATACAAATGAACCTTTTAATACTAAATTAAATTTAAATAAAAAATGTCTTGTTTCTTAAAAAGTATCTTTTTGATACAAAAGTACCTTTTAGTTACAGTCTAACTTTTAAGATACAAAAGAGTGTTTAAAATATAATTGTAGCTTTAAATTGAAGAAAATGTATCTTTAAGAATAATAAGTGGGAATATATAAGGTCTTGCGATTGATAAGAGGACCAACAATTGATAAGTGGGATAATATAAGGACCAACGATTGATAAGGGGGACTATATAAGGTCCTAAGATTGATAAGTGAAACCAAATAAAGTCATACGATTGATATATGGGACTATATAAGGTCTTGCGATTGATAAGTGGAACTATAAATGTGACTTTATAAGTACCTACGATTAATAAATGGGACTATATGTATAAGGACCAACGATTGATAAGTGGGAATTGATATGGATATAAGTGGGACTACATAAGGACCTAATTGATATGTGGGAATTTTTAAGGACCTATTGATAAGTGGGACTATATAAGGATTGATAAGTTGCAATTAATGAGGTTATACGATTAAAAAGTTGAACTATATAAGGACCTAATATTGATAAGTGGGGCTATATAAGGACCCACGGTTAATCAGCGTGAATATATATGGACCTATGATTGATAAGTGGGATTTAAAACATATATTCCTACAGCTTTTAACTGGGACTATTTAAGGTATCAGACTATATCTGGGTACCTTTTTAACCTCATAAGCAGAGGTAAAGAGAACAGAGAACAGAACAGAAAAATATTTTTATATAAAATTTTTTAAAGAAACATATCGCCATCGAAAATTTTTTATTGAAAATTTCCTACCGAAAAATATATTTCTATCAAAAATTTTCTATAGAAAAAAATTGTTATCGAAAATTTTTCTGCAGAAAAATATTTTTACCAAAAATTTTCTATAGAAAAATATTTTTATCGAAAATTTTCTATAGAATAATATTTTTATTGAAAATTTATCTACAGAAAAATATTTTTATCGGAAATTTTTCTATAGAAAAATATCTTTATCAACAATTTTTCTATAGAAAGTTTTTTTTATCAAAAACTTTTCTATAGAAAATTTTTTTTATCAAAAATTTTTCTGTAAAAACTTTTTTTTTATCAAAAACTTTTCTATAGACTATTTAAGGTATCAAAATTGTTTCTATAGAAAAATATTTTTATCGAAAATTTTTTCGACTGAAAAACAATTTTATCAAAAATTATTTCGATAGAAAAATATTTTTATAGAAAACTTTTTAAAGAAACATATCGCTATCGAAAATTTTTTATTAAAAATTTCCTACCAAAAAATATATTTCTATTAAATATTTTCTATAGAAAAAAAATTTGTATCGAAAATTTTTCTGCAGAAAAATATTTTTACCAAAAATTTTCTATAGAAAAATATTTAGAAAAATATTTTTATCGAAAATTTTCCATAGAATAATATTTTTATTGAAAATTTATCTACAGAAAAATATTTTTATCGGAAATTTTTCTATAGAAAAATATTTTTATCAACAATTTTTCTATAGAAAGTTTTTTATCAAAAATTTTTCTTTAGAAACTTTTTTTATCAAAAATTTTTCTGTAAAAACTTTTTTTATCAAAAACTTTTCTATAGACTATTTAAGGTATCAAAATTGTTTCTATAGAAAAATATTTTTATCGAAAATTTTTTCGACTGAAAAACAATTTTATCAAAAATTATTTCGATAGAAAAATATTTTTATAGAAAACTTTTTAAAGAAACATATCGCTATCGAAAATTTTTTATTGAAAATTTCCTACCAAAAAATATATTTCTATTAAATATTTTCTATAGAAAAATGTTTAGAAAAATATTTTTATCGAAAATTTTCTATAAAATAATATTTTTATTGAAAATTTATCTACAGAAAAATATTTTTATCGGAAATTTTTCTATAGAAAAATATCTTTATCAACAATTTTTCTATAGAAAGTTTTTTTTATCAAAAACTTTTCTATAGAAATTTTTTTTTATCAAAAATGTTTTTATCGAAGATTTTTCTATAGAAATTTTATTTTAAAAAAACCTTTCTATAGAAAATTTTTTTTTATCAAAAATTTTTCTATTGAAAAAAAAAATGATCGAAAAATATTTTTTAAAAAGGTTTATCAAAATTTGGGACGTCAAACATTTAATTAAAAAGTTTTACTGTAGTGTATTGCACTAAGAATCCCAATTTATTACAATTATTTATTATTGTAATAAATAGTTTTTTGATAAAACCAAAAAATTTTGGTGGGGAAACCTTTCCTCGACGCGTTTCGATGGTTGGTTAGACCATCTCATCAGGAGGATTATCCCTAATTCTAGACAGAGCGAAAACCTCACATTATGTATAATTTGAGGGACTGAATAAATACGAATTATTATTATTGTGTCCAACAAATATCAACATAAAGCGCAGATTATCATCCGAACAGAAACACACAAACATTTTTCAGTTTTTATTGAAAATATTTCTATAGAAAAATATTTCTTTATTTTTGAAAAATATTTTTATCAACAATTTTTGTACAGAAAAACATTTTTTGCGAAAATTTTTAAATAGAAAAATATTTCTTATCGAAAATTTATCTATAGAAAAATATATTTATCAAAATTTTTTTATTGAAAATTTTTCTACCGAAAAATATTTCTATAGAAAAAAATTGTTAACGAAAATTTTTTATAAATTTTTTCATTGAAGATTTTTCTAACGAAAAATATTTCTATCGAAAATTTTCTACAGAAAAAAAATGTTATCGAGAATTTTTCTATGGAAAAATATTTTTATAGAAATGTTTTTTATCGAAAATTTTTTTCTAGCAAAATATTTTTATCGAAATTTGTTTTATGGAAAATTTTTCTATATAAAAATTTTTTTATCGAAGATTTTTTACTAGAAAAATGTTCTATAGAAAAATATTTTTATAGACAAATTTTTTTGTCGTACAATTTTCTATAGTATTTTTTTTATTAAAAATAAAACAATACTTCTATCGAAAATTTTCTATAGAAAAAAATTGTTATCGAAAATTTTTCTATAGAAAAATATTTTTATAGAAATTTTTTTATCGAAAAATTTTTTCTAGAAAAATATTTTTATCGAAATTTGTTTTATGCAAAACTTTTCTATATAAAAATATTTTTATCGAAGATTTTTTACTAGAAAAATGTTCTATAGAAAAGTATTTTTATAGAAATTTTTTTTTGTCGTACAATTTTCTATAGTATTGTAGAATATTTTAATCGAAAATTTTTAATAGAAAATATTTTTTTGAAAAATTTTCTATTAAAAATAATTTTTATCGAAAAATTTTCCTGTAGAATATATTTTTATCAAAAAATGTTTGTTTCGAAAATATTTAATTTTTTTTTTTTTGATCTAAAATCTTTGTTTATTTTGTTTCTTGTATATTTTGGTTTTGTATTTTGTTTGACAAAACGGCACCAACCGGCTTTGCTTATATCTCAATCCCAATTGGTTGCTTTTAAAACTAATTTTCACGTGTTTCATTAATGATCGTGATGTTAACGAAAATTACAAAAAGTCTTCGGCTTCTGGTGGTGTAGGCTGCCTACGCCTGTTCATAAATATTTGAAATCGATGTAGATTAACATGTTTTCGTTAGTAACGAGGGCAAAGATAAATTGTTACATTTTTTTAATAAAATTTTTTATGTATATTGATTTTTTTAACTTTAGGCTCATCCTATTCCAGCTACCGACCATATTCTAAAATTGAAAAAAAAACTTCATAATGTTCCAAAAATTGTACGATCCATCTGAAACATTGTGCTCTACATTTTCAAGAGATTTTTATCTTAACACATGTTTTTCAATTGTTAAACTTAAAGTTCTTTATATTTTTCTTTTTCGAAAATTTTGTTGGAATTTGAATATTTGTTATTATTTATTTGAAATGTTAATTGTTTTTATTTACATTTTATCTGACAAAAATTGTGTTGTTTTTTTACATGAAAGGCGTGTTGACATAAGCTGTCTACCCATATTTTTTTTTTTTCCTCGAAAATTTTGAATTTTTTAAAGAAAGTTTTTTCAATGTTCGTTTTGGATCTTTGGGGTTTTGTTTGTTGGTTAACTGCAAAACATATTTAAAACAGAATTTATGTTTATTTGTTTGTCAGTCCGTCCGTCTTTCTTACGATCTTGCACACGTACCCCAGATAGTGATCAGTTCAGTTTTATTGTTATTATGATGATTATTGTGATGATGGTATAATTTTTGTAGTCGTTTTTTTGAAGTTGGCTGCTATTTTCTTTCTTAAGAATTGTAGAGAGAAGTTGGAAAAAAGCCTGTTTATTTTCTTTAGCTCGAGCTTCAGATCTTTAGATGCATATTCATCTTTTCTTTATGATTGTTTTTTTTTTTTTTTGTTTGCCTCAATCTTCTACATAAATGACAAGTGTTTATTTTTTAAATGAATTTCTTCATTCTTCATTTTTGAGCATGTTTTTTCGCCATCTGAATCTTTAGTGTCGATTATGATAGTTTTTTTGCATTTAAGATTTTTTTCAAAGTTATTCCTACATCTATTTTAGTACAGTGAGGATGAAATATATAGCACTAAAAATCAAAGCAGATAAAAATATTACTTATATAATAAAATATTTTAGAAGAATTAAGGCCATGTTTAGATTCATATAAATATTCCAAAATAGTAATCCCTTCCCTATTCTTCTTCCTAAACACCTGCTATTTTCCTCACCCCCTCTATTCTATTCCTTAAATATTAAACGTCTGCAAGAGTATACAATATTGTTCATCAAAAACGAATACACCATAGTAGTACTCAATACTTGTAGTATAAATGAGAGTATGAGTGTAACCGATATTGTCTGCTTTTGTTTTTGCTCATCCACTCTACCCACAAAGTCAGTAACTGATGCTTTTGCTTATAAGTTGAGAAAGATACATTTATCTGTTTACAACTGTTTCTTGTTCCAAAATACTTAGATAACTATAAGTATTTATGAGTATTTCGAATAACTTGTGTTCTATGTTGAAATACTAACATTTTTCAGTGTTTGTGTGTATATATTTTAATTGACTATAAAAATGAATAATATAGAAATAAAAGGAAAAAAATGTCAAAAGAATATAAAATTAGTGAAATAAAGGGACGGAGTAAAATTTTTTTAAGAATTGAAAGTTTTTAAAATTATATAATAATAAGAAATTTTTTAAAAACAAGAAATTTTTTAAAAATTTCATATAAAAATAAAAATAAATAAAAATTTTCTAAAAAATTGAAAAATAAAAAAAAAATTAAAAATTTTCTACAAAAACCAGAAATTTTTTAAAAATTTCCTATAAAAATTAAGGAAAAATTTTCTTTGAAATTAAAAAAAAAATTCTATCAGATAAGAAATTTTTGATTTTTTTTTATAAAAATAAGAATTTTTTTTAAAAAGAATTTTTTCAAATTTTTTTTATAAAAATAAGAATTTTTTTTAAAATTTCCTATAAAATAAGAAATTTTTAAAAAGTTCCTATGAAAATAAGAAATTTTTTAAAAACTTTCTATAAAAATAAATAAAAATTAAAATTTTCTGCAAAATTAAGAAATTTTTGAATAATTTGCTATAAAAATAAGAAATATTGAATTTCCTTAAAAAAAAATTAAAAAAATTTTATATAAAAATAAAAAAAACAAAATCAAAAATTTTCTATGAGGATAAGAAATTTTTGAAAAACTTCCTGTAAAAATAAGATATATATTTTTTTATTTTATATGAAAATAAGAAATTTTTTAAAAATTTCCTATAAAAATAAAAAAAAAAATAAAATTTCCTATAAAATTAAGAAATTTTTGAAAAATCTCGTATTAAAATAAGAAATTTTTGAAAAATTTCCTGTATAAAATAAGATATTTTTGAAAAATTTCCTATAAAAAGAAGACATTTTTAAAAGATTTCTTACAAAAATAACAAATTTTTGAAAAAACTCCTACAAAAACAACAAAGTTTTGAAAAAAAAGTATTAAACTAATCGAATGTCGTTTTTAGTTTTTATTTCATCCTATAAGTAAACTTCATACGACATACTATAAGTTATCTATTGTATAACCACTAATACTCATTCCATCCATTTTGCAAAACTATAGGAAAATAAATATGTTATTCTCATTGTCTTTTTACCCACTCAGACTTACTTAGTGGGAGAATACAACAATACTCACTTATAACAAAAAACTTAACTACTCATCAATACACACTCAAAATGATAAAACACAGAAATGGATATACACGGATGGAACTATGCAGATGTTTATTAAATATCTTTACAAATTCCTGTGTCATATTGTCCACAAGCTTATGGTTATTTTTGTTTACTGATCATGCTCATGCTGATGTTGACGATGATTATCAGAGGCTACAAGAAGAAAATTGTTAAGGTGTATTTCAGCTCTATCCCGCTAAAAACCAAGTTGGCGTTTTTTTGAAAAAAAAAAAAAAAATAGTTTAACTAAAAAACACATAAATTATAAACTTGTTTTTGAGGCTTATTTGCTTTTAACATTTATTGCTTAAAATACTATTTTTGTTTTATAGATCGTTGACAATTTTTAGATTTAAATTTTCTTTTTTTTACAAATATCGTTAGAAGCTATTTTTGTAAGTCTTTCATAAGTGTTAAGGATGTAAAGTGGAAATTGTAGAGCAAATATTTGGTTTCAAAGGTAAACTTAAGATATAAAACAGTTCATCACTTATTAGACATACTTTGAAAATTACGGGACCAAATTAAATGCAAAGAAATACAGTTTGCAGATGGCGCTTGAAAATGTTTCTTTAAAAAGTTGTTGATCATTTTAAAATCACTTTAAAACTAATAGGTCATAATTTTAAAATACTTAAGTTAACCTAGATTATCCTTGGAAGATTTATTGGGTATCTAGATTATCACAGTGACAATTTTTCTGTGATAAACTTATCACAGTGACAATTTTTCTATAGAAAACTTATCACAGTGATAATTTTTATATAAAAAACTTATCACAGTAACAATTTTTCTATAGAAAACTTATTATAGTGACAATTTTTCTATAAAAAACTTATCAGAGTGACAATTTTTTATAGAAAACCGTGACATTTTTCTATAAAACTTATTACAGTGACAATTTTTCTATAGAAAACTTGTCAGAGTGACAATTTTTCTATGGAAAATTTATCACAGTGAAAATTTTTCTACAGAAAACTTATCACAGTGATAATTTTTATATAAAAAACTTATCACATTAACAATTTTTCTATAAAAAACTTATTATAGTGACAGTTTTTCTATATAAAACCTATCACAGTGACGATTTTTTATAGAAAACTTATCACAGTGACAATATTTCTATCGAAAACTTATGGCAGTAACAATTTTTTTATAGAAAACTTATCACAGTGATAATTTTTCTAAAGAAAACTTATCAGAGTGATAATTTTTTTATAGAAAACTTTTAAGAGTGATAATTTTTTTCTACAAAACTTATCCCAGTGACAATTTTTCTATAGAAAACTTATCACAATAAAAATTGTCTGTAGAAAACTTATCACAGTAGCAACTTTTGTATAGAAAAATTATCACAGTGACAACTTTTCTATAGAAAAATTATCACAGTGACAATTTTTCTATGGAAAATTTATATCAGTAACCATTTCTCTATAGACAACTTATCAAAGTCGCAATTTGTTTATAAAAAACTTATCACAGTGACAATTTTTCTATAGAAAACCTTTCACAGTGATAATATTTCTGTAGAAAACATATCACAGTGACATTTTTTCTATAGAAAACTTGTCACAGTGACATTTTTTCTATAGAAAACTAGTCACAGTGACGATTTTTTTATAGAAAACTTGTCACAGTGACAATTTTTCTATAGAAAACTTGTCACAGTGACAATTTTTTTATAGAAAACTTGTCACAGTGACAATTTTTCTATAGAAAACTTGTCACAGTGACAATTTTTCTATAGAAAACTTGTCACAGTGACAATTTTTCTATAGAAAACTTGTCACAGTGACAATTTTTCTATAGAAAACTTGTCACAGTGACAATTTTTCTATAGAAAACTTGTCACAGTGACAATTTTTCTATAGAAAACTTGTCACAGTGACAATTTTTCTATAGAAAACTTGTCACAGTGACAATTTTTCTATAGAAAACTTGTCACAGTGACAATTTTTCTATAGAAAACTTGTCACAGTGACAATTTTTCTATAGAAAACTTGTCACAGTGACAATTTTTCTATAGAAAACTTGTCACAGTGACAATTTTTTTATAGAAAACCTATCACAGTGATAATTTTTCTATAGAAAACTTGTCACAGTGACAATTTTTCTATAGAAAACTTGTCACAGTGACAATTTTTCTATAGAAAACTTGTCACAGTGACAATTTTTCTATAGAAAACTTGTCACAGTGACAATTTTTCTATAGAAAACTTGTCACAGTGACAATTTTTCTATAGAAAACTTGTCACAGTGACAATTTTTCTATAGAAAACTTGTCACAGTGACAATTTTTCTATAGAAAACTTGTCACAGTGACAATTTTTCTATAGAAAACTTGTCACAGTGACAATTTTTCTATAGAAAACTTGTCACAGTGACAATTTTTCTATAGAAAACTTGTCACAGTGACAATTTTTCTATAGAAAACTTGTCACAGTGACAATTTTTCTATAGAAAACTTGTCACAGTGACAATTTTTCTATAGAAAACTTGTCACAGTGACAATTTTTCTATAGAAAACTTGTCACAGTGACAATTTTTCTATAGAAAACTTGTCACAGTGACAATTTTTCTATAGAAAACTTGTCACAGTGACAATTTTTCTATAGAAAACTTGTCACAGTGACAATTTTTCTATAGAAAACTTGTCACAGTGACAATTTTTCTATAGAAAACTTGTCACAGTGACAATTTTTCTATAGAAAACTTGTCACAGTGACAATTTTTCTATAGAAAACTTGTCACAGTGACAATTTTTCTATAGAAAACTTGTCACAGTGACAATTTTTCTATAGAAAACTTGTCACGGTGAAAATTTTTTTATAGAAAACCTATCACAGTGATAATTTTTCTATAGAAAACTATTACAGTGACAATTTTTCTATAGAAAACTTATCACAGTGACATCTTTTCTATAGAAAACTTATCACAGTGACAATTTTTTTAAAGAAAACTTATCACAGTGATAATTTTTCTATAGAAACCTTATCACAGTGACAATTTTTCTATAGAAAAGTTATCACGTGACAACTTTTTTATAACAAACTTATCACAGTGACAATTTTTCTATAGAAAACTTGTCACAATGACAATTTTTCTATAGAAAACTTATCACAGTGACAATTTTTCTATAGAAAACTTGTCACAGTGACAATTTTTCTATAGAAAACTTATCACAGTGACAATTTTTCTATAAAAAACTTATCACTTTGGCAATTTGCCTATAGAAAACTTATCACAGTGGCAATGTTTCTATAGAAAATATATTACAGTGACAATTTTACTATAGAAAACTTATCATAGTGACAATTTTTTATAGAAGACTTATCACAGTGACAAATTTTCTATAGAAAACTTATCACAGTTTCAAGTCTAGACCGGACCTGGAGATTTTGTTTTAGCACATATTTCATATAAAGAAACATGCAACTTTAGTTCTTTTAGGTATTTTTAAAAAATGTACTTGTCTGAAATTTATCGATTCTATGGGTTAATATGCAAATATATGCAAACGATGTAAATACCAATAGATGTCGAATTCGTCAGTTATTAGAGATTTAGAATTGAATTTGCTATTGAAAGGCATACTAATAACATGTTTAGCATCTTGACTATCTATTTTTTTGAAGCTATTCATTTTTGCCGACAAACTAACTTAATAATGGAAATTATAGCCTAAATCAATTAAAACGGATATTTTTAACTCCAATAATTTACTATATTTTTTTGCTTTTATTAGATTAATATTGAATATTAATATATTCAATAAATTTTTATTAATATCTTAAACTTCTTATTTAATGACTAAACTTTTTAAATACTACTTAATACAGTCTTACATCTTCATTAAATCGAAGCTGCGGTCTAAATTGAATTTTAACTGAATTTCTTTACATATTTTCCATTTTTTTTCCATTTCTACTAAATAAACATAAATTTTATTAGCCGCAAACAATATTTTGTTTATTTTCAGTTTAATTATTTCTAACTTTATTTACACCATGTCTACACTTATCTTGGTTAATTAAGAAAATAACCAATTTCTTAGCTCCTATGTCCGTCCCTCCATACTTTACTAAAACAGCATCGACGCTTAATAATGGCAAAACGATAAATTTTTAAAATCTATGAGAATGTGGTTTCAGTTTTGTTAACAAGGAAGTGGTCGAACGCTTAATTTTTTCATGTACATATTTGTTCATGCTGTTTAATTTCATTTGGTGGAAAATATATTTATTTTATTAAATAAAACGAAAAAAACAAAAAATTGTTTATGCATTTTCTTGTAGCTTGTTTGTCTTAAGAGTTAAGATAAGAATCGTCATCATCATCTTCATCGTCATTGGTCATATGAGTATTTAGTAGTTAAAGTTTGCATATGCTATTTGATAATTGTCGCATTGAAGAAGATGTGGAAGAGAATGCTTTGAGAAACCATATAGTGGGTTCTTTATTAGGTTTTAGATAGAAAAATATTTCCATCGCAGTTTATTTACCAGTAAACTTTCTTTTGAGCCCATATATCTAATAGAAGAGATTGTGCATTGAAAAGATAAGCAAGAAGAATGATGTTTTTGTTTAATTTAGATAGGAAAGTCAAGAATACGGAAGTGCGTATTAATTTCTAGTTAAGAATAGCAAAATTAATCCATAACTTACCTATATACAGATAACGGATTTTATGGTGACCTTAGACTGACGCTAAAGTCATTCTCATAAATTATAACAGTGGGACAAATTTGTGCATAAAACTCACAAATGTCTCTATGGAAAAATTATAACAGCGAAAATTTTTTCTATAGAAAACTTACCACAGTGACAATTTTGCTACAAAAAACTTATCACAGTGACAAATTTTCTATAAAAAACTTCTAACGGTGAAAAATTTTCTATAGAAAACATATCACAGTGACAAATTTTCTACATAAAACCTATCACAGTAACAATTTTTCTATAAAAAAACTTTTCACAGTGACAATTTTTCTATACAAAAATTATCACAGTGACAATTTTTCTATCGAAAACTTATCACAGTAATAATTTTTCTATAGAAAACTTATCACAGTGACAATTTTTTAAATAAAACTTATCACATTAACAAATTTTCTATAGAAAACTAAGCACAGTGACAATTTTTCCATATAAAACTTATTACAGTGACAAATTTTCTAAAGAAACTTATCACAGTGAAGAATCTTCTATAGAAAACTTATCATAGTGACAAATTTGCTAAAGAAAACTTATCACAGTAACAAGTTTTTTATAAAAAACTTATCACAGTGATGATTTTTCAATAAAAAGCTTCTAGAAAACTTACCACAGTGACAATTTTTCTATAAAAAAACTTATCAAAGTGACAAATTTGCTAAAGAAAACTTATCACAGTAACAAATTTTCTATAGAAAACTTATCACAGCAACAAGTTTTTTATAAAAAACTTATCACAGTGATGATTTTTCAATAAAAAGCTTCTCACAGTGAAAATTTTTACATAGAAAACATATCACAGTGACAATTTTTTAATAGAAAACTTATTAAAGATACAATTTTTCTATAGAAAACATATCAAAGTGACACATTTTCTATAAGAAACATATCACATTGACAAATTTTCTATAGAAAACTTTTCAGAGTGACAAACTTTCTATGAAAAACTTATCAGTTTTTCCATAGAAAACTTATCGCAGTGACAATTTTTTAATAGAAAACTTATTAAAGTTACAATTTTTCTATAGAAAACCTATCAAAGTGACAAATTTTCTATAAGAAACATATCACATTGACAAATTTTCTATAGAAAACTTTTCAGAGTGACAAACTTTCTATAAAAAACTTATCACACTGACCAATTTTTTATAGAAAACTTATCATAGTGACAAATTTTCTATAGAAAACTTAACACAGAGACAAATTTTCTGTTGAAAATTATCACAGTGACCAATTTTCTATAGAAAACTTATCACAGTGATGATTTTTCAATAAAAAACTTCCCACAGTTATAATTTTTATATAGAAAACTTATCACAGTGACAATTTTTTAATAGAAAACTTGTTAAAGTTACAAAAACTTATCAAAGTGACAAATTTTCTATAGAAAACTTCTCAGAGTAAAAAACTTTGTATAGAAGACTTTTCTATAGAAATATCTTCCTATAGAAGACTTTTCTATAGAAATGTCTTCCTTGAGAAATGTTTTTCTACAGAAGACTTTTTTAAAGAAAAATCTCCTATAGGATAACATATCTTTAAAAATGTCTTCCTATAGAAGACTTTTCTTTAGAAATTACTTTTCCATAGAAATGTCTTCCTATAGAAGACTTTTCTATAGAAATGTCTTCCTATAGAAGACTTTTCTATAGAAATGTCTTCTTATAGAAGACTATTCTATAGAAACGTCTTCCTATAGAAGACTTTTCTATAGAAATGTCTTCCTATAGAAGATTTTTCTGTAGAAATGTCTTCCTAGAGAAGACTTTTCTATAGAAATGTCTTCCTATAGAAGACTTTTCTATAGAAATGTCTTCCTATAGAAGACTTTTCTACAGAAATGTCTTCCTATAGAAGACTTTTCTATAGAAATGTCTTCCTATAGATGACTTTTCTATAGAAATGTCTTCCTATAAAAAACTTTCCTACAGAAATGTCTTCCTATAGAAGACTTTCCTATAGAAATGTCTTCCTACAAACGATTTTTCTTTAGAAATGTCTTCCTATAGAAGACTTTTCTATAGAAATGTCTTAATATAGAAGACTTTTCTATAGAAATGTCTTCCTATAGAAGACTATTCTATAGAAATGTCTTCCTATAGAAGACATTTCTATAAAAATGTCTTCCTATAGAAGACTTTTCTATATGAATGTCTTCCTATAGAAGACTTTTCTATAGAAATGTCTTCCTATAGAAGACTTTTCTATAGCAATGTTTTCCTATAGAAGACTTTTCTATAAAAATGTCTTCGTATAGAAATATATTCCTATAGAAGACTTTTCTATAGAAACGTCTTCCTATAGAAGACTTTTCTATATAAATGTCTTCCTATAGAAGACTTTTCTATAGAAATGTCTTCCTATAGAAGACTTTTTTATAGAAATGTCTTTCCATAGAAGATTTTTCCATAGAAATTTCTTCCTATAGAAAACCTTTCTATAGAAATGTCTTCCTTTAGAAAATTTTTCTATAGAAATGTCTTCCTTTAGATGACTTGTCTATAGAAATGTCTTCCTATAGAAGACTTTTCTATAGAAATGTATTCCTATAGAAGACTTTTCTATAGAAATATCTTCCTACAGAAGACTTTTCTATAGAAATGTCTTTCTATAGAAGACTTTTCTATAGAAATGTCTTCCTATAGAAGACTTTTGTATAGAAATGTCTTCCTGTAGAAGATTTTTGTATAGAAATGTCTTCCTTTAAAAGACTTTTGTATAGAAATGTCTTCCTATAGAAAACTTTTCTAATAGAAGATTTTTCTATAGAAATGTCTTTCTATAGAATACTTTTCTATTAAAATGTCTTCCAATAGAAGACTTTTCTATAGAAATGTCTTTATTTACAGGAAAATTCTTCTTATCAAAAACTTTTCTATAAGAAAAGTATGACAATGTTTTGTGCTGAGCCCCACTGTGCAACAAATTTTTTAGTATTTTTCGATATTTCATCAACTTTTGATTTATTTTCTGTTAAAATATTTAAGGTATCCCAAAAACTATGACTAACTATTTCCATTATTCTTAAACTTTGACTTGACTTTGAAAAGCCACCACACCCATTATCTTCATCACCTCCCACTGTTTTGCTTAGGTCTCTGAATGATGTATAGTTTCTTAAATTTTCAGTTTGTTTTTCCAAACTGTCAAATCACAAGTTTTATTGTTAATGTCTATTTTGTTGAGAAAAATCTCATGTAATTCCTTAAGACATTCATTCGAAAACATTCAGTCAATTTATAAAAAAAGGTGTTTATATGAAATTTTAAGTAACAAATTAAATAATACTTACATTTTGTTAAACAAATATGAGAAACACACCTTGTTTTTATTTGGGAAAAACAAAAATAGTTTAGGTCTACAGCGACTATGGAAGATCACTAAATAGTGGTCATTACCACTAAGGAAATAGTTGAAGATATCTGTTGAGTTTCAGGAAATAGTTTTATTATAATAATGAATATAGTGTTTAATATTGTATCTGTGTACATATTATTTTGTTGGTTATACATATAAGCTCTAGTGTAGTAGGATGTCAAATGTAAACTTTGCCTTTCCAATTTTTACTTTATAGATCTTGTTTTAAAGCGCTGAAGGGCAGGGCCAATAAATAAAATATTTATAAAAAAATTGTTTTTTATTCCTCACAATTCATTCGTTCATTTATTCATTGTTGCTACAATTTTAATTCATTTCAATTCAATTAAATAATTTAACATTACACCCAAATATGTAAATTATAAAATTGACACAATGATCACTCTGTCGCTGGTACTTGGTTGCCTGTTTGGTGTTGGTTCCATTTAATTTGTATTTTGAGAAAAATGTAGGTGTTGATTAAATGATTTACAAGCTTTTTGCAACAAGTTTTAAATCATTTTTATTTTAAGTTTACTTATTTGCTGTTTTTATTAGAAACACGAAAATTGTAATACGAAAAAAATCGCATGTAGAATGAAAAGTACTAAACCCGTCCTAGCATTAGCGATCATGACTCTATTTTGTCTGCTTTTAGTGAATGCAATTGGATTTAAATGACTATTTGTAAATGACTGTTTTCAACTGAAGACAAGTAGTATTTAAATGATTTGTTAAATTTTAATTATTGCTAATGAAATGTATATACATTTTTGCTAAAATGTAACAGAATGAAATGCAAAACATGAAGCTACGAGGAATGTGGTATGAATGGTCAAGGCCGATCAGTTAAGCACCCTGTAATTTAACTATATATTCATAACAGTGATAACTTTTCTAAGGAAAAGTCATCATAGTGACACCTTTTCAATAAAAAAAGTTAAAGTGACAATTTTTCTGTAGAAAAGTCATTACAGTAACAACTTTTCTATACAAAAGTGATCACAGTTACAACTTTTTTATAGAAAAATCTTCACCGTAACAACTTTTCTTAAGAAACATCATCACAGGAACAACTTTTGTAAAGAAAAGTCATCGCAGGAACAACTTTTCTATAGTAAAGTCATCACAGTGACATCTTTTCTACAGAAAAGTCATAATTGTGATAACTTTTCTATAGAAAAGTCATAACAGTGACAACTTTTCCATAGAAAATTCATCACAGTGACAACTATTCTTTAGAAAAATAATCACAGTGACAACATTTCTATAGAAAAATTATCACAGTGACAACTTTTCTATAGACAAACTATTACAGTGACAACTTTTCTATAGAAAAATTATCACAGTGACAACTTTTCTATAGAAAAATTATCACAGTGACAACTTTTCTATAGAAAAACTATTACAGTGAAAACTTTTCTATAGATAAATCACCATAGTGACAACTTAGAAAAATAATCACAGTGACAACTTTTCTATAGAAAAATTATCACAGTGACAACATTTCTATAGAAGAATTATCACAGTGACAACTTTGCTATAGACAAACTATTACAGTGACAACTTTTCCAAAGAACAATTATCACATTGACAACTTTTTATAGAAGTATTGTCACAGTGCCAACTTTTCTATAGACAAACTATTACAGTGACAACTTTTCTGTAGAAAAATTATCACAGTGATAACTCTTCTATAAAAGAATTATCACAGTGACAATTTTTCTTTACAAAACATTTACAGTGACAACTTTTCTGTAGAAAAATTATCACAGTGACAAATTTCTATAGATAAATTATAATAGTGAAAACTCTTTTATAGAATATTATCACAGTGACAACTTTTCTAAAGACAAACTATTACAGTGACAACTATTTTATAGAAAAATTTTCAAAGTGACAACTTTTTTATAGATGAATTATCACAGTGACAACTTTTCTTTCGAAAACTTTTTACAGTGTCAACTTTGCTTTAAAAAAATTTTATAGTTATAACTTTTCTAAAGAGAAATGATCAAAGTGACAACTTTTCCAAAAAAAAATTATTACATGACAACTTTTCTATAGAAAAATTATCACAGTGAAAACTTTTCTATAGAAAAATTATCACAGTGACAACTTTTCTATAGAAAAATTATCACAGTGACAACTTTTCTATAGCAAAATTATCACAGTGACAACTTTCTTTTATAGGAAGACATTTCTATAGAAAAGTCTTCTATAGGAAGACATTTCTATAAAAAAGTCTTCTATTGGAAGACATTTCTATAGAACAGTCTTCTACAGGAAGACATTTCTATAGAACAGTCTTCTACAGGAAGACATTTCTAGAGAAAAGTCTTCCATGGAAAGACATTTTTATAGAAAAGTCTTCTATGGGAAGACATTTCTACAGAAAAGTCTTCTATGGGAAAACATTTCTATAGAAAAGTCTTCTATGGGAAGACATTTCTATAGAAAAGTCTTCTATAGGAAGAAATTTCTATAGAAAAGTCTTCTATAGGAATATATTTCTATAAAAAAGTCTTCTATAGTAAGACATTTCTATAGAAAATTCTTCTATAGTAAGACATTTCTATAGAAAAGTCTTTTGTAGTAAGACATTTCTATAGAAAAGTCTTCTATGGGAAGACATTTCTATAGGAAAGTCTTCTATAGTAAGGCATTTCTATAGAAAAGTCTTTTATAGGAAGACATTTCTATAGAAAAGTCTTCTATAGACATTTCTATAGAAAAGTCTTCTATAGTTAGACATTTCTATAGAAAAGTCTTCTATGGGAAGACATTTCTATAGGAAAGTCTTCTGTAGTTAGACATTTCTATAGAAAAGTCTTCTATAGTAAGACATTTCTATAGAAAAGTCTTCTATAGTTAGACATTTCTATAGAATAGTCTTCTATAGGAAGACATTTCTATAGAAAAGTCTTCTATAGTAAGACATTTCTATAAAAAAGTCTTCTATAGTAAGACATTTCTATAGAAAATTCTTCTATAGTAAGACATTTCTATAGAAAAGTCTTTTGTAGTAAGACATTTCTATAGAAAAGTCTTCTATAGGAAGACATTTCTATAGAAAAGTCTTCTATAGGAAGACATTTCTATAGAAAAGTCTTCTATAGTAAGACATTTCTATAGAAAAGTCTTCTATGGGAAGACATTTCTATAGAAAAGTCTTCTATGGGAAGACATTTCTATAGAAAAGTCTTCTATAGGAAGACATTTCTATAGAAAAGTTTTCTATAGTAAGACATTTCTATAGAAAAGTCTTCTATAGGAAGACATTTCTATAGAAAAGTCTTCTATAAGAAGACATTTCTATAAAAAAGTCTTCTATAGTAAGGCATTTCTATAGAAAAGTCTTTTATAGGAAGACATTTCTATAGAAAAATCTTCTATAGTAAAACATTTCTATAGAAAAGTCTTCTATAGTAAGACATATCTATAGAAAAGTCTTCTGTAGTAAGACATTTCTATAGAAAAGTCTTCTATAGTAAGACATTTCTATAGAAAAGTCTTCTATAGGAAGACATTTCTATAGAAAAGTCTTCTATGGGAAGACATTTCTATAGGAAAGTCTTCTATAGTAAGGCATTTCTATAGAAAAGTCTTTTATAGGAAGACATTTCTATAGAAAAGTCTTCTATAGACATTTCTATAGAAAAGTCTTTTATAGGAAGACATTTCTATAGAAAAATCTTCTATAGTAAAACATTTCTATAGAAAAGTCTTCTATAGTAAGACATATCTATAGAAAAGTCTTCTATAGTAAGACATTTCTATAGAAAAGTCTTCTATAGTAAGACATTTCTATAGAAAAGTCTTCTATAGGAAGACATTTCTATAGAAAAGTCTTCTATAAGAAGACATTTCTATAAAAAAGTCTTCTATAGTAAGGCATTTCTATAGAAAAGTCTTTTATAGGAAGACATTTCTATAGAAAAGTCTTCTATAGACATTTCTATAGAAAAGTCTTCTATAGGAAGACATTTCTATAGAAAAGTCTTCTATAAGAAGACATTTCTATAAAAAAGTCTTCTATAGTAAGGCATTTCTATAGAAAAGTCTTTTATAGGAAGACATTTCTATAGAAAAGTCTTCTATAGACATTTCTATAGAAAAGTCTTCTATAGGAAGACATTTCTATAGAAAAGTCTTCTATAGTTAGACATTTCTATAGAAAAGTCTTCTATGGGAAGACATTTCTATAGAAAAGTCTTCTATAGTAAGACATTTCTATAGAAAAGTCTTCTATAGTTAGACATTTCTATAGAATAGTCTTCTATAGGAAGACATTTCTATAGAAAAGTCTTCTATAGGAAGACATTTCTATAGAAAAGTCTTCTATAGTAAGACATTTCTATAGAAAAGTCTTCTATGGGAAGACATTTCTATAGAAAAGTCTTCTATGGGAAGACATTTCTATAGAAAAGTCTTCTATAGGAAGACATTTCTATAGAAAAGTTTTCTATAGTAAGACATTTCTATAGAAAAGTCTTCTATAGGAAGACATTTCTATAGAAAAGTCTTCTATAAGAAGACATTTCTATAAAAAAGTCTTCTATAGTAAGGCATTTCTATAGAAAAGTCTTTTATAGGAAGACATTTCTATAGAAAAATCTTCTATAGTAAAACATTTCTATAGAAAAGTCTTCTATAGTAAGACATATCTATAGAAAAGTCTTCTATAGTAAGACATTTCTATAGAAAAGTCTTCTATAGTAAGACATTTCTATAGAAAAGTCTTCTATAGGAAGACATTTCTATAGAAAAGTCTTCTATGGTAAGACATTTCTATAGAAAAGTCTTCTATAGTAAGACATTTCTATAGAAAAGTCTTCTATGGGAAGACATTTCTATAGGAAAGTCTTCTATAGTAAGGCATTTCTATAGAAAAGTCTTTTATAGTTAGACATTTCTATAGAAAAGTCTTCTATAGGAACACATTTCTATAGAAAAGTCTTCTATAGTAAGACATTTCTATAGAAAAGTCTTCTGTAGTAAGACATTTCTATAGAAAAGTCTTCTATAGGAAGACATCCATAGGAGTCTTCTATGGGAAGACATTTCTATAGAAAAGTCTTCTATAGTAAGACATTTCTATAGAAAAGTCTTCTATAGTAAGACATTTCTATAGAAAAGTCTCCTATGGGAAGACATTTCTATAGAAAAGTCTTCTATAGTAAGGCATTTCTATAGAAAAGTCTTTTATAGGAAGACATTTCTATAGAAAAGTCTTCTATAGGAAGACATTTCTATAGAAAAGTCTTCTATAGTAAGACATTTCTATTGATAAGTCTTCTATAGTAAGACATTTCTATAGAAAAGTCTCCTATGGGAAGACATTTCTATAGAAAAGTTTTCTATAGTAAGACATTTCTATAGAAAAGTCTTCTATAGTAAGACATTTCTATAGAAAAGTCTCCTATGGGAAGACATTTCTATAGAAAAGTCTTCTATAGTAAGGCATTTCTATAGAAAAGTCTTTTATAGGAAGACATTTCTATAGAAAAGTCTTCTATAGGAAGACATTTCTATAGAAAAGTCTTTTATAGGAAGACATTTCTATAGAAAAGTCTTCTATATTAAGACATTTCTATAGAAAAGTCTTCTATAGTAAGACATTTCTATAGAAAAGTCTTCTATAGTAAGACATTTCTATAGAAAAGTCTTCTATAGTAAGACATTTCTATAGAAAAGTTTTCGATATGAAGACATTTCTATAGAAAAGTCTTCTATAGTAAGACATTTTTATAGAAAAGTCTTCTATAGTAAAACATTTCTATAAAAAAAGTCTTCTATAGTAAGACATTTCTATAGAAAAGTCTTCTATAGGAAGACATTTCTATAGAAAAGTCTTCTATAGTAAGACATTTCTATAGAAAAGTCTTCGATATGAAGACATTTCTGTAGAAAACTCTTCTATAGGAAGACATTTTTATAGCAAAGTCTACTATAGGAAGACATTTCTATAGAAAAGTCTTCTATAGAAAGACATTTCTATAGAAAAGTCTTCCTTTAGAAGACTTTTTTATTCTATAGGAAGACATTTCGATAGAAAAGTCTTCCTATACATTCCTATACATTCTATACTATACAAAAGTCTTCTATAGAAAGATATTTCTATAGAAATGTCTTCCTATAAAAGACTTCCATAGCAAGACATTTCTATAGAAAGGTCTTCTATAGGAAAACATTTGTTTAGAATAGTCTTCTATAGGAAGACATTTCTTTAGAAAATTCTTCTACAGGAAGACATTTCTATAGAAAAGTCTTCTATAGGAAGACATTTTTATAGAAAGTCTTCTATAGGAAGACATTTCTATAGAAAAGTCTTCTATAGGGAGACGTTTCTATAGAAGAGTCTTCTATAGGCAGAAAAGTCTTCTTTAGGAAGAAAATAGAACATTTTAAAATTCTTAAAATCTGAAATTTTATTGAGTTATCTACTACATTGCGACAACGGAATACTTTAATGTGACACAGCGGTTGTCAATATGACAACATCACTTTTAAATCTTTTTAGCAGTTGAATAGCAATTAGCTAAACATTTTCTTTACACTTTTAACACATATTTCCATAATTTATCTAATTTATACATAAACACCCTTTTAAGGTCAAAACAATGTTGTCTAATCAACACGTTAACTGCTATAAGTGTAAAGTTTAGACATTCGTGTAAAGGAGGTTTAAGCAAAAAAAAAACTTAAAAAAAAATGTAGGTGTTTGCACAAATGTCGCAAAACCCCCACCTACATCACCAACAAATCAGTGACAACAACTATGACAACAACAGCATCAACAACATTTATTGCTAGTGATTTGCACTCATGTTTGAACAATTATAAAGAGTGTTAAAAAAATCTAACTTCATATAGACAAGAAATGATACACGTGATCATATGATCCAGCAAAATGGAAAAATAAAAAACTATTTAACATAACTACGAGTACATGTATTCATAGACACTTCCTCAAATTCAAATCTCTGGCTAAAACCTACTCACTTTAATCGAGGTTTTTTCTTAACTGTCTTATAAGTATTATTTTGAGGTAAACTAACATCAGTTTTATCTAATGTAATACATACATTTTCCACATACGAGTTACTCGTATAATTTACTGACTTTCTGGTATGACAAAAAACAAGTAATAGTTTTTCCTTATGAAATTAAATATTTTGAATAAACATTTACTAGCAAAAATAGTTATGAAAAAAAAGTAATTCCGTTATTTATCTGGGTAGTAGGTATATTAAATTTATTATTTTCATAAATATTTTATAATAGTTTTTCTTCCTCTTTTCGGTCTTATGTATTTTTTTGTTGGTGTAATATTTATTACGTTCATTTGTAAAGAAAAACTCGTGTAGTTTTCGCTTTGAATTCATATAACAATTTATAAATCACTCATGTTGAAATATTTTGGTTTACTTTTGACGTAAATGCTTATATTATTGTCATATATAATCTGCTTTTGTTCAAAGTTTTTAGCTAAAAAAAAAAATATTTAAACCAAAAAGTAATTTAATACCTAGTTTAAAAAATTTTGCATTATAGTTACTTGGGAGATAGAATAGGTAAGCATTATATAAGCTTTAAGATATATTATATTAGTAAAGCTCGATTTGGGTATGGGAAGGTATGCTCAGGGATCATTTAAAATTAATGATGGTTAAATCATACATATAAACAGTATTAAGACAATTACGGGGTCAAAAGATGATCAACTGCTATAATAACACGATCCAAAACTATTAAAATAAGAATTCTCAAAAAATAAGAAATTTTTGAAAAATTTCCTATAAAAATAAGAATTTTTTGAAAAATTTCCTATAAAAATAAGAAATTTTTGAAAATTTTCCTATAAAAATAAGAAATTTCTAAAAAATTTCTTATAAAAATAAGAAATTTTTGAAAAATTTTCTTATAATAAAAGAAATTTTAGAAAAATAAGAAATCTTTGAATAATTTCCTATAAAAATAAGAAATTTTTGAAAAATTTCCTAAAAAAAAATAAGAAATTTTTGAAAAATTTCCTACATAAAAAAGAAATAAGAAACAAAAGAAATTTTTGAAAAATTTCCTATAAAAATAAAAAAATTTTGAAAAAGTTCCTATAAAAAAAAGAAATTTTTAAAAAAATTCCTGCACAAATAAGAAATTTTTTAAAAATTTTCTATAAAAATAAGAAATTTTTTTGAAAATTTCCTATAAAAATAAGAAATATTTGAAAAATTTCCTATAAAAATAAGAAATTTTTGAAAAATGTCCCATAAAAATAAGAAATTTTTGAATAATTTCCCATAAAAATAAGAAATTTTTGAAAATTTTCCTATAAAAATAAGAAATTTTTGAAAAATTTCCTATAAAAATAAAAAAAATTAGAAAAATTTCCTTTCAAAATAAGAAATTTTTGAAAAATTTCCTTTGAAAATAAGAAATTTTTGAAAAAATTTCCTTTTTTTTATTTTTATAGGAAATTTTTCAAAAATTTCTTATTTTGATAGGAAAATTTTCAAAAACTTCTTATTTTTATAGGAAATTTTTCAAAACTTTTTTATTTTTAAAGGAAATTTTTCAAAATTTCTTATTTTTATAGAAAATTTTTCAAAAATTTCTTATTTTTATAGCAAATTTTTCAAAAATTTCTTATTTTTATAGGAAATTTTTCAAAAATTTCTTATTTTTACAGGAAATTTTTCAAAAATTTCTTATTTTTATAGGAAATTTTTCAAAAATTTCTTATTTTTACAGGAAATTTTTCAAAAATTTCTTATTTTTATAGGAAATTTTTCAAAAATTTTCAATTTCTATAGGAAATTTTTAAAAAATTTCTTATTTTTATAGGAAATTTTTCAAAAATTTCTTATGTTTATAGGAAATTTTTCAAAAATTTCTTATTTTTATAGGACACTTTTCAAAAATTTCTTATTTTTATAGGAAATTTTTCACAAATTTTTTATTTTTATAGGAAATTTTTCAAAAATTTCTTTTTTTTACAGGAAATTTTTCAAAAATTTCTTATTTTTATAGGAAATTTTTCAAAAATTTCTTATTTTTATAGGAAATTTTTCAAAAATGTCTTATTTTTATAGGAAATTTTTCAAAAATTTCTTATTTTTATAGGAAATTTTTCAAAAATTTCTTATTTTTATAGGAAATTTTTCAAAAATTTCTTATTTTTACAGGAAATTTTTCAAAAATTTCTTATTTTTATAGGAAATTTTTCAAAAATTTTTAATTTTTATAGGAAATTTTTAAAAAATTTCTTATTTTTATAGGAAATTTTTCAAAAATTTCTTATTTTTATAGGAAATTTTTCAAAAATTTCTTATTTTTATAGGACACTTTTCAAAAATTTCTTATTTTTATAGGAAATTTTTCACAAATTTTTTATTTTTATAGGACACTTTTCAAAAATTTCTTATTTTTATAGGAAATTTTTCACAAATTTTTTATTTTTATAGGAAATTTTTCAAAAATTTCTTTTTTTTACAGGAAATTTTTCAAAAATGTCTTATTTTTATAGGAAATTTTTCAAAAATTTCTTATTTTTATAGGAAATTTTTCAAAAATTTCTTATTTTTATTGAACATTTTCCAAAAATTTTCTTATTTTTATAGGATTTTTTTCAAAAATTTTTAGTCTTACAGGAAAATTTTTAAAAATTTCTTATTCTTATAGGAATATTTTTTGCAAATTTCTTATTCTTATAGGAAATATATCGTTTAATCTTGCATTTAAGGTAAGGCCATCATCATCCGGAGGAGTATCTCTAGTTCTAGACAGATTGAAAATCATTCATTAGATCTGATTTGCTAGACAGTAAATACGAATTATAGTGTCTAAACAAATTTCGAATACCTATTGGTAAACCTTCCCTATTTTGTATGCAATCTAATATGCAAAGATTTATTGCGATTTTTTGTTTCTTCTGTCAGACATTTCATATCATACCGCCTGCTCTCATACCAAGCGTCATAGTCATCAATGGACCAGACATTGTTAGTACAATTTCAAATCGATACATAAGTATTAGATGAATGTAGCCAACAATAAGAGAGACTTAGAGATGAAAATAGAATCATGCGTGCTATATAGATGTCATGTTTGTCGCGGTATTATTGATATTCTGTTAGACTGTCTAAACTTGTTAAAATTAAAATGAAAAAAACTGACATATTCTACTTTACATACGAAACCCAGGCATTAGAGTTATAAGTATCTAATATTTAAACGCATTAGTCTGTTAAATAAAGAAACTTTGAGAAAAAAAGAATTAGTTATCTTAACATACACATCTTAACAATTGTTCAATCTTTTTTAGTCATGTCAACGCTATTAAATTTAAAAACATTTTTTATTTTTTTTCAACGTATATTTCATTAGCATGCGGTTTCAGACAATTTCATTTCATGAGGTAAAAAGAGGTAAAACTAACCAACATTTACTTTAAAACATTGACAGGTATTATGACTGTTTACCGTTAGATGACGGTTAGTTATATGGTTTTTTTCCTCGATTTCGCTTAGTTTTTTAGCATTTTGAAGGATTTACGTATTGACAGTTCAAACCACTAAATGTTTATCAACATGAAATTTATGCATTAATGATTTTCAATGATATCTGCGTTAGTCAAAAGCAAATACGAGTACTTGGTATTCGAATTGGTATTTTCTTATTTCATGGTTAATCTTTAAACATACGAGTGTGTTCACTTAAATTTACTTTCATACATTGAATTAATTTTTATTGAAAGTTTAAAATTTGTGTTTAATTTGTAGTTATTGTTGGCATTTTTTAGTAGAACAATTGCTGTTGATTTTATTCGAGCTGAAATTAACTGAAATGATTATTTGTGTTAAGGTTAAAAAAGTAATTTTAAAAGTGTGCTATTGAAATTGTTTTTGAAAGCATGTGCAATAGGGTGGCTCGTTTTTTCACTCATCTCTCGGATTGACTTCTATTAGTAAAATTTTTTACCAGAATTTAGTTTTAACCCTTAACATAACAAATTTGATTGTCATAGTTTTTTTTCGTTTAGGAGCTATCGTGCTTTTAAATGACTTACAGACTTGAACCCCCTATCTTTTTGGTATTTCAGCTGTTTCCGTAAATAGATCGGATGGGAGCTACGGTCAAGATGAGATGATTTGTTGCCTATGCCGGTCTGAGATGATTTGTTGCCTATGCCGATGCCGTAGTATAACTAGTATCAGGAAAATTCCAGAATACACTTTGTGATATTATGAAATCGGCTTTAGGAGAAATATCTACCTGGGCCAGTTATAATGGACTGGGGGTAAACTCTGACAAAACGGAGTTAGTCTTCTTCATCAGAAGGTACGGGGTTAACAACTTTAAACCACCCGTGCTGAATGGTGCCCTATGGCATTTCTGCTGCATAAAAGCCATTTTTTGCAGGGACCGTAACTGTTATAACTTTTATCGTAAAAGTCAGAAAATAAAAGTTATTTTTTGACTTTTATTTTTTAGAGTTATTTTTGACTTTTATTTTTTCAAGCAAAAATAAAAGTTATTTTTTAACTTTTATTTTTTCGAGCAAAAATAACAGTTATTTTTGACTTTTATTATTTCGAGCATGAATAAAAGTTATTTTTTGACTTTATTTTTTTCGAGCAGAAATAAAAGTTACTTTTGTTTAAATTCATGATAAATTTATTGAAAATTTTTGTCAAACAAAGATAATTTTTCAGTGAAAATAATTTGCATATGCTCAAAAATTAATGGAGTTGAGTTTCGCAATCATAATTAGGGTTGAAAACACAAAAATAACTTTTATTTCTGCTCGAAAAAATAAAAGTCAAAAAATAACTTTTATATCCGCTTGAAAAAATAAAAGTCAAAAAATAACTTTTATTCATTATCGAAATAATAAAAGTGAAAATTAACTGTTATTTTTGCTTGAATAATAAAAGTTAAAAAATAACTTTTATTTTTGCTCAAAAAAATAGAAATCAAAAATAACTGTTATTTTTTTTTTCTAAAAAATAAAAATCAGATTTTTAAAAATCATCGCATTTTATGAAAATTTTGTCCAAGACTATCAAAATGGTATACTTGGTTTTATTCTCCGACATTTCCTTGCGGTTGCTTTTTTTAATAAAAATTTCAAAAATAACAGTTATTTTCGGTCCCTGATTTTTTGACCACCGATTTTGAAAAATACAATGATGCAGTTCTATGGAAAAGAGTCTAGATATTAAGGACCATTAATTGTTTTCAAGGCAAAGTTATATTATGTATTATAAAAAAGGTATTGAAATGTGCATAATGTTCTAAAACGAAAAGTAATGAAATTTTTCATCAAACTCAGTAGAACATGCATCGAATATTGTTTTACAGGTTTTATCCTGATGTCAAATTAACTATGACAAATAACCTTGGTTTTAGCTTGCAGAAAAAATAGCTTAATCTCGTATATAGCTTAGTTAGTAGATATCTGCAAATCAAAAAAGCTCTATAAAATTCTATGTTTTCGTTTTTCTTTGGACAAAAACTAAGTTAGTTTGGTTTTGCACGGTGCTCCCACCATAACCATGTGAAAGGTAGAAGTCTCGTCTTTAGATTGAGCGAAAAAAATTCACCAAAATTTACCGATCGTAGAACAATGTTCAAAATTTTCTGAAAAAAGTCACATAAATTGTTACTCATTATTTCAGTAAAAAGTGTTGCAGTAGTTTAGGCGTAACTTTTTAATCAAATTGACTTACACTTAAAGTCCCGTAGGTGTCGACGGATTTCAACCAAAATTAGTAAAGCTTTTTTTTGGGTCAACTAATAGATGTGCGCCGAATTTCATCATCTTGAGAATTGCAGCATTTATTGAGAAGAAAAATAAGTGAAAATTAGGGTAAAACGCAGGAACCAAAAGGAGTAAACGGATTTCAAAAAGTGAAAAAAAGGTTTCCAAGGCAGTTACCTCAAATAGTCAAGGGATTTCAACAAAAAGTAGTATAACTCTTTCTTGGATCAATTAATATACGTGTGCCGAGTTTTTTTTTTTTAAATTTTGATGAGAATTTCTACTTATACATTAAAAAAAATTGGCAAAAATGTGAGTCCAAGGCAGGCACCCAAGGAGTCAACTGATTTCAACCAAAATTAGTAGACCTTTTTTAGATCAACTTATAGACGTGTGAAGAATTTCATCATTACCTCGAAACTAGTTTAGAAATGTAGATTATTACTGATATCGCTCAAATACAGGATCAAAACTATGTTGGATTAAAGGTCACTGCGGCAACGAAGTTGACGACTAGGCCGCAAGGCTTGGAACGAGCCAAGATTTGAGTGAGGGAGTAATGAATAAAGAACCTCCTATTTGTTATTTTTACATGCTAATCAAGTCTTGGATCAACAAAGAAATCACAAGAGCCTTTAGCCCTGTGGCCCAAATTAGATATAGGTGGAACCAAGTTGTTGCCAGATCTTAACAGGTCAAATCTTAGAAGATTCATAGGCTTAGAATGCCATTGTGTCCTAAACTCTAGCCGAAACAGGTGCGATAGGATCATTCCGGACATTTGCATATCGAGCACTTAGATTAAAATGATCGTAAGCGACAGAAAAAATATTGATCGTAAGAGAATTAAATTTTCTCCAAATTGTTTAGAAGTTATGGTGCAGAGTAGTTTTTTAGTTTTACTTCTATAACTCTTAAACTACTGGGCGGATTATAGCGCAATATGTAGAAATCGGTCAATGGGTTGATGGAGTTTTGGACCAATGTTTAAAAACATGTATATTCTTAGCACAGTGGCCTATACACTGGGCTAAAGTTGAGCACCATTTTATGTAACACCTATTAATCCATTACGGACTGTCCGCATAACTTTCGCATATATAAACCTATTGAAAAGATTTTTACTCATAAGAAAACTACTTAAGAAAGAAAGAAAAATATAAAAGAAAAATAACATTAGAAAGAAAAATATGATTACTGTGCAACGCTATCTTTAATAGTTTAAGAGATATATAACGGAATGTCGTTTGCGATTATTTAAATACAAGGGCTCGATATTATGCTTAAATGAGGACTCGTCCAATTCAGTGTAACCTTTTTTTGACACTGTTCAAGGCTCCAACATTGCAGTATCAAATATCTAGGCGATAGATTTAATGTAGAGGTTCAGGACTTACAGCAGTGTGAACCGAATAATCCTTCCTTAGATTCCTTTTCATATACTTACTAGGTTCAAATTTCTATATACTAACTTTCCAGCCTTTTCGTTTACCATTACTTCTTCTACACTTCTTCTATCAATAAAGGATACAAATTTACCTAAAGGTCTCCGAGTAAGAGTGTCATACTGACTCCACCTTTCTAACCTAACCTTCTCCTTAATTGTTTCTTTCATGCCCTATCATATTTTCAGCAGACAGATGGTCAACGCTTAATAGTCATCGCTTAACAGTCTAGATTCTGTATTTCCCGCATCGATCCACCCTAATATACAATTAGAAGCGCAAGTGTTGAGTTGTTAATAGCACTTGTTAAAGGAATGTTTGATAACCTAGAATTATGGGTAGCAGTAGGTACAAAACATCATTATATTGGTGCATAAATTATCAGTAGATGGCTGGCTTTAAAATCTAATATCTCAATAAATATAAATTGCATCAGGCTACACTATAGCTAACTTCAAAGTTAAAGTCTTAGGGTTCATTTGTGAGGATTCAGAAAAAAATTGCATTAGTTATTAACAAGTTATTTACGTTTAAAAATAAATTAGAGTTTAAATAAAAAATACTGAATCATCTTTAGCAAAGTACTAAGACGCAAAAAAGACTCTACAAAAGTTTAAAGGTATAAACGCAGTTGGGACGAAAATCTAGTTTCGCCCAGCAGAACGAGAGTTCAACTTAAAAAAATTGTATGTCCATTACACAAATTTTTGACTAAGAAACGTTGCTGACGCCTTTTTAATTGATTTTGGATTTGTACAAATTAATCAAAATTTTGTACATATTGCATTTGCGACGAATTTTATCATACGCAGCCATTGTAAGAACTTTCATATACACCCATGTCTTCTATTTCTACTGACGAACTTTAGTACCACAAAATAAGTCTTACGCTCCAACTGTGTTCATACCTTAAGACCATAGTTTGATCATTACACTTCCTACTGATCGTCGGTTCAGCCTTCTCTGAAATAGATACACATATACTTAGTTAGTCTCAAATATAGTAAAAGCATCTCAGCTAGCATTTTTAGAAAATTTTAATCAAATATGAGTCTTTTTTGACTTCACTGCACGATTAAAATGATCATTTATAATATCACTAATGAGTCAAAAATTACCTTTTTGTGTGAGAAAACGGTATCCTTCATGAGACTCTTAAAAAGGAGTATTTAATGACTCGTTTTGCTGAT
This sequence comes from Stomorhina lunata, assembly GCA_933228675.1. Classification (NCBI taxonomy): domain Eukaryota; kingdom Metazoa; phylum Arthropoda; class Insecta; order Diptera; family Rhiniidae; genus Stomorhina; species Stomorhina lunata. Next base: position 25,515,294 of record OW121741.1, on the reverse strand, counting down.
TAGAATATGACTGCACACTTTTTGCCAGATTTGTTAAAAAAAAAAGAATAAATACTCATCTATCTATTTTTAGAACAGTGAAGTTGTTGCGTTAATAATTACAGAAATTGATGTTGCCGCGACCGAGGATCGAGACTAGGCTGCTAAATATGTTATGTTATGCTTAGTAGTCGATATGCTAACCAACTAAGCCACATCACCAATAATGAGATACAAGTCTTTTCGTGGCATTTTTTTATCACTTAAAAATAGTTAAATTACGCACATTTTACAAGTTTTTTGTGCTATTTTTAACTAGTCGCTTGCTAAGCGTCTATAAGTCTTTTTGTACACTTTTTTGGTCACCAAACTGATAGCACACATTCTGCTTTCAAATAGTCTTTTTGTGGTCTTTTTTGATCACCAAACTGATTAAAATAACATAAAAAACAGTCGTATTAGGATTCCGCAAGAAATGCTTGTGGTTTTGTAAGCTAGTCGTTTTCTAAGTGTTTTAAGGAGTCTTTTTGGAATCTTTTTTGGATCACCAAGCTGATAAATCCGTTTTTGATCATCTATACGAATCCCAAAAGACTCATTTTGCTGATATTATCGTCAACAATCACCAAATTGTTAGCTGGGTATAAAGCTAACACATGACATTAATAACGTTAATATTTTAACACTTTAAGTATTCTTTAATCGATTTTGCTTAAGCCAATTCCCAAAGCTTTCTTTCCCAGGAACAAATTATCACACAATCTCTAACAAATCGCTTTTAAACATTAGTTTTTTCTTTTATCGATACCCTAACTTAATCATTTTGTAGTCTTTTAACTAGTTAACTAACATTTGTAGTTCTAATCTAGATATTTAACTCATTATTTATCGATCTTATCTCTGGCCTTTTTTTATTTCACTAACCATCTAAACTGATAATTTCTATAAAGCAATTTTTGTTCTAAAGCCAGCCCTGTCTTGCTACACTCTAGTTATCAATTATATTCACCTTATGATAACAGATCTACTTTATCTTGAAATTTTTCTTTTTTTTCAAGCAAAATGCCAATACTTTTTCGTAACTTCAAATTAACAAACACTTAACTCTAGTTTTTATTACTTCATTTGCTAACGAACTTGAATGCACTAGGCAACAATTTTTGTTCAAACTTTTTATCGATGATCGAGCAGATTTTTATCTATGGTAAAAATCTAATTCAAACACTTCCGTTTTGTTAAACAACATTTTAAAAAGTTCTTTCTATTTTTTTGCCCCAAACATCCATTTCATGTAACCGCCGCCGCGGCCGGTATTTAAAACTTTAAGAAGCGCACAAAAAAAAAAATTGATGAATTTCAAGATCACTTAGAGCTAGATGATCAAAGTATGAATAAAAATGTTATACAAAGTCTTGTCTACTAAACAAAATGAGTTTAAGTCTAAGCAAAAAAAAAAAAAAGAATACATTTTCTTAAAATGTTTCCTTTTCTAAAGACTTCATTATTCATAAGATCCATAGAAAAGAAGTTTGTACCATCATTCGTCTTTCATTTTCATTTCAAAAAGGCGACAACATCTAATCTTTGCACCTTTCAATGGTTTAAGTACTGTAACTGACTAAATATAAGATCAAAGCTGATTTTGTACTATTGTTTTTCTCTTCAACGTCCTCATCATTATCGTCATCATCCTCATACTTCTCAATGGTATAGTCCTCCTCATCATCAGCATCTCACCATTATCATCATTATACTTATGGCATACTAATGTTTGCCATTTGTTTTGTTGCAAACTTTCTTGGCTCTGGATGTTTCATTTTTTTCATATGCTAACGTAATGTCTCGATCTTTTGGTACAAAGAAAAAAGCGCAAAGTCATTATTGTATCAAAGAAAACACGTTCCAATGTCCGCATTGTGGTAATGTTTTTTGAAAATCTATCTATCACTCCTTCATGCTATAAAGAAAATAACAGAAAAAAAAAATGGGAGATTAGGCAAATGGAGAAAAAAACGCCACAACTCTTTTTGTTTAACATATGCTGGCATCATTGGCAATTACTTATTGTCGGTTTGCCGATCGTTTGGGGAAGTGGTGATAGAAAAATCTTCCTATAGAAGAATTTTCTATAGAAAAATCTTCCTATAGAAGAATTTTCTATAGAAAAATTTTTGTATAGAAGAATTTTCTATAGAAAAATCTTCCTACAGAAGAAATTTTTATAAAAAATCTTCCTATAGAAGAATTTTCTATAGAAAAATCTTCCTATAGAAGAATTTTCTATAGAAAAATCTTCCTATAGAAGACTTTTCTATAGAAAAATCTTCCTATGGAAGAATTTTCTATAGAAAAATCTTCCTGTAGATGAATTTTCTATAGAAAAATCTTCCTATAGAAAAATTTTCTATAGAAAAATCTTCCTATAGAAGAATTTTTTATAGAAACATCTTAATTTAAAAGAATTTTCTACAGAAAAATCTTCCTCTAGAAGAATTTTCTATAACAAAATCTTCTTATAGAAGAATTTTCTAGAGAAAACTCTTCCTATAGAAGAATTTTCTATAGAAAAATCTTCCTATAGAAGAATTTTCTATAGAAAAATCTTCCTATAGAAGAATTTTCTATAGAATAATCTTCCTACAAAAGAATTTTCTATAGAAAAATCTACCTATAGAAGAATTTTCTAGAGAAAAATCTTCCTATAGAAGAATTTTCTATAACAAAATCTTCTTATAGAAGAATTTTCTATAGAAACATCTTCCTTTAGAAGAATTTTCTACAGAAAAATCTTCCTATAGAAGAATTTTCTAGAGAAAACTCTTCCTATAGAAGAATTTTCTATAGAAAAATCTTCCTATAGAAGAATTTTCTAGAGAAAAATCTTCCTATAGAAGAATTTTCTATAACAAAATCTTCTTATAGAAGAATTTTCTATAGAAACATCTTCCTTTAGAAGAGTTTTCTACAGAAAAATCTTCCTATAGAAGAATTTTCTATAGAAAAATCTTCCTATAGAAGAATTTTCTATAGAAAATCTTCTTATAGAAGAATTTTCTATAGAAAAATCTTCCTACAGAAGAATTTTCTATAGAAAAATCTTCCTATAGAAGAATTTTCTCTAGAAAAATCTTCCTATAGAAGAATTTTCTATAGAAAAATCTTCCTATAGAAGAATTTTCTATAGAAAAATCTTCCTATAGAAGAATTTTCTATAGAAAAATCTTTGCATAGAAGAATTTTCTATAGAAAAATTTTCCTATAGAAGAATTTTCTATAAAAAAATCTTCCTATAGAAGAATTTTCTATAGAAAAATTTCCTATAGAAGACCTTTCTAAAGAAAACTCTTCCTATAGAAGAATTTTCTATAAAAAATCTTTTTATAGAAGAGTTTTCTATAGAAAAATCTTCCTTAAAAGAATTTTCTAGAGAAAAATCTTCCTATAAAAGAATTTTCTAGAGAAAAATCTTCCTATAGAAGAATTTTCTATAGAAAAATCTTTCTATAGAAGAATTTTCTATAGAAAAATCTTCCTATATAAGAATTTTCTATAGAAAAATCTTCCTATAGAAGAATTTTATATAGAAAAATCTTCCTATAGAAGAATTTTCTATAAAAAAATCTTCCTATAGAAGAATTTTCTATAGAAAAATCTTCCTATAGAAGAATTTTCTATAGAAAAATAATCCTATAGAAGAATTTTCTATACAAAAATCTTCCTATAGAAGAATTTTCTATAGAAAAATCTTCCTATAGAAGAATTTTTTATAGAAAAATCTTCCTATAGAAGAATTTTTTATAAAAAAGTCTTCCTATAGAAGAATTTTCTATAAAAAACTCTTCCTATAGAAGACTTTTCTATAAAAAAATCTTCCTATAGAAGACTTTTCTATAGAAAAATCTTCCTATAGAAGACTTTTCTATAGAAAAATCTTCCTATAGAAGACTTTTCTATAGAAAACTCTTCCTATAGAAGACTTTTCTATAGAAAACTCTTCTTAAAGAAGACTTTTCTATAGAAAACTCTTCCTATAGAAGACTTTTCTATAGAAAGCTCTTCCTATAGAAGACTTTTCTATAGAAAACTCTTCCTATAGAAGACTTTTCTATAGAAAACTCTTCCTATAGAAGACTTTTCTATAGAAAACTCTTCCTATAGAAGACTTTTCTATAGAAAACTCTTCCTATAGAACACTTTTCTATAGAAAACTCTTCCTTTAGAACACTTTTCTATAGAAAACTCTTCCTATAGAAGACTTTTCTATAGAAAAATCTTCTATAGATTTCATACACTATATGATCACTTGATAATAGTATTTCCTTTACATCTCTAAACTACTAAAAACTTTATAAATATTTTATCTCAAAAGACAAAGTAATTCATGACAAGCCAGCACTGATGATGATGCTGCTAATGACAATGACGACAATAATGCTTATCTTTAAGACTTTCGTCTAACTAAACACCTCATTCATGCAAACTTTTTCTATATATTTAGGATTTTGAGTTATAGGTTTTTTCTATATATTCTTTTTTTTTGCTAAATAACATTTGCTGCTATCTAAAAATTACAGCTTAAAAAATATGCAAAATACTTGACAAAACAACATCAAATAACTAAAATTAATATTACACTATGTTGCCTTTCGAACAAAGAGTATTTTATAGCCAACTCCAACCAAAAACAAAAAACAAGTGATAAAAATCTGCATAATTTTTACTTCGAACTTTATTGCTTAACAAAAACAGTTCTTTCGTTGCCACCAAACACATTGCACTGAAAGCTTTTGTGATCGAGAGCTTGGAGTGAGAAAGACCGCCGTCACTCGATCACCACCACGATCGAGTGGATTGATGTCACATAAAAATATTTGCATTTATGGACGAATGCCTTGAATTGATATGGTTGGGTAACCCAACTTGGGTTAATATGGTGGCAGTCAGTGATCGACTGTATGAGCTCTGAATACCTGACAATTGTTGTTGTTGTGTCGATGTTGACGATAATGGCGATGGCCTGGTAAATGAATTATGATATATTTTTGATGCAAATTGCTGCAATTAACTTGTCAAAGAAAATTAACAGAAATTATGTTAAACAGTTTTTTTGTGGATGTTGCAAAATATTCATGATACTTTTTTTCAATATTTTGATATTTTGGTATGAAATAAGGAACGTGGCTAATGTTGACGTGAACACTTTTATGTTGCAAAAAGGGCATGGACAATGTTTCACAAAGACAGATGCCAAGTAATTTCAAATATTTTGGACTATAATCTTAGTACAACAATATAACGCTTTTGTTCACAATGACACCATTTGGTATAAAATTGGCACCATTAATATTTTTTAAAACTCTTCCAATAGAAGACTTTTCTATAAAAAACTCTTCCAATAGAAGACTTTTCAATAGAAAGCTCTTCCAACAGAAGACTTTTTATAGAAAACTCTTCCAATAGAAGACTTTTCTATAGAAAACTCTTCCAATAGAAGACTTTTCTATAGAAAACTCTTCCAATAGAATACTTTTCTATAGAAAACTCTTCCAATAGAAGACTTTTCTATAGAAAACTCTTCCAATAGAAGACTTTTCTATAGAAAACTCTTCCAATAGAAGACTTTTCTATAGAAAACTCTTCCAGTAGAAGACTTTTCTATAGAAAACTCTTCCAATAGAAGACTTCTCTATATAAAACTCTTCCAATAGAAGACTTTTCTATAGAAAACTCTTCCAATAGAAGACTTTTCTATAGAAAACTCTTCCAATAGAAGACATTTCTATAGAAAACTCTTCCAATAGAAGACTTTTCTATAGAAAACTCTTCCAATAGAAGACTTTTCTATAGAAAACTCTTCCAATAGAAGACTTTTCTATAGAAAACTCTTCCAATAGAAGACTTTTCTATAGAAAACTCTTCCAATAGAAGACATTTCTATAGAAAACTCTTCCAATAGACGACTTTTCTATAGAAAACTCTTCCTAGAGAAGACTTTTCTATAAAAAACTCTTCCTTTAGAAGACTTTTCTTTAGAAAGCTCTTCCTTTAGAAGACTTTTCTATACAAAAGTCTTCCCATAGAAGACTTTTCTGTAAAAACTCTTTCTATAGAAGACCTTTCTATAGAAAACCCTTCCTTTAGAATACTTTTCTATAGAAAACTCTTCCTTTAGAAGACTTTTCTATAGAAAACTCTTCCTTTAGAAGACTTTTCTATAGAAAACTCTTCCTTTAGAAGACTTTTCCATAGAAAACTCTTCCTTAAGAAGACTTTTCTATAGAAAACTCTTCCTTTTGAAGACTTTTCTATAGAAAACTCTTCCTTTTGAAGACTTTTCTATAGAAAACTCTTCCTTTTGAAGACTTTTCTATAGAAAACTCTTCCTTTTGAAGACTTTTCTATAGAAAACTCTTCCGTTTGAAGACTTTTCCATAGAAAACTCTTCCTTTTGAGGACTTCTATAGAAAACTCTTCCTTTAGAAGACTCTTCTTTAAAAAACACTTCCTCTAGAAGACTTTTCTTTAGAAAACTCTTCCTCTTGAAGACTTTTCTATAGAAAAGTCTTTCTCTAGAGAAGTTTTCTATAGAAAACTCTTCCTCTATAAGATTTGTCTATATAAAACTCTTTCCCTAGAAGACTTTTCTATAGAAAACTCTTCCGGTAGAAGACTTTTCGATAGAACACTCTTTCTATCGAAGACATATCTAGAAAAAACTCTTCCTAGAGAAGACTTTTTTTATAGAAGACCCTTCCTAGAGAGGACTTCCTATAGAATACTCTTTCTATAGAGGACTTTTCGTTATTTATATTCTTCAAACCAGTTTGAGTTTGAAGATTACTTTATACATGTATGATCTCTAAAGTTATATCAGATGATCAGATTAATATGTTTTGTTTTTAACTTGATTAAGTGAAAACATAAGTTGTCATTGTGACTACTTTTGTTGTCCATTTGAGATCAAACTTTTTCTCAGACTTTTGTTAAATCTTTATAATATTTGACCCCATGTTTAACTTTAAATTAATAAAAAATATCTCTATACTGTCAAGTTTTGTCAATATTTATTTACTTAGAGCATAAAAATTATTTTTTATTAATATTAAATTTTTATGTTAACAATAATTTTAATTAAAACCATAAAATTATCAGTTGTAGGCAGGCCACTCAACGGCTGTAAATTTTAAAAGATTTCATTACATTTGTTTAAACGTCACAAAAAATCGCATAAACTTATCGTTAATAATAATTGACGAAATAATGTTTTAGGCACTAAAATAGCAATTAATGCAAAAATCATGTAGAAACAGGTGGATTTTGGTATAAGCATAAAATTAAAATTTTTAATATCAATAAATATTTAAAGTAATTAAAAAAGACAGTGAGGGAAATACTCATAAAATACTAATTTAGAAAGTAGTAATATAGATACAAACATATTCTCCAAAATCCTTTACAAATTATTGCACCTTGCTGCACTTTTTCTCCACAAATCCCAGTCGATCTATTTAAAGCTTTAAGCCATTTGCATTCCATTTAAGCAGCTTATAAAGAATTTAAAATACAACTTCCTGCTTTTCACTGAAAACCCTATTTAAAAATCAATAAAATGCAACATTAAATTACCAAATATTAAAAGCTAGTTTTCCTTAATTATCTTAGACAAAATGTGTTTCTTGTACTCCTTTCTACAATTTGCCATAAGTTTTTAAAAGGCCAGACAGACAGACTGACGGACCGAAAGCCAAAGACAAAATTAGAGACTTAATAGCAATTTGGTATGCAGAGCATAATTATAAACGCCAACAAGTAGAAAGCAACATTTTTAAATACTTCCTAGTTTATTAAATGACTAACTAACTATCTATCGATGAAAATGAGGATGATCATCATCATCATAAACGACATCGTAATGATGATGCAAGATCATGGTGATGAGGAAGGCAAAAGTGGATGACGATGATGACAACAACTTACAGGAATTGATAATAAACTTGACAGTATATTGGCTTGGTTTTACCAGGTAAAGTGTCTCTGCTTATATATCCAGAAGGATAACAAATCAAGGCCTTCACATAAAGGAGATCAGATTATAGATTCTAACATTTTACTCGTCATTAAGATAAGTATACCCAAGTCTTAGTTTTCTATAAAAAAGTCTTCCCTAGGAAGAGTTTTCTATATAAAAGTATCTAGGAAGAGTTTTTTATAGAAAAGTCTTTTCTATGAAGAGTTTTCTATAGAAAAGTCTTCTCTAGGAAGAGTTTTCTATAGGAAAGTCTTCTCTAGGAAGAGTTTTGTATAGGAAAGTCTTCTCTAGGAAGAGTTTTCTATAGAAAAGTCATCTCTAAGAAGAGTTTTCTATAGAAAAGTCTTCTCTAGGAAAAATTTTCTATAGAAAAGTCTTCGATAGGAAGAGTTTTTTATCGAAAAGTCTTCGACAGGAAGATTTTTTTATATAGAGTTTTTTTTATAGAAAAGTCTTCTCTAGGAAGAGTTTTCTATAGAAAAGTCTTCTCTAGGAAGAGTTTTCTATAGAAAAGTCTTCTCTAGGAAGAGTTTTTTATAGAAAAGTCTTCTCTAGGAAGAGTTTTCTATAGAAAAGTCATCTCTAGGAAGAGTTTTCTATAGAAAAGTCTTCTCAAGGAAGAGTTTTCTATAGAAAAGTCTTCTCTAGGAAGAGCTTTCTATAGAAAAGTCTTCTCTAGGAAGAGTTTTCTATAGAAAAGTCTTCTCGAGGAAGAGTTTTCTTTAGAAAAGTCTTCTCTAAGAAGAGTTTTCTATAGAAAAGTCTTCTCTAGGAAGAGTTTTTTTTTTAGAAAAGTCCTCTCTAGGAAAAGTTTTTTATAGAAAAGTCTTCTCTAAGAAGAGTTTTAAAATAGAACAGTCTTCTTAAGGAAGAGTTTTCTATTGAAAAGTCTTCTCTAGGAAGAGTTTTCTATAGAAAAGTCTTCTCTAGGAAGAGTTTTCTATCGAAAAGTCTTCTCTAGGAAGAGTTATCTATCGAAAAGTCTTCTCTAGAAAGAGTTTTCTATCGAAAAGTCTTCTCTAGAAAGAGTTTTCTATCGAAAAGTTTTCTATCGAAAAGTTTTCTATCGAAAAGTCTTTTCTATAGAAAAGTCTTCTCTAGGAAGAGTTTTCTGTTGAAAAGTCTTCTCTAATAAGAGTTTTCTATAGAAAAGTCTTCTTTATAAAGAGTTTTCTCTAAAAAAGTCTTCTCTAGGAAGAGTTTTTTATAGAAAAGTAATCTCTAGGAATAGTTTTCTATAGAAAAGTCTTCTCTAGGAAGATTTTTCTACAGAAAAGTCTTCTCTAGGAAGAGTTTTCTACAGAAAAGTCTTCTCTAGGAAGAGTTTTCTACAGAAAAGTCTTCTCTAGGAAGAGTTTTCTATAGAAAGATCTTCGTTAGGAAGTGTTTTCTATAGAAAAGCCTTTACTTGGAAAAGTTTTCTATAGAAAAGTCTTCTATATGAAGTTTTCTATAGAAAAGTCTTCTCTGTTAAGAGTTTTCCATAGAAAAGACTTTTCTGTTAAGATTTTTCTATAGAAATTCTTCTCTGTTAAGAGTTTTCTATAGAAAAGTCGTCTCTGTTAAAAGTTTTCTATAGAAATTATTCTCTGTTAAGAGTTTTCTATAGAAAAGTCTTCTCTGTTAAGAGTTTTCTAAAGAAAAGTCATCTCTATTAACAGTTTTCTATAGAAAATCTTCTCTGTTTAGAGTTTTCTACGGAAAAGTCTTCAAAACAACAAATTTCTCCTAGAGAAGTCCCAATTGAAACAGTTTTATATATCAAAGAGTGAAAAGGCCGTGATCGCTATCAATTTTCCTTTTTGACTTAAGCAAATCTAATTTTCAAATATGTAAATGCCTGAATGTGTCCATCTAAACAGGTCTCAAAACTATAACTGTCATTTTTTCTTAAGATAAAATACAGACTTTCTTAACATTTAAATGGAATACGTTTACAGGTAAACTTTTTTATTAAAAGCTCTACTTGTCTAAGTATGAGTTGCCTTCGAATCCACTCATACATGTTCGCATATGCAAAATTAAAATTTTCTTGTCAATCAACACTTGTTATTATGGCTTTTCTCAACTGATTATCAATTTCATTATCAACATATAAAAATCGGTTAAGGATTTTTATTTTCCGCAAAAGCCATAATTGAAATAGTGAGTGAATGAGTGAGTGACTGAGTGGCGGCGGCTTGACTTTAAAAAGTTTTCGTAACGCTCCACAACCAACCAGTCTCTGTTTTGTGTTGTATAATAATTGCAATTTTTTTTGCAATTTGAATTTATGGTCGAACATAAAAAGAGCAAAAAGAAAACTACTGTTTGGATAAAAAAACTAAAGAAATGATTGCATAAAAATTCAGTAAATATTTGCCAAATGAAATTAAACTACTATAACAAACAACATTTTTACTGTATTATTGATTTGAGATTTAACCATGAAATTATATGGCATGAGGTAAATATTGATTGAGTTAAAGCATTTGATAGAAGATGGAAGTATAACAGGTTTCGAATAGGTAAAGTAGATTTGGATTTTTATTGATTTTGTTGATATAATTATAGAAGTGTTAATACTCAAGCGATAAACTAACATTCACACTAAACTATTTTTATAGAAAAATTATGTATCAAAAGAATTTCAGAAAATGGAAATATTCTACGAGAAAGCTTATCATCGAAAAAAATTCCTATATTAAAGTCTTCTGTGGGAACAGTTTTCTATAGAAAAGTTTTCTATGGGAAGAGTTTTCAAAGAAAAGTCTTCTATGGGAAAAGTTTTCTATAAAAAAGTCTTCTAAAGAAAGAGTTTTCTAAATCTGTAGGAAGAGTTTTCTATAGAAAATTATTCCTATAGAAGAGTTTTCTATAGAAAGCTCTTCCCATAAAAGACTTTTCTAAGCAAACTCTTTCCATAGAAGAGTTTTCTATAGAATAGTCTTATGTGTGAAGAGGTTTCTATTTAAAAGTCTTCTATGGGAAGAGTTTTTATAGAAAAGTCTTCTACGGAAAGATTTTTCTATAGAAAAGTCTTCCATGGGAAGATTTTTGTATAGAAAAGTCTTCTATGGGAAGAGTTTTCTATAGAAAAGCCTTCTATGGGAGTGGTTTTCTATAGAAAAGTTTTCTATATGAAGAGTTTTCTATAGAAAAGTCTTCTATGGGAAGATTTTTCTATAGAAAAGTCTTCTATGAGAAGATTTTTCTATAGAAAAGTCTTCTATGAGAAGATTTTTCTATAGAAAAGTCTTCTATGGGAAGAGTTTTCTATAAAAAGTTTTCTATGGGAAGAGTTTTCTATAGAAAAGTCTTCTATGGGAAGAGTTTTATATTGAAAAGTCTTCTATGGGAAGATTTTCTATTGAAAAGTCTTCTATGGGAAGAGTTTTCTATAGAAAAGTATTCTAGTGGAAGAGTTTTCTTTAGAAAAATCTTCTATGATAAGAGTTTTCTATAGAAAAGTCTTCCATTGGAAGATTTTTCGATAGAAAGTCTTCTATGGAAAGTGTTTTCAATAGAAAAGTCTTCTATGGGAAGAGTTTTCTATAGAAAACTCTTTTATGGGAAGAGTTTTCTATGGAAAAGTCTTCTATGGGAAGTGTTTTCTATAGAAAAGTCTTCTATGGGAAGAGTTTTCTATAGAAAAGTCTTTATGGCAAGAGATTTCTATAGAAAATTCTTTATGGGAAGAGTTTTCTATAGAAGGGTTTTCTATGGGAAGAGCATTTATAGAAAAGTCTTCTTTGGGAAATGTTTTCTTTAGAAAAGTCTTCTCTGGAAAGAATTTTCTACAGAAAAGTCTTCTGTTAGAAGAGTATTAGTAACATGAAAAGGTGTTCTTAAGAGCTCATTACTAGCGCCATCTATGTGTCATATTAACTCAATTTATCTACAAACTGCTTCTCTCATAATATGTATAAGTATTTGTGATTTCCGTTGTATTTGCTACATTTTATTACTTTGTGATTCATTGTTTCAAAAGAATACCAAGTGCATATAAATTTATTACAAATATTAAAATCTAGATAAACTATTTTTCGTTAGCTTTCTCGCATATTAATTTGAAATTAATTTCCTTTTGCATAATTAAATTGTAAACTCATCAATCATTATTTCTATTTATTTGCTATTTTTATTTCATTTACCACTTGGTTATAGATTTATCCGATAAATAGACGACAATTGCAATTATCGATAATTGTTTCTACAATTAAATAATTGTGACTTTTTAACATTTAGTTTTAAAACGACTCAACTATAGATCATATGATGTATGTACGTGACGTTGTTGTCAGGAAATATAAGTCGATTTGAAAGAAAATAATTGCAAGTAAATTATAATTATAATAATTTTTAAGAAAGAAAAAAATCTATATAAACTTAAATAAAAGTACATATGGCAGTTTTAACAAAAACTATGCCACACAACTGGGCAAAGAGTTAAAATGCAGTGACGTTCAAAAAAAAAACTCTAATTTTGGTATGAGCTCGAGATTTTTCTTATATATGTTTTATTTTATCCACTACTGTTTTCCATAGATTTATAAACCTTATGTATATGTATAAGAATGACTGTCTGTTTGCTGCCCGAGATACGATCTGTCAACCAACGGAAATTGAAAAATGTTCATATGAAAATTATTTAAGTAGTTCACTCACTCACTTTTAATAATAAATGTATAAATGCATAACTGTGCGCCTGTCTCCCTGTACGAGTGCATATAAGAAAATTGCTTTTGTCTGTTTAAAAAAAAATAATTATTTTTAATATTCACAAATTGCCAATTATTTTAATATAAGGAACCATAAAGATTTCATATTCAATTAAAGTTTATAAAAAAAACTAGCTGAAATCCGGTGTGCTTCGCTACTCCTTGTAAAGGGTGGGAGTTGGGGCAGATTTTCCCCTTCATATTTTTTTCTTCAAAAAAGAAAAATTTTCGATAAAAATATTTTTCTATAAAAAAATTTTCGTTAGAAATATTTTTCTATTGAAAAAATTTCGATAGAAATATTTTTCTATAGAAAAAATTTCGATAGAAATATTTTTCTATAGAAAAAATTTCGATAGAAATATTTTTCTATAGAAAAAATGTCGATAGAAATATTTTTCTATAGAAAAAATTTCGATAGAAATATTTTTCTATAGAAAAAATTTCGATAAAAATATTTTTCTATAGAAAAAATTTCGATAGAAATATTTTTCTATAGAAAAAATTTCGATAGAAATATTTTTCTGTAAAAAAAATTTCGATAGAAATATTTTTCTATCGAAAAAATTTCGATAGAAAAATTTTTCTACAGAAAAAATTTCGATAGATATATTTTTCTATAGAAAATATTTCGATAGAAATATTTTTCTATAGAAAAAATTTCGATAGAAATATTTTTCTTTAGAAAAAATTTCGATAGAAATATTTTTCTATAGAAAAAATTTCGATAGAAATATTTTTCTATAGAAAAAATTTTGATGGAAATTTTTTTCTATAGAAAAAATTTTGATGGAAATTTTTTTCTATAGAGAAAATTTCGATGGAATTTTTTTTCTATAGAAAAAATTTCGATGGAAATTTTTTTCTATAAAAAAAATTTCGATGGAAATTTTTTTCTATAAAAAAAATTTCGATGAAAATTTTTTTCTATAGAAAAAATTTCGATGGAAATATTTTTCTATAGAAAAATTTTCGATAGAAATATTTTTCTATAGAAAAATTTTCGATAGAAATATTTTTCTATAGAAAAATTTTCGATAGAAATATTTTTCTATAGAAAAAATTTCGATAGAAATATTTTTCTATAGAAAGAATTTCTATAGAAATATTTTTCTATAGAAAAAAATTCGATAGAAATATTTTTCTATAGAAAAAATTTCGATAGAAATATTTTTCTATAGAAAAAATGTCGATAGAAATATTTTTCTATAGAAAAATTTTCGATAGAAATATTTTTCTATAGAAAAATTTTCGATAGAAATATTTTCTATAGAAAAATTTTCGATAGCAATATTTTTCTATAGAAAAATTTTCGTAAGAAATATTTTTCTATAGAAAAATTTTCGTAAGAAATATTTTTCTATAGAAAAATTTTCGTAAGAAATATTTTTCTATAGAAAAATTTTCGTAAGAAATATTTTTCTATAGAAAAATTTTCGTAAGAAATATTTTTCTATAGAAAAATTTTCGTAAGAAATATTTTTCTATAGAAAAATTTTCGTAAGAAATATTTTTCTATAGAAAAATTTTCGTAAGAAATATTTTTCTATAGAAAAATTTTCGTAAGAAATATTTTTCTATAGAAAAATTTTCGTAAGAAATATTTTTCTATAGAAAAATTTTCGTAACAAATGTTTTTCTATAGAAAAATTTTCGTAAGAAATATTTTTCTATAGAAAAATTTTCGTAAGAAATATTTTTCTATACAAAAATTTTCGTAAGAAATATTTTTCTATAGAAAAGTTTTCGTAAGAAATATTTTTCTATAGAAAAATTTTCGTAAGAAATATTTTTCTATAGAAAAATTTTCGTAAGAAATATTTTTCTATAGAAAAATTTTCGTAAGAAATATTTTTCTATAGAAAAATTTTCGTAAGAAATATTTTTCTATAGAAAAATTTTCGTAAGAAATATTTTTCTATAGAAAAATTTTAGTAAGAAATATTTTTCTATAGAAAAATTTTCGTAAGAAATATTTTTCTATAGAAAAATTTTCGTAAGAAATATTTTTCTATAGAAAAATTTTCGTAAGAAATATTTTTCTATAGAAAAATTTTCGTAAGAAATATTTTTCTATAGAAAAATTTTCGTAAGAAATATTTTTCTATAGAAAAATTTTCGTAAGAAATATTTTTCTATAGAAAAATTTTCGTAAGAAATATTTTTCTATAGAAAAATTTTCGTAAGAAATATTTTTCTATAGAAAAATTTTCGTAAGAAATATTTTTCTATAGAAAAATTTTCGTAAGAAAAATTTTTGTAAGAAATATTTTTCTATAGAAAAATTTTCGTAAGAAATATTTTTCTATACAAAAATTTTCGTAAGAAATATTTTTCTATAGAAAAATTTTCGTAAGAAATATTTTTTTATAGAAAAATTTTCGTAAGAAATATTTTTCTATAGAAAAATTTTCGTAAGAAATATTTTTCTATAGAAAAATTTTCGTAAGAAATATTTTTCTATTGAAAAATTTTCGTAAGAAATATTTTTCTATAGAAAAATTTTCGTAAGAAATATTTTTCTATAGAAAAATTTTCGATAGAAATATTTTTCTATAGAAAAATTTTCGATAGAAATATTTTTCTATAGAAAAATTTTCGATAGAAATATTTTTACAGAATATGTGGTTTTAAAAAACAGTGTGAACAATTTTTTATGGCAACATTTTTGAACCCGTGTGAACGTCTTTCCTATAAAAATACTTTGTTATGCGTAACTATTAACTTAAATAAAATATAATTTCAGTTTCAGGTGTTAACGTCTGATTTTCTCACATTATTCGAAATTATTCTAATCCATTAACACTAACTTTTGTTTACCTAAAAACAATTTAATTAACATTTGAATGTTTTTTTTTCTCATTACAGGTAAGGTCACACTATTCTAAATGCTTAACTTAAAAAAATCAACCTGTAAGTAGAAAAACCAAATTAATACAAAATAAGCTCGTAATAGAATTTGTTAATTAAGTCTTTTCAAATTTAGCTTAAAACGCCAAATTAAGTAGAATCCAATCAAGATCCAAAATCGTTAAAGGCCACATGCAGGTTTTACCGAAAAATATTCTAATTAATTTTCTACAAAAATAGAAGAAAAAAAAACTGAAATAAGTAAACTTTCATCATTAACCGCCTTTTTGGCTTTTATTAATAGTTATGTTCTAACATTCCTTCGGCAATTACAACAAAAATGATCATAAAAAGAAGAAAATTCATTAAAAAAAGCCAAATAATGACAATTTAAAAATTTCATTAAAATCAAGCCAAGACACCAAAAACTTGCATAACCTCAAGATAGTTGGCTAGTAGTAGTCAGAAGTAGCCGAGGAATTTTAACAAAGATCTTTAATCAATTTTAATTTTTTCTTAAAGTTTTTTTGTTGTTGTTGTTGTTTTGTCGACTTGTCTATTTAGTTGTACATTTACTTACAATGTTGTTGGCTGGCATAACAGCCACAAAACAAAGAAACGAAACCATGAAAAATTCTATTGACTTCATAATGGCTTCAGCTAAAAACTGATCGGTGGTGATGGCGATGTTGATGGTGCAAGTGGTGGTTTTTTAGGAAAATACTAAACCAATAGAGTAGCCTAGCATTACCGTAACACTTACTTGTAATACTTATTTAGTTGCTGTATGCTATAGCTTTAGTAAAGCATAGTTGCTTTGCGCATGCGCAACTTACGAATAGTATTGAATTTATTTTTTCATTGCAATATTTTGTTGTTGTTGTTGTTGGATGGATCTTTTGTTTTTATTATATTACAGCACTCGACTCTTTACTGTAGTCATTCAGCCATTAAATGCCGTTATCTACTTATTACACAATAAAAATACTACGTACATATAATATGGCTTAAACAAAAAAACTTAAAAGAACAACATTGAAACAATAATATCATAGTCATAAAATGCAGGGCTGGAAAAGTCTGTGTATTGGAAATATGTATCCAGAAATTTTCTAGAGAAAGTTCAACCAAAGATAATGTACTTCAATACATTGATTTGCCACATGGTATATTTGAAAAGTCCCATAAAAATGAAAGTATTCTAAAGCATATTTTTCTATAGAAAAAAATTCGTTCAAAATTTTTTTCGATAAAAATATTTTTCTATAGAAAAAATTTTGATAGAAATATTTTTCTATAGAAAAAATTTCGATAGAAATATTTTTCTATAGAAAAAAATTCTATAGAAATATTTTTCTATAGAAAATTTTTCGATATAAATATTTTCCTATGGAAAAATTTTCGATAGAAATATTTTTCTAAAGAAAAAATTTCGATAGAAATATTTTTCTATAGAAAAAATTTCGATAGAAATATTTTTCTATAGAAAAAATTTCGATAGAAATATTTTTCTATAGAAAAAATGTCGATAGAAATATTTTTCTATAGAAAAAATTTCGATAGAAATATTTTTCTATACAAAAAATTTCGATAGAAATATTTTTCTATAGCAAAAATTTCGATAGAAATATTTTCTATAGAAAAAAATTCGATAGAAATATTTTTCTATAGAAAAAATTTCGATAGAAATATTTTTCTATAGAAAAAATTTCGATAGAAATATTTTTCTATAGAAAAAATTTCGATAGAAATATTTTTCTATAGAAAAAATTTCGATAGAAATATTTTTCTATAGAAAAAATTTCGATAGAAATATTTTTCTATAGAAAAAATTTCGATAGAAATATTTTTCTATAGAAAAAATTTCGATAGAAATATTTTTCTATAGAAAAAATTTCGATAGAAATATTTTTCTATAGAAAAAATTTCGATAGAAATATTTTTCTACAGAAAAAATTTCGATAGAAATATTTTTCTATAAAAAAAAATTTCGATAGAAATATTTTTTTATGGAAAAAATCTCGATAGAAATATTTTTCTATAGAAAAAATTTCGATAGAAATATTTTTCTATAGAAAAAATTTCGATAGAAATATTTTTCTATAGAAAAAATTTCGATAGAAATATTTTTCTATAGAAAAAATTTCGATAGAAATATTTTTCTATAGAAAAAATTTCGATAGAAATATTTTTCTATAGAAAAAATTTCGATAGAAATATTTTCTATAGAAAAAATTTCGATAGAAATATTTTTCTATAGAAAAAATTTCGATAGAAATATTTTTCTACAGAAAAAATTTCGATAGAGATATTTTTCTATAGAAAAAATTTCGATAGAAATATTTTTCTATAGAAAAAATTTCGATAGAAATATTTTTCTATAGAAAAAATTTCGATAGAAATATTTTTCTATAGAAAAAATTTCGATAGAAATATTTTTCTATAGAAAAAATTTCGATAGGAATATTTTTCTATAGAAAAAATTTCGATAGAAATATTTTTCTATAGAAAAAATTTCGATAGAAATATTTTTCTATAGAAAAAATTTCGATAGAAATATTTTTCTATAGAAAAAATTTCGATAGAAATATTTTTCTATAGAAAAAATTTCGATAGAAATATTTTTCTATAGAAAAAATTTCGATAGAAATATTTTTCTATAGAAAAAATTTCGATAGAAATATTTTTCTATAGAAAAAATTTCGATAGAAATATTTTTCTATAGAAAAAATTTCGATAGAAATATTTTTCTATAGAAAAAATTTCGATAGAAATATTTTTCTATAGAAAAAATTTCGATAGAAATATTTTTCTATAGAAAAAATTTCGATAGAAATATTTTTCTATACAAAAAATTTCGATAGAAATATTTTTCTATAGAAAAAATTTCGATAGAAATATTTTTCAATAGAAAAAATTTTGATAGAAATATTTTTCTATAGAAAAAATTTCGATAGAAATATTTTTCTATAGAAAAAATTTCGACAGAAATATTTTTCTATAGAAAAAATTTCGTTACAAATATTTTCCTATAGAAAAAATTTCGATAGAAATATTTTTCTATAGAAAAAATTTCGATAGAGATATTTTTCTATAGAAAAAATTTCGATAGAGATATTTTTCTATAGAAAAAATTTCGATAGAAATATTTTTCTATAGAAAAAATTTCGATAGAAATATTTTTCTATAGAAAAAATTTCGATAGAAATATTTTTCTATAGAAAAAATTTCGATAGAAATATTTTTCTATAGAAAAAATTTCGATAGAAATATTTTTCTATAGAAAAAATTTCGATAGAAATATTTTTCTATAGAAAAAATTTCGATAGAAATATTTTTCTATTAAAAAAAAAAATAAAAAATTTTACAGAGAAAGTTTTTGTGGTTTCTATACAAAAATTTTTGATGAAAAAGTTTTCTATAAAAAAATTTTTAATGAGAAAGTTTTCTATTGAAAAATTTTCGATAAAAATGTTTTCTGTAGAAAAATTTTTGATAAAAATGTTTTTTTATAAAAAAAATTTTTGATAAAAAAGTTTTCAATAGAAAAATTTTGACAAAAAAGTTTTCTGTAGAAAAATTTTTGATAAAAAAATTTTTGTATAGAAAAATTTTTGATCGAAAAATTTTCTGTATAAACATTTTTGATAAAAAGTTTTCTATAGAAAAATTTTTGTTAAAAAAATTTTTGATAAAAAGTTTTCTATAGAAAAATTTTTGATAAAAAAAATTTCTATAGAAAAATTTTTGACAAAAAAAATTTTCTATAGAAAAATTTTTGATAAAAAAATTTTCTATAGAAAAATTTTTGATAAAAAAATTTTTTTATAAAACATTTTTGATCGAAAAATTTCCTATATAAACATTTTTGATAAAAAAGTTTTTTATAGAAAAATTTTTGTAAAAAAAACATTTTCTATAGAAAAATTTTTGATAAAAAATTTTTGAAAAATAGTTTTCTATAGAAAAATTTTTGATAAAAAAAATTTCTATAGAAAAATTTTTGATAAAAAAATTTTGTGTAGAAAAAAATTTTGATAAAAAAATTTTCTATAAGAAAATTTTTGATAAAAAATTTATTTCCAGAGATATAATCATTTATTGCCAGAGATATAATATGTCATGCTCGCTTTCTTCCAATATTTGCCAATTGACAAATTTTAAAAAATTGAAGAAAATTTATAAAAAATGTATAACTCATACTTTTCTTCTAAAACCTACCCCAATTTCCCAATCCTGCTCTCACAAAGCTACATAGCCAGAAAAAAAAAACTCACAGAACCACTAGCATAGTTTAGCTATTGAGACCTAATTTCACACAGCAACTTTTCAAAGAAGTTGATTTGGCGCTGGAAAATCTACACGAAACAAAAAATATCGCAAAAATAATAAAAGCGCAAAAAAAACAAACGTTACAGAATATATTTCAAAGACTGGCAGACAGACGGACACATCGGTAATGGAAAATAAAACTTAACCGAATGGCAGCCAATAATATAGTAAATAGTGAGTAGCAGCAGTAAAATACTATAACGTAATACATTTAACATTTAGAACGTTATGTTTTGTTGGTATTACGCTATAGTTTTGTGGCAAAAATAAAAAAAAAGGTTCAAAAACGAACAGCGAAAAATAAAACCAAAACAATGTAATTTTATTTAAAGGGGAACAGTGGGGGACAAATGTGGAGATACACATAGGCAAAATTCCGGAATCTACATGTCATTTATACAGCAAATTGAACCACAGAGCTAGCCTATTTCCTATAAAAGAAGGAAATTTTATAGGAAATTTTTTTTATAGAAAATTTTTTAAAAAATTTCTTATTTTTATAGGAAATTTTTTTAATAATTTCTATTTTGTAAAGGATATTTTTCAATAATTTCAAATTTTTACAGGAAATTTTTAAAAAATTTATTATTTTTATATGAAATTTTTCAAATATTTCTTACTTTTATAGGAATATTTTTCAAAAATTTCTTATTTTTATAAGAACTTTTTAAAAAATTTCTTATTTTTAATTATTTTTATTATTATTATTTTTATTGAAAATTTTTTAAAAATTTCTTATTTCTTTAGGAAATTTTTCTTTATAGGAAAGTTTCTTATTTTTATAGAAAATTTTTCAAAAATTTCTTATTTGTATAAGAAAATTTTCAAAAATTTCTTATTTTTATAGGAAATATTTCAAAAATTTCCTATTTTTATAGTATAGGAAAATTTTTAAAAATTTCCTATAAAAATGGGAAATTTTTGAAAAATTTCCTATAAAAATAGGAAATTTTTGAAAAATGTCCTATAAAAATAGGAAATTTTTGAAAAATATCCTATAAAAATAGGAAATTTTTGAAAAATTTCCTATAAAACTAGGAAATTTTTGAAAGATTTCTTATAAAAATAGGAAATTTTTGAAAAATTTCATATAAAAATAGGAAATTTTTGAAAAATTTCCTATGAAAATAGGAAATTTTTTGAAAAATTTCCTATAAAAATAGGAAATTTTTTGAAAAATTTCCTATAAAAATAGGAAATTTTTGAAAAATTTCCTATAAAAATAGGACATTTTTGAAAAATTTCCTATAAAAATAGGAAATTTTTGAAAAATTTCCTATAAAAACAGGAAATTTTTGAAAAATTTCCTATAAAAATAGGAAATTTTTGAAAAATTTCCTATAAAAATAGGAAATTTTTGAAAAATTTCCTATAAAAATAAGAAATTTTTAAAATAAGAAATTTTTAAAAAATTTCCTATAAAAAATAGGAAGTTTTTAAAATATTTTCTATAAAAATAGGAAATTTTTGAAAAATTTCCTATAAAATAAGAAATTTTTGAAAAATTTTCTATAAAATAAGAAATTAAAAAAAATTCCTATAAAAAAAAAGAAATTTTTGAAAAATTTCCTATAAAAATAAGAAATTTTTGAAAATTTTCTTATACAAATAAGAAATTTTTGAAAAATTTCCTATAAAAATAAGAAACTTTCCTATAGAGAAAAATTTCCTATAAAAGTAAGAAATTTTTAAAAAATTTTCAATAAAAATTAAACATTTTTGAAAATTTTCCTATAAAAAGAAGAAATTTTTGAAAATTTTCCTATAAAAATAAGAAATTTTTGAAAAATTTCTTATAATAATAATTCTGTGAAAAATTTCCGTCAAAGTAAGAAATTTTTGAAAAATTTCCTATAAAAATAAGAAATTTTTGAAAAATATTCATATAAAAGTAAGAAATATCTGAAAAATTTCATATAAAAATAATACATTTTTTAAAAACTTCCTGTGAAAATTTGAAATTATTGAAAAATATCTTTTACAAAATAGAAATTATTAAAAAAAATTTCCTATAAAAATATGAAATTTTTTTAAAAATTTTCTATAAAAAAATTTCCTATAAAAATATGAAATTTTTAAAAAATTTTCTACAAAATTAAGAAATTTTAAGAAAATGTAGAAAAAATAAGGAATTTCCTGTTAAAAAATAAGACATTTTTGAAAAATTACCTATAAAAATATGAAATTGTTAAATATATCCTATAAACCAAAGTAATCATTTCTTTTTTTCTTTAAAAAAAGTTTTTGTCCAAAGTAAATTTCCCCCCACTTCACTTCTGTCACCCACTGTACACCATTATTTCTATTGAATTTCAATAAAAATTTGCAATAGCATTTTGCGCACACACAAATACCAATTGAAATGCGTTCCACACAGACAAAAATAACTCCAAGTCAACACCAAAGCCTACTCATAGTTTAAATATTCCACTCACAGCCAAACTCCCAGAGCTTGAAACAACAATTTTTACGTTTTTTCTTTTTTTTTCACTTAACAGAAAATTATTTCTTACCAACTTCTTTAAAACCATAAAAGAAACCCCAAAAACCGCAAAAATCTAAAATAAGAAATCTTAAGAACAGAACTCCGAATAACACCAAACGAACCACTATTTGTGTATAATTTTTTTACACAAAACTTGGTTACGAACTCGAACTCTCATACTTAGCATTTAGTTGTTGCTGTTGCTTAGAATTATGTAGTCTATGTTCTAAAACAAGCAACAACAAAATTGTTGTTGTTCAGACATACTGTGAAAACTTCGAAAACGTACAAGCTTTAAGGTCGTTTAGTTCTCTATTGTGGTTGTTTACCAATAATTCTGGCTAGCATGTTATTGTTGTTCTTGGTAGGTTGGTTGGTTGGTTTTCGAACAACAACATAAAAACAATATCGAGGTGCAAAAAATAGAACTTCATGTTGCAACAACAACAAGAAAATATATGCAATTGCAATCGTGTAATAGCAAGAAAAATTTAAGCCAAAAACAAACAACAATTTTAAAAAAACCAGACAACAGCAATTGCTGGCAACATAAACTACAAGACTGAAGTGAAGTTGGACGTAAGGATGGATGGATAGTAGATAGATAGATGGATGGACGTACAAGCAAACAAACAGACTTTACAACAAGTATATGGTTTAGGCTTCTAACTTAAGACAGCAGCAGCAACTACAACAACAGCAGTCTAAGAAACTGAAAAAAAATAGTTGTTGCCTTAGTATTCACTCACCAAAAATGAAGCGAATTGGAAAAAAATAGTTATTGCCATAAAGAAAAACTTGAATGGTAAGTGACCACATTTCAACACCGAAAGAAATTATATAATAAGATTCTAGATTGATCTAGAAAAACATTTTTAACGAAAGTTTTTCTACAGAAAAATATTTTCAACGAAAATTTTTCTATAGAAAAATATTTTAAACGAAAATTTTTCTATAGAAAAACATTTTTAACGAAAATTTTTCTAAAGAAAACATTTTTAACGAAAATTTTTCTATAGAAAAACATTTTTAACGAAAATTTTTCTATAGAAAAACATTTTTAACGAAAATTTTTCTATAGAAAAACATTTTTAACGAAAATTTTTCTATAGAAAAACATTTTTAACGAAAATTTTTTTATAGAAAAACATTTTTAACGAAAATTTTTAACGAAAATTTTTCTATAGAAAAACATTTTTAACGAACATTTTTTTTAATTAACAAATAATTGAAAATTTTTCTATAGAAAAATATTTTTAACGAACATTTTTCTCTAGAAAATCATTTTAACGAAAATTTTTCTATAGAAAAGCATTTTTAACGAAAATTTTTCTATAGAAAAACATTTTAACGAAAATTTTTCTATAGAAAAACATTTCTAACGAAAATTTTTCTATAGAAAAACATTTCTAACGAAAATTTTTCTATAGAAAAACATTTCTAACGAAAATTTTTCTATAGAAAAACATTTCTAACGAAAATTTTTCTATAGAAAAACATTTCTAACGAAAATTTTTCTATAGAAAAACATTTCTAACGAAAATTTTTCTATAGAAAAACATTTCTAACGAAAATTTTTCTATAGAAAAACATTTCTAACGAAAATTTTTCTATAGAAAAACATTTTTAACGAAAATTTTCCTATAGAAAAACATTTTTAACGAAAATTTTTCTATAGAAAAACATTTTTAACGAAAATTTTTCTATAGAAAAACATTTTTAACGAAAATTTTTCTATAGAAAAACATTTTTAACGAAATTTTTTCTATAGAAAAACATTTCTAACGAAAATTTTTCTATAGAAAAACATTTCTAACGAAAATTTTTCTATAGAAAAACATTTCTAACGAAAATTTTACTATAGAAAAACATTTTTAACGAAAATTTTTCTATAGAAAAACATTTTTAACGAAAATTTTTCTATAGAAAAACATTTTTAACGAAAATTTTTCTATAGAAAAACATTTTTAACGAAATTTTTTCTATAGAAAAAATTTTTTAACGAAATTTTCTCTATAGAAAAAATTTTTTAACGAAATTTTTTCTATAGAAAAACATTTTTAACGAAAATTTTTCTATAGAAAAACATTTTTAACGAAAATTTTTCTATAGAAAAACATTCTTAACGAAATTTTTTCTATAGAAAAACATTTCTAACGAAAATTTTTCTATAGAAAAACATTTCTAACGAAAATTTTTCTATAGAAAAACATTTTTAACGAAAATTTTTCTATAGAAAAACATTTTTAATTTAATTTAATTTTTTCTATAGAAAAATTTTTTTACGAAATTTTTTCTATAGAAAAATTTTTTTACGAAATTTTTTCTATAGAAAAAATTTTTTAACGAAATTTTTTCTGTAGAAAAAATTTTTTAACGAAATTTTTTCTATAGAAAAAATTTTTTAACGAATTTTTTCTAGAGAAAAAAAATATTAAATAAAATATTTCTATTAAATTTAAACGCTTGTGGAAGATGTTGTTGTAATGTATATAGTTTGTTGTTGTGTATTGCAACTTGTGTGCGCTTGCTGTTAAGTGTTATTGTTGGTTGCATCGTGTGTACTCCTCTTAATAGTGTCAATTCTCATTGCATTAGTTTTTTGTGTGTCGTAGATTCATGTCCTTTCATTGGAAGTAATTATTAATTGTGGTTGATGTTGCTTTTATGTTTTCATTCTTGGTGGCATCAAAGTTCATTCCTGCTTATGTCGTCAATTCCTGTTGCATTCATACTTTCATCAGCATCAAAGTATATTTGGATATTTTGGGGTTGCATTGATATTGGTTGCAATGTCTGTGTCATGGTTTCTTGTGAAAAATTTCAATTTCAAAATTCAATTCTACTCTCATTTCTCTCAGTGCTTATCCACTTAAGGTATTTATTTGTGTACTAGTTATATAAAATAATAAATAAACTTTATATATTTTTTTCTTCTTTTCTTTTCTTAGAGATATCATGTTCGAATATGATTTGTGTTACTTTTAGCAGGTTGTTTGGACAAAATACGAAAGAAAAAACTAAAAATAATCAATAGAGTGCAACAAAGTTGCACATTTTTATGATAATTTTATGAAGCGAGGAAAAAGGCATAAACATTTTGTTAAGAACTATTTTAGCGGTTAACAAAATTTGTATAGTTAACAATTAAAAAAAAAATTTGGGTTATGGAAATTTTTTTTAAGTTTTTTTATATTTTTCCTTAAATAATAAATTTTCGAATCATGACTAATCTTTTTATAGATATAAATTTATTGAAAAAGCTTAAGTGTTATATTATTTTATTTAAATATTTTTATTTATTTGACTTAATCAGAGGTGTGTTTTGTAAATTTGTTAACTATTTATGTTCCCCTTCCCAGTTTATTATATTGTAGAATATCTAAATGGCCACAAATATTTTACAACATGTAAAAATGTGTTCTTGGTTTAAGCTCTGTAGCATATTTTTTCTAACAATATCATATCATTTAAAGAATTAAGCTAGAGATTAAATGAAAAAAAAAATGTAACAAGTAGCAATTTTGAAAAAGAAAAGGTAATTCTTAGCGAATTTAGAATACTCTATAGCAAAGACAATATAATATAAAGATATTGGATATTACATAAAAAACACATAAACACACAAACAAATAAACATTTCATTAGCTTTCATTCATTGAATAATCGTCTTCAGTAGTTGTTTTCGAATTAGAGTAAAAATGGTATACTCACTTTTTATGGGACTTTTTAAAACGACCATACGGATTGGCTCTTATTTAAAATCCAAAGTAGATGTTGTATGATATATATACATATAAAAACTATGTATTTTGCATGCAATCGAAAAATTTTAACTTTAAAAAAGTTATATAACTTTTGTAAATGTAAACCGATATCTCGTTTTTTCTATATATAACTACACCATTTTCAATTGAAATTGAGAAATATTCAATTGAAATTGGGAATATTCAATTGAAATTGAGAAATTTTCAATTGAAATTGAGAATTTTCAATTGAAAATGAAAAATTTTCAATTGAAATTGAGAATTTTCATTTGGAATTGAGAAATTTTCAATTGAAATTGAGAATTTTCAATTAAAAATGAGAAATTTTCAACTAAAATTGAGAAAACCCTAATTGGAAATGAGAAACATTCAGTTCAAATTGAGAAATTTTCAATTGAAATTGGGAATTTTTGAATTGAAATTGAGAAAAGCCCAATTGAAAATGAGAAATTTTCAATTGAAATTGAGAATTTTTAAATTGAAATTGAGAATTTTTCAATTGAAATTGAGAAAAGCACAATTGAAAATGAGGTTGAATTTTTTAATTGAAATTGAGAAGTTTTCAATTGAAAATGAGAATTTTTCAATTGAAAATGAGAAATTTTCAATTGAAATTGAGAAATTTTCAATTGAAATTGAGAAATTTTAAATTTAAATTGAGAATTTTTCAATTGAAATTGAGAATTTTTCAATTGAAATTGAGAACACCCCAAGTGGAATTTCAACCTCATTTTCAATTTAGGTTTTCTCAATTTGAATTCTAAAATTCTCAATTTCAATTGAAAATTTCTCATTTTAAATTGAAAATTTCTCATTTTCAATTGAAAATTTCTCATTTTCATTTGAAAATTTCTCAATTCCAATTGAAAATTTCTCAATTTCAATTAGAAAAACCAACCTCATTTTCAATTGGGCTTTTCTCAATTTCAATTGAAAAATTCTCAATTTAAATTTACAAATTCTCAATTTCAATTGAAAATTTCTCATTTCCAATTGGGATTTTCTCAATTTCAATTTACAAATTCTCATTTTCAATTGAAAAATTCTCAATTTCAATTGAAAATTTCTCAATTTAAATTGAAAATTTCTCATTTTCAACTGAAAATTCTCAATTTAAATTGAATATTTCTCAATTTCAATTGAAAAGTCTCAATTTCAATTGAAAATTTCTCAATTTCAATTGAAAATTCTCAATTCCAATTGAATATTTCTCAATTTCAATTGAAAATTCTCAATTTCAGTTGAAAATTTCTCAATTCAATTTGAAAATTTCTCAATTACAATTGAAAATGGTGTAGCTTTAAAAGACCATATAAAATAAAATAGACTTTTATAAAAAAAAGTTGAGATAATTTCTTTTGAATTTTAATATTACAAAAAAATTAAAAAAGCGAAACTTTTTTTAAAAAAATTACCTAATTTCTTACAATATAAGCCTTATGCATACGTCTTGTAAAAGCTTGATCCCTTGACTATCCAAAACTGCTTAAAATTTTAAAATCGCTCCACAAATGTAAGAGTTAGTGGTACTAAAATACTACGACCTATCCGAAAGCAGTTTTTTTTTAAACATCTCAAAATTTTGCATGTGTTTCGAAATCTTTGAAAATGGGTTTTATATGTCCTCACCAGGCCTATAACCCAAACTTGGTCGCTTTTCAAGTTTTTACAAAAGTTCCTTATTTGTGATACCCTGTAATTTAATATGGCCTATTACGTTTGATTATTGTATAATTAAAGGCTGAGTTAGGCTAAAGTTAAGCAAGTGTCTGCTTAACCTTCGTCACTTAAGGTCCTAAAGATGACTCCTTTGCGATACCAGTTCGGGATAGAAATGAAACTAAGATTCTAGAATACGAATGATCAGAGAAGGATCAACATTTTTTCATGAAATTTAAAACAAATATTGCCTATGTAAGCAAAAATCATTATACCACATTTCGTTGAAATCGGTCTACATTTGACCTTAGCTCCCATAAAAACTCTTCTGTCGTAAACTCACTAAATAAGACGAAAATCACTAAAACGCTCGTAAATCTGGAGATAATGATAATTTAATATTTAATTTTTATAAAAATAGTTATCAAATTTCGAGACAATCGGTCCACATATGATCCAGCTTTTAAATAAGTCCAAATATCGGAAACAGCTTAAATATATAAATCTTGAGAAAATGTTTGTGTGATGAAAAAATTTTACAAATAATTGTCTTATACACGATATAGAACACCTTTGACCTTAGTGGTGAAGGTTATCATATGGCTATCTGTTTTAATTATAAGAAGTACCTGGTTGACCGAGCCTTGCTCGAATTTCTATGCTTCGCATCTTCGTCTGCTTATGCGCAACAACTTTGCTAATGATCATAGCATGAACAAATGCACAGTTTACGATTTTATTCACTTTGAGTAATTTTGAGTGGTGCCATCTGCAGGACTTTGGTCATACCAATTAATAAACCTTCGTCGACTTATCTAAAACAACTTTGCCAAAGATCATAGCATGATGAAAAGCACAGTTCACGATTTAATTGACTTTGAGTAAATTTCAGTGGCGCCACCTGTCGAAATTTGTTCATACTAACTACATAACCTTCGTCGGCTCTTGTGCAGCAATTTTGTTAAAGATCATAGCATGATCAAATAAACAGTTTATGATTTAACTCTCTTTAAGTAATTTTTCAGTAGCGCCACCTGTCGGACATTTTTCACACCAACAAAGAAACCTTCGCTGGCCTATGGGCTATAACTTTGTTACAGATCATAACATGATCAAATGCACAGTTTACGATTTAATTAATGTTGAGTCATTACAAGTGGCGCCACCTGTCGGACATTAGTCCTACCAACTTAAAAACCTTCGCTGGCTTATGCGCAACATCTTCACTAAAGAGCATAACATAATCAAATTCAAAGTTTACTATTCTAAAAAGAACATACAGACAGACAACACTCATTTGTTTAAAAGTTATAATATTACTAATTTTGTCCCCTTTTTTATCCCCTTATTTCAAAAAAGTTCCATAGTCCTATTTGCTATGTCTTTAGATCAATTTAATTCGGTAAATTTTATAAAAAATCAGTTAAAATATTATCTCTATTCATATTACTTCATGCGGTGTTAAGATATTATTTTATCCCTTTTTTACCCATTTTCCATTAAAAAAGTACCAAATACGTATTCAATATTTTTTTCACATCTATTGATTGCAGTACAAAGTTCCTTTCTATATTCTTTGGTTCAAAAGATAAGAGTGGGTTTAAAAATGTACCAAAAATCCATATTCTCCCTTTTTTACCCCCTGTCGGGCATAGTTTCAGAAAAGTACCAAACACCTATCCGCTTATTTTTACAGCTGTTCAAAATGTAATTTAAATTTTGTTCCTGTTAATATAACTTTAGAAATTATAACGTTTTAGATTTTTTCCCCTTTTTTAGAAAATATAACATGTTAGATTTTTCCCCCTTTTTACCCCTTTTTGAGAAAAATTTCCAAAAGTCCCTTCTAACTCGATCTAAACGACAAAAGAGGTGTCATTCAAATTTTATCAAAATCGTTAGAGTCGTTTTCGAGATAGCCATTCTATATATACATATGTATATACATAAAATTATTGCTCATTTAAAGATATAAGATAAATACAATTTTCCTTACAGTTCAATGACTTCCTCACAATTACCTTGATACCTGATTAATGAGAATATTTTTCCTAATTAAATTTTCACAAATACTTCCCCCATCAAATACCTCTTCCCCAAAGTTCAAGTTTTCCTTTCCTTATGCTCATCATATCATTGAACTCCAAATGCCAACCCCTCAACTTGAACATCTCACTTGACACACTTATTTGCCTGGGTAGGGTATTATGACAACGAAAACATGCTAAAGTCATGTTAAAACTGTTTATAACTACTTGGCTACAAGCTACTACTATTACTTCTACTAATCGAGCAAAACAACATCAAACATTCTACTACTGCTGCCAACTTCAGTTAAATACAAGCATATAACAACAGCAACTAAATATTACAACTTCTAACATCATACAAAACAAAACTCTAGATTCTGACAGCCCAAGAGTAAAGAAAAGTTTGTAGTGCAAAAAATTAAAAAAAAAAAACAACAAATCGTTACAAATAACAAAAAATGAAAAGAAGAAAATAAGTGAAATAGATAGACGGACATGTTATACAGAATCAGGAAGTAATTTTTGATGATGTACTACTACTACACCATCATTTTCATACCACATTTATTCATCATGTCTTAACATACGAGGGCTGTCTGATATATAACCGACCTTACCATGATGCACGCGACTTTTTCAAAAAAAAAAGTTTCTACTTCAAATTGTGCATATTATAATAGCTACTCGCCAAAATTTCAAAAATTTATCTTGCGCAATTATCTGTTGACAGTCGTTTTTGTGAGTCTATTTCGGTGATTTCCCCAAAATGGAAAAAATTGAATATCGAGCTGTAATTAAATTTTTATTTTTGAAAGGCAATACGCCTTCACAAATGAAAGATGAGTTGGACTCTGTGTATGGTGACTCTGCACTATCGTTTACCACCGTAAAATTTTGGGCAGCTGAATTTAAACGTGGTCGCAGGAGCTTGGAAGATGATGAACGTCCTGGGCGTCCAAAAACTGTAACCACTAACGATAACATCGCTAAAGTTCATCAATTGGTACTAGACGACCGCCGGATTAAAGTTAGGGAAATAGCTGAGATTATGAAGATGTCAAAAGAACGTGTTTGTCACATATTAAACCAAGATTTGGGCATGAGAAACCTATCTGCGCGTTGGGTGCCGCGTTTGCTCACGCTAGACCACAAACGTGCGCACATGAACATTTCCAGCGCTCTGTTGGCTCAGTTTAGAGGCAATAAGACCGAGTTTTGGCGCCGGTTGATAACTGTAGACGAAACTTGGATTCATCATTATACGCCCGAAACAAAAATCCAATCTAAACAGTGGATTGAAAAGGGGGAACCGGCCCCAAAAAAAAGCTAAAGCTGTGTATTCGGCTGGGAAAGTGATGGCGACTGTTTTTTGGGACAGCCATGGAATTATTTTTATCGACTATCTTGAAAAAAGAAAAACTATAACAGGAGCATTCTACTCATCATTATTGGACAAGCTAAAGGAAGAAATTTCGAAAAATCGGCTACATTTGCAAAAAAAGAAAGTCTTGTTCCACCAAGACAACGCACCATCTCACACCTCAACAGTCGCCATGGCGAAAATCCACGAATTGCGGTTCGAACTGCTTGACCATCCACCTTATTCACCGGATCTAGCACCAAGCGATTTTTTTTTGTTTCCTCAACTTAAAACTGCGCTCGGCGGCCAGAGATTTTCGTCAAATGAGGAGGCAATCTCTTTTACTATTTGGAAGGGTTGCAGAGATGGGAGCATCGCTGGGAGAAGTGTGTGGAGTTACAAGGAGACTATGTAGAAAAATAAAAAATTTGAAAAAGTCGCGTGCATCATGGTTAGGTCGGTTATTTATCAGACAGCCCTCGTATACCAGGAGTTCGAAGTTGAAAGACCATCTTCAAACCTGGAGACATTTTGTTTTTTTTAGATACAATCGTATTTTTTACTTTTGTATTATTTTATTAGTTTTGGAACAACTGGGCTATTAAGGTTTTGTAGCTTTATTCTTATCAAATTCTATTTTATTCCTTTTCGCTCGTCTTAAAGATTGACGCATTCAATAGAGGGTTAAGGTAATATTTTCAATGTTGTTGAACATTAGTAGCAACATATATTAAAACATAGATTTGCATTGATTTTATTGTTTTCCTGCCTTCTAATGGCACAATTCCAAAGTTATGCTAACAAAGGGAATACGTTAAGAATTTGTAACGATTAGAATTAGTAAGTGTAAGACTTCCTTTATAAGTACAGTAGTCGCTCGGTTATGTGAACTAATTCAAACAGAGCCTGTTCACTAAATGTAGAAGTTTACTAGATCGAGAGGATAAAATAAATACATAAAATAAGTAATTCATATGGTTTTATTACGTATTATTTGTCTGAAAGCAATTTCTAAAATAGGCCAGTTTCGTCCGCATTGTAAATTTGATCATGTGTTATGTTGTGTTCTGCTATTAAAGAATGGAGTTCTTTTTTTAAAGGTTCTACAAACTCCGGATTGGACGATAATTTTTCACCGGATATCTTTAAAAACAGTACACCAAATCATCGCTTAAATTTTTGCATATATCTTGCTTTAAAATAACTGTTTCCTTTCAATTGGTCGTTAAAATATTTTGCTTTTGCTTTAATTAATTCACATGTAATGGGTAAATTTTTAAGTCTTTGTTGATTGAATGATATAGCTTCGCCTTAATTAACGGCATTTCAGCTTTTCTCAATGTTTTTCTTTTAATTTTTCCTTCACTATTTGTAGTCACTTCCAAAATCGGTTTTTTTTATAGCACAAATTGTTGACTTGGCCACTTCATAGATATGCAAGAGAAGTAACGCTTGCACCTTTGTCCAAGCTTGCCAAAATGTCACTTTTTTCGGATAACGTTAACACCTTGCGATTCATATTTGATGCATTAAGTAACAAACACTAATGTCCTCAAAAACCTTTTTTATAATCATACGCACAATTTTTTCGCACACACTTGCTTAGCTCGGGGAAGAACCTATTTGTAATATGTAAGACAATCACTCAAAACTCAAAAATTTAACACTCAAAACATTAACCAACAACAATTGAACGTTTTTCACTTATTTCGGGGAAGAACATACTTTCAATAAGACAAGCATTTAAAAAAATTAACCGTTGAAAGCTGTTCACATAATAGAGATAGGCTGTGTTCACTCTTTAGAATCTCGTGTGTTAAAATATTGTTGTTCACTGTTCTGGATGTTCATATAACCGAGCGACTACTGTACCATAAGGCGCTTAAGTATAAAATTTCCCATGGCTTTAAGGGCAATAATAATAAGTACAATGTGATAATTTTATCTTGGACTGTGTGAACAGCTTTTAAGCTAGGTAAAAGACCGAGCATATTTTAGAATTCCACTTCATCTTATCATCGAATTTTCGGAAGTCCTCTTTTACGAGTTTCCTCGGGATCGTTTTCGAATACTTTTCTTGCTGAAGTATTTTCATCCGTTTGATGCGTTGAAAGCACTGACATAAATAGTCAGTCTTGCTTTATCAAGTGCGTTCCAAATTGGATACCAAGCAACGGTTCTGATTGCTCTTAATTTTTAAAGCCCAGACTTATCTTGGTTATCCTTCATCTCAACTGTGGATACTGCCATTACACTCGTGTATGAATTGCTCCATAAGGGACTAGGACTAGTCCATAAATAATACATTTAACATTATAATGTACGAAGAGAGGATCGTGAAATCGATGATATTGACATCATGGGTAGATCATTGCGAGCAGTAACAGCCACTTTTGAGGAAATCGAAAAAATAAAAATCTGCCAAATTAGGTCTTTCTGTAAATGTTTATCTCCACTACTTCCACTAAGTTTATGAAACAAGGGGTACCTCTTTTAGATAATTAGCTGAATCCGATTCTATTTTTAGACTCATTGAAAGAGACCTACGTTTTGACGCCGGCTTCGAACGGCAAATGCATTAGATACAGAAGTAGCTAGCTGAGTCATGAGGTGAACCACTTTTTTTAACATTTTTATTTCTTCAAGAGGGTCTGGCCAGGAATCGAACTTGGAACCTCAGGTATGCTAGGCGGATGACAAACCTGCTTTACCACGGCGTTTCACAATTTTGAAATAGTAAACGATTTTATCTACATTTTATCCTATGAAATCTAAAGAAGAGTAACAACGGCTAATAGATGCTTCTCAACGCTTCTCGATGCTTCTCTCTCGACTAACGAAAATTACGCTTTACAAAAAACTGATACTACCAGTGCCCGTGGTTCAGAATCATGGGTACTTAAGATAGCAGATGAGGCAGTACTTGGAGTGTTCGAGAGAAAAATTCTTTGGAAAGTCTATGGGCCAATCTGCGTTGATGGAGAATACCGGTACCGTATGAACCATAAGCTGTATGAGATATATTCCGACATTGACATTTACTCTGGGTGGGTCATGTTATGCTAATGTATGAAACTGCTTCAGCTAAAAAATGAATATGAACCCGATGATGGTTCATGCAGAGGGAGAAGACTAAAGCTCCGATGGAAAGACCAGATAAAAGAGGACATCTCGCAGAAGGGGAAGACCAAAGCTCCGAAGGAAAGACCAGATAGAAGAGGACATCTCGAAACTTGGTGTCAAAAATTGGTGAAAATGCGCTAAAGATCGAGTTGCTTGGAATTCTATTCTTTGTTCTTTAATAGCCATTCAAAATTATATTAAAAGTCTATTAGTTGTTTCCGAATTAGAGTAAACGTGAGATAAACTCTCCTTTTTATGGGACTTTTCAAATGGATCATACGTTAAATCAATGTATAAAAGTGCAACATCTTTATATTATAGAGTCTTTGCACAGGAGTTTCATAACAAATTAAGTTTAGCTAAAATCTCATTCATTAGACGAATGTATTATGAAATATTACATAGAGTATCTGTCCGATTCATATATATTCGCCAAAGCTTAAGCTTCAGCATCTGCTAAACAAATCTAATATTTTCCCCATTCCCTTGTATCCATAATGGGCATTTTCGACTACTGTACCATAAGGCGCTTAAGTATAAAATTTCCCATGGCTTTAAGGGCAATAATAATAAGTACAATGTGATAATTTTATCTTGGACTGTGTGAACAGCTTTTAAGCTAGGTAAAAGACCGAGCATATTTTAGAATTCCACTTCATCTTATCATCGAATTTTCGGAAGTCCTCTTTTACGAGTTTCCTCGGGATCGTTTTCGAATACTTTTCTTGCTGAAGTATTTTCATCCGTTTGATGCGTTGAAAGCACTGACATAAATAGTCAGTCTTGCTTTATCAAGTGCGTTCCAAATTGGATACCAAGCAACGGTTCTGATTGCTCTTAATTTTTAAAGCCCAGACTTATCTTGGTTATCCTTCATCTCAACTGTGGATACTGCCATTACACTCGTGTATGAATTGCTCCATAAGGGACTAGGACTAGTCCATAAATAATACATTTAACATTATAATGTACGAAGAGAGGATCGTGAAATCGATGATATTGACATCATGGGTAGATCATTGCGAGCAGTAACAGCCACTTTTGAGGAAATCGAAAAAATAAAAATCTGCCAAATTAGGTCTTTCTGTAAATGTTTATCTCCACTACTTCCACTAAGTTTATGAAACAAGGGGTACCTCTTTTAGATAATTAGCTGAATCCGATTCTATTTTTAGACTCATTGAAAGAGACCTACGTTTTGACGCCGGCTTCGAACGGCAAATGCATTAGATACAGAAGTAGCTAGCTGAGTCATGAGGTGAACCACTTTTTTTAACATTTTTATTTCTTCAAGAGGGTCTGGCCAGGAATCGAACTTGGAACCTCAGGTATGCTAGGCGGATGACAAACCTGCTTTACCACGGCGTTTCACAATTTTGAAATAGTAAACGATTTTATCTACATTTTATCCTATGAAATCTAAAGAAGAGTAACAACGGCTAATAGATGCTTCTCAACGCTTCTCGATGCTTCTCTCTCGACTAACGAAAATTACGCTTTACAAAAAACTGATACTACCAGTGCCCGTGGTTCAGAATCATGGGTACTTAAGATAGCAGATGAGGCAGTACTTGGAGTGTTCGAGAGAAAAATTCTTTGGAAAGTCTATGGGCCAATCTGCGTTGATGGAGAATACCGGTACCGTATGAACCATAAGCTGTATGAGATATATTCCGACATTGACATTTACTCTGGGTGGGTCATGTTATGCTAATGTATGAAACTGCTTCAGCTAAAAAATGAATATGAACCCGATGATGGTTCATGCAGAGGGAGAAGACTAAAGCTCCGATGGAAAGACCAGATAAAAGAGGACATCTCGCAGAAGGGGAAGACCAAAGCTCCGAAGGAAAGACCAGATAGAAGAGGACATCTCGAAACTTGGTGTCAAAAATTGGTGAAAATGCGCTAAAGATCGAGTTGCTTGGAATTCTATTCTTTGTTCTTTAATAGCCATTCAAAATTATATTAAAAGTCTATTAGTTGTTTCCGAATTAGAGTAAACGTGAGATAAACTCTCCTTTTTATGGGACTTTTCAAATGGATCATACGTTAAATCAATGTATAAAAGTGCAACATCTTTATATTATAGAGTCTTTGCACAGGAGTTTCATAACAAATTAAGTTTAGCTAAAATCTCATTCATTAGACGAATGTATTATGAAATATTACATAGAGTATCTGTCCGATTCATATATATTCGCCAAAGCTTAAGCTTCAGCATCTGCTAAACAAATCTAATATTTTCCCCATTCCCTTGTATCCATAATGGGCATTTCTCATAAGGATACTAAATTTAATCCTCTTTTATCAATATCCGCAGGGATCCGTCTGTTATGGTTAAAAGCAAAAGGGGACACTATTAAAATACTAATACTCAAGTAGTGCTGCAGAGATGGACAGAAATGCAAAATAACAATATATATGTTAAATTTTACCATCACTGTCCTTCTGCCATTGACAGAGTCTAGAAAGGCCTTTAAACCTCTTGACCATATCATAAGGCCTATTCGTTGCCAGCGGTAAATCAGGGGATGTAAACCTTTTAATACTTACTTACTTAAATGGCCTATATTTACAATTTGTTAAGGTCAAAAACCGAGAATATTTAAGAATTCCACTTGATCTTTTCATCGAAGTTTGAGACGTCCTCTTTTACAAGTTTCCTGGGGATCTTTATGAGACTTAATGAGTTAAAGTAGCCCCTTAATATACCTGTTTTTTTCCAAAATCTACAACTTTTACATTTCGAGACCCATTTCTCAAGAAAAGTATCAAACTAAGAGGAAATGATCAGGGATTCGAGCCTGCTATAAGGCTCGACATGACTACCGGTTGACATAAACCTAATATTAATCCGATTAGACCCTTTTTAACGTTTCTTAAGTTAAACTTTTGGTTTTATTTTCTTCTAGCTCGGGTTGATAGTAAAATGTGAAACAATTATCGAACAATCATTAAAAATAATTGAACAATCATCATTCAATCACCAAACAATCATCAAACAATTATCAAACAATCGTCAAAAATTCATCAAACTACCATCATAAAATCTCCAGTTAATAGTGAAACAATTATCAAACAATCTTGAAAAATCTTTAAATAGTCATCAGCCAAACAACTGTCAAACAATCATCAAACAATCATCAAATAATCATGAAAATTCTTCAAACAATCGTCAGTAAAAATTTCTGAAAAATTGGTCATCCATATTTGTCATTTTTAATAATTGACGTATATGGGTTTGGTGACGCCAACTTGAGGTTTTAGAAAAAAACCTAGCCCATTTTAACTACCGATCACACCTTAACATACTGTCTTAATTTCAGAAAAATCGATCAGTTTGTTCATCCATATTTGTCATTTTTAATATTTGATTTATATGGGAGGGGTCACGCCCACTTGAGATTTTAAAAAGAGACCTGGAATATTTTACCCACCGGTCACACCTTAACATCCATATTTATAATTATTAGTATTTGACTTATATGGAAGGGGTCACGCCCACTTGGGATTTCAAAAAAATCTGGCCTATTTTAACCGCAGGTCATACAATACCACACTGAAAAAAAAATTCGGTCCGCAAGTTTTGGAGATCCTTCATAATAAACAACATACAAACAGACAAACATACTCGAACTTTTTTGTAGATATAGAAGATATAAATTTTTGGTTCCACAAGTGCAGATAAAAATAAGTCACACATGTCTACCTTATCTGAATATAAATGATGCTACGCTTAAGGTATTAGCAATATTTGCATGGAAACCCTTAACTATTAAGTTCCTGAATACGAGTCGAATATACCTGTAGGTATATTTGGAAAGATACGTACAATTGCTTGAAAATCGTATATAAAAATATAATCAAAAAATATTTTTATTTGTATTGAGATAGAGTAAGGAATAGTATGGGTTCCTAACCTTTATTAGAACGAAGGCTAGGTATTTAGCTTTATAATAGCATATGGTTTGTTTGCATATATTTGCATATTTGTGCTAAAGTTAATCATAAAAGTATGATCTAAATCCACTATATATTTTAAAAATTGAAAGGTTTGGTACTTCTTAATCCTAAAGTAAATAGTACATCTTCATTCAATTGATTTTCGAGGTGGGCGCGGGAATAATCTATTTTCTTATATATTTTTTATTAATTTTCACAATATGCTTTCATATTGCAAAACTATTCAAATTGACATAGAATCTAATATTTCTCATACAAGTATTCAAAATTTTGTCTCATTGAGGTAATTAAGCTTTTATATCGAATCAGGTGCAAGTAAGTAACCAGCTTCCTGAAAACACCAACTGGTTAAACAATAGCGTTAATGAATATTTGCATATTAAAATAACATCCCAGCTATTTAAATATGTATCCAAGATAAACATCACTAAAATTAACTATTTTTCGAGATAATTAACAATTAAAAAGTTAGTTCACACTAACTCAGTGTGAAAAATAAATTGATTATTAAATTAGTTTCAATTAGACTTTGAGCGGGTGAAGTTATCAAAAGAAGTTATTTAAGGCTTAAAATATGGATTTGCAGGGTAAAAATGTTGTATATATAGCCGATTGTGGGGGTGTGGCCTTTGAGACCTGTAAGGTTTTACTAACCAGGAATATAGCGGTGAGTTTTTGAGTAAAAAACAAATAATTGGTTTTACATATTTGTTTTTTAATAAGAAATAGAAACTGGCCATACTCCAAACTTTGGATAACACTCAAGCTATAACCAAACTTCAGGCCTTTAACCCCCGAACCCAAATCAATGTTTGGAAGTTTTCCTCTAATGCAAAACGCAATGAAATTAAAAGTTATATGGATGAAGTCAAAAGAAAATTGGGCTATATTGACTTATTGATTAATGGTTTAACTTTGTGTAAAGAACAAGATATAGCAGCCACTATTCAAGTGAATCTGACCACGCCCATTAACATTATAAGTCTAGTGGTAACGTTAATGGATAAGAGTAAAGAAGGCGGTCGAGGAGGTATGATAGTGAATTTGAGTTCAGTAACGGGTTTAGATCCCTCACCCGTTTTCTGTGTTTATAGTGCCGCCAAGTTTGGCCTAATGGGCTTTACTAGAAGTCTAGCGGTAAGTGTTAAAATGGAATTACTATCACAAATTTTAATTTTAAACCAAAAATTTTTCTATAAAAATTTTAACCCGAAATTTTTTCTATAAAAATTGTAAACCGCAAATTTTTCTATAAAAAATTTAAAACGAAAATTTTTCTACAAAAATTTTAAACTGAAAATTTTTCTACAAAAATTTTAAACTGAAAATTTTTCTATAAAAATTTTAAACTGAAAATTTTTCTACAAAAATTTTAAACTGAAAATTTTTCTATAAAAATTTTAAACCGAAAATTTTTCTATAAAAGTTTTAAACCGAAAATTTTTCTATAAAAATTTTTAACCGAAAATTTTTCTACAACAAAATTTTAAACCGAAAATTTTTCTATAAAAGTTTTAAACCGAAAATTTTTCTATAAAAATTTTAAACCGAAAATTTTTCTTTAAAAATTTTAAACCGAAAAATTTTCTATTAAAATTTTAAACTGAAAATTTTTCTATAAAAATTTTAAACTAAAAATTTTTCTATAAAAATTTTAAATCAAAAATATTTCTATAAAAATTTTAAACCGAAATTTTTTCTACAACAAAATTTTAAACCGAAAATTTTTCTATACAAATTTTAAACTGAATATTTTCTATAAAAATTTTAAGCCGAAAATTTTTCTATAAAAATTTTAAACCGAAAATTTTTCTATAAAAATTTTAAACCGAAAATTTTTCTACAAAAAAATTTTAAACCAAAAATTTTTCCACAAAAAATTTTTAAACCAAAAATTTTTCTGCAAAAAAATTTTAAACCAAAAATTTTTCTACAAAAAATTTTAAATTGAAAATTTTTCAAAAAAAAAATTTAAATTGAAAATTTTTCAAAAAAAATTTTAAACCGAAAATTTTTCTTTAAAAATTTTAAACCGAAAATTTTTCTATAAAAATTTTAAACCGAAAATTTTTCTTTAAAAATTTTAAACCGAAAAATTTTCTATTAAAATTTTAAACTGAAAATTTTTCTATTAAAATTTTAAACTAAAAATTTTTCTATAAAAATTTTAAATCGAAAATTTTTCTATAAAAATTTTAAACCGAAAATTTTAAACCAAAATTTTAAACCAAAAATTTTTCCACAAAAAATTTTTAAACCAAAAATTTTTCTGCAAAAAAATTTTAAACCAAAAATTTTTCTACAAAAAATTTTAAATTCTATACAAATTTTAAACTGAATATTTTCTATAAAAATTTTAAGCCGAAAATTTTTCTATAAAAATTTTAAACCGAAAATTTTTCTATAAAAATTTTAAACCGAAAATTTTTCTATAAAAATTTTAAACCGAAAATTTTTCTACAAAAAAATTTTAAACCAAAAATTTTTCCACAAAAAATTTTTAAACCAAAAATTTTTCTGCAAAAAAATTTTAAACCAAAAATTTTTCTACAAAAAATTTTAAATTGAAAATTTTTCAAAAAAAAAATTTAAATTGAAAATTTTTCAAAAAAAATTTTAAACCGAAAATTTTTCTTTAAAAATTTTAAACCGAAAATTTTTCTATAAAAATTTTAAACCGAAAATTTTTCTTTAAAAATTTTAAACCGAAAAATTTTCTATTAAAATTTTAAACTGAAAATTTTTCTATTAAAATTTTAAACTAAAAATTTTTCTATAAAAATTTTAAATCGAAAATTTTTCTATAAAAATTTTAAACCGAAAATTTTAAACCAAAATTTTAAACCAAAAATTTTTCCACAAAAAATTTTTAAACCAAAAATTTTTCTGCAAAAAAATTTTAAACCAAAAATTTTTCTACAAAAAATTTTAAATTGAAAATTTTTCAAAAAAAAATTTAAATTGAAAATTT
The DNA here is from genome assembly GCA_933228675.1 of Stomorhina lunata. Taxonomy (NCBI): domain Eukaryota; kingdom Metazoa; phylum Arthropoda; class Insecta; order Diptera; family Rhiniidae; genus Stomorhina; species Stomorhina lunata. The sequence continues at coordinate 25,474,043 of OW121741.1, read as the reverse complement.
TTCAAAAAAAATTTTAAACCGAAAATTTTTCTTTAAAAATTTTAAACCGAAAATTTTTCTTTAAAAATTTTAAACCGAAAAATTTTCTTTAAAAATATGAAACCGAAAATTTTTCTATAAAAATTTTAAATCGAAAATTTTTCTATAAAAATTTTAAACCAAAATTTTAAACCAAAAATTTTTCCACAAAAAATTTTTAAACCAAAAATTTTTCTGCAAAAAAATTTTAAACCAAAAATTTTTCTACAAAAAATTTTAAATTGAAAATTTTTCAAAAAAAATTTAAATTGAAAATTTTTCAAAAAAAATTTTAAACCGAAAATTTTTCTTTAAAAATTTTAAACCGAAAATTTTTCTTTAAAAATTTAAACCGAAAATTTTTCTTTTAAAATATGAAACCGAAAATTTTTCTATAAAAATTTTAAATTGAAAATTTTTCTATAAAAATTTTAAACCGAAAATTTTTCTATAAAAATTTTAAACCGAAAATTTTTCTATAAAAGTTTTAAACCGAAAATTTTTCTTTAAAAATTTTAAACCGAAAATTTTTCTTTAAAAATATGAAACCGAAAATTTTTCTATAAAAATTTTAAATTGAAAATTTTTCTATAAAAATTTTAAACCGAAAATTTTTCTATAAAAATTTTAAACCGAAAATTTTTCTATAAATATTTTAACCAGAAATTTTTTCTATTAAAATTTTAAACCGAAAGTGTTTAAGATAATATCTTAAAAATATGTGTTGAATTTAAAAATGTTTAAAACTTTCCTTTAAAATATTTCTTGAATATTTATCTCTTAGTTACAAAAACAAAACTGTATCACTCTATCTCTAAAAGAAATTTGTTTTTCTAGCACCCAATTTACTATGATAGAACTGGTGTTGCGGTATTGGGTATTTGTTGTGGTCCCACAAAAACTTTTGTACGTCATACAATGAAAGCATTTCTGGAATATGGACAAGACTATGTGGATAAATTAAAAGGGGCACCATGTCAAGAAACCGCAGTGTGTGCACGCAATATAGTACGAGCCATAGAAATGGGTTCAAATGGACAAATATGGATGGCTGACAATGAACGTTTGGACATTGTTAAACCACAACTCTATTGGAAAATGTCAAATGAATTGCAGGAGTATATGGAACATTAAAGAAAAACAACTGAGTCCACGTACAGAAAAAAAATCTTAGAAATACAAAACATCATTATGAGGTTCCTTTATACAAAGCAAACGAAAAAAGGGTCAATAAACTTTTTGTTTAGCAAAATTATTAAACTTATTTTTCATTCCTCTTTTCTTTCTAGTGTTTTTTTAGATTTTTCCTCGTTGTTGTTTTGTTTGTGCACTGCCATAAACTATTACGGAATTTCCCTGCGCATTTTGCAAAAAAATTGCCAGAACCACAAAAATAAGCAAATCACTTAAAATAAACTTTTGGCATAGATTCAACGTTTTTTTGTTTGCGCTTTTTTTTTCCTGCGCTTTATGAATAGATATTTTGCCGGTATTTCTGTTTTGTATGTTATGTGCCACACTCATATATTAGAAAATGCAATTAAGCTATTGTAAATTTTAAGAAATGCCACAAGAAAAATATTGTGTGTTCTTGTAATTTTCGCCTTAATAAATAGAAGATTTTTAACACTAGAGAAGCCGGGGTTTTGAAAATGAATAGATAAAAAACTAGATAGGAAAATATCTTAATACCCTAAATGCATTTTAGAAAAATGTTTGCAAAAGCTTTAAGCAAGTCAAAGACTAAACGTTTATCTTAATATTAATAAAGCTTTTCTGTCAAAGAAAAGTAGTTTCAGTAAGCTTTCACGACATACATATTTTTAGTTTAAAAGCTATAACCTAAATACAAGTCTACACTAAAGTTTTCAACCTAAACAAAACCTTTTTAAACAAGTACGAAAAGCTATAGTCGGTCAAGCCCGACTATATAATACACTTCACTACTAAGGTCAAATATGGACCAACAATTAAACAAGTTTTCCTTAAGTCTTAGAGACATACATACATATACTATGTGCTATTTTTTCAAAATTTCGAGATTTATATATAGTTTCCGGCTAAGGGCCTGATATGGGAGCTAGGGTCAATTGTGGACCGATTGTTACCAAATTTTGTTTATTGGTTTATATTTACAAAATATTTACCTGTGCAAAGTTTAAGTAATCAAACGCATTTATTTTTAGAGTTATTAACGTTTTGGTGCTTTAATGTGTATATAAACGTCTTTTGAGAATGTGTCCTGTATGGGAAGTATGGTCAAATATGGGCCGATTTCTAGAAAATTAGGAACACTGATTAAAGTTATGATGCTTACATGGATAACCGGCCAGCCAGCCGGACGGACATCGTTAAAACAATTCAGGGAGTGATTCTAAGTCGATTGGTATACTAAAAGGTAGGTCTCAGACCAATATTTCTATGCGTTACAAACATCAGCACAAACCCAGTATACCCTTTCCACCTATGGTGGTGAAGGGTATAAAAACATTAAACAAGTCCAGAAGTAAGAAACGCTTTACTATAGTTGAGAAAAGCTTTTTTATTTGATATCTATTATCTTTACGAAAAGTGATTTTAATAAGCTTTTACTACACTACAAACATATGTGGTAAACAGCTTTGAAAGCTCTTAGTATCAGTATTGACAGATTTACATTTTTCATTCAAAAAATTATTATCTGGCAGCACTGACTTTGACTTTGCAAAGACAATTTTATGTAAGTGTGAGCAGGACAAACATACTTGCGTCTCGATCATACATAGTGTGTCGGTGTGAAAACACAAAAGCTCTTTTGTAAAAGTTTACACATTACGCTGTAAAGCTGGACGACAATGTTAACGCCTCAGCAGAAATGGTATCAAATGTTATTAAGCTTGAAGTGAAATCATTCATTGCAGTGAAAAAAAATTTGATTAAAAATCAAGTCAAAAACATGGTTTCATCAGACTTGCAAGCTAGCAGTCAGATCGCGAGAGGAAGCTTTTCGTAACTAGGTAATAACCAAAATCCAGCTACTAATTTGCACCGCAAACAGGAGGCATACGTGTGCAAAAGTACTAAGACGTGAAAAAGCTCTGTACGAGCAGCATCTTCGTACTAAAGTTCTTGCTGCTCCACGGTAGAGAAAGAGCTTTTGGTCCTTCGTTAAAAGATTTAAGAATAATGCTACTTCTACAATTTCTTCTCTTTTAAAGGATGACCAAACTTTCACAGAACCGGTTGATAAGACGAACCTTTCAGCTGAATTGTTTGCAAGTAATTACTGCTTGCTGAAAAGCTTTCAACTTATGCCCGTGTTCAAAAGACTATCCGTGACTATGGCAAATATATTTATTCGTGCCCGTGCGTTTTTAGCGAATTTCAACATTAATAAGTCTCCAGAGCCGGATGGCATTCCAGCACTGGTCTTGAAGCAGTGCTGTTCGACTTCCATTAATTAATCTTTTCAGCAAATTATACCATGCCGGTGAATTTCCACGATGTTGGAAGGTTGCTAATATTACGCCAACCCCTAAAAGGGAGCGGCAAATAACCCTGAAAATTACCGTCCAATAGCAATTTGTTCTGCACTCTCCAAGGTTTTGAAGAGTATGGTTATTCACCATCTGGTTAAATATCTGGAATCTAACAACCTACTAAGCGACCGCCAGTACAGATTTCGTAGGGGAAGCTCTACAGGAGACCTGCTAGCTTTCCTATCGGAAAATGGTGTCTTTCAATCCACCGTTTTAGCAAAAGTAAAGTCGTAGCTCTGGATATTTCTAAGGCGTTCGATAACGTGTGGCGGCAGGGTGCACTTTCATCAAAACTTTTTGCTTTTGGTGTCGGTAATAACTTCACTCGTTTTATATCAAGCTTTCTCAAAAATCGCACTATAAGAGTTGTCGTTGATGAGATCTCATCAAAAGAGTTTACGATTAATTCAGGAGTACCGCAAGGCTACTTTCTTTCTTCTACTTTATTTCTTATATTCATTAACGACCTTCTATTTATGTCAAAATTCCAATCCTATATACTCTTTTGCAGATGAAAGTAACATTTGCCATTCGTATTCATTAGGTTTAGACCAAACCCTTTTGAGGTAGACACAAAATATAAATGAATCATTAAACCGAGATTTAGATACAATATCTAAATGGGGCCGGGCGTATAGAGTTGAACGCTCGAAAAACTCAATGCTGTAAGGTCGTAGTATTGCCAGTACATAAAATGTGCGTTTGTTAACAAAAATATTTATATAGAAAATATTTGAGTAGGATATAATTAAATCTGGCAGCACTGAAAAAATCTGCCGCGCTGAAAAGAAGAACAAAGTTCTACTTTTTTCCAATGCCGCTTCAAATTTGACAAATCAAAAAACAGCTGATTGCCGCCCGCAGCCGCTTGCAGCGTGCATTGGCCTTCTACCTGTACGCTTACGCATAAGCGCACGGTAGATCTTGTTACTTTATCTGTTTTCATGGATGGTGTAAATATTCATGAATCAGACGTTCTTGATGTTCTGGGCATGAAAATTCAGTGTGATGTTCATTGGACTAACGATATTTTTCAAGTGTCGAAAGAAGAATTCAAGTGCCAGCTGATCTTTGAACTATTTACACCACCTGTATCCGACCGAAAATGGAATACAGCTCTCATGTATGGGCCGGTGCTTCAAAGTCTTTTTTGGAGCTTCTCGACCGAGTAAAGGAGAGGGCGAAGGTGCTTATTGGTGACAGTAGGGTATCCAACTCTATTGATTCAATGTGATTTGTGTCACACTGATCTATCGTTTCTACTTTTGTCTGTGCTCTAACGAAATCAGGGAACTTGTTCCTGAAACTCGAATTTTCATACGCAACACACGTTCATCTGTTAGAGCTCATCTCTTCGTAGTCAATTGGCCAGAAGACCGAACAACACATTACAGAGAAAATTCGTTCTTTAGCAGTTCTGTTCGTATGTGGAATCTACTTCCTGCAGAGTTTTTCCTTCAAATTGCAATATAGAAAAATTCAAATCAAATGTCCACAAACACTACTCCTTCTATCCCTTCTATTTTCCTAGTTCCAACGCAGTGCTTTGCATTATTAGGGGTCATAAATATGCTGGCCCTGGTTAGAAGCGGTATAAGATCGTTGAGATATGTTAATCTATCGATATTACACTAGGAAATACTTAAATTGAATCTGTAGGCGATAATAACTTGACGCAAGTGCCAGAAGAGCGTCTTGAAGATACTAGTTCTAATGCACTTTGGAGCGTAGAGAATCCCTACTCTCAAGCTAAGACCTTTTTGATGAATATCTTTTGGAGCCAGAAAAGTGGTTAATCCAGTTAAAATACACTTAAGTGCGTTGGAAATCCCTTCGCAACAAAGCCAAGCAAAAAGCTTTACGAATGAAAGAGTTTCTTTCAGACACCGACGAGCGTGCAGATGAGACAATTGTCTTTCGAAATTTTCTTTTAACCCAATTCTACACTTTTTCAGTTCTTAAAGTGTTAAAATCAAATGTATGATTTAATTTCGCTAGTATTTTCTATTGAATTCTGTTTTAATAGTTTTGTACCTGGTACTCAAACTTATGGCTTCTTTGGTTTTATTACAAAATTTTATACAAATATTCTAATAGTTATGTACGAAAAGAAATTCACGTGCCGCCAAATAATCATTTAGTCATACCTACTCACATTTCTTTACAAGATTATTACATACATACATGTATGTATGTAAAAATGTTCTAATGTAAAATGTCGTGTAATATATGCATTAGAAAATTATACAGAAAAATAAAAGTAGAAAATCAAAAAAAAACTAACAAAAAATCGATTAGTCACTGTTACTGAGCCGTGCAATTGTCAAAGATTATTTTTCATTTTCGAAAAATCGTTTTAACAAATTACTAAAGTTTTCGGGCCGCTGCTTGGCAGCAAGTAAAATCTATATATTTTTTTTTTTTTTTTTTTTTGGAAAATTTTCATGAATTTGATGCATTGCCAATACATATGGCAGGGGATTGCAAAAGAAAAAAAGTAATAGATAGAATTTATAGCGGATGGGCATAATTTCTTGTTTTATTGCTAACATTTGGCTGTAATAATCGTTGCATGTTGAATGGAGTGAACAAATATTTATGTATGGACTCGCCTAGTGCCAGACAGCCACCACTGTACTATTGCCAAGTCATTACTATTTACATGTTCGAGTGGAGGTATTAGAATGGCCCAAAAAATAATCATAAAATAAATGTTTGTAAATGTTCCTATAAAAATAGGAAATTTTTGAAAAATTTCCTATAAAAATAGGAAATTTTTGAAAAATTTCCTATAAAAATAGGAAATTTTTGAAAAATTTCCTATAAAAATAGGAAATTTTTGAAAAATTTCCTATAAAAATAGGAAATTTTTGAAAAATTTCCTATAAAAATAGGAAATTTTTGAAAAATTTCCTATAAAAATAGGAAATTTTTGAAAAATTTCCTATAAAAATAGGAAATTTTTGAAAAATTTCCTATAAAAATAGGAAATTTTTGAAAAATTTCCTATAAAAATAGGAAATTTTTGAAAAATTTCCTATAAAAATAGGAAATTTTTGAAAAATTTCCTATAAAAATAGGAAATTTTTGAAAAATTTCCTATAAAAATAGGAAATTTTTGAAAAATTTCCTATAAAAATAGGAAATTTTTGAAAAATTTCCTATAAAAATAGGAAATTTTTGAAAAATTTCCTATAAAAATAGGAAATTTTTGAAAAATTTCCTATAAAAATAGGAAATTTTTGAAAAATTTCCTATAAAAATAGGAAATTTTTGAAAAATTTCCTATAAAAATAGGAAATTTTTGAAAAATTTCCTATAAAAATAGGAAATTTTTGAAAAATTTCCTATAAAAATAGGAAATTTTTGAAAAATTTCCTATAAAAATAGGAAATTTTTGAAAAATTTCCTATAAAAATAGGAAATTTTTGAAAAATTTCCTATAAAAATAGGAAATTTTTGAAAAATTTCCTATAAAAATAGGAAATTTTTGAAAAATTTCCTATAAAAATAGGAAATTTTTGAAAAATTTCCTATAAAAATAGGAAATTTTTGAAAAATTTCCTATAAAAATAGGAAATTTTTGAAAAATTTCCTATAAAAATAGGAAATTTTTGAAAAATTTCCTATAAAAATAGGAAATTTTTGAAAAATTTCCTATAAAAATAGGAAATTTTTGAAAAATTTCCTATAAAAATAGGAAATTTTTGAAAAATTTCCTATAAAAATAGGAAATTTTTGAAAAATTTCCTATAAAAATAGGAAATTTTTGAAAAATTTCCTATAAAAATAGGAAATTTTTGAAAAATTTCCTATAAAAATAGGAAATTTTTGAAAAATTTCCTATAAAAATAGGAAATTTTTGAAAAATTTCCTATAAAAATAGGAAATTTTTGAAAAAATTCCTATAAAAATAGGAAATTTTTGAAAAATTTCCTATAAAAATAGGAAATTTTTGAAAAATTTCCTATAAAAATAGGAAATTTTTGAAAAATTTCCTATAAAAATAGGAAATTTTTGAAAAATTTCCTATAAAAATAGGAAATTTTTGAAAAATTTCCTATAAAAATAGGAAATTTTTGAAAAATTTCCTATAAAAATAGGAAATTTTTGAAAAATTTCCTATAAAAATAGGAAATTTTTGAAAAATTTCCTATAAAAATAGGAAATTTTTGAAAAATTTCCTATAAAAATAGGAAATTTTTGAAAAATTTCCTATAAAAATAGGAAAATTTGAAAAATTTCCTATAAAAATAGGAAATTTTTGAAAAATTTCCTATAAAAATAGGAAATTTTTGAAAAATTTCCTATAAAAATAGGAAATTTTTGAAAAATTTCCTATAAAAATAGGAAATTTTTGAAAAATTTCCTATAAGAATAGGAAATTTTTGAAAAATTTCCTATAAAAATAGGAAATTTTTGAAAAATTTCCTATAAAAATAGGAAATTTTTGAAAGGAAATTTTTTAAAAAATTTCCTATAAAAATAGGAAATTTTTGAAAAATTTCCTATAAAAATAGGAAATTTTTTAAAAAATTTCCTATAAAAATAGGAAATTTTTGAAAAATTTCCTATAAAAATAGGAAATTTTTGAAAAATTTCCTACAAAAATAGGAAATTTTTGAAAAATTTCCTACAAAAATAGGAAATTTTTGAAAAATTTCCTATAAAAATAGGAAATTTTTGAAAAATTTCCTATAAAAATAGGAAATTTTTGAAAAATTTCCTATAAAAATAGGAAATTTTTTAAAAATTTCCTATAAAAATAGGAAATTTTTGAAATATTTCCTATAAAAATAGGAAGTTTTTGAAAAATTTCCTATAAAAATAGAAAATTTTTGAAAAATTTCCTATAAAAATAGGAAATTTAAAAAAAAAATTCTATAAAAATAGAAAATTTTTGAAAAAAATTTCTATAGAAATAGGAAATTTTTGAAAAATTTCCTATATAAAAATAGGAAATTTTCGAAAAATTTCCTTAAAAAAATAGGAAATTTTTGAAAAATTTTCTTTAAAAAAAAGAAAATTTTTGAAAAATTTCCTATAAAAATAGGAAATTTTTGAAAAATTTCCTATAAAAATAGGAAATTAAAAAAAAAAAAATTCTATAAACATAAAAAATTTTTGAAAAAAATTTCTATAAAAATAGGAAATTTTTGAAAAATTTCCTATATAAAAATAGGAAATTTTTGAAAAATTTCCTATATAAAAATAGGAAATTTTTGAAAAATTTCCTATATAAAAATAGGACATTTTCGAAAAATTTCCTTAAAAAAATAGGAAATTTTTTAAAAATTTCCTTTAAAAAATAGGAAATTTTTTTTAAAATTTCCTTTAAAAAATAGGAAATTTTTGAAAAATTTCCTAGAAAAATAGGAAATTTTTGAAAAATTTCCTATAAAAATAGGAAATTTTTGAAAAATTTCCTATAAAAATAGGAAATTTTTGAAAAATTTCCTATAAAAATAGGAAATTTTTGAAAAATTTCCTATAAAAATAGGAAATTTTTGAAAAATTTCCTATAAAAATAGGAAATTTTTGAAAAATTTCCTATAAAAATAGGAAATTTTTGAAAAATTTCCTATAAAAATAGGAAATTTTTGAAAAATTTCCTATAAAAATAGGAAATTTTTGAAAAATTTCCTATAAAAATAGGAAATTTTTGAAAAATTTCCTATAAAAATAGGAAATTTTTGAAAAATTTCCTATAAAAATAGGAAATTTTTGAAAAATTTCCTATAAAAATAGGAAATTTTTGAAAAATTTCCTATAAAAATAGGAAATTTTTGAAAAATTTCCTATAAAAATAGGAAATTTTTGAAAAATTTCCTATAAAAATAGGAAATTTTTGAAAAATTTCCTATATAAAAATAGGAAATTTTCGAAAAATTTCCTTAACAAAATAGGAACTTTTCGAAAAATTTCCTTAAAAAATAGGAAATTTTTGAAAAATTTCCTTTAAAAAATAGGAAATTTTTGAAAAATTTCCTTTAAAAATAGGAAATTTTCGAAAAATTTTCTATACAAATAGGAAATTTTTAAAAAATTTTCTATAAAAATAGGAAATTTTTGAAAAATTTGCTTAAAAAAAGAGGAAATTTTTGAAAAATTTCCTTTAAAAAATAGGAAATTTTTGAAAAATTTCCTTTAAAAAATAGAAAAATAGAAAATTTTTGAAAATATTTTTTTTTGGGAACCACCCTACTTCCTACATATCTCTGAACTTTTGATTAATTAAACGCACGTCTAATTGTATTGAATGTTTAGGTTTTCGATTCTTTTTCGTCTATTTCTATGTAACTATAAATTACAAGAAATACAATTTCATGGCTTTGGAATATTTCTTTTTTTCGTTAAATCAAGCGTAAAAATGCATAATTTCATTGGAGTTCAGCATGTGGCAATCGCTATCTCGAAATCTATGGCGTAGTTCCTTTATGACTTCCTCAAACTTAGTCAATATCTAATGTTGTTCACTCGTACACACTCGTATATGGTTGATTGCAGAAAAAAAAAATCTTAATTGATCTATGTTCAAATATAGTTAGATTTAATCTTGCTGAATAAATAAGATTAATAATAATCCTTCTACTAATGTTGGTTAATGCGGTTAATTACTCCAGTTTTAGAAATGATTTTTTTTTTGCACAGGAAATATGAGATAATACTTGTAAAGAGACTGTAAGGCTTAATGGGGGAAAAACAAAAAATTGGGAATTCAATATTTGCTTAATAAGAAAGAATGTTGGATACCCAGAAATTCTTTAAAACAGAGACTTTATAGTTGTTTATGAATTATCTTCAAGTGAAACCCCTTTCCAATTTTCTTATATTCTATGACATTTATTTTTATAGAGATCGTAGCCCGATTTCCTCATCTCCATTAACCTTTACGAAAATTCCATTTAAGGAAATGCTTTTCGAGTTATAATTACCCAACTTTGATATTACTTTTACATTAAAAAATTCCATATTTCTATTACACTTATGCTTACATACAAACACATCACACCACAAATTACATCACATTACATCTAAAATAATACTTTAATTACAATAAAATAAAATTTAAAAAAAAATGTACAAAAACACTTTCTATAAACAAAAAGTTATCAAGAAAATTTATATTATTCCAACAATTTAATATTGTATTATGAAAGACATTTGCGGTTTTGAATTTATTTCAACTATTTTTGCTTTGAATTACAAAATTTTAAATGTTTGTTTTTCCTTACTCACTGTGTAAATTGTGCATTAGTAGTATCTTTTTTGGTAATTTAAAACCTTGTTATTTGTATTACAAGTTGAGGTACCCGGTAACTTTTTTACATTACGCATTTGTTTTATAAATTTCTATGTCAATGTTTCTCTATTAGGAAAGGTAAGGGGAAATTTTAATAGTAATAGCAAAAAATATCCTTTGACTACATTTTGCATTACTAAGGGTCGATAAAGTGGCATGTTTCCAAATGAAAAGTTGCTTTTTGTTTTTAAATTACTTGCTTCCCATGGATATTACATAGACTAAAAATGTATATCTTACTCATATGTGACCCGGTCTATGAAAAACGAAATTTCGAAAATTTAGCCGTTAAAGATGCATTTGGTCAGTTTCTTAGTAGTTTTTCTTTTGTATTATGAACTGTCATGCCCAAAAGGCAACCAAAAAATGCAAAAGAGCCTAAATGAGGGAAGTTCTTGTGTGCCGCTGTTAGGCAAAGTCTCTCTAATTTTGTATTTTCCTAACCCTAGGGGTAGCAAAATACGAAATAAGAGAGAATCAGAGAGACTTTGCCCAACATTGGTGTGTGTATATGAAGAGCGATGTTTTTTCAATGCAAAGCACAAACCAGTTTCTGACCCAGCGTTGTCTGGTTTTTGGGGATTTTATCCCCCAAAAAAAATCGCCAAGTCGAATTACCATAACTCTTCTTTCTCTGCATTTCTAGTACACTTCTAAGCAAGTTAGGTCTTTCTAGTTTTCACTACGTCTTAAAAACTATCCAAATCAAAAAAAAAAGTGGAAACAATTTTTTTGAGTCATAAGCCATATTTTCATAGGCCGGGTCACATATACTAAGCTTAGACCTGGGATGGAAAATTACTTTCTTAATTTTGGTCTAAATATAGAAACGAATTGTACTTTTAGACCATGATGTCACCATTTTTCATATTTTATGCCATATTAGTTGCCATTAATTTAAAATAAGACATGCAAACATTTTATAAGAAAAGTTGTGTATTTTAAAGTTATTTTCGTCAATTTAAAGAAAATTTAAAACAGTCACTTTTTCTTCTGTTATCCTTGACTCTATGTTGAACATAGGGCCTCAACCATCCTTTTTTTATCGGACTCTATTGTGAGATGTTAGACATAGCTTCATTCTTGCAACTCCGCATCAATTGACCTTTTTCACGTTCTAGCAGGTGCACTACCACGAAGGCAGTGTTAGTATTTGATGTGACCTATCCATCGCTATTTCCGTTGACATACCTCTGTAGAAGCAGGGATTAGGTTTGTCGCTTTAAGTAGATCATCATTTCTTATGCGATGCAGCCACCATATATTGAGGTGAGGCATTTGTTTGCAAAGGCTTGCATTTCTGCGTTTCCAAGTTTCGCAGCCGTAGTCCAGTATAGACTTGACATTCGAGTTGTACACTCGTTACCTAGTTGCTGATATTTGCTGAGATTTCCAAATGGCTCGGAGAATGTGAATGCAGATTTTGCCTTTTTAATACTCGATTCAATATCCTCGTCGGTGCCACCTTTTGTAGACACCGAACTTCCAAGATAATTAAACATACATTACACATCTAATAACCTCATTGTCCACATTGATCTGCGCCACAGACTTTAGGCATAATCTTTGTCTTGGAAATATGACAAGATACATGCTTGCCTTATTACAATAGTGACTTCGAACTGATTCGACAATTTACCCTTGTAAAGGATTCGACATTTAAAATCCACTTCAAAATGCCCGAATTAAGTTCAGAATTTTCGTTGGAATGTTACGATTTTCTAAAATTCTTCATTTATAACTACTCTTGACACTGTCAAAGCCCATGATAAAGTCGATAAAGGCTAGATAAATGGGGATACGGAATTCATTACATTGCTCTATTAAAATTCTTACTCTGTTCATTAGATCAACACAAGAACGGTTTTCTCTGAACCCAAACCGATTTTCGCGGAATGTAAAGGAAACTGCTTCGGATATTCTGTTCAAAATTACTCGACTTAGTATTTAGCTTGGTATTGGAAGAAGTGTTACACCCCTGTAGTTATTGCAGTCTAAAGAGTCATTTTAACCATATATACCTATATTTCATGAGGTTGGCAGAGTTTCCTTTTTCCCATATTTTTCGTACAAATGGGGCTACGGTCTCGCTGATCCTTCAACATCACATAAAAGCATCTCAGCTGAAATATTGTCATTACCTTTGGCCTTGTTGAGTTTAAGGCTTTTAGTTGCGTTCTTTTCATCTTGTATTGTTGGTGGATTGTCTGAAATGGTTGGTTTCATTATACACTTCCATCAGAGGTGTTAACCTGATAGGTATTTAATGTCGACTTGAAGTGTTTCATCTAGTGTATTAAATGTTCATCCGGAGTTGAAAGAAGAGTACCACTACTACTCAAGATGGGACTAAAGGTTTGACACACAACGCTCTTGATATGTTATATACAGTCTTCATGTCGCCTACATTTGCAGCTGATTCAGCTTAGCTTGCTTGTTCGCCTATCCACATTCTCTAGTCCCTCCTTGCAGACCTTTATATTCTGTTGGATAGGGTACGATATATTGTTCCAAGCACTTCAACATCTACGTTTTTATTAAATATTATATTATATTTTTAAGAATTTGACATTATTCAACCAGTTCCCATGTGTCTTGGCTCCAGAGACCGAATATTGTTTTATTTTTTAAATCAATCAAGTATAAATATCATTGCCGATGAAAATTTATTTTCATTTCGATCGATGAATAAAAATGAGGGATTTATATTTGAAATATAAATATCCCTCATGATGAAAATTTTAAATATCTTGAACGATAAATATCCGAACAGAAAAATATTTTATTTATTGTTTTATTTTTGAACTTCTGTTTCGACTTTGAAAAATAAAATATTTTTGAAATAATAAAACTTTTAACAATGAATGTATGAATATGTTTCCAATTAATTGCAATGTTTTAGGACATCGAAGTTAAACCTAATAGTCCTAATGGAACTATTGGTGGTTTATTTGACTCGCAAAACCATTACAACATATAATTTGCAACAATAATTGAATTTATTGTTATTTAAACGTCCTAAAGACTTTTTATACCAGGACAAATCTCCTTCTGTCATTCTTGGCTCCCAGTGGAAAATAGGGAATGGAAGGATGCAGAATTGCCTGGCGTCTCTAGCTACCAGGTAAGAACTGTATCCAAATCCCACTCTAACCTTCTCGTGGTACATCCTGAAAACCTTAGCAACCTAGTTTTAGATGCGGTAAACATCCAGTGTGGGATTCTAGGTCAGGGCTAATATAAAAGGGGGTTATCTAAGAACCATTCCAACGTATATTGTCTAAGGGCCTAAGATAATTGTACTTCGTAAAATACGAAAATGCAGCGTCTGTTCAACATGTTAGTTGCGGCTGCAAGCGGGCCTCAGTCTCGGATCGAGCGGCTCGCTATACAAACGTGCCTTGTGTCTTTGGACCCATCACCCACCGACTTAGCACTCACGATGTTTTAAGCATTAAAAGAAACAATATTGCAGAATATACTACTCCAAGGGGTAATCATGCGAGAAATCCCCCTGCTACGGCAGTTGGCGCAAGGATTTTCGAGTTTCCTAATCTATACAAGAACATTATGATGAATGAAACCAGGACAAATACAGAAATAAAATTTAAATATTTTCTACCAATTTTTTTTTTTCATCGGATGAAAAAAGATGAAAATAATTTTGAACTGATAAATATCCCAAACGATTTTTTTATTTTTTATTTTCATCGGATTGAAAAACGATACAAAATTTTTTGAACAATTAAAAATCTTTGGGAATATTTATTATTTTTTAAACTTCAATGATTTTTTTTGTATGGATTAAAATATTGTTTTAAAAGTATTAATATTCGGTCTCTGCTTGGCTCACATTTTCCTTTTATAAATCCTAATGTTTGTTGACCAACCTCTTGTACGTTTAAGTAACACATATATACAATTTAATTAACACTAGCATCGTTGTTGTTAATAACATCTGGAATCCCATTCCTTATGAAAGTAATAACGGCGCTTCGATGTTATTCTGATCCCAATTTTCCTACATCAATTTTCCGATCGGCTTCTTTCTGCCTTATCAGACCCCTGAGTCGCTATTTTTATTCGAACTTTACATATAACTAAATGATAGTCGCTGTTTTTAACTGCTCCAAGCCCATCAAGTAAATATGATCACCACTAAGAATTGATCCAACTATGATCCAAGTTCGGCGTCAAATAAGTATTTTATGGAGAAGCTTATGAAGAAAATACTACCACCTACAATAAGTTATCATTTCTAACTCCGACACCATGTGATGTTCCAAACCGTCACTTATAGTGACTCTTAATGACTAAATTTCTTTTAAATCTAAAAAAGTGGGAACATCTCAAAAAAAATATAAAAATAATTTTGAGGTTTAAGTCTTCCAAAAACTTAATAAAATTTTAAAATTGTTATTTATGTGGATCAAATGTCTTTTCTGATTTGCGAATTATATCAAGTATGACGCGGTATTATCACGGTACCAGTCGAGTTTAAACTGTACCAAAAAAATACACTTTTGCCATTTCTTAGACTGTTTCATATTCTATGACATTGATGAAGTTATCATTACAGAAATAAATAATTGGATACTAGAGGAAGGGCGGATAATATGGTATATCTTTAGCTTTCAGATTGCCAATTTTTTAGTTGTAATCCGATTAAATTATGATTTAACCCCTCACATAATACATGTCGCACTTGATCAACAAGAATGTATTAACTCAAAATTTAAAAATTTTCAGTAGAGTCAAAAAACTATTTTATTTTACTACTACTTTCATATAAAGAAGAGGGGTAAAACTATAGTTTTTTTTTGCCAAAATTAAAGTGAAAATGATGTCAGATTTTTACAATGAGTAGATAAGACCACTACACATCAATTTCTTCTAAAAAGTGAAAATTTAACAATTTTGAGTTAATACCCTCTTGTTGCTTTCTAGAATCAATTTAAGAAATATAAACCCAAAATTTTGGAGAGATTTGAGGAAGTATTTTTGAAGTCCCAATAATATATTATAAAAGATATGCAGGTAATATGGAATATAAAAATGAAGGTACGAAAGCGCTTCCTGGGCTTATACAAGTCATGACGGCAACCGGAGAACCTTGTTCGGCTGATCTTATATTTAGTACCAATTCGCTTTTGACCTTTTCAAGCAATTATTTTTGCATGCAGTGAAGGAAAAACTGATATCCGGTTTTATATATGTTCCAGATACGTTTGGAAGGAAATTTTTTCGTGACAATTAATAAAAAGATTAACATTTTCTCTAGAGACTTAATCGAAAAATTATGTTATTACTTCAACCAAAAAAAAAAAATTGATTACACTCCAAACTAGGGTTTGCAGTTCGGTTTTAACCGAAACCGAAACCTCGGTTTTTATGCCTCAAAACGGAAACCGAAAACCGTAGAAAAAACCGCGATTTTATTTTTCATAATTTTTTGTGGGTATTATTCAGAAATAACTTTATAAATTTTTTAATTAATTTGTCTATGAAATGAAGCAGAAGAATGAAAAAAAAAACAAAAGATGCCTTACAATGGACGAATGGACAAGTGCAAGGGGAATACGGTATATGACGGTATATTTTATAACCTGGGACGCCGTATTTTTAGAACGTGTAATTCCAAGCAAACGCAAGAAACCATTAGACAAAAACTACAGGAGTTTAATATTTCACGTGATACAAACATCGTAACATGTATTATAGATGGAGCAGCAGTCAATATCAAATTTGAATCTGAAAATCGAACACCGCTTGGCACACGGAATTCATCTTGCAGTCACTGATGTTTTTTATGAAAAATTTCTTATAAATCCAGATGTGGATGAATTTCAAATCGACGAAAGCGAAGACAATTTTGAAAATGGCGACGATGAAACTTTGAATTATTTAAAACCGATTTGAGCCTAGAGGCTGTAAGAAAAACTCTTCGGTATTTCAATAATTCGTCATTTCGTAATAATATTTTACAAACAAGCGTTTACTCATAGATTTCTGCTTCTAAAAGAAAGTATTCATGAAAGTTTAGAAAAGATTTGCTTCTATCGACTTTGAAATTGTAATTACTTTTAAAGATTCGTTGCTGTTCGTAAAAATGACTTGAAGCAATTTGTCGCTCGGATGCAAATATTACACAAGCTAAAGGGGCTCTGCAGTTTCTCTAAAATAAACAAGACTTATTTAAGAAATCTCTCATATTTCGAAAACGTGAATTAATTTCCTGAATTTTAGTATTAAATTATAAATATGAGCTTTAATAAATATACCTTTACTTTGTTTTAATAAAATTATTAAAATTTTACTACAAAATTAAATCAAAATAGTTTTATTTAAAAAACCGAAAGCCAAACCGAAACCGGCCGGTTTTGGGTGTTTAAAAAACCGAAACCGCAGTTTCTCATTTTCACGGTTTTTTGCAAACTCTACTCCAAACCCATTTTTTTTAACTGACTCCCAGAATGACTTACTATTACGTGTCTTATACCACATTACCAGCATATTACCCTCACTAACTCTATAGACATTATTGTGAAGCATTCCGTTATTGAGGGACGCGCTATATAAGCTGAGAGTATTTGAGATTCAATTTTACAATTGGAAAGATATCAACGTTAAGTATCTAATTTGGTCGATACCTATCAGAAAAGCACAATCAATTATGACTTTAAAATTTGAAAAATCAAATGTATAAAGCTGGTCGTATGTAAGGGTGCACGCCGTCGATGTAAAGGAAATAAAATTGGATGTAGAACAAAATTGTATAGCTTATTAAGATTTCGCATCCCATAAATAAAGACTAAGGCATAGACTTAAACATCAGTTAGACATTGACGAAGATATGAACTTGACATGGGCTAAAATATAGACTAATGCAGTAACGGTGGTGTAAACGAAATTTCATATATTTATACCAAAAGAAAGTTTAGTGCCATTAATTTTTCGCCGATGTATAGAAGAAACTTTTTGTTCTCTATTAAATCTATTAAAACGCATCGTAAGACAAAGTGGCGGCGCAACTCGACCATATTGAGGACTGATATGCTATAAACAAACTGATATTTTTTCTTTAAGTGGAACATTTTCAATGTCTTATTCCGGTGCTAGTGTAAACGCTTTCTAAAATAACGGGTGTTTTTTTAGAGGTATAGAACTTCGAATTGAAATAAAACACAAGAAAATCGTTTTAATGTCCATCAATTTGGCTTTATTGGAAGGATAATTTTATGCCATTAATGTTTAAATATGATTTCGGGCATGTGGCCGCCGCGGCTGGCTCGAATAAAGCCAATTCTACAGGTCTAATTTTCAACTACTTTTTCGAGCATATGGGGCCGTATGTTGGCAATTACGCCACGAATGTTGGCTTCCAAGTCCCAAGTCCATATCACCAAAGAAAATAATCCAGTGGTGTCAAATCGCACGATCTTGGTGGCCAATTGACAGGTTCATTCCGCGAAATTATGCGCTCATCGAATGTTTCCTTCAATAAATCAATTGTGACGTGCGCTGTGTGGCATGTAGCGCCGTCTTGTTGGAACCACAACTCATCCACATTCATGCCATCCAATTGGGGAACAAAATAGTCGGTTATCATGGCTCTATACCGGTCTCCATTTATGGTAACTGACTCTCCAGCATTATTTCGGAAGAAGTATGGCCCAATGACTACACCAGCCCATAGAGCACACCAAACAGTCAGTTTTTGTGGATGTAATGGCGTCTCAAGGGTCTCATGTGGATTCTCTTCACTCCAAATGTGGCAATTTTGCTTGTTGACGTACCCATTCAACCAAAAATGAGCCTCATCACTGAACAAAATTTTGCGATGAAAATCAGCATCGAAATCAATCTCATTTTCGGCCCATACACCAAAATCACGACGCATTGCATGGTCTCGCGGCTTTAATTCTTGCACAAGCTGGATCTTGTAAGGTCGCAAGCCAAGATCTTTGCGCAAAATCTTCCATAAAGTTGATGGACAAAGCTCCAATTGCTGTGCACGGTGGCGAATCGATTCATTCGGGTCCTCTTCACCACTTTGCTCTACAGCGGCAATTGTTTCTTCGGTGCGCACTGTTCGACGTCGCTGCGGATGCGTATTATCACATAGAGTAAACGTAGTGCGAAAACGATCCATGGTTAACCGAATTAATTGCTCTGATTGACGATTATGTCGACCATAAAATGGACGGAGATTGGGGTAAACTTCCCGAACTGAACCATTATTTTCGAAATAAATTTGCACGATTTGCAAGCGTTGTTCTTTTGTCAACCTGTTCATGATGAAATGGCAAACCAAACTAAATATTAATCACTTGACAGCTGACAAAATGGCCGCCAGTTAAAAAAGTGATGCCAACTTAAAGTTCTATACCTCAATAAAAAACACCCGATATATTAAAACTTAAACACAACGCCTAGTAACCTGAGTAATTAGACAAAGTTTACAGAAAATAATAAATTATTGTAAGGTTTTTATTAATAAATATAATAAAAATTATTTCAAAAAAATTGTTATAATATTTATAAGAGACAAGTGCACAATATTTTGTCTTAAATGCCTGCCTGTCCGTCACATTGATTGATTATTATTTTTCATTGGCTTATGACATTTCAGTGACAGTTATAAAACAATAATAAAACTTAAAGCAATAACATAAAACTAGAAAAACAAAATGATTTAAAGGTGATTTTATTGATTTTTTAAATTAAATTAATTAAATTAAGCGTAATTACAGGTATTTCATAAAAATCAGGCTATAAATTTATTGAAAAGGTTTCTTATGGCAAATACAATAAAAACACAAGTAATTTGGGTAGACAATTTTAATGAAGTTGAAAAAAAAAGCAATTTAAACAAAAAGCTTTTTAACTTTAGCCTAAGAAAGTGCTCCAATTTCCTAAAACTTAACTATTATTAGTCTATTTTCATTAAATTTTCCCAAATAGTTTTTTGCCATAATTTCCCTATAATTTGTTTTTGGATTTCTTATTTGGTTCAAATTGCTTTTAGGCCTAAATTTTCATAAAACTTACATTTTCTTTATGAAATTATTAGTTTGCTACATTTTTTCTAAATCCAGCGAAATTATACCATTTTCTTCTTTGAAAAGTCTCCCACTCACAAAATTTATAAACCACACAAAAGCTTTATATTTTTCAAAGTAATTTCAATTTAACTTTTCAAACTTTTATGAAAATAAAAGCACCTTAGAAAAATTATGCAAATTCCACTTTGTTAATACAAATTCTTTTTGTTAAACAAATTTCCTAAGTCAAAAACTACAAATCTCTTATTTATTTGCCATCATCGACACCAACGCCTCAACGTATGAATAAAGCCATTATGATTCGTTTTGTGATTCAGATCTTAAAGAAATGGTAACAATGAAAATTGTGGATGTAATTTTAACAAATTACTAAAAAAAAGATAACTATTTTGCTTTTTTTCAGTTAGGACAAACGCTTTTTTCTTATAAGCCCATTTCAGGAAATTATGGTATTGAAAGAAAAAGTAAAGTTAATTGAACAATATTATCTTATATCTTTAAACGAGCAATAATTGTATGTATATATGTAGAATGGCTATCTCGAAAACGACTCCACGATTTTGATAAAATTTGGACGTTGAGTTTTTTGCCGTATAGATCAACTAAGAATGGATTTTCGGAAATTTTGCCGCTGTAGGGGTAAAAAGGGGAAAAAATAGAAAACGTTATATCTCCTAAAGTAATGGGTATTGGTTTTTGGTACTATTTTTGATCCACTCTTATCTTTTGAACCAAAGAATATAGAAAGAAACTTTGTACTGCAATCAATAAATGCGAAAAAAATATTGAACACTTATATGGTACTTTTTTGATTTCGGGGGCCCAAATGGGTAAAAGAGGGATAAAATTATAACTTAACATCTCATTAATATATAATAATATAAATAGAAACAATATGTTAACTGTGTTTTAATAAAATGTACCGAATTCAATTGGTACCAAATATTATTTAGTAAAGTTGTTGCCCATAAGCCGGCGAAGGTTTCTTAGTTGGTATAAACGACTTCCGACAGGTGTCGCCACTGAAAATTACTCAAAATAAATTAAATCGTAAACTGTGCATTTGATCATGCTATTATCTTTAGCAAAGTTGTTGCGCATGAGCCGAAAAAGGTTTCTAAGTTAGTATAATCAATTTCCGACAGGTGACATCACTAACAATTACATAAAATGAATTAAATCGTAAACTGTACATTTGATCAAGCTATTATCTTTAACAAAATTGTTACGAGTACGCATGAACCGACGAAAGTTTCTTAGTTGGTATTAACAATTTCCGACAGATGGCGCAACAAAAAATTACTCAAAATAAATTATATCGTATACTGTGCATTCTATTATGCTACGACCTTTACCAAAGTTGTTGCAAAAGACTCGACGAAGGTTTCTTTGTTGGTATGACAAATTTCCGACAGATGGCACAACAAAAAATTACTCAAAATAAATTATATCGTAAACTGTGCATTTGATTATGCTATGATCTTTAGCAAAGTTGCTGCTCATAAGTCGACGGAGGTTTCTAATTTGGTATGAACAATTTTCTCAGTTGGCATGACGAATTTCCAAAATTATTCAAAATGAATTGACTTGTAAACTATGCATTTCGTCATGTGTTGATCGGACAAAACGAATATAATGATTCAAAATTTTAGTTATTATCGCAGAAAAGCGCGCAGAATGCAACTTTCCAAAAAAAAATATATGAAAATTTTAAAATCTGCCTCGAAATGCTTATCATAAAGCTCCGAGCAAGGCTCGGTCAACCAGGTACTAAATATCTAATGACGCAAAAAATACAGATGCAATTTTTTAAAAATTACCTATTTCTATAGGAAATTTTTCAAAATTTTCCTTTTTTTATAGAAAATTTAAAAAAATATCCTTTTCTTATAGCAAAATTTTTCAAAAATTTTCTATTTTTATAGGAATTTTTTTAAAATTTCCTATTTTTATAGGATTTTTTTTAATTTCCTATTTTTAGAGGAAATTTTTTTAAAATTTCCTATTTTTATAGGAAATTTTGGAATAATTTTCTGTAAAAATATTAAATTTTTGAAAAATATCCTAAAAAAAATTAAATTTAATTTTTTTTTGTCAAAAATTTTCTTTTTTTAATGAAAATATTTCAAAAATTTCCTTTTTTTATAGGAAATTTTTCAAAAATTTCCTATTTTTTGTAGGAAATTTTTCAAAAATTTCCTATTTTTTGTAGGAAATTTTTCAAAAATTTCCTATTTTTTGTAGGAAATTTTTCAAAAATTTCCTATTTTTTGTAGGAAATTTTTCAAAAATTTCCCATTTTTTGTAGGAAATTTTTCAAAAATTTCCCATTTTTTGTAGGAAATTTTTCAAAAATTTCCCATTTTTATAGGAAATTTTTCAAAAATTTCCTATCTTTATAGGAAATTTTTCAAAAAATTCCTATTTTATAGGAAATTTTCCATAAATTTCCTATTTTTATAGGAAATTTTCCATAAATTTCCTATTTTTATAGGAAATTTTTCAAAAATTTCCTATTTTTATAGGAAATTTTTCAAAAATTTCCTATTTTTATAGGAAATTTTTCAAAAATTTTTTATTTTTATAGGAAATTTTTCAAAAATTTCCTATTTTTATAGGAAATTTTTCAAAAATTTCCTATTTTTATAGGAAATTTTTCAAAAATTTCCTATTTTTATAGGAAATTTTTCAAAAATTTCCTATTTTTATAGGAAATTTTTCAAAAATTTCCTATTTTTATAGGAAATTTTTCAAAAATTTCCTATTTTTATAGGAAATTTTTCAAAAATTTCCTATTTTTATAGGAAATTTTTCAAAAATTTCCTATTTTTATAGGAAATTTTTCAAAAATTTCCTATTTTTATAGGAAATTTTTCAAAAATTTCCTATTTTTATAGGAAATTTTTCAAAAATTTCCTATTTTTATAGGAAATTTTTCAAAAATTTCCTATTTTTATAGGAAATTTTTCAAAAATTTCCTATTTTTATAGGAAATTTTTCAAAAATTTCCTATTTTTATAGGAAATTTTTCAAAAATTTCCTATTTTTATAGGAAATTTTTCAAAAATTTCCTATTTTTATAGGAAATTTTTCAAAAATTTCCTATTTTTATAGGAAATTTTTCAAAAATTTCCTATTTTTTGTAGGGAATTTTTCAAAAATTTCCTATTTTTTGTAGGAAAATTTTCAAAGATTCCCTATTTTTTGTAGGAAATTTTTCAAAAATTTCCAATTTTTTGTAGGGAATTTTTCAAAAATTTCCTATTTTTATAGGAAATTTTTCAAAAATTTCCTATTTTTATAGCAAATTTTTCAAAAATTTCCTAGTATTATAGGAAATTTTTCAAAAATTTCCTATTTTTATAGGAAATTTTTCAAAAAATTCCTATTTTTATAGGAAATTTTTCAAAAATTTCCTGTTTTTATAGGAAATTTTTCAAAAACTTCCTATTTTTATAGGAATTATTTTAAAAAGTTCTTTTTTTTATAGGAGATTTTTTAAACATTTGCTTTTTTATAGGAAAAAAATTTATTTTTTTATAGGAAATTTTTTAAAAATTTCCTTTTTTATAGGAAATTTTTAAAAATTTTACTTTTTATAGAAAATTGTTTAAAGTATCTAATATAAATGGTACAATATTGAAATCGATCAAAAAAATGTTTAATATGAAATGGTGTTAAGTCCTAAATCTGAATCGGATTAAAGCAGTTTTTAAATCATAATTTTAAACTAAATTATACCAAGTTTGAGCCCAATTGTGCAACTTTAAAATAACTATGCCACCCAAGTATTTAGCATAATTCATAATAACCACATTCACATAAATATCCGGCTTTTCTTACATAAAATTACAAGTATTTATGAGTATGCAAATGCAAATTATGCATATGAATGCCTCAAGCCTTAAGTAATCGTTTATGTATTAAAAAATTAAATTATGATTTCCTTTTTTAAACAACACAAAACTCTCCAGCCAACATCTACATTATCTGCATGAAAACTGATAGATAGAGTAATGTATGTTAAAATTATTAAGTCGAAAAGAAAGAATAAGGCCAAGACAGACCAAGTTTTTGTGTTAATCTTTTTAAAGCACATACATATAGTACTATTCATATGAGGTACTTACAGTTTATGACTCTACAGAAAAAGTGTCATTTATATGCTAAATATTTTTTGTAAAAATAAATTTTTTATGAAAATGTCATAAAAAACACTTTTAAGGCAAAACATCATGAATATTTTATTTAATCATAAGATTTAAAGGCATTCTTATGAAAATCTTTTTATTTGGCCTATAAATTACTTACAGCTGTTATTGTCATTATTTTGTAATTTTAATGACAGACGGACCCTGACTGCATAAGAAGCTCTAAAATAAAGTGTTCTTCGTCATTGGGTTCTTGTTGCTATAATGAGTAATGCTGACAAATTTTAAACAAATATGACCCAGATTATGTTAAGCAAAATTTTTCGCGAGTGTTTTCTGTAAAAATATCATAAATTAAAAATTTTTATTTTTAATACTTTTTAGCAAAAATTTCCATAAAATATGACAAAGCTTGAAAAATCTTTATAATTATTTTTATTGCATCTTTATACCCACCATCAAAAAGAATGGGGGGTATATTGAGATTGTCATTCCGTTTGTAATTTCCTTAATATTGGCTCAAAAACCAAAAGCGATATATATTCTGAATCCTTATGAAATTCTAAGACGATTGAGCGATGTCCATCTGTCCGTCAGTTCGTCTGTCTGTCTGTCTGTCTGTCTGTCTGTCTGTCTGTCTGTCTGTCCGTCTGTCTGTCTGTCTGTCTGTCTGTCTGTCTGTCTGTCTGTCTGTCTGTCTGTCTGTCTGTCTGTCTGTCTGTCTGTCTGTCTGTCTGTCTGTCTGTCTGTCTGTCTGTCTGTCTGTCTGTCTGTCTGTCTGTCTGTCTGTCTGTCTGTCTGTATGTCTGTCTGTCTGTCTGTCTGTCTGTCTGTCTGTCTGTCTGTCTGTCTGTCTGTCTGTCTGTCTGTCCGTCTGTCCGTCCGTCTGTCTGTCTGTCTGTCTGTCTGTCTGTCTGTTGAAATGACGATAACGCCTAAACGAAAGGAGCTAACTCACTGAAACTTAGTAAAAATATTCTTCATCTCTAAGAAAATTTTGGTATTGAAATTGGGCAAAATCGGTTCACATTTGACCATAGCTCCCGTAAAACCTCGTCTGGGCTAATCGCTTATTTGTAAATAAATGACAAATTATAGCAGCTATGATGATAATTTGGTGTATAGAAGTTTTACATTAGCCCTAGGCAGCATGTAAAATTTCATCAAAATCGGTTCACATTTAGCCATAGCTCCCATACAAAAAACTTACGAAAACAGCCTAAATTTCACCTAAAATATACTTAAATGCCAATAAATCTAAAAGTATAATAGATATAACCACTAAATTTGGCAAAAGAAAGTCTTATATCAATGCCAGCGAGTGTGCAAAATTTTGTCGCAATCGGTCACCATTTGACCTAGCTCCCATATAAAAAACTTACCGAAACACAAAGATACAAAAAGAAAAGGTTGTTTATGTCCGTCTGTTCGTCTGATAAAAGCACGATAGCGCCTTAACGAAAAGAGCTGGAGGGACAAAATTTTACAAAAGTATTTTGAATATCTTGAAAAAGATGTGTGTTGAAAATAGACAAAATCGGTTCAAATTTAGTTAGAGCTCCCATATAACCCCGCCCCGCGAAACACATTAATGCTGATAAATTGAATACAATTGTAATAGCTATGACGATTAAATTTAAAATAGGGAAGTTTTATGCAATTTTTTATCAGTTTATCAAATTTTATAGGAATCAGTCCATATTTGACTTTAGCTTTCGTATAAAAAACACTCACGGAAACCAACAATTTTAGCAAAGGCCAGTTAAAAGCTATTAAATTAGAAACTATGATAGCTATGGCCACTAAATGCAAGAATAAGCTCTTTATATATACCAGCCAGTGTGTAAAATTTTGTTATAATCGGTCAACATTTGGCTATAATTCTTATATATATAACATCCCCTTTTTATATCTACAATCAAAAAGATTTGGAGGTACATTCATTGTATTAAGATTGCACCTATGAAATTAGATAGGCACCAATCAATGTTCAGCCCAGACTTTATATATGATGAATGCATTAGGAACTCCTAACGAAATATATGGACCTGACGTATTACTATTAACGTGTTTAGTCTAACTACATATTAAGCACAACGAAAAGTATTTAACAACTTATTAATGTAAAACTATACCTGGTTATGAGACCGAATTTTGATCAAAGTAAATACTGGGGAAACCACTAATATATTTTTAAATGTTGAACTATAAAGCTACGGCAACCGAATTTAGTCCAAAGGTTTTACTAACAATACCAATTAGCTTAGCGATTATTTCAGTTTTGGTCCAGATTTTGAATTAGCTGCACCCTGTTTCTGAATTTAACACAACTTGATGGTGGGTATATAAGATTCGGCACAGCCGAATATAACACTCTTACTTGTTTTTATTAATTTTTAATTTTTCCCCTTTTAAAAGATAAATTTTAATGTTTGTTTAAATTTTTTGCAACTTTTTTTCAGAGATGGCAAAGAAGATGGTTCGTTTTATATGATGATGGTGAACTCACATATTCAGTCGATGAGCATGTAAGTATTTTTTATTATAGATGAAAAAATATAAATATTTCTTGGCATAGAAAGATTTTTTTTTGAGTTTTATTAAAAATCAGTGTTTCTCAATCCTTATATTGAAGGAAGATCCCAAGTCTCGGGCGGTTTTAATACTGGTAACATGAGTCGACGAGCTATTTTAACTTCCTCCTGTAATCGGTTGAATGTTATTGCGAAGCTCTTTTAGTTTGAAGCCTCTTCTTCTTCTACTTCTTCTGTTATCCTTGACTGCCAGTAGAGCATAGGGCCTCAACCATCCTTTTATATCGAACTCTATTGCGAGATGTTAGGCATACATCATTCCATGAATAGTTTGCTACTTGTAACTCCGCATCAATTGACCTCTTGGATCTATTAAAACAAGTAAGAAAGTGCTATTGTCGGTCAAGCCCGACCATACGATACCCTTCACCGGTAAGGTCGAAGGTGTTCTTTTTTCTATATAAAGACAAATATTTGCTAAATTTTGCCATCATACAAACATTTTCTAAAAACTTATATATTTAAGCTTTTTCCTTCATTTGAACTTACATGAGAGATAGGGTCAAATATGGACCAATTATCTGGAAATTTAGCAAATTGATTACAGTTATTACAAAAATTATGTATGCAAAAAAAGAACTAAAAATTCCCATTAGTTTTACAGCCTATCCCACGATATCGAACGTTTTCAATCGTTCGCATTCTCAACGAAAAACAGCTGATTTGCGTCCCACTAAAAGTTTTCAGTGCGATGAGCCGAACGTAAACACTTTAATATAAAATTGCGTCCCACTATGTCATTTATCTGCCAGCTGCACGAAAACATATGTCAAAATCACTCACACATGTTTTAGCTTTCGTTTTCATAAAAAAAAAAGCGTAAAAAACTTTTTGAAAAAAGGAACTTTATTTTTTTAAGACATAATTTTAACATTTTCCACAAGAATAGGCTTCAGAGATTCGTTCAAATAATTTGAATCAAATTGTATTTACATTACCTCGAAATCTAGTATTTACAAGATTTTGTTCAAAATCTAGTTGATTTTGACCAGATTTCCCATACAAAAATAAATCTAGTTATGAAGTAGATTTTGGCAAAATCTACTTAAAATCTAGTAGTACTTAATAATGCAGCTATGTTTTTCTTCTAAAAAGTACTAAAATATACTACGCTGTGTAAATTAAAATGACATTTCAATTGAAAAAAAAATCAAAACAAAAAAAAAAGTGCGACAAAATTAATAAAATAAATTAAATTTTGAATTGAATTTTGAATTAAATTTTAAATAAAAAATGTAAAAAATAAATGGGGAAGGAAAATAAATTAAGTTTGAACAATTTTGGTTTCGTTTTATATCATTAAACTAATTCTATTATGGAAATAAAATCTAGCAAATATAAAAAAATTGAGTGTAAACGATCTAGATTTTGATTGAGATTTGAAATCAATTTTACTAGATTTTAGAGTAGTGTAAATTCCCTATTAAATGCACAATGTTGTATATTAATAGTAAAATTTACAAATTTCCGCGGTTTTTTTTTTGTTTTTCTTAAATTGTTGATAATTTTTCGAACTGTCGATTAGGCAACATTGAAATATGACAATTTTCAAATATCTTACATTTCAAAACGTAAAGCCAGAAGAACGATGAGTCGAAAGATAGTGGGACGCTTATTCGAACGAAAATGGGTGACTTTCTGTCGTTTGCATAATCTTTCGTTCGATATCGTGGGACAGGCTGTTAGTGATTTTTGTCTCATTTAGTGCGTTTTGACAGAAGAGTTTGTATGGGAGCTATGGTCAAATGTGGACCGATTTCAACGAAATTTGGTAAGGTTTACATAAGCAGTATCTGTTTTAAATTTCATGAAAAAATATTGATATTTGTGGCCAATATATCAATTCCGGGAAGTGGGACCTATGGGAGGTATCATAAATAATAGACCGATTTTAACGAATTTCAATAGCTGAAATTGTCTGTGCCAAATTTCATCAAATTATCTTAAGAATTGCGACCTGTACTTTGATTACATGGTTTACATGGGGGTCCAGTAGAGTGGTTCGAAAAAAAAAAGTTGAGTCAGTCACCCCCTAGGATTAAAGATAATGTAAAAATAATTCTAAAAATTTTTTTTTTATTTTTTACCACGCCTACAAATACCGCCCTTTTTGTATTTTGTTAACTGTGTCGCCATCTTTAGTCCGATCATAACACTTTATATATCGCTGTTCACGGCTGTATAAGGGCTACATTTCTCACTTTGTTAGTTTCTTACTACCACGTCAATTTCTAGTCATCATTTTTCAAAATTCGATTCGTACCCACCCTAATCAAATCGAGTACAAATCTAGTTTTTTGAAAATTATGACTTTAAATTGACGTGGTAGTAAAAAACTATCAAAGAGAGAAATGTAGCCCTTACAGAGCCGCGAACACCGATATATAAAATATTATGATCGGACTCAAAATGGCGACACAGTGAACAAAATACTAAAAGGGCGGTATTTGTAGGCGTGGTAAAAAAATAATTTTTTTTTTTAGAATTGTATTAACATTACCTTTGATCCTAGGGGGTGACTGACGCAACTTTTTTTTGTATGGAAGGCGAACCGCTCTAGGGTCCAGCCAGCCGTCCAGACGGACGGACGGACTGACGGACGTACTGACATCGCTAAATCGACTCAGAAAATGATTCTAAGCCTAAGCCTGATGAAAGGTGTGTATAAGACAAATATTTCTATGAGTTGCATACATCAGCACAAACTTATAATACCCTTTTCACCTATTGTAGTAAAGGGTATAAAAAGCTACTTTTAAACAACCCTGAGCTAGTTCTTCGCTGTGTAAAAAGTGTTTCTTTACCTCCCTATTTTTTACCTTTATCGTAGACACTCCTTTAAGTTGAAAGTATTGAGTTCCATAAGAAATATCTTAGAACCTCTGCTTTTCTAAATTTCCCTTATAAATTGATACTTTAACGCTTTGAATAATTTTATTTATTCGTAAATTAAATTTTATAAGTCTAGACATCTTAAATTGTGATAGTTGAGTGCAATTTAATCGAGCATTATAAAAAAAATGACTATAACAGAAAGCCAAAGAACTTTTAGATACTCATACATATATCAAAGTTCAATACTATGAATATGTACATAATTAGGAAAAAAAACAAGATAGATAAAATTGCTTTACAATGGGAACCACAAGAGCCAAAATTTAGACATGGTAGAACGAAAACATACTAAATGTGTTTGGAAAACATCAAAATTTTAACCGAAAATATAAGTCAAAATTGAGGTATAAAAAACCCTCAATCAAAGTTCAAATTACGAGGGCGGTTCGGAAACTCCTTAATCTAGCACAAAAAGCGTGGTACAAACAGAAAAAAGTTATGGTAGAAACACAATCACGACAGCAGGCTACACGAACACCGACTACAAAAGTGGTTGGCTGCAACAGTCGCCTTGTAGTCAGCTACTTAATTATTTTTAAGACGGCAGCTGCATTGAAAACAGCTGATATAGATTTTTGACGTTTGGACCATAAAATTTTTTAATTTGTTTTTTAAAATAATGGACTTCCTCTATTATTATTTCATCCAAGTCCATACCTGAAATATATTAAGAAAAATTAATAATAAATAAAGAAAAAGTTATAATAAACTTACCAAATAAAACAAAAGCCAAACAAACAGATAGAAAAATTAAACAAAATAAATCAAAATGTCCACAATAAAAACAGCTGCTTACGAGTGATGCCAATATCGCATTTATAAGATGGGCAAAATGACGATTTATATTTTGACAGAAATTACATAAATCATTTTTAGTAATCAACCTCCGATATCAACGGTTTTCATGTACCTGATAGTATATATAAATCAAAAAATTCTAATAGAATGATTTTAGTGGAATCACTTATAGTTTAAGAGTTATGAGCTTTTTAAATTTTAAAAATTGAAGGGCATAACTTTAGAAGCTTACATCCGATATTAACTTTTTTGGTATCAAACAAAAGCTACTAAAAATACTTTTCAAATGATATATATATTCTTCCGATTTATAATGGTTAAAAAGCCCATATTCTAAAAACTTATTTTCACAACCGACATTTTTTTATAAAAATACGCATATCTTGAAACAACATAGATATAAGTATGCTCTTTTAAATAATAGATTTTATACAGGACATATTAGGTTTTATATAACCTAAACTACGTAGCTCTAGCACATGAAGCGTGTGAGTTATGACAGTTTAAAAATTAACTTCTTAAAAATATACTTTTATTGAGGTAGAGTTATATAAATATAAATTTTTATATCATATATTAATCAGATATTATTATATACATTATATATATAAATATTTGATAAATATATTAATTGTTTATTTCAATTTCCTTCATCTTAATTATTGTATATAAAGTTAAGTGGTTTAAATCGCTCATTTATTTCATCATTATATGGTGTTGACAGCACTAAATCTGTTATTGTCGCCAATAAAAATAGAAATTAGTTTAATCTTGGCTACAGCTACAACGGTGGTCGGTAGTCGTGTAGCTGTGCCGACGTTAAATAATTTATTCGCATTTAAATGCGTGTAACCTTATTTTGACAGGTTATAGCCCGTAGCCTGTAGCCGTGATTGTGTTTCTAGCATTAAGTGTTTTGGAAACTTCCATCTCTGCTGTAAACACATGTTAAATTTTGTTTCGATCTGGTAACTCCTTCATATAGAAACAGGTGTTCACAAAAGACGCATCCGCTATTTTTTACAATGAAAATACGCGAGTTTGATCGAACATCACTACGTTTAATTGATTGCGTATTCTCCTATTACTTGCTTTGCTCAATCGAACTTTTAAATATTTTATGAAAGCTGTTTCGTAATCCTCTGACATTTCTCTATATTTAATGTATTTACAATTTTTTTTTATTACTATGACCGATTTGATGAAAATTACAGAAATACGTGTTAAAAAAAAGTCACTTCCATTTTGTGTAGCGTCCGTCACAGCGAATGTCTTTTTCCTATTAACAAATATGTAAATTAACAAATACCATTCGAGAGCACAATCGATGGAATAATATTCTCCAAAATCTATGCAAAGATATCTCGTGTAAAACGACAATGGCATTCATTCATTCATTTAAGTGCAACAAAATCCGGACAAATGTATCGTCCGTTACGCAGGATTTGCCCATATGTTCGTATGTCTTCTACGAGAGTAAGTGAGGGAGTGCATAATTCATGAAGACAGAGTTGGCATTTTCGAAAATATATTCATTCCAGCAAATGTATATCAGTTTAGATATGTAAAACAAGTTTTAAGTCTAGAAGGAACTACGATTTTGTTATGATAGATAGTTCAACCTACAAATAGATAGATAGTTCAACCTACAAATACATAGAACTCCAAATGAAAAGTGACCATTATTAACGCTCAAATTGCAATATTTTTTAAAATTTTAAATTAATTATTAAAATCTTGTTTCGAATACGTCCTTTCCACTGATCCCCCTCTCTAAGCTTCAAATTAATCTGACGTACTTTACACACGATTGACTTAATTAAAACTTTTTAACACCAACTAAAACATGTAACGATCAATTTATAATGTCATTCAAAAGATACAAAAACCAAACTAGTATTTGTTAAATTTATTGAAACCAATAAATATTAAACAAAAAAAAAACATTTTAGCAATTTTACACGTACCAAAACTGATTACTACTCACTGTGAAACTTGTAAAAAAAAATATCTGGCAAGGTGTTTTTCAAAATGACCAAAAACATATTCGATACAAAATGCGGGTAAATAACCGCTTATTAATTTAATCTTTAAATCGCTAAAATTCGCAGCGTGAGAAACCGAGAAAAATGTGTTTTTTAAAATAAGTAGACAAATGCAATATGAAATAAATAAATTTTGCAAAATAAGAAAAAAACAGAAAAAAGGAATCAAAATAATGTTGAAAATAAAAATAGTTGCTGATAAAATTGGGCGTATGAAAACATGAATGAATTTGGATGTCGGCAACATTTGTTGGCAACGAAGAAAAAGCATGGACTGAAAACTTAAAAATGTGACCCAAATTGATATGGCTGAAATGAAGTTAATTAAAATGTCAAAATAAATTTAATTTAAAATAAGAATGAGAAATTATTTAATGTAAGACATGGAATTAATTTTACTTTCATAAGTTTAAAAAAGAATTGGAATGTGCGTAGTAAAAGATTTTTCGCAAAATTTCGTATATGAAAAGGAAATTTTTGAAAATTTTTCTATAGAAAAAGAAATTTTTTTTAAATTTTTTATTACAAAAAGGAAATTTTTGACAAATATTCTATTAAAATAGAAAATATTTGATAAATTTTCTATCAAAATAGGAATTTTTTCAAAAAATTCCTATAAAAATAGGATATTTTTGAAAATTTTCTGTAAAAATAGGAAATTTTTGAAAAATTTCCTATAAAAATGGGAAATTTTTGAAAAATTTCCTATAAAAATAGGAAATTTTTGAAAAATTTCCTATAAAAACAGGAAATTTTTGAAAAATTTCCTATAAAAATAGGAAACTTTTGAAAAATTTCGTATAAAAATAGGAAATTTTTGAAAAATTTCCTATAAAAATAGGAAATTTTTGCAAAATTTCCTGTAAAAATAGGAAATTTTTTAAAAATTTCCTATAAAAATAGGAAATTTTTGAAAAATTTCCTATAAAAACAGGAAATTTTTGAAAAATTTCCTATAAAAATAGGAAATTTTTGAAAAATTTCCTATAAAAATAGGAAATTTTTGAAAAATTTCCTATAAAAATAGGAAATTTTTGAAAAATTTCCTATAAAAATAGGAAATTTTTGAAAAATTTCCTATAAAAATAGGAAATTTTTGAAAAATTTCCTATAAAAATAGGAAATTTTTGAAAAATTTCCTATAAAAATAGGAAATTTTTGAAAAATTTCCTATAAAAATAGGAAATTTTTGAAAAATTTCCTATAAAAATAGGAAATTTTTGAAAAATTTCCTATAAAAATAGGAAATTTTTGAAAAATTTCCTATAAAAATAGGAAATTTTTGAAAAATTTCCTATAAAAATAGGAAATTTTTGAAAAATTTCCTATAAAAATAGGAAATTTTTGAAAAATTTCCTATAAAAATAGGAAATTTTTGAAAAATTTCCTATAAAAATAGGAAATTTTTGAAAAATTTCCTATAAAAATAGGAAATTTTTGAAAAATTTCCTATAAAAATAGGAAATTTTTGAAAAATTTCCTATAAAAATAGGAAATTTTTGAAAAATTTCCTATAAAAATAGGAAATTTTTGAAAAATTTCCTATAAAAATAGGAAATTTTTGAAAAATTTCCTATAAAAATAGGAAATTTTTGAAAAATTTCCTATAAAAATAGGAAATTTTTGAAAAATTTCCTATAAAAATAGGAAATTTTTGAAAAATTTCCTATAAAAATAGGAAATTTTTGAAAAATTTCCTATAAAAATAGGAAATTTTTGAAAAATTTCCTATAAAAATAGGAAATTTTTGAAAAATTTCCTATAAAAATAGGAAATTTTTGAAAAATTTCCTATAAAAATAGGAAATTTTTGAAAAATTTCCTATAAAAATAGGAAATTTTTGAAAAATTTCCTATAAAAATAGGAAATTTTTGAAAAATTTCCTATAAAAATAGGAAATTTTTGAAAAATTTCCTATAAAAATAGGAAATTTTTGAAAAATTTCCTATAAAAATAGGAAATTTTTGAAAAATTTCCTATAAAAATAGGAAATTGTTGAAAAATTTCCTATAAAAATAGGAAATTGTTGAAAAATTTCCTATAAAAATAGGAAATTTTTGAAAAATTTCCTATAAAAATAGGAAATTTTTGAAAAATTTCCTATAAAAATAGGAAATTTTTGAAAAATTTCCTATAAAAATAGGAAATTTTTGAAAAATTTCCTATAAAAATAGGAAATTTTTGAAAAATTTCCTATAAAAATAGGAAATTTTTGAAAAATTTCCTATAAAAATAGGAAATTTTTGAAAAATTTCCTATAAAAATAGGAAATTTTTGAAAAATTTCCTATAAAAATAGGAAATTTTTGAAAAATTTCCTATAAAAATAGGAAATTTTTGAAAAATTTCCTATAAAAATAGGAAATTTTTGAAAAATTTCCTATAAAAATAGGAAATTTTTGAAAAATTTCCTATAAAAATAGGAAATTTTTGAAAAATTTCCTATAAAAATAGGAAATTTTTAAAAAATTTCCTATAAAAATAGGAAATTTTTGAAAAATTTCCTATAAAAATAGGAAATTTTTGAAAAATTTCCTATAAAAATAGGAAATTTTTGAAAAATTTCCTATAAAAATAGGAAATTTTTGAAAAATTTCCTTTAAAAATAGGAAATTTTTGAAAAATTTCCTATAAAAATAGGAAATTTTTGAAAAATTTCCTATAAAAATAGGAAATTTTTGAAAAATTTCCTATAATAATAATAAGAAATTTTTGAAAAATTTCCTATAAAAATAGGAAATTTTTGAAAAATTTCCTATAAAAATAGGAAATTTTTGAAAAATTTCCTATAAAAATAGGAAATTTTTGAAAAATTTCCTATAAAAATAGGAAATTTTTGAAAAATTTCCTATAAAAATAGGAAATTTTTGAAAAATTTCCTATAAAAATAGGAAATTTTTGAAAAATTTCCTATAAAAATAGGAAATTTTTGAAAAATTTCCTATAAAAATAGGAAATTTTTGAAAAATTTCCTATAAAAATAGGAAATTTTTGAAAAATTTCCTATAAAAATAGGAAATTTTTGAAAAATTTCCTATAAAAATAGGAAATTTTTAAAAAAATTTCCTATAAAAATAGGAAATTTTTGAAAAATTTCCTATAAAAATAGGAAATTTTTGAAAAATTTCCTATAAAAATAGGAAATTTTTGAAAAATTTCGTATAAAAATAGGAAATTTTTGAAAAATTTCGTATAAAAATAGGAAATTTTTGAAAAATTTCCTATAAAAATAGGAAATTTTTGAAAAATTTCCTATAAAAATAGGACATTTTTGAAAAATTTCCTATAAAAATAGGACATTTTTGAAAAATTTCCTATAAAAATAGGAAATTTTTGAAAAATTTCCTATAAAAATAGGAAATTTTTGAAAAATTTCCTATAAAAATAGGAAATTTTTGAAAAATTTCCTATAAAAATAGGAAATTTTTGAAAAATTTCCTATAAAAATAGGAAATTTTTGGAAAAATTTCCTATAAAAATAGGAAATTTTTGAAAAATTTCCTATATAAATAGGAAATTTTTGAAAAATTTCCTATAAAAATAGGAAATTTTTGAAAAATTTCCTATAAAAATAGGAAATTTTTGAAAAATTTCCTATAAAAATAGGAAATTTTTGAAAAATTTCCTATAAAAATAGGAAATTTTTGAAAAATTTCCTATAAAAATAGGAAATTTTTGAAAAATTTCCTATAAAAATAGGAAATTTTTGAAAAATTTCCTATAAAAATAGGAAATTTTTGAAAAAATTCCTATAAAAATAGGAAATTTTTGAAAAAATTCCTATAAAAATAGGAAATTTTTTAAAAATTTCCTATAAAGATATTAAATTTTTAAAAATTTCCTATAAAGATAGGAAATTTTTAAAAATTTCCTACAAAAATAGAAAATGTTTGAAAATTTTTCTATAAAAAAAGGAAATTTTTGAAAAATTTCCTTTAGAAATAGTAAGTTTTTGAAAATTTCTTATGCAAATAGTAAATGTTTGAAAATTTTCCTTTAAAAATAGTAAATTTTTGAAAAATTTCATTTAGTAGTAAATAGTAAAATAGTAAATTTTCGAAAAATTTTCTATAAAAATAGTAAATTTTTGAAATTTTTTTCAAACTTTTTTTTTGCTATAATTAAAAATTTTTCAATTTAAATTCTTTTGATCACCTTTTCTTTGCTAATTATATTAACTAATTGAAGACAAAATGGCCTAAATACAATTTTTCACAGGTCTAAATTGTCATAGCAATATCACAATTAAATCATGTTTGATATGCTTTCAAAAAGTGAAGTAAAATTCTAATTTTGTAGCCGTTTCTCAATGGATGTTCTTTTATGACAGTTTTATTTTTAACAAAATAATTTAGAAACCCGTAAATTGCTAAATTGAAAAAATTGATTTCATGTCGTTAAAGCTTTTTCAAAAAAAAAAAGAAGAAACAAAAACTATCTTATTATTGCTAATTTGAATCTTGTTTTCCCATAAATACTAAAATTTGTCTTTCTTTTCCTATTAGGCCCAATACATAAACAGTCTGTGGCATATAAAAAGAGCTCTAGAGAATAATTAACTTAAAACGCTGCATGAACCATAAAGTAAGACTAGAAAGCAGCCAGAAAAACATTAATATTGTTGTCAGTATTGAAATATATATTTAATCGTAAAAAATGACCAATTAGAAAATGATTGCAAATTTTATTGTTATAGGAAATTTTTCAAAAAATTTCTATTTTTATAGGAAATTTTTCAAAAATTTTCTATTTTTATAGGAAATTTTTCAAAAATTTTCTATTTTTATAGGAAATTTTTCAAAAATTTTCTATTTTTATAGGAAATTTTTCAAAAATTTTCTATTTTTATAGGAAATTTTTCAAAAATTTTCTATTTTTATAGGAAATTTTTCAAAAGTTTTCTATTTTTATAGGAAATTTTTCAAAAATTTTCTATTTTTATAGGAAATTTTTCAAAAATTTTCTATTTTTATAGGAAATTTTTCAAAAATTTTCTATTTTTATAGGAAATTTTTCAAAAATTTTCTATTTTTATAAGAAATTTTTCAAAAATTTTCTATTTTTATAGGAAATTTTTCAAAAATTTTCTATTTTTATAGGAAATTTTTCAAAAATTTTCTATTTTTATAGGAAATTTTTCAAAAATTTTCTATTTTTATAGGAAATTTTTCAAAAATTTTCTATTTTTATAGGAAATTTTTCAAAAATTTTCTATTTTTATAGGAAATTTTTCAAAAATTTTCTATTTTTATAGGAAATTTTTCAAAAGTTTTCTATTTTTATAGGAAATTTTTCAAAAATTTTCTATTTTTATAGGAAATTTTTCAAAAATTTTCTATTTTTATAGGAAATTTTTCAAAAATTTTCTATTTTTATAGGAAATTTTTCAAAAATTTTCTATTTTTATAGGAAATTTTTCAAAAATTTTCTATTTTTATAGGAAATTTTTCAAAAATTTTCTATTTTTATAGGAAATTTTTCAAAAATTTTCTATTTTTATAGGAAATTTTTCAAAAATTTTCTATTTTTATAGGAAATTTTTCAAAAATTTTCTATTTTTATAGGAAATTTTTCAAAAATTTTCTATTTTTATAGGAAATTTTTCAAAAATTTTCTATTTTTATAGGAAATTTTTCAAAAATTTTCTATTTTTATAGGAAATTTTTCAAAAATTTTCTATTTTTATAGGAAATTTTTCAAAAATTTTCTATTTTTCAAAAATTCTCTATTTCTATTTTTATAGGAAATTTTTCCAAAATTTTCTATTTTTATAGGAAATTTTTCAAAAATTTTCTATTTTTATAGGAAATTTTTCAAAAATTTCCTATTTTTATAGGAAATTTTTCAAAAATTTTCTATTTTTATAGGAAATTTTCCAAAAATTTTCTATTTTTATAGGAAATTTTTCAAAAATTTTCTATTTTTATAGGAAATTTTTCAAAAATTTTCTATTTTTATAGGAAATTTTTCAAAAATTTTCTATTTTTATAGGAAATTTTTCAAAAATTTTCTATTTTTATAGGAAATTTTTCAAAAATTTTCTATTTTTATAGAAAATTTTTCAAAAATTTTCTATTTTTATAGGAAATTTTTCAAAAATTTTCTATTTTTATAGGAAATTTTTCAAAAATTTTCTATTTTTATAGGAAATTTTTCAAAAATTTTCTATTTTTCTAGGAAACTTTTCAAAAATTTTCTATTTTTATAGGAAATTTTTCAAAAATTTTCTATTTTTATAGGAAATTTTTCAAAAATTTTCTATTTTTATAGGAAATTTTTCAAAAATTTCCTATTTTTATAGGAAATTTTTCAAAAATTTCCTATTTTTATAGGAAATTTTTCAAAAATTTCCTATTTTTATAGGAAATTTTTCAAAAATTTCCTATTTTTATAGGAAATTTTTAGAAAATTTTCAAAAATTTCCCATTTTTATAGGAAATTTTTCAAAAATTTCCTGTTTTTATAGGAAGTTTTTCAAAAATTTCCTATTTTTATAGAAAAATTTTCCAAAATTTTCTATTTTTATAGGAAATTTTTGCAAAAATTTTTTATTTTTCTAGGAAATATTTGTAAAAATTTTCTATTTTTATAGGAAATTTTTGTAAAAATTTTCTATTTTTATAGGAATTTTTTGCAAAAATTTTCTATTTTTATAGGAAATTTTTGCAAAAATTTTCTATTTTTATAGGAAATTTTGCAAAAATTTTCTATTTTTATAGGAAATTTTTCAAAAATTTTCTATTTTAATATTTTTTACCGATGACTATAAAACTTATTGACGCTTTTATTTAGACTAAAATCAAAAGCTTTATATTTATAAAGCTTTTGGTACAAAGTTATTTTGATACTTCTGTGATTCTAATGAAATAATTTATTTACTCCTAAAATATATTTTTATTTTCTTTTATAAAGGGGACACTTTAAGCTAATAAATGAAAGTGGACTTTTGTTACCAGTTTCAAATTATGACTTCTCTAATCGTACCCTAAAGATTAGTTTGAAACAGGTTATTTTGCTACAAGAACATGAAACAAAATAATCTTTAATCAAGATTTGTTTTATATATTTTTTTTTTTTTTTTTTTTGAATTTTTTACTTTTTTAGTTAGAAACAACCTCAAGAATATGGACAAAATATAAATTATGATAAAGTAATAGGTGTTGTAAAGTTATAAGTAAAATAAGTAAGTAAAGAAGAATATACTCTAACAATGACGATATGACCATGAAATAATTCGTGTGAACAGCAGGTTCTAAACAAGACCAGGCCTTGTTAGGCATATTTCAACGTTAGCCAAGTTAGTTCCTGGTTAACCGCGAAAGAGATAGGGGGAGATAGGAAAAGAAAAATATTTGTAGCTGGTGTACAAGCAGAACATTTCCTTAAGATCTTAGTCATGATTTAAAGACAATGAGGAAACATAAACTATTGGTACGTGCTCCCTTCTGTGAAAGTAACACTTATTATGGCTTAGAGTTTTTTTGTATTTGTATCTGGTCGAATATAATACAGAGCTTAGGACTTGTATATGACAGTGAAACGATTAGACAAAATCATAAACATTAAATCACAGCAGTAAAGGCTGTAACAGCAGCATTGGGAGGAAAAAAGTAGGAAATTGAATATTAATTGGCACCCTACTGTAGCTGTCATAACTTGTTTGAATATGGAAAAAATATTTGGTTTTGTAATTACCCAACAAACCAAACGATATCGTAATGATATCATAACGATATCATTTACTCGGCAATCAATTCCGAGAATGATATCATTATAGACTCTAAAGTAATAGTAGTCTCCTAAAAAAAGGTACACTCGATTATAATATTATAATTTTTGAAAAAAATGATATCATTGGCAATATTGAAAATTAGAAGCGATATGATATTTTTGCGGTATTTGTCGAGAATTAACAAAATCATAATATTATAACGATATCATTAACTATGTTTCAAAATTATACCTTAATGATATTTACAAGAAAAACGATAACATAATGATATCACAACGACATCTTTATCGTTTCTATAATGATATTCGATTATAATATTATAATTATAACAAAAAATGATATCATTACCAATATCGAGAATAAAAGGCAGAGCGATAATTTCGCGATATTTGCCAAAATTAAAAATTATAATATTATAAAGATATCACTAACTAATATTTAAAATGATACCATAATGATATCAACAAAAATAAATATACTCTATTAAGGACTTTTTAATTGAATAAATCTTTATTATTTAAATATATATGATTTATAAAAGATATTATTCATAAAACATTTTGATATTTCCGATATAAATCTCCCTAGAAAAGTTCAAATATTGTAAATTTATAAAATAAATGCTCATTTGGGGGTTCCAATTCTTTAAGGTATATTTTTGATGCCAACAATACAATGGTAACCTGAAAAAAAAGAAAAATCACATGAGTTTTATAATTATACATAATCCACACCTAAAGTATATAAAAAATAAATTAATTTAATTGAAATAAATAATAATTATTATATTATACTCTAAATCGGTTCGAGGTACATGGTTTTCATTATTAAAAATTATTTTGTGATTCGAATATTCGCCCCTTATAACACATTTATGGCACGAGAAGAAGCCAGAATGAGACTTAATATTTAAAATAAAAGAACGGGCTGGAGCATCGCACACGAAATTTCCAATTTTTACTTTTACACATTTGTTATGGAAATTAAAACCATCAGTTACCAACTTGGATAATTCACAAACAAATTGCTTCAAATATTCATTTGAATTTGATGGTTTTGAATGTCCCTCAAAAATCCCACAGACAAATACATCCTTTGAATTTTCAATACATCCCAAAATAGGCCACACTTGAAGCCCTGAGCTTTTCGCAAGTGGTAATCCGTCTACATTGGAATTCACTGTTACCTGATCAAGGTTGGTTTTTATTGGTAAAACTTCTTTTAATGCATTTTCAATGCCATAGTGAATGTATGAACCCCCAGAAATGTTATGACATATTATTTTCCTAGGTGTTTCCTTCAATGTACGAGCATCTTGAGGAAGATCCGGAAAAACATTTTTTAAAATAGTTAAAAGTTCATTTATTGCCACCGTTGTTATTACATTCTTTATAGACCATTTCGCTAATTGCTCCCTTAAGGTAAATGATTTTATCTCCTCAAAATGTTCGGTTGTATCTGAACTTTTCTCATATTCGCATGATGAATTAGATGAACTAATAAAACTATCTAAATCTATGCTATATTCAGAGTTTCGTTTGACAGAATCAGTATTAGGTACGTAGTAATTAAACAGATCTTGACCATCATTTCGTAAACGCTTTCGAGGCATTCTATTGTATCCAGCTCAGAGATTTACTTATCGAGTTTTTTTCCCAACCAGATCTTCACCCCAACAAGATAATACTTTGTAATTTATTTTAAGGTTATGTGTATTTTGAGATTTCTGGTGATGAAATGTAAAAATAAAAGTACCACTTACCTTCTATTTCCACTGACAATGAGGATAAAGTTAAAAAAGGGAAATGCACGGATGGAAATACCTCGTTCAATAAGGATGAATCAATGATGAAGAAAACTGATATTGAAGAAAACTATACTTTTTATCTTCCTAAATATGCCTTATACAGAAAACTTACGTGAAATTAAACCAAAATGTCTTGAAACCAAAATTATCAGGAATGAAAATCGATCCTCGTTTCGTCCAATATTCTGCTGCAAAAACTATTAAAAAATATTATTTTCTCAAATATACTTTAATATATAAAATACTTACGTTAAGATAAAAGTTAGTATCTTTTACACAAAATTAAATCGTATTAAAACACCGATATAGATTTTTCTTATAAATTAATTTGTGCTGTACGACAAATGTATTTTTTTCACTAATTGTAATTTTTTTTTTCTTTTTTGATATTTTTTTCTAAGCTATAGTACTAACGTTAGGAAAAAAAACTTTTCCCAACGAAAATTTTATCATAATTTTAAAAAAATATAATATTATAAAGATATCATATACTCTTATCATTTACGATATTAAATTTTTTAAAAATATTATATCATAAATGATTCGGTATCATTTCTTGGTTTGTTGGGTAAGGAAAAAAGAATCTAGTATTTTAAAAGGAATAAAAATATGAGACTATTTTCTGAAAAAATATAAAATTTTTGAAATATTTTCAATAAACTAGAAAATTTTTGAAAAATTTTCTATAAAAACAGAAAATTTTTGAAAAATTTTCTATAAAAATAGAAAATTTTTGAAAAATTTTCTATAAAAATAGAAAATTTTTGAAAATTTTTCTATAAAAATAGAAAATTTTTGAAAAATTTTCTATAAAAATAGAAAATTTTTGAAAAATTTTCTATAAAAATAGAAAATTTTTGAAAAATTTTCTATAAAAATAGAAAATTTTTGAAAAATTTTCTATAAAAATAGAAAATTTTTGAAAAATTTTCTATAAAAATAGAAAATTTTTGAAAAATTTTCTATAAAAATAGAAAATTTTTGAAAAATTTTCTATAAAAATAGAAAATTTTTGAAAAATTTTCTATAAAAATAGAAAATTTTTGAAAAATTTTCTATAAAAATAGAAAATTTTTGAAAAATTTTCTATAAAAATAGAAAATTTGTGAAAAATTTTCTATAAAAATAGAAAATTATTTATAAAAATAGAAAATTTTTGAAAAATTTTCTATAAAAATAGAAAATTTTTGAAACATTTTCGGATAAAAATAGAAAATTTTTGAAAATTTCCTATAAAAATAGAAAATTTTTGAAAATTTCCTATAAAAATAGAAAAATTTTGAAAATTTCCTATAAAAATAGAAAATTTTTGAAAATTTTCTATAAAAATAGAAAATTTTTGAAAA
Organism: Stomorhina lunata; assembly: GCA_933228675.1. NCBI lineage: Eukaryota > Metazoa > Arthropoda > Insecta > Diptera > Rhiniidae > Stomorhina > Stomorhina lunata. Next base: position 25,430,772 of record OW121741.1, on the reverse strand, counting down.
TTTTCTATAAAAATAGAAAATTTTTGAAAAATTTCCTATAAAAATAGAAAATTTCCTATAAAAATAAGAAATTTTGGAAAAATTTCCTGTCAAAATAGAAAATTTTTGAAAAACTTCCTTTAAAAATAGAAAATTTTTGAAAAACTTCCTATGAAAATGGAAACTTTTGAAAAAAAAGCTTTATATAAAAATAGAAAATTTTTTAAAAATTTTCTAGAAAAAAAATAGCAAATTTTTGAAAAATTTCCTAGAATAATAACAAATCTTTGAAAATTTTGTTATAAAAATAGAAAATTTTAGCAAAACTTTCTTTGAAAAGTTTCCTATAAAAATAGAAAAGTTCAGAAACTTTTTTTAAAAAAATTAAAAATTTATAAAAACAATTTCGGAAAGAAATTTAATCTTAATTTCTATCTCCATTCCAGCCCGAGACTGTACCACAAGCCTGCATTGATATGACCAAAGTCTTGGAGGTTACCACCGCAGAAGATGTTACTGGTCATACGAATTCAATAGCCATAACGGCACCTGATCGTGTTACATTCGTCAAAGGTACCTGCCCCGAAGAATCCAAATGGTGGCTCAACATATTGGTGGCCTTTCCTAAATCGAAAGGACGCCATAAACGTAATGCTACATTTCCTGGTGCCCAAGCTACGACAATACTACAATCAACCAATTCAGATGCAGCTGCCGTTAGTGGAACAGCACGTAATCGTCATAATTCCTATCATAAGGATATTTTAACGTCCACCCAATCAACTGGTGTTTTAGCATCAACTACCGTTTCTTCGTCATCAACGACTACAGCAAAATCATCAGCCACTTCAGGAATGGCGTCGAAACAAGACAAAAAGTCAACAGCCAGCAAAGGCAGCAGCAACAACAACGGTAGTTCAAAATTATGGTCCCATAATGATATTGTTGTTACAACAAAAACTACCAGTAATAGCAAAAATGCTGGAGGCTTGAAAAATAATCATATTAATGCTGTCAATATGGCAAATGATGAAGATGATGATGATGTTGACGATGACGACGACGATGAGGAGGATGATGGTGTTGAGACAGGAGAAGATGATGAAGAAGATGATTGTGACGAAGAAGAAGAAAGTGGTAACTCAACGGGTGAGGAATGCAATACCAAAAATAAAAGTTCAATGGCTGGAACAAGTGTTCATGATGAAAATAATCGTAATGCTGTTAATGAAATTAAAAATAGAGGTAAGTTTTCAAATAGATAAATCGTTAATTTAAGAAAGAAGTCAACTCAAATGACCCTAGTCCAGAGATAAATGGTTTACAATTTAAAGTTATAATTTATTGATAAATGATTAAGTCTTTTAATATTTTTAAAGCAAATTTAAAAAAAATATATTTTTATAGGAAATTTTTCAAAAATTATCTATTTTTATAGGAATTTAAAAAAAATCTATTTTTGTAGGAAATTTTTTAAAAATTTTCTATTTTTATAGGAAATTTTTCATAAATTTTTTATTTTTATAGGAAATTTTTCAAAAATTTTCTATTTTTATAGAAAATTATTCGAAAATTTTATATTTTTATAGGAAATTTTTCAAAAATTTCATATTTTTATAGGAAATTTTTCAAAAATTTCCTATTTTTATAGGAAATTTTTCAAAAATTTTCTATTTTTATAGGAAATTTTAGAAAAATTTTCTATTTTTATTGGAAATTTTTCAAAGTTCTAGTTTTCTAGCTTCTAGTTTTATTATAGGAAATTTTTTAAAAATTTTCTTCATATTTATATTAAAATTTTTTAATTATTTCGTATTTTTACTAAATGTTAATAAACTCATAATGAACATTTTGTGCCAATTAAACAAATACCCTTAGCTGTCATCTTTGATCAATGTCAATTATTTTCAATAGGTTTGTCCGTCTGTCAGATTCACTCCTCATTCATGAGAAATTTTCGTTTCGTTTTTTCACTTTTAATTTTCAATTTATTTCTATAAAGAAAAACACCAACCCAACAATAAGCAATTTAACTTTTTGTAAAATTAAATTGACATTTAAAAAACTGAAGAATACCACGACTCATAAAATATAAAAGATGACATTTGTAGATCATTAAAAATAATTTTGCAAACAAAGTAAGTGATTGAGATGAAGCAAAAACTGATAAATGATCATGTAATATTAACATATTTAACGGAAAAAATATAGTTAAATTTAAAATGATTAAAATAAATGAGTTTTTGAAATTTCATATAAAAATAGAAAATTTTTTAAAAATTTTGTATGAAAATTAAAAATATAAAATTTTTAAAAAATTTCATTTAAAAAAAGAAAATGTTGGCAAACACTTCCTTTAAAAATAGTAAATTTTTGAAAAACTTTCTATAAAAATAAAAAATTTTTGAAAAATTTTCTATAAAAATAGTAAGTTTTTGAAAAATTTCCTATTAAAATAGTAAATTTTTACAAAATTTCCTATAAAAATAGTAAATTTTTTAAAAATTTCCTATAAAAATAGTAAATTTTTTAAAAATTTCCTAAAAAATTGTAAATTTTTGAAAATTTTCCTATAAAAATAGTAAATTTTTTTTTAAATTCCTATAAAAATTTTTAATTTTTTAAAAATTTTCTGTAGAAATAGTGAATTTTTGAAAAATTTCCTATTAAAATAGTAAAAATGTTCAAAAACTTCCTTTAAAAATAGTAAATTTTTAATAAATTTCCTATAAAAATTTCCTGAAAAATTTCCTACAAAAATAGTAATTTTTTGAAAAATTTCCTATAAAAATAGGAAATTTTTGAAAAATTTCCTATAAGAATAGTAAATTTTTGAAAAATTTCCTATAAAAATAGGAAATTTTTGAAAAATTTCCTATAAAAATAGGAAATTTTTGAAAAATTTCCTATAAAAATAGTAAATTTTTGAAAAATTTCCTATAAAAAAGTAAATTTTTGAAAAATTTCCTATAAAAATAATAAATTTTTGAAAAATTTCCTATAAAAATAGTAAATTTTTGAAAATTTTCCTATAAAAATAGTAAATTTTTGAAAAATTTCCTATAAAAATAGTAAATTTTTGAAAAGATTCCTATAAAAATAGTAAATTTGTGAAAAATTTCCTATAAAAGTAGTAAATTTGTGAAAAATTTCCTATAAAAATAGTAAATTTTTGAAAAGATTCCTATAAAAATAGTAAATTTTTGAAAATTTTCCTATAAAAATAGTAAATTTTTACAAAATTTCCTATAAAAATAGTAAATTTTTTAAAAATTTCCTAAAAAATTGTAAATTTTTGAAAATTTTCCTATAAAAATAGTAAATTTTTATTTTAAATTCCTATAAAAATTTTTAATTTTTTAAAAATTTTTAATTTTTTAAAAATTTTCTGTAGAAATAGTGAATTTTTGAAAAATTTCCTATTAAAATAGTAAAAATGTTCAAAAACTTCCTTTAAAAATAGTAAATTTTTAATAAATTTCCTATAAAAATTTCCTGAAAAATTTCCTACAAAAATAGTAATTTTTTGAAAAATTTCCTATAAGAATAGTAAATTTTTGAAAAATTTCCTATAAAAATAGGAAATTTTTGAAAAATTTCCTATAAAAATAGTAAATTTTTGAAAAATTTCCTATAAAAAGAGGAAATTTTTGAAAAATTTCCTATAAAAATATTAAATTTTTGAAAAATTTCCTACAAAAATAGAAAATTTTTGAAAAATTTCCTATAAAAAAGTACATTTTTGAAAAATTTTCTATAAAAATAATAAATTTTTGAAAAATTTCCTATAAAAATATTAAATTTTTTAAAAATTTCCTATAAAAATAGTAAATTTTTTAAAAATTTCCTATAAAAATAGTAAATTTTTGAAAATTTTCTTATAAAAATAGTAAATTTATGAAAAATTTCCTATAAAAATAGTAAATTTTTGAAAAATTTCCTATAAAAATAGTAAATTTGTGAAAAATTTCCTATAAAAATAGTAAATTTTTGAAAAATTTCCTATAAAAATAGTAAATTTTTAAAAATTTCCTATAAAAATAGTACATTTTTGAAATATTTCCTACAAAAATAGTAAATTTTTGAAAAATTTCCTATAAAAATAGTAAATTTTTTAAAAATGTCTTATAAAAATAGTAAATTTTTGAGAAATTTCCTAAAAAAAATTGTAAATTTTTGAAAAATTTCCTTTAAAAATAGTAAATTTTTAAAAAATTTCCTATAAAAATAGTAAATTTTTAAAAAATTTCCTATAAAAATAGAAAATTTTTGAAAAAATTTTTGAAAAAAAATTTCCTATCAAAATAGAAAATTTTTAAAAAAATTTTAAAAAATTTTTGGAATTTTTTTTAAATGCTTTTAAATTTTAAAGTTTTGTATATTTAAATTATCAATAAGTTTTAATCTTTTCTGTAGATTACTACTGAAAATTATTGATAACTTTGGCTTAAACAAGTTCCTTCACACTTTCCAGGCTTTAAAGATTTATGACTCCCTTACAATGTCTTACTAAAGTTAAATTTTTATGCTGCATTTAAATAAGAATATAATGATGATGATCACCTTTCCACCCTTTTGCAACATTGTTGCTGATACAAATATTTTCAAGGTTAAGTTTAAGTACATATTTTGTCCATACCAAGGTATACCTGCAAGTATGTATATGGGAGCACTTACTATAATAAACTGGCCAACTCAAGTAAAAGCTTCTTGGGTGATGTTGCTGATGCTTCTTTTTTTAGGCAGACATTGGCATTTTAGCTTTTGTTGATTGTTAAAAAGATGATATTCATAAACTAGCTGCACGCACATTATATTGTTGATAATATTGATTGCCTTTGGGCCACAAATTGTGGTAATAATATCAAATATGGGTATTATAAAGAGGAGACAGCAAAGAACCTTTCAAAAAAAAGTGATTCAATTTGGTACTCATATTTCTTTTGTAGCAAAATTCTTAAAAGGGAATGTTTGAGATAAAGGTGTTGGCTATATTAAGACTTGAACTCAAATGCTAAGGAATTTAATTTTAAAATATAAAACTTTTTTCTGTCCATTTTTTTTATATCTTTTATTTTTTTCAAGTTTTTAACAAAAATTAATAAAAAGGTATTTTTGATACAATTTTTTTTCAATTTATTAAAAAAAGCTTTTTCTTATTTATTTTTTTTTGTTTAAAATGTTGTATCTTTTTCAACAAATTAAATTTAATTTTGTTGCTCATACATCATACAGTGATTGATTCATCTTATTAAAATTACTTTTAATCAAACACCAAAAAGCTTTTATTTTGTTCGATTATATCTTTGATGTTCAAACGTAAAAGATCTTCCCAAAAATGAGAACTCAATTTTTTAAGACTGATGAGACTTTCAATGATAAATTAAGAAACTTAATAATTGGCAAACTAAAAACAAATTATTTGCACAGTCTTATAATTTGTATTAAAGGAAATTTAAAAGGAAATTTCCTATTTTTATAGGAAATTTTTGAAAAATTTCCTATAAAAATAGGAAATTTTTGAAAAATTTCCTATAAAAATAGGAAATTTTTGAAAAATTTCCTATAAAAATAATAAATTTTTGAAAAATTTCCTATAAAAATAAGCAATTTTTGAAAAATTTCCTATAAAAATAAGCAATTTTTGAAAAATTTCCTATAAAAATAAGCAATTTTTGAAAAATTTCCTATAAAAATAAGCAATTTTTGAAAAATTTCCTATAAAAATAGGAAATTTTTGAAAAATTTCCTATAAAAATGGGAAATTTTTGAAAAATTTCCTATAAAAATAGGAAATTTTTGAAAAATTTCCTATAAATATAGGAAATTTTTGAAAAATTTCCTATAAAAATAGGAAATTTTTGAAAAATTTCCTATAAAAATAGGAAATTTTTGAAAAATTTCCTATAAAAATATATATAAAAATAGGAAAATTTTGAAAAATTTCCTATAAAAATAGGAAATTTTTGAAAAATTTCCTATAAAAATAGGAAATTTTTGAAAAATATCCTATAAAAATAGGAAATATTTGAAAAATTTCCTATAAAAATAGGAAATTTTTGAAAAATTTCCTATAAAAATAGGAAATTTTTGAAAAATTTCCTATAAAAATAGGAAATTTTTGAAAAATTTCCTATAAAAATAGGAAATTTTTGAAAAATTTCCTAAAAAAATAGGAAATTTTTGAAAAATTTCCTATAAAAATAGGAAATTTTTGAAAAATTTCCTATAAAAATAGGAAATTTTTGAAAAATTTCCTATAAAAATAGGAAATTTTTGAAAAATTTCCTATACAAATAGGAAATTTTTGAAAATTTTCCTATAAAAATAGGAAATTTTTGAAAAATTTCCTATAAAAATAGGAAATTTTTGAAAAATTTCCTATAAAAATAGGAAATTTTTGAAAAATTTCCTATAAAAATAGGAAATTTTTGAAAAATTTCCTATAAAAATAGGAAATTTTTGAAAAATTTCCTATAAAAATAGGAAATTTTTGAAAAATTTCCTATAAAAATAGGAAATTTTTGAAAAATTTCCTATAAAAATAGGAAATTTTTGAAAAATTTCCTATAAAAATAGGAAATTTTTGAAAAATTTCCTATAAAAATAGGAAATTTTTGAAAAATTTCCTATAAAAATAGGAAATTTTTGAAAAATTTCCTATAAAAATAGGAAATTTTTGAAAAATTTCCTATAAAAATAGGAAATTTTTGAAAAATTTCCTATAAAAATAGGAAATTTTTGAAAAATTTCCTATAAAAATAGGAAATTTTTGAAAAATTTCCTATAAAAATAGGAAATTTTTGAAAAATTTCCTATAAAAATAGGAAATTTTTGAAAAATTTCCTATAAAAATAGGAAATTTTTGAAAAATTTCCTATAAAAATAGGAAATTTTTGAAAAATTTCCTATAAAAATAGGAAATTTTTGAAAAATTTCCTATAAAAATAGGAAATTTTTGAAAAATTTCCTATAAAAATAGGAAATTTTTGAAAAATTTCCTATAAAAATAGGAAATTTTTGAAAAATTTCCTATAAAAATAGGAAATTTTTGAAAAATTTCCTATAAAAATAGGAAATTTTTGAAAAATTTCCTATAAAAATAGGAAATTTTTGAAAAATTTCCTATAAAAATAGGAAATTTTTAAAAAATTTCCTATAAAAATAGGAAATTTTTGAAAAATTTCCTATAAAAATAGGAAATTTTTGAAAAATTTCCTATAAAAATAGGAAATTTTTGAAAAATTTCCTATAAAAATACCCAGTAAAAAATAGGATCATCCAAAGAGTACTCTTGGAGCTCACCTTTGCGAGTAATGGATTACTCCATAAAACTCCGAAACTCATAGGATTTTTAACACAGCATGTCCGCAGACACGAGCACTCCTTTTAAGCTCCTTATGGAGTGCTCCCTTTAGTCTTGAAAATGACGACAGAGGGAGTAATCGTTTTTGTCTCCTAAAGGAGCAAAAAGGATAAACATTCATATAAAATACAAATTTGGTTATTTTTTACAAAAATAAGAAAATATTGATTTTTATTTATGTATATTGGAAACGTGCCTTCAAGGGCTCTGGAAAATTAAGAAAACTCAAATGTAAACGCAAAATTTAAAATTTATTGTAGATTTTATCTACTTTTGTTCAGCTTCCTTGGCGGCCTTGATAGCTTCCTCAGCTTGTCTTTCGATTTCAGCCAAACGGTTCATTTCTTCCTCCTCTTCTTGGCGTTTGCGTTGTTCTTCGGCTAGACGTGCAGACTCTTTTGACTGACAAGCGGCTTCTTCTGCCTGGCGAGCAGCTTCTTCTTCTTAGGCTTACGTGCTTCCGTAGGGCTTCCTCTTCTAAAGCTCTAGAATTAAAAGTTAGTTCAAATTAGTTTTAAAGAAAAGACAACGCGTAATATATTATTTAAAACATGCAATAAAAAATTCACCAATTACCGAAACAAAAAAAGTAAAAAAATTTGAGCAAAATATTTTTTGTTATGTCAAAAAAAAAACGAACTGATGCATCCCTCGTTGATCCATTTGGAGTATTAAGCGAGGCATAAACAACAAAACAAAATAAAAAGTTTCGATAGCTCGCTTATTACTCCAAATGGATGAACAAGTCATTACTCCTTTGTTGCTCGATTATGGATTAATCCATATATTTTTTACTGGGTAGGAAATTTTTGAAAAATTTCCTATAAAAATAGGAAATTTTTGAAAAATTTCCTATAAAAATTAGAAATTTTTGAAAAATTTCCTATAAAAATAGGAAATTTTTGAAAAATTTCCTATAAAAATAGGAAATTTTTGAAAAATTTCCTATAAAAATAGGAAATTTTTGAAAAATTTCCTATAAAAATAGGAAATTTTTGAAAAATTTCCTATAAAAATAGGAAATTTTTGAAAAATTTCCTATAAAAATAGGAAATTTTTGAAAAATTTCCTATAAAAATAGGAAATTTTTGAAAAATTTCCTATAAAAATAGGAAATTTTTGAAAAATTTCCTATAAAAATAGGAAATTTTTGAAAAATTTCCTATAAAAATAGGAAATTTTTGAAAAATTTCCTATAAAAATAGGAAATTTTTGAAAAATTTCCTATAAAAATAGGAAATTTTTGAAAAATTTCCTATAAAAATAGGAAATTTTTGAAAAATTTCCTATAAAAATAGGAAATTTTTGAAAAATTTCCTATAAAAATAGGAAATTTTTGAAAAATTTCCTATAAAAATAGGAAATTTTTGAAAAATTTCCTATAAAAATAGGAAATTTTTGAAAAATTTCCTATAAAAATAGGAAATTTTTGAAAAATTTCCTATAAAAATAGGAAATTTTTGAAAAATTTCCTATAAAAATAGGAAATTTTTGAAAAATTTCCTATAAAAATAGGAAATTTTTGAAAAATTTCCTATAAAAATAGGAAATTTTTGAAAAATTTCCTATAAAAATAGGAAATTTTTGAAAAATTTCCTATAAAAATAGTAAATTTTTGAAAAATTTTCTATAAAAATAGTAAATTTTTGAAAAATTTCCTATAAAAATAGGAAATTTTTGAAAAATTTCCTATAAAAATAGGAAATTTTTGAAAAATTTCCTATAAATTTTTGAAAAATTTCCTACAAAAATAGTAAATTTTTGAAAATTTTCCTATAAAAATAGTAAATTTTTGAAAAATTTCCTATAAAAATAGTAAATTTTTTTAAAAATTTCCTATAAAAATAGTAAATTTTTTTAAAAATTTCCTATAAAAATAGTAAATTTTTGAAAAGTTCCTATAAAAATAGTAAATTTTTGAAAAATTTCCTATAAAAATAGAAATTTTTTGAAAAATTTCCTTTAAAAATAGGAAATTTTTGAAAAATTTCCTATAAAAATATGAAATTTTTGAAAAATTTCCTATAAAAATAGGAAATTTTTGAAAAATTTCCTATAAAAATAGGAAATTTTTGAAAAATTTCCTATAAAAATAGGAAATTTTTGAAAAATTTCCTATAAAAATAGGAAATTTTTGAAAAATTTCCTATAAAAATAGGAAATTTTTGAAAAATTTCCTATAAAAATAGGAAATTTTTGAAAAATTTCCTATAAAAATAGGAAATTTTTGAAAAATTTCCTATAAAAATAGGAAATTTTTGAAAAATTTCCTATAAAAATAGGAAATTTTTGAAAAATTTCCTATAAAAATAGGAAATTTTTGAAAAATTTCCTATAAAAATAGGAAATTTTTGAAAAATTTCCTATAAAAATAGGAAATTTTTGAAAAATTTCCTATAAAAATAGGAAATTTTTGAAAAATTTCCTATAAAAATAGGAAATTTTTGAAAAATTTCCTATAAAAATAGGAAATTTTTGAAAAATTTCCTATAAAAATAGGAAATTTTTGAAAAATTTCCTATAAAAATAGGAAATTTTTGAAAAATTTCCTATAAAAATAGGAAATTTTTGAAAAATTTCCTATAAAACTAGGAAATTTTTGAAAAATTTCCTATAAAAATAGGAAATTTTTGAAAAATTTCCTATAAAAATAGGAAATTTTTGAAAAATTTCCTATAAAAATAGGAAATTTTTGAAAAATTTCCTATAAAAATAGGAAATTTTTGAAAAATTTCCTATAAAAATAGGAAATTTTTGAAAATTTTCCTATAAAAATAGGAAATTTTTGAAAAATTTCCTATAAAAATAGGAAATTTTTGAAAAATTTCCTATAAAAATAGGAAATTTTTGAAAAATTTCCTTTAAAAATAGTAAATTTTTGAAAAATTTCCTTTAAAAATAGTAAATTTTTGAAAAATTTCCTATAAAAATAGTAAATTTTTGAAAAATTTCCTATAAAAATAGGAAATTTTTGAAAAATTTCCTATAAAAATAGTAAATTTTTAAAAAATTTCCTATAAAAATAGGAAATTTTTGAAAAATTTCCTATAAAAATAGGAAATTTTTGAAAAATTTCCTATAAAAATAGGAAATTTTTGAAAAATTTCCTATAAAAATAGGAAATTTTTGAAAAATTTCCTATAAAAATAGGAAATTTTTGAAAAATTTCCTATAAAAATAGGAAATTTTTGAAAAATTTCCTATAAAAATAGGAAATTTTTGAAAAATTTCCTATAAAAATATGAAATTTTTGAAAAATTTCCTATAAAAATAGGAAATTTTTGAAAAATTTCCTATAAAAATAGGAAATTTTTGAAAAATTTCCTATAAAAATAGGAAATTTTTGAAAAATTTCCTATAAAAATAGGAAATTTTTGAAAAATTTCCTATAAAAATAGGAAATTTTTGAAAAATTTCCTATAAAAATAGGAAATTTTTGAAAAATTTCCTATAAAAATAGGAAATTTTTGAAAAATTTCCTATAAAAATAGGAAATTTTTGAAAAATTTCCTATAAAAATAGGAAATTTTTGAAAAATTTCCTATAAAAATAGGAAATTTAAAAAAAAATTTCCTATAAAAATAGGAAATTTTTGAAAAATTTCCTATAAAAATAGGAAATTTTTGAAAAATTTCCTATAAAAATAGGAAATTTTTGAAAAATTTCCTATAAAAATAGTAAATTTTTGAAAAATTTTATATGAAAATTGTAAAGAGAGAAACAATGCTTTTACATCAAACATATAAATAAAAAGCTTTACATTTAATAATTATTAGAAACCAGATAATCTTTTGACATAATCCAATATAAAACATTAAACGAATCATTGCAATTCATAAGCGAAATCGTTAAAAGAAGACAAATATTGTAATTTATAGCCGCGGCAGAAAGTAAAATCGGAATAAATCCGAAGATGATCCAACAAAACTGAATAATTTTCATATAAAAAATTAGAAAAAAATACCAAACGATCATTTAAATCATATTCATTTATGCGTGATAATATTTAAAAAAAATACATAATCAAATAAAAATTCCTCATTATGAATTCTAAAGAAATTTTTGCAGAATAAAAAAAGGAAGGGAGTAGAAAAGATTTCAGAAAGCAATTCCAAGATTTTAAAATTTATTTGAATTTAAATGAAAAAATCTTTTTTTCTTATATAACCTTGCACAATATAAATACAAACATAAATTACAACCAAAGTTCAAAGACTTTTTCCACTTTTCAAATCAATTGACAAATTTATACACGATACAGCCAAAGAAAAAAATATTTCAATTTTATAGCTTTAAGTCATATTGAAAAATAATTACATATCACAAAAAATTCAACAAATTTTGTAGTTTTATAGTTTTTAATTCAATTTTGACAAAACTGCAAAACAAACTGCATTTTTTATCATTTTGCTTAAAATTGTTGTCTATTAAAAAATAAGTTTTTAACAAACCCCTTTAAACTTTTTCTTATACTTAAATCATAGCACATTTAGTTATTAAAAACAACGTCAACATGTAGCAAAAAAAAAATTGGTTTTAACTCCGGTTCGTTGGCGTGAATTGAAATTCAAAATTGTTGGCTGTTAAAAAGACTGTCACACTAATAACATGAGCATTTAAATTCAGAAAAAAAGACATAAAAAATAGTAATGTAGCCAAAAAACACACAAATCAAGAAAACGTAATACAATTTAAGCTAAAACGAAAAAAAACTGTATTTGAAAAAAATTTAGATTATATTAGAAAAGTCAACAACAACTTAGAAAATACCCTACACTAGTAAGATGGTCTTTACTTTTAATATTTATCCTCTATAATCTCAGTATAAGTAAATTTGGCGGAATTATTTTTATTTTTTTTTAAAATTTGCTCCTAATAGGAAAATTTTCAAAAATTTACTTATATAGGAAATTTTTCAAAAATTTTCTTTTTATAGGAAATTTTTCAAAAATTTACATTTTATAGGAAATTTTTCAAAAATTTATATTTTATAAGAAATTTTTCAAAAATTTACTTTTATAGGAAATTTTTCAAAAATTGACTTTTTATAGAAAACTTTTCAAAAATTGACTTTTTATAGAAAACTTTTCAAAAATTTACTTTTTATAGGAAATTTTTCAAACATTTACTTTTTATAGGAAATTTTTCAAAAATTTACTTTTGATAGGAAATTTTTCAAAAATTTACTTTTGATAGGAAATTTTTCAAAAATTTATTTTTTATAGGAAATTTTTCAAAAATTTACTTTTTATAGGAAATTTTTCAAAAATTTACTTTTTATAGGAAATTTTTCAAAAATTTACTTTTTTATAGGAAATTTTTCAAAAATTTACTTTTTATAGAAAATTTTTCAAAAATTTACTTTTTATAGGAAATTTTTCAAAAATTTACTTTTTATAGGAAATTTTTCAAAAATTTACTTTTTATAGGAAATTTTTCAAAAATTTACTTTTTATAGGAAATTTTTCAAAAATTTACTTTTTATAGGAAATTTTTCAAAAATTTACTTTTTATAGGAAATTTTTCAAAAATTTACTTTTTATAGGAAATTTTTAAAAAATTTACTTTTTATAGGAAATTTTTAAAAAATTTACTTTTTATAGGAAATTTTTCAAAAACATTTACTTTTTATAGGAAACTTTTCAAAAACATTTACTTTTTATAGGAAATTTTTCAAAAATTTACTTTTTATAGGAAATTTTTCAAACATTTACTTTTTATAGGAAATTTTTCAAAAATTTACTTTTGATAGGAAATTTTTCAAAAATTTACTTTTGATAGGAAATTTTTCAAAAATTTACTTTTGATAGGAAATTTTTCAAAAATTTACTTTTTATAGGAAATTTTTCAAAAATTGACTTTTTATAGGAAATTTTTCAAACATTTACTTTTTATAGGAAATTTTTCAAAAATTTACTTTTTATAGGAAATTTTTTAAAAATTTACTTTTTATAGGAAATTTTTCAAAAATTTACTTTTTATAGGAAATTTTTCAAAAATTTACTTTTTATAGGAAATTTTTCAAAAATTTACTTTTTATAGGAAATTTTTCAAAAATTTACTTTTTATAGGAAATTTTTCAAAAATTTACTTTTTATAGGAAATTTTTCAAAAATTTACTTTTTATAGGAAATTTTTCAAAAATATACTTTTTATAGGAAATTTTTCAAAAATTTACTTTTTATAGGAAATTTTTCAAAAATTTACTTTTGATAGGAAATTTTTCAAAAATTTACTTTTGATAGGAAATTTTTCAAAAATTTACTTTTGATAGGAAATTTTTCAAAAATTTACTTTTTATAGGAAATTTTTTAAAAATTTTCGTTTTATAGGAAATTTTTTAAAAATTTAAGCATAACAATATTGATTTCCAAATTTCTTTTATGAGAAAATATATTTGGTACTATTAGGAATCTATAACATTTAGAGGGTAAAACTAATGGGTAAAGGAGGTAAAATGGGGTAAAATCGTCAACGTTTTAACTCTTAAGCTAAATTCAAGCCATCACTTGGAAATTTTCGGCATCTGATCTATTTTAATGGTATTTTAATTGTATATTCAATATTTTGGTACATTTCTGTTCTTTATTTGTATTTAAAATAAAAAAATAAAAAATTAAGCATTTTTGGTACTTTTTGAATATTGTGCCTTTGTGGTATTTCTCTTAGTGCATTTGTGTATATATTTCTGAAAGCCAATATTTAAAAATGTCTTCAAGAGATACCAGCTGGTATGCAGGGGAATGTATGCCAAAATTGGACCCAATACATTTACCATTAACCATTTAAGGCGAAGCTTTTAATATGTACATGAAATCATCTTGAGACGCGAAGTTATATAAACCGAGTTATCAACTGAAACAAAGATATCATACATTTCTCAAAATTGTATGAGTTTTTTAAATCAAATCCGAAAGCTCTTAAAAATCTATAGATACAAATCTCTTCCAAACTCACAAGATACTCTAAATTGTATTTTTAAGCTTATTCATGAGCTTTTTCTTAAAATATTATCGTACGCGATTTATTTTTTATCGTCATTAACTTGAGCGAAGTATTTTTTTTACCTCAAGTGATAGAAAAGCAAAGTATGCAGATAATGTTCTGAACTTTTTCATGTTTGAACATATATAACTTTTTACAGTGTAATTCGATTTTTATAATGTCTTCTAACAAAAAGAGGTTTAAAGTGTGAGCTTTCAAAAAAGTTATAACTTAGTTTGATGCGATTACTAGAAATATTACAATTAAGAATTATCTACCGAAACTTAAAACGATATCTTTCGAATAGAAAATAGTTTATACTCAAAATATCAATTCGGTTTACTAACTCACTAACCCCCTAATTCATAAACCAATTATAAAATTATCAAAGTCTTATTTTAGGAATTTTGTATGAAAAATTTGAATTATAAGCCTGTCATAGTTATATTTTTCGTTTATGAATTAAGAGGTTAGAATATAAAGCTTTTCGTAAAACTTTTGTTTACAGTAATTTCAATATAATTGAGCTTTAAAGCTAATTTAAATGAAGTGTTATGGTGTACTTAAACTTTCTTAGTATAAAATAGTAAATAGCTTTTCATAAAACTTTTGTATAGGGTGCTTTCAATATAATTGAGCTTTTAAGCTAATTTAAATAAAGTGTTTAAGCTATGCTAAAGCTTTTGACAAATCGTCGTGCAAAATAGTAGTAGTAGTAGTTTTTGGAGTTTTTGGGTTTTACTATGGCAACATTAAACTGCTTAAGCAGCAAACACACAACATTAAACTGTCATTCAAGATTGAATAACTATTTTTTTCGGCTCATACACAACTGAATCCAAATACATAGTGTTATTGTCGACAGACTTAAACGTACAACCCAGATACAATTAGATTTGACAATAGATTTTCAATACAGTTTCAAACATTACATTTACTGGTACAGGTTTCATTGGTATTCAAATAAAATTCTATTGACTAAGATGATTTAATGGAGCATTAAATTAGCATTAAGTTATCAATACAAAAAAAAAATTAATTGTTATATAAATTATATTATAATAACAAATATGGTATAATTTTGTTGTATATAATTTTTTAATATTAAATAATAACCTTAATGTTTTTTTTTCGAAAAAAGTTATAAAATAAAATTTATGGTAATAAAATAAATAGTTCTAGAGATTAAAGCCAAAAGTTGGCTTTAAATATTTCAAAAGCTTTTGAATCATTCTATGGCAAATAAAAGCTACTGGTATTTACCTAATGGCATTTTAATAATTTATTGCTTTTTTTGGAGATTTTATATCATAAAAATACAAAAATAAAACAATTACATTTAAGTTGCTTTTTTTGTCTATTCTATACAAAAAACATTTTTTGCCAATTAGAACTTTGAACTTTCAAGGTAATTTTTTTTATTAAAAATATTTGTGTAGGTTTGAAATATCATAACATTACAGTTTTATTTAATTATATCAAAAAAAAAAAAACAAAAAAAAAAAGATTTATTACCTTTTTTTCAGATTTGCTTATAAATCTGATGTAAGACCACCCATTAATCTGTTTGTTTAATTGAAATGATTACATGCTTCTTTTGACTCAAACAATTTGACCCGTTTTTATTTTATTGTTAACTTTATTGCCTTTAATTTGGCTTTCAATTCACATTAAACATTTCCTATATTATCGAGCTTTTTTGTTAAACTAAATTATGATTTTTTGGGTTTTTTGTTAAATTCTTTTATATTTGTATTTCTGATTTTAAGACAGACAACACGAAAGAAAATGTTAAACTCAAAATGTCCATTAAGTTCAGTGTCAAGCATATAGGCATATAAATTAATAGGCTAGAGCTAAAAACATGGGATCATAAAAGTATTCATACAAAAAAATGTAACACAATTTTATCCCGATTAGATCTCCAATGTTTCTGTGAAGACTTCACGGCGATTCTGCAAAGTTTGAAGACTTTACCTATAAAAAATTCAACTTTACATATGGCTATGTATTTTTTGGGGACTAAAGTTCCCCTGCACCGATCCAATAGCATTTTGTATAAACTCATAAGTAGTATAGCATAGTCTTTTTTTAATAATGGACGTAGTGATAGTTTGCGATCTACCATCTAGTGGCCACACGATACTTCCCCTATCAACCCCTGGACTACTTTCGTATTTCTTCGGAGAGGATGGTTTGTTGACATTTTGTCAGCTTCTATGTTCAGCTCCTACTCCCCTACGCAAGAGAGTTTAGGTTCGCATTTTCAGTACATCGGCTGTTCGTTAGATAGAAAATATAGTCTTGGCAAAGTTTCCAGGATCTTTTTCAAGTTATCATCTGGCTCAAGAGGTTTTCAGGTGCGATAACAGTTCCAATAGCGTCATATAGCGATTCCCGTAGGGTGTTTCACTTCTGGCAATGGATGAGGACTTGGTCTGCGGTATCGTTTAGTTCACTACAATCGTTACAGTTTGAACTTTCAACTATGTGGTAACATTGCAGATACGAGTTGACGGTCTATTCATAGTCTAGTCATAGTCTAGTCATTGTCTAGTCATAGTCTAGTCATAGTCTAGACATAGTCTAGTCATAGTCTAGTCATAGTCTAGTCATAGTCTAGTCATAGTCTAGTCATAGTCTAGTCATAGTCTAGTCATAGTCTAGTCATAGTCTAGTCATAGTCTAGTCATAGTCTAGTCATAGTCTAGTCATAGTCTAGTCATAGTCTAGTCATAGTCTAGTCATAGTCTAGTCATAGTCTAGTCATAGTCTAGTCATAGTCTAGTCATAGTCTAGTCATAGTCTAGTCATAGTCTAGTCATAGTCTAGTCATAGTCTAGTCATAGTCTAGTCATAGTCTAGTCATAGTCTAGTCATAGTCTAGTCATAGTCTAGTCATAGTCTAGTCATAGTCTAGTCATAGTCTAGTCATAGTCTAGTCATAGTATAGTCATAGTCTAGTCATAGTCTAGTCATAGTCTAGTCATAGTCTAGTCATAGTCTAGTCATAGTCTAGTCATAGTCTAGTCATAGTCTAGTCATAGTCTAGTCATAGTCTAGTCATAGTCTAGTCATAGTCTAGTCATAGTCTAGTCATAGTCTAGTCATAGTCTAGTCATAGTCTAGTCATAGTCATAGTCTAGTCATAGTCATAGTCTAGTCATAGTCTAGTCATAGTCTAGTCATAGTCTAGTCATAGTCTAGTCATAGTCTAGTCATAGTCTTGCTATAGTATAGTCATGGTCTAGTCATTGCCTATTCATGGTTAAACCAGAATTACTTATTGCTATTTTTCTATAAACTAAACAAGAATTAAAAGCGTTTAACAAAACTGTTCGTTGCAACAGTTTAGTCTCCTCCTGTAGTAGAATATATATGTATATGTGTTTTTTGGTGTCCAACCAAATACGAACCTCCACCAAATATGTGTATGATTCTGTTAGTAACATGTGTAATTTAAATTTAAAAATTAGGTTCACCATACAATGTTGCCAGCAAAGATATGTTCGAAGCAGTCAATTAAACTTAATATCATATAGAGGGTTTTTATTCTTCAATGAAGGTGTAGAGCACCAATTCGCTATGCGAACTCAAGAGACACACGGAAAAACAAATAAAATCTGCTAAAACTGACCAAACTTTTGGAAATTATTATTAAAAAAAACAGAACTTACTAGAAAAAAGCCTCCAAACCAAACAGTTTTTTGGTTGGCTATAGCAAAGGTCTTAGCGGCTTATGAACCCAAACAAATGCCATAAGATAGGGAAAAAACGTAAACCCTTTTTTTTTTTGCTTGAGACCTTTGATAACATTAAAGCATTTGTACAAAGATGAAGGCTGGAAGCACGATTTGATGAGTATGTTGTGTATGAGTATATAAGGCATATGACAATGCTGGCGTGGCTGATGATACTGATGATGCCAATGTAAAAGTAAATAAAATGTTAATTTATTACATGAATGTCAGGGCCAGACATTGCGTTCAAAAGAGGTGTAATCTTTGGCATAATCGCTTACAAACTCAAATTTCTACAACTGAAACGACTCCTAAAGTATACAACAAACAAGAGCTGCTGGGTATTAGGTAGGGATTTACATTAAATTTTTTAGTTTAAGATACCCTATAGTATGTAGAAAAGTTACTTTAATAATTCGTAAGATTTTAAAGTTAATTTCCGGTTTATATCATAAATGACCATAGGAGGTAAAAATCATTATTTTATTTACATATAAAGGTCTAACTTTCCGAAATGAAGATTTTTTACCTTTTGAGTCACACAGTTGACCACATTGAGGTAGTGTATATTATGGTCGATCTTATCCACTGTTTATATTTATATTATGAAATATGAAATTTTAATACCTTTCAGTTATAATGACTAAAATTTTAGTTTGCCCACTGCACTTTTGGTCCCTTTAAACTAAAATTAGCAAAAATCGAGACACACTCTTTTAATGACTCTACATTGTTAGTCGAAAGATACGCAGTAAAACCCATTAAACAAAAATTTATATTTTAGTTTAATTGGCTTTTTATTAGCAATTTTAGAAGTTTTATTGATTTTCCTATACCAAAATCTAAAACTTGTTTCTAGTAATAATAAAATTCCTATATAAATGTCAATTTCTTAAAAGGATTTTATTACGGTCATAATATTTATTGATAAGGGTTTTTCCTTGTACTAGATAAAGCTAAAAGTATCTAGTTACTTATGTTAAAATTTTCCATTATAAGAATAGCTACATTGTTCTAGTTGTCCATGAATGTGGCTTTAAATGTTTCACCTTAATCATTTTAAATTTTTTATAATTTCAGCTTACAAAACGTTTCTAAACAATTGTATAAGATTATATGATTCACCATTACTTAATCATTGCCACAATTTAACTGCAGATCAAACAAAATGACAATTTAATAATGTATTTCCTTTAGACTTTTTTATTTAAGTTTAAATTGAAAAACAAGTATCATTCGAAAGCACTTGCATTTGCTATTACTTGGCTAGAGATGAACATGCTCTTGATTAATCAATCTTAATCAATAGTCATGAAATTAATTGAGCTAGAAACTGGAGTGTTATAACATGGAATGTTATTATAAGATTATGTAGTTTAAATCTAGAAAAAAAAATCTAGTAGGCGCCTTGCAAAAAAGCACTAGCAGACTAGGCTATGATAGACTAAGACTTGAGTAGACTATGGCCAGGTTATGACTACTACATACCATTACTAGACCAGGACCAAACCATTAGAAAATATGGCGATAGGACAAGTTTTCTATAGTAAAGATGACGATAGGACAAGTTTTCTATAGAAAAAATTACGATAGGACAAGTTTTCTATAGAAAAGATGACGATAGGACAAGTTTTCTATAGAAAAGATGACGATAGGACAAGTTTTCTATAGAAAAGATGGCGATAGGACAAGTTTTCTATAGAAAAGATGACGACAGGACAAGTTTTCTATAGAAAAGATGATGATAGGAAGAGTTTTCTATAAAAAAGATGTTGATAGGAAGAGTTTTCTATAGAAAAGATGACGATAGGAAGAGTTTTCTATAGCAAAAATGATAGAAAGATTTTTCTATAGAAAAAATGACGACAAGAAGAGTTTTCTATAGAAGACATGACGATAGGTAGAGTTTTCTATAGAAAACATGACGATAGGAAGAGTTTTCTATAGAAAACATGACGATAGGAAGAGTTTTCTATAGAAAATCTGACGATAGGAAGGGTTTTCTATAGAAAAGCTGACGATAGGAAGGGTTTTCTATAGAAAAGCTGACGATAGGAAGGGTTTTCTATAGAAAAGCTGACGATAGGAAGGGTTTTCTATAGAAAAGCTGATGATAGGTAGGGTTTTCTATAGAAAAGCTGACGATAGGAATGGTTTTCTATAGAAAAGCTGACGATAGGAAGGGTTTTCTATAGAAAAGCTGACGATAGGAATGGTTTTCTATAGAAAAGCTGACGATAGGAAGGGTTTTCTATGGAAAAGCTGACGATAGGAAGGGTTTTCTATAGAAAAGCTGACGATAGAAAGGGTTTTCTATAGAAAAGCTGACAATATGAAGAGTTTTCTGTAGAAAACATGACGATTTTCTATAGAAATTATGGTAATAAGAAGACATTTCTATAGAAAATATGACTATTATAACGATAGGATAACCTCTTATAAAATAGATGACGATATTGAAATTTTTCTATAGAATGGATAACAATAGGAATAGTTTTCTATGGAGGAGATGACGATAGAAAGAGTTTCTATGGAATTGTTGTCGATTAGAATACTTTCTATAGAAAATTTGTCTATGCAAATTTGTCGTGTCATATCTGAAACTATGAAAAGAACTTTTACTAACATTTTAAAAGTCTGCGTTAAACTGCAATTCCTTATGTTTGTATTCTTAATTGCCTTCATTAGCAAATTTAATTATCTTGAATTTTAACTGAATTACATCAAGTTATTTTAAAGCCCATTTAAGTTAAAATGTTTAAATCTCTTTAAATTCCTCAAACAAATAGTTTACATTTCTAGGCACCAACAACTATTTATCACTTACAAACGCAGATTTTCTGTTTAAATAACTTCACTCAAATGGCATTATTTTTAAATTCTAAAGTATTTTTTGACAATACCTTAAGAAAAACCCTTTTTCTGAGCATACCGTTCCCTTTTTAGCAACAAAGTAGACATAATTTCCATTTCATTATATCATTGAAATTAAAAGTGTTACAAAAGTAATGCCGCCGACTTGAAGTTGCTGCTGCTGCCGTCTTTGAAGACATTTGCATTCGGCTGCTTTAAGAAGAAATAAGAAACATTTGCTTCAAACTATTTTGCCATTAACACCAACTTTGTTTAAAATAATTTAGCCTGGCATTTTTCTTAAGTCAAGCTCTACTATTATTCTTATTTAATCATTACACTGTGCATACATGCAACAAATACATAAGTTCAATACGATTGTCTACATACCGCAAACAATCCACAACCATCGAACATTGAAATGAACAAACGTCCGACAAACGTTGGAACTCGATTTTCTCTAAAGTCAATAGTCAGGGTCGTCGTATGCTGAGACTAGCTATGCTTTTTTTTATTGGTTTTTCTTCTTTTCAACAAAAGCAATTGGTATTACGAAATCATTTTGTTACTTTTTTATGCACTTTTTCTTTTTCTTTTGTTAGCCGGTAATTCTATGAAATATGATTTGCCCCAATCGAAATTGTCAGACTTTAGTTTTTTCTGCAGTTTTCATTTTTGCAATTTTCCTTGAATGCGAGTGTATGAATAATGTTAAAAAATTATGTTGCACTTACTAAGTGGTCTAAGAAAGACTTAGGGAAAACTTGTAAATGATTGTATCATGGCCATTTGATGTCGTTTGCTTAATTTTCTTGATTAACCATGGGCAACTTTTGAATAAAAAAATGTAGGAAATAACAGGGTTCCCAAAAACCCATATAAATTTTTCACTTTTTCAAATTTTATTTTAACCTTTTAGAAAATTAAAAAAAGTAAAAAAGTTGTTTGAGTGCAATTATTCTCAAGTGCAGTGGGCAGTCTTTGAAGGTTCTTTATAGCGTCAGCTGTTGCTTGTGTTTTAATAAATGCGAACGAGGCTTAAAAGAATCAAATCCTTAAGCCTAGAGGTATTCATGAATATAGGAAAACTTTTCTATAAAAAGAGGAAAATGACGATAGGACAAGTTTTCTATAGAAAAGATAACGATAGGACAAGTTTTCTATAGAAAAGATGACGATAGGAAGAGTTTTCTATAGAAAAGATGACGATAGGAAGAGTTTTCTATAGAAAAGATGACGATAGGAAGAGTTTTCTATAGAAAAGATGACGATAGGAAGAGTTTTCCATAGAACGATGACGACAGGAAGAGTTTTCTATAGAAAAGACGACAGGTAAAGTTTTCTATAGAAAAGATGACGATAGGAAGAGTTTTCTATAGATGACGATAGGAAGAGTTTTCTATAGAAAAGATGACGATAGGAAAAGTTTTCTATAGAAAAGATGACGATAGGAAGAGTTTTCTATTTTTCTATACAAAGGATGACGATAGGAAGAGTTTTCTATAGAGAAGATGACGATAGAAAGAGTTTTCTATAGAAAAGATGACGATAGGAAGAGTTTTCTATAGAAAATACGACGATAGGAAGAGTATTCTATAGAAAAGATGACGATAGGAAGAGTTTTCTATAGAAAAGATGACGATAGGACGATAGGAAGAGTTTTCTATAGAAAATATGACGATAGGACAAGTTTTTTATAAAAAAGATGACGATAATACAGCTTTAATGTAGACAAGATGACGATAGGACAAGTTTTCTATAGAAAAGATGACGATAGGACAAGTTTTCTATAGAAAAAATGAAGATAGAACAAGTTTTCTATAGAAAAAATGACGATAGAACAAGTTTTCTATAGAAAAAATGACGATAGGACAAGTTTTCTATAGAAAAAATGACGATAGGATAAGTTTTCTATAGAAAAAATGACGATAGGACAAGTTTTCTATAGAAAAAATGACGATAGGACAAGTTTTCTATAGAAAAAATGACGATAGGACAAGTTTTCTATAGAAAAAATGACGATAGGACAAGTTTTCTATAGAAAAAATGACGATAGGTCAAGTTTTCTATAGAAAAAATGACGATAGGACAAGTTTTCTATAGAAAAAATGACGATAGGACAAGTTTTCTATAGAAAAAATGACGATAGGACAAGTTTTCTGTAGAAAAAATGACGATAGGACAAGATTTCTATAGAAAAAATGACGATAGGACAAGTTTTTTATAGAAAAAATGAAGATAGGACAAGTTTTCTATAGAAAAAATGACGATAGGACAAGTTTTCTATAGAAAAATGACGATAAGACAAGTTTTCTATAGAAAAAATGACGATAGGACAAGTTTTCTATAGAAAAAATGACGATAGGACAAGTTTTCTATAGAAAAGATGACAATAGGACAAGTTTTCTCTAGAAAAAATGACGATAGGACAAGTTTTCTATAGAAAACATGACGATAGGACAAGTCTTCTATAGAAAACATGACGATAGGACAAGTTTTCTATAGAAAAGATGACGATAGGAAGGGTTTTCTATAGAAAAGATGACGATAGGAAGGGTTTTCTATAGAAAAGATGACGATAGGAAGGGTTTTCTATAGAAAAGATGACGATAGGAAGAGTTTTCTAAAGAAAAGATGACGATGGGAAGAGTTTTCTATAGAAAAGATGACGATAGGAAGGGTTTCCTATAGAAAAGATGACGATAGGAAGGGTTTTCTATAGAAAAGATGACGATAGGAAGGGTTTTCTATAGAAAAGATGACGATAGGAAAAGTTTTCTATAGAAAAGATGACGATAGGACAAGTTTTCTATAGAAAAGATGACGATAGGAAGAGTTTTCTATAGAAAAGATAACGATAGGAAGAGTTTTCTATAGAAAAGATGACGATAGGAAGAATTTTCTATAGAAAAGATGACGATAGGAAGAGTTTTCTATAGAAAAGATGACGATAGGAAGAGTTTTCTATAGAAAAGATGACGATAGGAAGAGTTTTCTATAGAAAAGATGACGATAGGAAGAGTTTTCTATAGAAAAGATGACGATAGGAAGAGTTTTCTATAGAAAAGATGACGATAGGAAGAGTTTTCTATAGAAAAGATGACGATAGGAAGAGTTTTCTATAGAAAAGATGACGATAGGAAGAGTTTTCTATAGAAAAGATGACGATAGGAAGAGTTTTCTATAGAAAAGATGACGATAGGAAGAGTTTTCTATAGAAAAGATGACGATAGGAAGAGTTTTCTATAGAAAAGATGACGATAGGAAGAGTTTTGTATAGAAAAGATGACGATAGGAAGAGTTTTCTATAGAAAAGATGACGAAAGGAAGAGTTTTGTATAGAAAGGTTGTCGATTGGAAGACTTTTATATGGAAAACTTGTCAATATGTAAACAACTTTTCCATGGGAAGACTTTCTATAGAAATGTTATCGATAGAAAACTTTTCTATAGATAAGTTTAGAGTTTAGTCTTGGTTTTGTATAGAAATGTTGTCGATGGGAAATTGTTCTATCATTTAATTCCTTTAGACTTCTTTGTTCGCCAAATATCGTTAACTATCTGAAACTAAAATTGTTGTTATAGTTAGTTGCTGTTTAAATTAAGGAGAACATTGTGACTAAGTACTTGCAGTCATAAACATGAGACACTTTTTCTTTTGGGTACTTTGTAGTTTCTGATTCAAGACTACAGAACCATTTGGAAAATGTGGTGCTGTTGAATTTGAATTATTTTGTAGCCTACATTTTGCGCACTTATTAACACAAACACATACCATTGGTTTAGACTTGGGCCAAAAACGATGGAGGGGACATAGTAAGGGACGGTATTAATGCTGCATAAGTGGTAAAATCAAAAATACCCCAGGCAAATGTCTACCATACACCTCTTTTGAGTTGCGATATTTCTTTATGAGGTAAGTTTTAAAAGTTATTGAACAGTAATATAAAAGTGTTGGCTTCTATGTTCGGTACTATTTAAAATCTGTTGCTAAATTGTAAATAATAAATTTCATCTAAAGATCTTCTAGTACCGCCTCCTCGTTGCAACATTTTTACTATTCATTTAGTCTGTTTTTAATATGCCCCAAAGCTATTAGGCGGAAATATTTGTCCTTTCTGACGATAGGACAAGTTTTCTATAGAAAAAATGACGATAGGACAAGTTTTCTATAGAAAAGATGACAATAGGACAAGTTTTCTCTAGAAAAAATGACGATAGGACAAGTTTTCTATAGAAAACATGACGATAGGACAAGTCTTCTATAGAAAACATGACGATAGGACAAGTTTTCTATAGAAAAGATGACGATAGGAAGGGTTTTCTATAGAAAAGATGACGATAGGAAGGGTTTTCTATAGAAAAGATGACGATAGGAAGGGTTTTCTATAGAAAAGATGACGATAGGAAGAGTTTTCTAAAGAAAAGATGACGATGGGAAGAGTTTTCTATAGAAAAGATGACGATAGGAAGGGTTTCCTATAGAAAAGATGACGATAGGAAGAGTTTTCTATAGAAAAGATGACGATAGGAAGAGTTTTCTATAGAAAAGATGACGATAGGAAGAGTTTTCTATAGAAAAGATGACGATAGGAAGAGTTTTGTATAGAAAAGATGACGATAGGAAGAGTTTTCTATAGAAAAGATGACGAAAGGAAGAGTTTTGTATAGAAAGGTTGTCGATTGGAAGACTTTTATATGGAAAACTTGTCAATATGTAAACAACTTTTCCATGGGAAGACTTTCTATAGAAATGTTATCGATAGAAAACTTTTCTATAGATAAGTTTAGAGTTTAGTCTTGGTTTTGTATAGAAATGTTGTCGATGGGAAATTGTTCTATCATTTAATTCCTTTAGACTTCTTTGTTCGCCAAATATCGTTAACTATCTGAAACTAAAATTGTTGTTATAGTTAGTTGGTGTTTAAATTAAGGAGAACATTGTGACTAAGTACTTGCAGTCATAAACATGAGACACTTTTTCTTTTGGGTACTTTGTAGTTTCTGATTCAAGACTACAGAACCATTTGGAAAATGTGGTGCTGTTGAATTTGAATTATTTTGTAGCCTACATTTTGCGCACTTATTAACACAAACACATACCATTGGTTTAGACTTGGGCCAAAAACGATGGAGGGGACATAGTAAGGGACGGTATTAATGCTGCATAAGTGGTAAAATCAAAAATACCCCAGGCAAATGTCTACCATACACCTCTTTTGAGTTGCGATATTTCTTTATGAGGTAAGTTTTAAAAGTTATTGAACAGTAATATAAAAGTGTTGGCTTCTATGTTCGGTACTATTTAAAATCTGTTGCTAAATTGTAAATAATAAATTTCATCTAAAGATCTTCTAGTACCGCCTCCTCGTTGCAACATTTTTACTATTCATTTAGTCTGTTTTTAATATGCCCCAAAGCTATTAGGCGGAAATATTTTCAAGGAGTTTTTTTTTCCACATCTCCTTCCTTTATTTTCATTTTTCCTAAAGTTTTGCTTTTAATTTTAATTTTTCTTTTCATCTTTTTTCTAAAGCTTTTGAAGAAACTATGCCGGAATCTTTCCTTTTTGTCGTTTGTTGCAACTATAGCTAATGCTGTTGTTGTTGCTATTGGTGGCATTGTTGTCGTCGCCTTTTATAACAATTTGCAATGAAGGTAGTAGATACATGGCTCGGGCTCATTGCCCAAGTACATGATGTTGCTGTTGTATTTAAAATGTTTCACCCTACTTGCGCTTATTGATGAAATGTAATTAGTCAGTGTCAGGTCCGGTCGGCATTCAATTCAATGGTGTCTGTCTGGGTTATTTGTTTGAAGCTACAATATGATATTAGTCCAAGTACTTGTTGTACTTACCTATGGGTACTTTATCTTTTCTAAAAAGATTGTGTCTTGCTACAAAATGTACGAGTATGTATTATTTTATGTTTAACATTCATTGTCACGTTTTACTTGCATTGCGGAACTGTTTTTCGTTATCTATTGATTCTCTTTTAAATGCCAAAGATTTAGTGGGATGGCGATGAAAAATATGTATATTGGATTTTCCCCCAGTTTGAATCATGAAATTATTTTATGATTTAAAATATTGGAAAAATACCTATGAGGAATACAAATAGACAAGTTTACGATAGGCAAAAATTTCTATAGAAAAGTTGACGATAGGCAAAGTTTTCTATAGAAAAGTTGACCAAAGGCAAAGTTTTCTATAGAAAAGTTGACTAAAGGCAAAGTTTTCTATAGAAAAGTTGAACAAAGGCAAAGTTTTCTATAGAAAAGTTGACCAAAGGCAAAGTTTTCTATAGAAAAGTTGACCAAAGGCAAAGTTTTCTATAGAAAAGTTGACCAAAGGCAAAGTTTTCTATAGAAAAGTTGACCAAAGGCAAAGTTTTCTATAGAAAAGTTGACCAAAGGCAAAGTTTTCTATAGAAAAGTTGACCAAAGGCAAAGTTTTCTATAGAAAAGTTGACCAAAGGCAAAGTTTTCTTAAGAAAAGTTGACCAAAGGCAAAATTTTCTATAGAAAATTTGACCAAAGGCAAAGTTTTCTATAGAAAAGTTGACGAAAGGCAAAGTTTTCTATAGAAAAGTTGACGATAGGCAAAGTTTTTTATAGAAAAGTTGACGATAAGCAAAGTTTTCTATAGAAAAGTTGACGATAGGCAAAGTTACGAAAGGCAAAGTTTTCTATAGAAAAGTTGACGATAGGCAAAGTTTTGACGATAGGCAAAATTTTCTATAGAAAAGTTGACGATAGGCAAAGTTTTCTATAGAAAAGTTGACGATAGGCAAAGTTTTCTATAGAAAAGTTGACGATAGGCAAAGTTTTCTATAGAAAAGTTGACGATAGGCAAAGTTTTCTAAAGAAAAATTGACGATAGGCAAAGTTTTCTATAGAAAAGTTGACGATAGGCAAAGTTTTCTATAGAAAAGTTGACGATAGGCAAAGTTTTCTATAGAAAAGTTGACGATAGGCAAAGTTTTCTATGGAAAAGTTGACGATAGGCAAAGTTTTCTATAGAAAAGTTGACGATAGGCAAAGTTTTCTATAGAAAAGTTGACGATAGGCAAAGTTTTCTATAGAAAAGTTGACGATAGGCAAAGTTTTCTATATAAAAATTTGACGATAGGCAAAGTTTTCTATAGAAAAGTTGACGATAGGCTAAGTTTTCTATAGAAAAGTTGACGATAGGCTAAGTTTTCTATAGAAAAGTTGACGATAGGCTAAGTTTTCTATAGAAAAGTTGACGATAGGCTAAGTTTTCTATAGAAAAGTTGACGATAGGCTAAGTTTTCTATAGAAAAGTTGGCGATAGGCTAAGTTTTCTATAGAAAAGTTGACGATAGGCTAAGTTTTCTATAGAAAAGTTGACGATAGGCTAAGTTTTCTATAGAAAAGTTGACGATAGGCTAAGTTTTCTATAGAAAAGTTGGCGATAGGCTAAGTTTTCTATAGAAAAGTTGACGATAGGCTAAGTTTTCTATAGAAAAGTTGACGATAGGCTAAGTTTTCTATAGAAAAGTTGACGATAGGCTAAGTTTTCTTTAGAAAAGTTGACGATAGGCTAAGTTTTCTATAGAAAAGTTGACGATAGGCTAAGTTTTCTATAGAAAAGTTGACGATAGGCTAAGTTTTCTATAGAAAAGTTGACGATAGGCTAAGTTTTCTATAGAAAAGTTGACGATAGTCTAAGTTTTCTATAGAAAAGTTGACGATAGTCAAAGTTTTCTTTAGAAAATTTGTAGAGAGGACAAGTTTTCTTTAGAAAATTTGTCGAGAGGACAAGTTTTCTTTAGAAAATTTGTCGAGAGGACAAGTTTTCTTTAGAAAATTTGTCGATAGGACAATTTTTTTAGAAAATTTATCGATGGGACAAGTTTTCTTTAGAAAATTTGTCGATAGGACAAGTTTTCTTTAGAAAATTTGTCGATAGGACAAGTTTTCTTTAGAAAATTTGTCGATAGGACAAGTTTTCTTTAGAAAATTTGTCGATAGGACAAGTTTTCTTTAGAAAATTTGTCGATAGGACAAGTTTTCTTTAGAAAATTTGTCGATAGGACAAGTTTTCTTTAGAAAATTTGTCGATAGGACAAGTTTTCTTTAGAAAATTTGTCGATAGGACAAGTTTTCTTTAGAAAATTTGTCGATAGGACAAGTTTTCTTTAGAAGATTTGTCGATAGGACAAGTTTTCTTTAGAAAATTTGTCGATAGGGCAAGTTTTCTTTAGAAAATTTGTCGATAGGACAAGTTTTCTTTAGAAAATAGGAAAAGTCTAGTATGAAAAACTTGTTGTTTGTTTGTTTGCTTTTTTAGGAAAAGTTTTAGTCGATATGACTCTACTATAGATAACTTTTGGCTAGAGTGAGACTTTTCTACAAAATGTTGACTTTATTATTAAAGAGATGTAGCTGTAATGAATTTTCTATAGAAAAGTTGTGTGTTTTATGATTTTATGATAGAAAAGTTGTTGCTTGAATTACTAATCTATATAAAAGTTGTTTCTGGAATGACTTATATAGACAAGTTGTGTCTGGGATTTCTGTTCTATAGAAATATTGTATCTAGGATGACTTTTCTATAGAAAATAAGTGTATCTGATGACTTTTCTATAGAAAATTGTATCGGTTATTACTTTGTTGTTATTCATAGCGATCTTTTCTCTATAAAAGTTGTGTCTGTTTTGACTTTTCTATGGAAAATTTGTTCCTGAAAAGACTATTATGAAAGAAGTTCTCAAAAACTACTACCTGACAATTAACACGTTCCACATTCTTTTCTTGAAAAAATTCAGTTTTTGTTGCAATTTTAAGCTGCCTTCAAAAAAAAATTGCCATAAATTATATTTTTTGTGTGATTTTTTTGAAACTTAAGCTTTTGCGAAAACTATAATTTTCTCAATTTTGCAGCGTTTTTAATATAAATTTTTGCTGTTATTATATTATGCGTTTATTTAATAAAATATTTTGACCTTGAATTATGTTTTTTTTTTATTTTTTCTATATTGCATAAATATTACGTCCAGCATATTTACTAAATTAATCGTTAAAACAACTGAGATTGCATACCAGAGCAGCTATTGAGGAATGAACAAAAAATTATGTGTTAAAAAGATGAAGGGTAAAAGGCGAATTAAAAGGGAGCTAACTAATGAAGTGATATGGGGTTCTTAAGAAGCTTTTGGAAGTTCAAATAAAAGAAAACAAATACAATTTTATTTTTATATTTTCTTTGTTGTTTATAATATTTCAAATCACTTGATTTCTTCTTCTTTTTTGGTGTAGGGTATCCTTCAGTGCTGAGCCATAGTTATGAAAACAAAATATCCGAATCACGAAAATCTATATAATAATCATATAAAACATATGCTGCAACGGAATCCTGTTCCTTTTTCCTATATCAACATCCATGTGCGTAAGGAATGAATGTTTCTACTTCTGTCCATCCCTTTGGCCGTCTGTCCATCCGTCCGTCTGTCTGTCCTTCCGTCCGTCCTCACCAAACAAATTCTTCGTAAGTGTTATTTCACATTTACAAGTGATTCGAACAAAAAAATCTGAAAAAAAACTTAAGTCCAATAATAACTTCAACAGGAATAGCAACCTACTAAAAATCAAAAATATAAGACAAATAAAAAAAAATTGAGCTGAAAAAAGAAGCCCAATCAAGATAAACATAGTATTCGCGCTCCTGTTACGACAACAATGCTGACGATGACGATGACGATGATGATGATGACGACGTCTTCGTCTTCTTCGATGTTTCAACCTTGTTTTGAATGGATGGAATTGTCTTGGTTGGATGGTTAACTGACAGTATGAATGGTTAACTACTCTTGAATGTTTTAAGTATTTATTGTTAGTAGTTTTTTTTTCTTAGTTTTTTGGTGCTTTTGTTTTTTGTCCATATCATTTAAGAGTATCCTGGTACAAAGAACAGCTAGTGTCAGTCTTCTAGACGGGGTAAGGTAGTTATTTGCTGCTTGTTGTTTATTTTTTTGGTTTTATTTTAGGGTTTTATAATTCACATAAAAAAGGATCATTTAGCTGCATTTTATTTATTGTTATGATACACTTGTGATTATAAGTTTTTTGTTTTCACATATTTTTTATACCCTTCACCACCATAGGTGGAAAGGGTATTATAAGTTTGTGCTGATGTATGTAACGCATAGAAATATTTGTCTTTTAGTATACCAATAGGCTTAGAATCACTTTCTGAGTCGATTTAGTGATGTCCGTCCGTCCGTCCGTCTGGCTGGCTGGCTGGACCCCCATGTAAACCTTGTAATCAAACTACAGTTCGCAATTCTAAAGATAATTTGATGAAATTTGGCACAGATCATTTTATTAATAATGAAACCATGGCTATTGAAATTGGTCAAAATCGGTCCATTTTCTATGGTACCTCCCATAGGTCCCACTTCCCGGAATTGATATATTGGCCACAAATATCAATATTTTTTCATGAAATTTAAAACAAATACTGCTTATGTAAAATAAAATCACTGTACCAAATTTCGTTGAAATCGGTCCACATTTGACCATAGCTCCCATACAAACTCTTCTTTAAAAACGCACCAAATGAGACAAAAAATCACTAAAACGCTCGTAAATCTAAGGATAATGAGTTTATTTTTTGCATACATAATTTTTGTAACAACTGTAATCAATTTGCCAAATTTCGAGATAATCGGTCCACATTTGACCCTAGCTCTCACATAAGTCCAATGATGGAAACAGGTTTAACATATCAGTTTTGAGAAAATGTTTGTATGATGGCAAAATTTAGCAAATATTTGTCTTTATACAGGAAAAATAGCACCTTTGACCTTAGTGGTGAAGGGTATCGTATGGTCGGGCTTGACCGACTATAGCGCTTTCTTACTTGTTTTTTTTTTTTTTTTGTTTTTGTTTTTGTCCAGTGAATGGCTAATATGATGCACAAAAAAGTTGTTAAACAAAAAAAAAAAGACTATGATAAAGTAATCAGGGTGACCAGATTTGGTTAAGGGAAGCTTTTTGTAGAAAATTATATTTTAAGGTTTTCGAAAGGTTCGAAGAAAAAATAGGCACCAGTTTAATTCATCAAGAACTTTTTTGTTCTTTGAGTTTTCTATGACTTCTAGGACGTGGGAATAACGAGGTATTTTTTCGTACTTTGATTATAATAATTAATAATTATCT
The DNA here is from genome assembly GCA_933228675.1 of Stomorhina lunata. NCBI lineage: Eukaryota > Metazoa > Arthropoda > Insecta > Diptera > Rhiniidae > Stomorhina > Stomorhina lunata. The sequence goes on along the minus strand of OW121741.1, from coordinate 25,398,664 downwards.
TTGCTATTTGTGTCAAGTTGAACAGCCGTGGTATAGCAAGTTTGTCATCCGTCTAGCCTACCAGAGTCCCAAGTTCGATCCCCAGCCAGAGCTACTGAAAAACAAATTTTCAAAAAAAAGCGGCTTACCTCATAACTCAGCTAGCTACTGGTTCTTGAGTATTAGGATATGTAGAACTTTTCTAACTAATGCATTTGTCGTTCGGAGCCGGAGTTAAAACGTAGGTCGCTTTCAATGAGTCTAAAAATAGAATCGGAGGGAAGTACGCTTTGTTTTTAATTGGAATGTCGTGGGAATTATGTCTGTATGTATTTGTGTCAAAGTACTTTATGCACTTTTGGTAACTTTGCAAAAGTGTCCATTTTCCCAGAATTTTGCAATTCATAGACAAATTTTAAACCAAAATGTATCAATATTTTTCCTCTACTTTCTGAGGCGATTAAACGATTTCCCTCGGGCTACCTTATTATCAAAGTATAGTAAAATTTGTCACAGATATTAAAAATTTTTTTTATCAAAAATTTTTCTATACAAAATATTTAAACAAACATTTTTTAGAAAATTTTTCTGTAGAAAATTTTTTTATCAAAAATTTTTCTTGAGAAAATTTTTATATCAAAAATTTTTCTAAAAAAAATTTGTTTATCAAAAATTTTCTATAGAAAGTTTTCTTATCAAAAATTTTTCTAAAGAAAATTTTTTTTTATCAAAAATCTTTCTAAAGAAAATTTTTTTATCAAAAATCTTTCAAAAGAAAATTTTTTTAACAAAAATTTTTCTATAGAAATTTTTTTTAACAAAAATTTTTCTATAGAAATTTTTTTAACAAAAATTTTTCTATAGAAAATTTTTTTATCAAAAATGTTTCTATAGAAAATTTTTTGATCAAAAATTTTTCTAGAGTAAATTTTTTTATTAAAAATTTTTCTAGAGTAAATTTTTTTATTAAAAATTTTTCTAAAGAAAATTTGTTTATCAAAAATTTTCTATAGAAAATTTTTTATCAAAAATTTTTCTATAGAAAATTTTTTTAACAAAATTTTTTTTTTATCAAAAATTTTTCTATAGAAAATTTTTTTATCAAAAATTTTTCTATAGAAAATTTTTTGATCAAAAATTTTTCTATAGAAAATTTTTTTAACAAAAATTTTTCTATAGAATATTTTTTGATCAAAAATTTTTCTATAGAAATTTTTTTTGATCAAAAATTTTTCTATAGAAATTTTTTTTGATCAAAAATTTTTCTATAGAAATTTTTTTAACAAATTTTTTTTTATCAAAAATTTTTCTATAGAAAATTTTTTTATCAAAAATTTTTCTATAGAAAATTTTTTTATCAAAAATTTTTCTATAGAATATTTTTTGATCAAAAATTTTTCTATAGAAATTTTTTTTTGATCAAAAATTTTTCTATAGAAATTTTTTTTGATCAAAAATTTTTCTATAGAAATTTTTTTTGATCAAAAATTTTTCTATAGAAATTTTTTTTATCAAAAATTTTTCTATAGTAAATTTTTTTAACAAAATTTTTTTTTATCAAAAATTTTTCTATAGAAAATTTTTTGATCAACAATTTTTCTATAGAAAATTTTTTGATCAAAAATTTTTCTATTGAAATTTTTTTTGATCAACAATTTTTCTATAGAAAATTTTTTGATCAAAAATGTTTCTATAGAAATTTTTTTATCAAAAATTTTTCTATAGAAAATTTTTTTATCAAAAATTTTTCTATAGAAAATTTTTTGATCAAAAATTTTTCTATAGAAAATTTTTTGATCACAAATTTTTCTATAGAAAATTTTTTGATCAAAAATTTTTCTATAGAAAATTTTTTGATCACAAATTTTTCTATAGAAAAATTTTTGATCAAAAATTTTTATATAGAAAATTTTTTTAACAAAAATTTTTCTATCGAATATTTTTTGATCAAAAATTTTCTATAGAAAATTTTTTGATCAACAATTTTTCTATAGAAATTTTTTTGATTAAAAATTTTTCTACAGAAATTTTTTTTGATCAACAATTTTTCTATAGAAAATTTTTTGATCAACAAAATTTCTATAGAAATTTTTTTGATAGAAAATTTTTCTATAGAAAATTTTTTTATCAAAAATTTTTCTATAGAAAATTTTTTGATCAACAATTTTTCTATAGAAAATTTTTTGATCAATAATTTTTCTATAGAAATTTTTTTTGATCAAAAATTTTTCTATAGAAATTTGTTTTCATCAAAAATTTTTCTATAGAAAATTTTTTGATCAAAAATTTTGATAAAAATTTTTCTGTAGAAAATTTTTTTATCAAAAATTTTTCTATAGAAAATTTTTTTATCAAAAATTTTTCTATAGAAAATTTTTTTATCAAAAATTTTTCTATAGAAAATTTTTTTATCAAAAATTTTGATAAAAATTTTTCTATAGAAAATTTTTTTATCAAAAATTTTTCGATAGAAAATTTTTTTATCAAAAATTTTTCTATAGAAAATTTTTTATAAAAATTTGTTTATAGAGGTTTTTACCCTCTAAAGTCACAAATATATTTATATGAAATGTTGCTAACAGGTGCCGAAATCGGCCTATACTTGATCATAACTTCCATACAAGATGAAATCTAAAATCACTCAAATACATCGAAAGTCACAAAAAAGCCTATAAATCGAAAAATAACACAAGTTTACAAAAGTCGGTCAACTTTTATATTAGAGATGAGAACAAATCTTGACGTTATTTGAGGAACTGAATTTAGATCCGGACTTCGTTTTTCAAAATTTGTTTTAGTTTATGAGTCAGCGAATATTGACAACACTGCACTATAATAAGCTATTGGCGTCGCTAGAAACATTATTTAAGCCGTTAGAGGTCGACAGAAACTAAACAAAATGTTTGACGCTCAATAAAGCAACAGCATAGGTATCATTTCAAGATCTTGTTTTATGATACATTTGTCTGTGCCTTTTGCAACAACAATATAATTCGTATTTATTCTGTTTTGTAACTTTGATATTATGTCTTGTTTTCGATCTGTCTAGTGTTTGGGCAGATCCGAAAAACCTTAAACCAAGGAAAATATTTTAAAACTGTCAAAATCGCGTTTTTGTGTTTATGGAAAAATTTACCGTATATTGATCCTTTAAAATATATAATGGATACAATTTTTGATTGCTCTCTTCGTGATGGCAGGTCTTTATTTGCAGGCATCTCGAATTTTTATACATTTTTTAAAATAATAGGTTTTTTTATTTTTTATATTTTTAACCGCGAACATGAAGAGGAAGGAGATGAAATTCGAGAACAAAAAACACTATTATTTTCACTGATTTACAAACCATGAAAAAAATATATGAAATATGAATTTTTCCTAATAAAAAACATTCAAGTAAAAACTGTATCGTCCATCACGTAGCGTCCGCAACAGTTCATTTATGGATTTTTGATGAAACTGGAAACTTTAAAATATTTTATGAAAGCTGTTTAGTAATCCTCTGACTTTTCTCTATCTTCAATGTTTTTACAATTTTTAATTACTATGATGAAAATTACAGAAACACGTGTTGAAAAAAAGTCACTTCCATTTTTTGTAGCGTTCGTCACAAAACTTTAAAAGCGAATATCTTTGTCCTCTAAAACAAATATGTAAATTAACAAATGCCATTCGAAAGCACAATCGATTGGATAATACTTTTCGAAATCTGTGCAAAGATATCTCGTGTAAAACGACAATGGTTTTCATTTAAGTACAACAAAATCCGGATTTGCCCATATGTTCAATTAATTCAATTATTTCGAATTAAAAGATTTCAACTGAGCTTCAGAATATCAAAATTCAGAAATAACTTTTTTACCATGGAAATGGATGGTTCAGAGTAATGTTGGGCAAAGTCTCTCTGATTCTCTCTTATTTTGTATTTTGCTACCCCTAGGGTTAACAAAATATAAATTCAGAGAGACTTTGCCCAACATTGGTTCAGAGTGACTATAATATCTATGTAACTAAACGTTGTTTCTGAAGTTATTTGGGGCGCTGAATTCGAATCTGTACTCCGTTTCTTTTTTTTTTTGTTTTTGATATTGGTTCTAGTTTTCGAGATATTAAATAAGCACATTTTTTAAAATTTTTTCATAAAAAAGTTTTTAATTAGAAACTTAGAGCAGTCGAACTGGGACTCTTGTACTGTTTAGAATATGTTTCACGCATTATAGCTCAACTGTAGACGCTCATCATGCAATAATTTTTTAACCAACTGCCGATTATTTGCTAGAAATTCGGGGTTTTGCAATTACTGAGAATGTGCTGTTCCATTGAGCGTTGAACATTTTGTAAAATTTCTGTCGGTTTATTAATGTTTTTAAAAATGTCAACATCGGCTTATTTGCTTCAGACTTGAGCAGAATTTTGAGTTTTTTGTAGTAAACGACACGATAATACTTGGTATAAATAATTGAAATTTTTAAAACACAAGCCTTTTTATATTAACTCCCAAAAAAATAAAACGACTAACTTTTACACTTTTTTAACCGCTTTCAAAAAAAGTACCATACACGTGTCTTGTTATTTTTGTTTCTGATTTAAACGCAATTTAAATCGTGCTTATATATCTTTTCGGAGATATAATGTTACCGATTTTTTTGATACCTAATTATGAGGCTTAAGTGCTGAGTTTGAAATAATGCAACAAATCTGGTCACCTCTTTTGTGATAAATGCATTCTTGTTCGCACTACATGTTATTTAGACAGTGATGGGCTTTCAGTTTTGTTTCATTTTTTTTATTATTAATCGATTTTGATTTTGTCCAAAACTGTTTCATATACATAATAAACTCGATAATAAACTCACATACCATAACTTTTAAAGCTTTTAATATGAATCAAGAGGAAATCAAAAAAAAAGAAGAATCGTTATTTTTAAACTTTAAACATCATAGGGGTGTCTTTCATTGGCACTCAAAGAAATATTATCAGACATTTAATCATGATTTTTATGCTTACAAAATAAACTATAAGTTATTAAATGAAGACTTAAGCAAAAGATTCAAAAAAATATTTTTTTTTTTATCTATAAAAATTTTGTTTGATTTCAAAAACACTTTCAAAAATCCCACAAACATGTTGTTGGCCATCATTTGTACTTGCTAGTAAACCATTTCCAAAGAAACGCCTTTTTTCTAAGATCAAATCTTTGGCAACATAAATTAATTCCAGTTTTTTTTTTTTTGTATTTTTGTTCTAATTACAGTTTCACCACCCTGTCTACTAATCGAAGATATACGGCGAGATGAAAAGACCATTAAGGATCTGGCCAATACCATTACCAATCTAAGTCAGCAACAAAAGAATCGTTGGACAACTACGGCTGTTAACAATGTTTTAAATACCCATTTGCATCAGCACAACAGCAACAATAACAGCAGCAGCAATAATAGCAAAACCCAACAGCCACAAGATGATAAAAATTCTAGAGATGAAACAGATTTTTATAGGCCAAACACAAAACATACAACATCTTCGTCGTCAACGTCTTCGACGACATCATCGTCGTCGTCCTCAGCATTAGAAACACAAAGTCATTTAAGACCAAAGTCATTGCCATTGGCCTCAAATTCAACACCCGCCATAGTCTCCGCCATTGTTAAGAAAATTCCACCAGTTATGGTGTCATCTTCCAACCAGGCGAACAACAACAGAAGCAAATCTAGTCCACGTTATCAAATGCAACAGCAACAAATACAACAACACCAACTACAAAGTAATCAAATTTTAAACCGACGCCAACAAAAACAAGCTCTAGAACGTGGTGATCCCGATGGTGGCTGTAATTTAGATGATCTCTCCTCTAACTATTTGGCCAAAACAGTAGAATTGCGTGTGAATCCACCACCACCAACGACAGCAAATCCACCAACACCACCCACCGCCGCCAATACGGCCGCAGTTGTGGTTGAATCACTCAATGCCAAGAAAGGTTGGCTAATGAAGCAAGATAATCGTACTGGCGATTGGACAAAGCATTGGTTCACTTTAAGTGGTGCTGCTCTGTTCTATTATCGTGATCCTGTTTCAGAGGAACGTGGTGTCTTGGATGGTGTATTGGATGTTAATAGCCTAACAAATGTGGCTGAGGTAAATGCGAATAGAAATTATGCTTTCCAACTAACAACCTGGGATAAGAGGCGCCTAACTTTAGCTAGTCTATCGCCCAACTCACGTAATAGCTGGATAGCAATTCTACGAAATGCTGCAGGTCTGCCACAAAATTCTTCCACTTTAGCAACACAAAGCAGCAGCATTAGTACTAGCAATAACAACAATAATAGCAGTGGCATGATGAAGCATTCCTCCTCCTCCTCTGGCCTAAGTAAGAATGAAAATCATAATGTCAGCAATAAATCTATGACTACAACAGAGCTTATAATCAAAGATAATACAAGTGATGATATGAAAAGTGAAATTGAAAAGGATTTCATTAAGGCACAAAGGATTAACAACAGCATCAGTAATAGCAACAAGAGTGTTAAGAAATTAACAACTGAAACTAGTCCCCAGGTGATTATCACCAATGTCAGTAGTTCAAGTTCACCCAAGTCGTCTTTAATCAGTCCTCAGACTCCCTTGACACCAAAGACTGCCATGCATTTCTCTTCGGATGAAGAGTATCGTACGGCCTCTGAGGGAGGTCGTCGGGATAGTATAGGTGATTGGGGTTCTCCCTTGTCACCCTCACCACCCACACCGCTTAATATCATGAGAGCCAAAGATAGAATGCGTACACGTACCACTACACCCTGCCCGCGCATGCATAAACGTTCCAGATCCTCACCACCCTCTTCAAGGCGCAGCACCGTAGATAGTGTAGGTTCGGATGAGTTACCCATTATCCACACCGTCCATGAGGAAATTAATCTAAATGTGGACAAAGAACTGCAGTTCCGCTTAAGTGTCGTGGAAAAAGAACGTGATATGCTGAGAGATGAAGCCAAAGAACGCGAAGCCCGCATGTCTGAGCTGTTAAATACTCTGGAGCGTACCGAGCAAGAGCTTAACAATCGCATTCATGAAATGGAGGAGGTTAGGGAGAGTCTTAGCTCGCAATTAGAGGATGCCAAAAGAAATGCCTCTGAAATCATTGAAAGACTCACCGATGAACTGGATGAAAGCCAAAGAAAAATCAAAGATTTGGAAGATCGTCTGGCCAGAGGCATAGAGGAAAACGAAAATCTCTATAAACGTCTAAGAGAAATGGAAAGTTATAGCCCAGCCAGTTTTATAAATCTGCAAAAAAGTAAAATGAAACGCATGGATTCGCTAAGTGATCTAACGCAAATCAATGATATTGATCCCTATGGCTTGGAACGTGATTCCTTGGCCGAGGAATACAGCGAATTGAAGGGACGTTTTGAGAAGGCCGTCAATGAAATTAGAGCCATGAAGCGAGAACTCAAGGAATCACAAAATCAATATGATTCTTTGGAAATTTCTTATGCTTCTTTGAAACAAGATCTGGAACGTAAGGGCAAAGAAGATCAATCGCAATTGCAAATGATGGCTGCCAGAATACAAGATCTCACCTTAAAATACAGTTCTTCGGAGAGGCAGGTTAGAACTCTAAAGCAAAAATTAGCCAAGTCCGAACGTAGGAGGTCCCTGTCACTTAAAGGCAAGGAACAACTGACAGTATCCAAAGAACTAGAGGTAAAGTTGGGAGAATTGGAAAATAAAATAGATGAGCTGGAGAAAACTAATCAATTGGATATAAAGCAGCCCATAATGGAGAATCCACAAGCCCCCAGAACTTCCATTAAAAAGTCTTCCAGAAGAAGGTCACTAGATGCTAGTCTTTCTGCTGCAGGAAATCCTGATTCTCTACAATTTCTGGTAAGGATTAATGATTTGGAAAAGCGTTGTGAAGGTGTTACCAGTTCGAGAAGTTCTTCTTGTACTCCCACACCCAATTCGGCAACACCAAATTTAGATTCTCCTTCTCGAGCCTCTCCCGCTGGCAATATGAGACTTTCGGAACATTTAATTGATCGCCTGAGATGTCTGGAAAGTGTATTAGTTACCAGCAAAGACCGTTTGGAACAAAGTCTAAGTCAATTACAAAATTTAAGATCTTCCCGCACCAGACGCTCTGTATCACCCATAACCGAACGCAAAGACTCCTATCGTTTTGTTGAGCGTTGTCTTCAAGAGGTGGTTAAGCTTATAAGAGAATCCACGGAAACTTGTGTTTTACAGTCAGCACACCATGAAGCTTTGCCTCAACCCAGTGTCTATATGTTACCCGATTCTAGTCCTGTTAAGAAAGCTTTAACCCAATTAGAGTCACAGTTGAGATCCAAATTGGCAGAGTTGTTAAAACAAAGACGCATGTTGAGAGAGCGCAATGAGTTGACCAAACGTAAAGATCTCGAATTGTTGGCCGAGAGAATAGCATTTGAAAGCGTTTGTTTTGGTAAGCTAAGAGATTCTGTGGAAAGAGCCGAAAATCCAGAGCTATTCTGTGAAAGGCAGACGCGAGCAGAGGTAGCTGAGACCTCACATCTTATGTCTATGCTTAAGGCCAAACTTCAAGGAAAATGTACCGTAAAAACTAGCGGTAGTTTAGATATTTTAGCGGGAGTCTTAGCAAGACGGCTTTTATTGTCTTCCTATCAAAAAAGCCATGGCTCTCCGGTGCAATCAGATGTCAAACTCAATCTGGAGCCAGTGGACCAAAATATGTTGGATGAGCTACTACGTCAGCAAAATGAAATTAATGTTATAGCCAAACGCTATAAAAATAATGCCATGGAAAACTTGGCCACCAGTTTGGCAGCTGAGACTCTCAGCTATATGTCAACCAATGATTTGGTGCAAGGTGCTGTTCAGGAAGCCTGGCGTCAGGCTCAAGAGACTGTTAATGCAGAATTGGTGCAATCTGAAATCGCTCATATAATGATGCGCAATGCCGAAAGATTGGAAACTTCGACACAACCTTCCTTTGGCTATACTCTTACTTCGGAGGAACGTTTGTCTTTTGAGAAGTTTGCCGATGCGGTACATGATGCTTTAAGAAGAGAAATGGAATTGGCTGTTAGTCAGTTGACTCAATGCTATGAGGAAACCATGCAACAAATGAAACGAGGACAATGGCGCATGCATTTGCAGCATGAACATAAAGCCTCCGAAGGACGCCAATTGCTAACAGAGTTTGCTGATATTATAGCCCACAAGGCATTGGTAGATGCACGCATTGATGTTCTTAGAGGCGATTATGCTTCCCAAGCTAATACCAAAATGGATGAGGAAAAGGAGGTCAAGAGGTTAGGCATAACATCACTGCAGAAATATGAAAACCTGTTCGAGGAATTATCATCAGATTTGCAAATCAATAATCCTGATGACATACTCATGGAAGCAGACTTTGAATTTATGTACAAGCAACATGCTGTAGATTTTCTCAGCGATCGCCAGGTGTTGTGTGACATTTCGACCTTCCTCAGTCAGCTGGAAGACTCGCTAATAGCTTTACAATGCGAAGCCACTACTTCATCCAATGAACACATACCACGTACCGAAATATCTATTGAAAGTCTACAAGATGTTTGTCACAAATGCTGTGAGTTACGCAAACGGGCCGATCAACTACTGCAAGAAGTGCATCGCAAGCTGAATGCTTCTTGCCAGCATTGTTTGCAGGTGCGCGAAAAATTGCACAGTCTCCAGGAACAGCATGAAAGTGAAATTTTACGTTTACAACAGTCACATGCCAAAGATTTAACAGCTCTAATGCAACAAGTCGAACACCAACGTAATGCATTGCGTTGCCTGGAGGCTGAGAAGCAGGCCATTAACCAAGACTTGAACAAAAGCGAAGAGCTAATGGAGGAGCGTGAACGTGAACTGCAGGCCGTAACACAGAGGCTGAATGCAAAAGAGCAAACACTTCAAGCCACCCAAGGTGAACAGCGTGAAGTATTGAAACGCCTCGAGGCGGAAGAGGAAAAAGTGCGTTCGTATCAGGAGGAAAGTGATGCATTAACAATGAAATGTGCACGCCAAGATGATGAGTATGTAATGCTGTTGCAGGAACGTGATTACATACAGTCACAGTTAGCCAAAGAACAGGAGAGAAGTAAACGTTTTGAAAAACGTTTAGAGCTGCTAGAAATGGAACATGCCAAACAAATGGAATGCCTACAGCAGGCATACCGTGATCAAATGCTGGCTCACTGTTCCGAGCTGCCAAATGTGGTGGATGAAGAGTCATTCCGTCAGCGTTATCAGTCTGAAATTGAACAATTGAGGGTAGGTTTTTTTTGGAATCAATTTAAATGAATAATGATTTTAATTTTATTAAAAAGGAAATCTTGTTTTTTGTCCTTGAATTAAAAAAATGATTTTTAACATTGATTAAGTTTTAGTTTATTTTTATTTGTATCAAAATGCAAATTTTCCTTTTAAGATCATTTATCATATTTTTATTAACATTTATTAAAAATCCTTAACGTCTTTGCTCTGATTTCAGACACTTTGTGAAAAGGGTTTGTCAGCCATGGAATCGTCGCATAGACGCACTATAAATGATTTAGATGAAAAGCATAAGCAAGAAATTGAACGTTTGCTAATCGAAAAGGAAACAGCCTTGGCCGAAGAAACCCAGGTAAGTTTAACATAGCTCAAGGCATTTCAAACAGTCTATACCTAAAATGCTTACATACATGAATTTATAACTAAGTACAAGTACTCCTATTCCCTATAATACTTATGTATGTTACGTTATAGTATAGCATCTATAGGAGTAACATAAGTATAACAACCATGTCATATATAATTATGAGGCAGAAATCATCTACTCAGACACTGTTGTTTTCATTTGGTAACTCCTTTTTTTGCCTATGCTATGGCTTGTATCTTCTTCGTGTTTAAACTTCATTTTTTTTCCAGAAATCTTAAGTTGCTTGGGCAACAGTTAAATAAAATAAACCTTGATTTTTCCTTGATGTTTTATAATTTTTCTTATATTTTTTTCTTTTTTGTTTAACCATCACCTTTAGGCTACATTAGCTGCTCTTGATGCCATGCGTAAAGCACACCAAAGTGAAGTACAACGTGAAGTTGCACGCTTTAAACAAGAATTTCTTAAACAATTCCAACAAAGAGGCGAACGTACTTTAGATTCAACCAAGGCGAAGGAGTATGTATTTTTGTGTACTTTTTAAGATTCTTTTCTTTTAATGTTTTTTGCTAGTTTTTCTTAATTTTTGTTTATCATTTTATAATTTAGAGCTTATGTAGAGTAAACGAGGGTAGGTTGGGTAAGTTGAGTAATCAAAGATATTTTATTTTCGTTAACATCTATTGCCAACAGAACTTGAAAGTTGAAGTGGTTTTAGAAAGTTGTAATCTTTATCGAGATGTAATCTATATCGAGCCCTTAGATAATCGTAAGTGATATTCCGTTTAATATCTCTTAAACTATTAGAGATAGCATAGAACAGTAAACACATTTTTCTTTCCTTCTTAAGTAGTTTTTGAATGTTTAAAAATCTTTTCGATAGGTTTATATTTACGAAAGTTTCAGTGTAGAGGCCATTGTGCTAAAAATATACATCTTTTTAAAAATTGGTTTGAAACTCCAACTACCTATTGGTCGATTTCTGCATATTGCGCCACTATCCGCCCAGTAGTTTAAAAGTTATTGAAGTAAAACTAAAAAAAACTTCAGATACAATACTTTGCACCATAACTTCTAAACCATTTGGAAAAAATTTAATTAGTTTGTTGAAAGTAGCAAACTAACAAAGAACAAAAATGTTATGCTTAATGTTTTTGTTTAATTAAGATTTTTTGTCGCTTACGATCAATATTTTTCCTGTTGCTTGCGATCATTTTAATCTAAGTGCTCGATATGATGAGCTACATATTACGACCCCATAGCTAAACTTCTGCAGTAGAAATTCTTAACAATCTCCGATCTGGTGTTTTCTCGTTAAGCTTCCTTTAGCTTTAATTTGTCTCTTCTAGGTATTGGCGGGTCTGTTTATTCATCTAGATACTACCTTAAGAGTAAACTTTAATTGCCATCTAACCGACCGAAATAGGATAGTAGAGTGGTGAAAGGTGGTCAATATGAGAAATAAAGCTTTATTTTATTCAGAACTATATTTGCTCGTCATTTCTATTTTTCGAACAGTAAAGTTGCGCCATCTGTTGTTAGCTTGACGTATTGCGTATGTTGTGTACTCTGCAATTTTATTTCTTTAACATCGAAGGCTTGTTATTGCTATGGGCTTACCTCCGATAGAGGATACTATGGTAACACTGTGCTTGAATTTGGAAGACGAGACATATGTTTCAAAAATAATTCGGACACGTTTATTTTAATGGTTACATTCATTTTTCTATGTTAGCTCAAATAAGGAAGATATTTAGAAGATATTTTTTGTTTGGGAAAACCTACCCATATTATTATGATTCAAATTGTCTTAAATTTGGAAATAAATCAATAAAATTTAGCACATGTGTATTTTTTGCTATAAAAACAATGTATGCGAAAATTGGTTTGTCTGGTTCCATTATCTTGGGTATCTCCCATATAAAAGTTTTCAATAAATCGATTTTTTCACAGCCTAAAGGTATGCTCCATAATATTCACAAAACTCAATTTAGTTCAATTTTATATATAGTATTTACCCGAAATAATCGATTCAGTTAAACCTAATTCTGTAGACATTATTCCTGTTCCAAGAAAGGCATATGAGAAAAATTTTATTGAATTATCTTCAAATTTTCGACTTTTTAAATCATAATAATATGATAAGGGCTTCCAAATAAAAACTTCAAATATCTTCCTTATCTGACCGTCTGCCAGTCGACCCAACTTTTACTCAACCAAATTATTTTAGGATATTAAGGGACTAACAAACGTTGAGTTCCGAAATATCAAAAAATAATTTGGTTAAGTAAAAGTTGGGTCGACTGGCAGACGACCAAACTGAGTTGAGTTGAGAACGGCAATAGGGGCACTAATCTCTAAAGAAATGGGAGACGGCATATTTTTCTTACATCGATTTTTTTCAAAGTTGTATTAGTATCAGTCAGATTTAAAACTTCCAGTTTTGTAATTCCCATTAACTTACTGCCAGAACAATTCTCCTGGAAATTAAAGGAATGTCTGAAACACTAAATCGTAATCTCAACTCGATTTTCAAATTTCAATACGACCAAAAGTTTCGACTACTCAATTCCTAAAAATAATATATGTATAACTTCAGATTCATAGCATAGATTCTTCCTAATCAAGTTCCGAGAACCCAACTTAACGAATATCTTCTGATCTTTACATTCACAAAAAAAAACTGTATTAACTTTTCCAAGCCAAATTTCCGTGTTAAGATTGCCAACAACTAGTGAGACAACGTGATAGAAATTGGGATCTTTCAAGAGAGTTTTCATAAATTGTTCAGTTTCTAATGTCATCAAAAATCGAAGTTTCTAGTTTGGGACAGATTAATCACAATTATTGTCTGGAGATCAAATAACTCAAATTAAAACATCAAAGATCAATACATCATTATTTTGTCTCGAATAAGTAGCACATTCTCAAAAATGGCTTAATCAATGCCTACTCGTATTAGATCTTGTGATGTGCCATTCCAAATATTGCCCATAATAATCATTTTTTTATTTTTCAATTTTTATATATTTATTTCATTTTACGAGCAATATATATTTCACCTATACACATAATTCTCATTTAGTCAATATCAAGCATGTAAGGAACCTCCGGTTAGTCCGCGTTTGAAGCTGGGGTATAGCTCCTTTACAAAAAATTAAAATACTTGAATATCTTTTTTCTATTTGTACATACTTTCTTGCGCTTTATTGTTTTCACTTACTTAACTTTTAAAACTATTAACGATTAGGTTATATTATAGGGAACCATAGTGTTGTCGAGGCACGATAAACCTAAACTAGCTTCGTTCCAAGTGTTTTCCTTCCAGGAACGCACTAGTTAGTCCTAGCGTTTACCTAGCCAAAATGTCCCTATTACTTCTGAATGTATTCTTCCAAGAAGTGATATCCTACTCGTTGCTTGCACTGATTGGGAACCGGTACCCTATTCTGGAATTTGATATTATCAAATTTTTCTTCTTGTAAGCCTATTTCATATGCTTGAATTGGATATAGTCAGATCCAATATCCCACCTCTTTAATGATTAGAAAACCAGTAATTACCTATCTAAATTAATGTAATCAATTCAGTTTCCGATCTCTGATAAACAGATTGTTAACCTATAGTTAGATGGTTGGGAGTCGAAGTATATTCTTGTCGAATTGTACACCAGTAGTTAGCCGGTTCAATGATTATTTTATAATACTCTGAGGTTACCCAACGGAGTTCCCAAACTGATCCCGAATGACGATTTTTTTCTAGTAGTTGTCAATCCCGATTTTTATTTGTAATTAGCCGACCGAGAGCCAAACCATTTGCTGCGTTGGAATGTTGGCCTGTAGTTAGCGTATCGGATTAATGTGTTATAATACCCTATAGTTTGCCTACCAAGAGCAGAAGCATTTATCTCGTCAGATTGTAAAGATATTTTTAGATGATCGAAAGTCGAAGTATTTTTCTAGTATAATTTTAAACCAGTTTTTAGCTGATTATTTTATAACACTCTGAGGTTAGTCAACCGAGATCCGAAAATTTGATCATGTCGGGTTTGATCTTTGTTTTATATAGTTGACCGACTTGAAGTCAAAACATTTATCTCTTTAGTTAGTCGATCGCTCGTTAATCGATTCAATATTTATAGATAGCCAATATTTATAGATAGCCGACCGAGAGTAGTTATCCAATAGAGAGCTAAAGTTTTCATTTCAACCCGTATTTAGTCATTAAGAAAAGTTTCTACTTGTAATCGAGCCGTAGTTCTAAAAGATTTCGGTTAATATTTTTTCGGCTAGTTTTGATCATAAGATTGAAGCTCGTATTATACAAACTTAGAAAAATCTAAGTGAATTTATCGTTAGCCCAAAAAATGGGGATGAAATTCCTATAAAAAGTAAATTATTGAAAAATTTCCTATAAAAAGTAAATTTTCGAAAAAAATTCTTATAAAAAGTAAATTTTCGAAAAAAATTCTTATAAAAAGTAAATTTTTGAAAAATTTCCTATAAAAAGTAAATATTTGAAAAACTTCCTATAAAAAGTAAATTTTTGAAAAATTTCCTATAAAAAGTAAATATTTGAAAAACTTCCTATAAAAAGTAAATTTTTGAAAAATTTCCTATAAAAAGTAAATTTTTGAAAAATTTCCTATAAAAAGTAAATTTTTGAAAAATTTCCTATAAAAAGTAAATTTTTGAAAAATTTCCTATAAAAAGTAAATTTTTGAAAAATTTCCTATAAAAAGTGAATTTTTGAAAAATTTCCTATAAAAAGTAAATTTTTGAAAAATTTCCTATAAAAAGTAAATATTTGAAAAACTTTCTATAAAAAGTAAATTTTTGAAAAATTTCCTATAAAAAGTAAATTTTTGAAAAATTTCCTATAAAAAGTAAATTTTTGAAAAATTTCCTATAAAAAGTAAATTTTTGAAAAATTTCCTATAAAAAGTAAATTTTTGAAAAATTTCCTATAAAAAGTAAATTTTTGAAAAATTTCCTATAAAAAGTAAATTTTTGAAAAATTTCCTATAAAATGTAAATTTTTGAAAAATTTCCTATAAAAAGTAAATTTTTGAAAAATTTCCTATAAAAAGTAAATTTTTGAAAAATTTCCTATAAAAAGTAAATTTTTGAAAAATTTCCTATAAAAAGTAAATTTTTGAAAAATTTCCTATAAAAAGTAAATTTTTGAAAAATTTTATATAAAAAGTAAATTTTTAAAAAATTTTATAAAAAAAATTTCCTATAAAAAGTAAATTTTTGAAAAATTTCCTATAAAAAGTAAATTTTTGAAAAATTTCCTATAAAAAGTAAATTTTTGAAAAATTTCCTATAAAAAGTAAATTTTTGAAAAATTTCCTATAAAAAGTAAATTTTTGAAAAATTTCCTATAAAAAGTAAATTTTTGAAAAATTTCCTATAAAAAGTATATTTTTGAAAAATTTCCTATAAAAACTAAATTAAAAAAAAAATTCCTATACAAAGTAAATTTTTGAAAAATTTCCTATAAAAAGTAAATTTTTGAAAAATTTCCTATAAAAAGTAAATTTTTGAAAAATTTCCTATAAAAAGTAAATTTTTGAAAAATTTCCTATAAAAAGTAAATTTTTGAAAAATTTCCTATAAAAAGTAAATTTTTGAAAAATTTCCTATAAAAAGTAAATTTTTGAAAAATTTCCTATAAAAAGTAAATTTTTGAAAAATTTCCTATAAAAAGTAAATTTTTGAAAAATTTCCTATAAAAAGTAAATTTTTGAAAAATTTCCTATAAAAAGTAAATTTTTGAAAAATTTCCTATAAAAAGTAAATTTTTGAAAAATTTCCTATAAAAAGTAAATTTTTGAAAAATTTCCTATAAAAAGTAAATTTTTGAAAAATTTCCTATAAAAAGTAAATTTTTGAAAAATTTCCTATAAAAAGTAAATTTTTAAAAAAATTCTTATAAAAAGTAAATTTTTAAAAAATTTCCTATAAAAAGTAAATTTTTAAAAATTTTCTTATAAAAATTAAATTTTTGAAAAATTTCCTATTAATTATTTGTTTGAAGAAACATTTCCTTCTGAAATTAAAAATGTATTGGACTTAATCCACTTTCAAAACAAATAAATTTGAAATTTTTATTTTGTTTGAAAAATTTTTTCTATTAAACTGAAAAATATATGGGACTTAAACCACTTTCAAAATAAAAATTTGTATCAAATCGTTAACTACAAAATGTTTGACTGTCAATATTTTAATCAGTTTTGTAAATTTAAAATTAATTATTTTTCGTATAGTAAGATCCACAATTGCAGAACCTTTCCCCATCATTAACTCAATTTTTTTGGAATATGGACTTATTGCATTTTTAAAATAAAATCTTCATATAGTCGATTAAATTGTGTCTGAACTAATTTTTTCTAATAGAACAAATTTACGATCATTCTTTATAAGATTTATTAGAGAAAAGTAAAGATAAGTAGTTTTGACTAGATTAATCCCAGGATTAAGAATATCTTTGACTTACCAAACCAAACCTCGTTTATAAGCTCACATGAAATCTTATTACATATGCCTTCTAGTACTTACATTTCTTACTTAGTGGAATTATATATCCCTTTATTATGTGTAAAATTTTTAAGATGATCACAAAAAAAAACTTAAAAATTTAAAGATGATTTATAAGTCATACATTAAATAATACTAAAATTTTTTTCTTTCCTTCTTTTTCGTCCAACTCCACACACACAAAAATATATAATTACAGAGAAGAATTGGAAGAATTGCGTCAAGAAATTCTATCATTCTCCGAAAAATATTCCATCAAATGTGTTGAAAATGCTGCTTTAGAAGAGAAATTACGTGTTGCCAATCAAAAACTGAAACATTTTCAACAAATGCAACAATTGGAATTAAGGTAATCATCAGTTATGAATTTAAGTTTACATTTTTTCCCTCCGATTTTCTGTTACAGCTCTTACTCGTATTTACATTATTAGGGTTTTACTAACAAAGAAAATGAATTCAACTGAAAAACGGAAATTTATTCAGAAATCGTGCTTAAATATTTTTTTTCAACTTCAGGAGATTTCTTTAAGATTCACACACAGAATTTGACAATATAGAATCTGTAATAAATTACATACTAAAACTTTTAAGTTTGAGAGATGAGACCAATCCCTGTTCCATCTGCTATAGCATCAATTGCAGGGCGAGATGAAAATGATGGATATGAGGAAGGTTTGTCTTAAATAAGCCATAAAAATGCAATACAAATGATGAATTTTAATAGCTTAAAATTGCCGTGTATAAAGTAGAGTAAAGTAATAAAAATGCAATTCAAAATATGTTAAAATATTTTTTTGTTTGCAAATGGGCTGTGCATATGGGCAAGGATAATAAAGGGTAAGGAATTCTTGAAGTTAGAAGTGACAGTTTATTTGGAGTTAAGATTAATTTTCCATTGTTCTTACATTTTCTTAAGTGTTAAGCAAATTTAAATGTTATTGGGAATCAAATACAAACCATTTCTCTTAAAAAATTCAGTCATCTATTAATAGGCTGATATTAACCTTTACCCTAAAAACTTATAAATCGGCCATGATCATAAGAATGTCTGTCAATAGAGTTGCATCTATTGTAAGTAAACATACATACCCTGCAAGAACAGTGACAGTCATTTTACCCGTCATATGACTGACATTAGTGACAAAGTTTCCATCATCGTGTAGAACAAAGTTTCTATCATTTTATAAAGCCAATATGAGAAATGTAACCGAAACTTTTGTGTACATGTGATTTTGCATCTCTCTCTAACACACACATTTTTTCGACCACAGATAATATATCTGAGCTGTTCACTCTAATGTTTTTTACTAGTCAACATTCCTATATAATTGATCATAGATGACCGGTAAAGTTTGATAAATACTTCGTCAGCAAAGAAATAGCTTTAGTCACAGGTGACCAGTAATGCTTGATGATTACGTCACCACTGTTGACGGACTTCTAGTTTAAAGAAAAACACATAATATTTCATCTCAATATTTATATTATTTAAATAATAAAATAACAAAAGGATAACAAAATACAGTCAAATAAAAAAAAAGTATAAAAAAATATATAACCAAAATGTGCATTTAATTGAACAAAAAATAAACAACATAAGAAACTAAATTAAACAAAATGAAAATAAATTAAAACAAGTAAGAAAGCACTATAGTCGGTCAAGCCCGACCATACGATATCCTTCACCACTAAGGTCAAAGGTGTTATTTTTCCTGTATAAAGACAAATATTTGCTAAATTTTGCTATCATACAAACATTTTCTCAAAACTTATATATTCAACCTGTTTCCGTCATTTGGACTTATATGAGAGATAGGGTCAAATGTGGACCGATTATCTCAAAATTTGGCAAATTGATTACAGTTGTTACAAAAATTATGAATGCAAAAAATAAACTCAAAATTTTTATTATCTTTAGATTTACGAGCGTTTTAGTGATTTTTTTGTCTCATTTAGTGCGTTTTTAAAGAAGAGTTTGTATGGGAGCTATGGTCAAATGTGGACCGATTTCAACGAAATTTGGTACAGTGATTTTAGCTTACATAAGCAGTATTTGTTTTTAATTTCATGAAAAAATATTGATATTTGTGGCCAATATATCAATTCCGGGAAGTGGGACCTATGGGAGGTACCATAAATAATGAACCGATTTTGAGCAATTTCAATAGCCATGGTCCCATTATCAAATTATCTGTGCCAAATTTCATCAAATTATCTTTAGAATTGCGACCTGTAGTTTGATTACAAGGTTTACATGCGGGTTCAGCCAGCCAGCCAGACGGACGGACGGACGGACATCGCTAAATCGACTCAGAACGTGATTTTAAGCCTATTGGTATACTTAAAAATGGGTCTAAGACAAATATTTCTATGCGTTACATACATCAGCACAAAATTATGATACCCTTTCCACCTATGGTAATGAAGGGTATAAAAAAGGTAAATCCGATAAGACCGCGCTTCACTTATTGACTAGTTTTATTAGAAAATCCCTCGAGTATGAAAAATTTTCAATTCTGGACACAGAATGGATTTTATTAAAATCATGCCATGATCTAGGAGTAGAAAATACAATCACCTCCTTTATAGGCATTCTACTAACCCATAGAATCACTTACTGTTGCGGCCTACAATGTCGTATGTCGGGTATTTTACAAGGTCGTATTCTGTTTCCTATCTTTCGGAACCCTGCAGTTAACAAACTGCTAATAAACTCGTTTCCATAAGATTCAAACACATAGCTTACGTCATAATGACATCCCGTTATGAAGAAACTTGTATTATTTAATAAATTGGAGGGGTTGAAGTTGCACTTACTGGCTATGCCAATATCATGGGGTGCAAAAGCTTTAACATCTCACTCTTACGCAATAAATAGGCCCTAAATTCTGCTTATACTGACTGGCTCTTCGAGATGGTCTTTAAGATTAATGTACATATAATGTATACTAATGTACATCCCCACTTCTTTCTTCCACCAATATTTAACGGTAAACATTTCTAGAGGTCTTAGTGCTTCTGGTGATATACGGGGATGGCTCAAACATGGAAGTGAAGGGCCTTTTTCATTCCGCTCTAAGAGAAACAAATTTTGTTTAATTTAAAAGATAATCGTTTTGTATAAACATCTAGGCCGCCGTAGAATCCCTATTTAATATATTCACGTCATGTGGCACCCTAATCACTTATCTTCTGGTAGTCTAGAACTCCTTCGTTTCTATACCTTTAGATGCTACGAAGGCATCATCCATATATCTAAGTAGCGCTTACTTTGTTATGAGTCACCTGCTTAGACTAACCTTTCATTCTTACCCTAAAATATCGACTTGATCTATTTTTCTATATATTCTATAAAAAAAATATATAAATTAGCCCGAACTTTTAGCAGGGAATGAAAATGTTCATCTCAGTTTAAAATATTTTGATTATACCTAAGTTAAAAACCTGGTTCAATCAGACGTGCAAACATGCAGTCAGATCCCAAGAGCTTGCGTTCAGAAACTGGCGTAACATTCAAAATCCAGTTACTGATTTGCAACGCAAAGATGCAAAACGTATGCCAAAGTATTTAGATATGAAAAAAGTATGTAAGAGTTGCTGCGCTTGCTGCTTCTCGAGGCAGTAAGAGTTTTTGGTCGGTCGTTAGACGAGCTAAGAATATACTAGTTCTACAACTTCTTCTCTTTTAAAGGATGGTCAAACATTCACAGATCCGGTTGATGAAGCTAAAATTTTAGCTGAATTATTCGCATGTAATTCTTGCTTGCCTGACTCAACCTCTGTCTGAGCTTAAAAGAGTATCTTCAACTTTGCCAAATATATTCCTTCACGTCCGAGCTGTAAAACGGGTTTTAGCAGATTTCAACATAAACAAGTCTCCAGGGCCGGATGGTATTCCAGCAGTAGTCTTAAAGCAGTGCAGTCCGATGCTTGCGCGTCCATTAGCTTACCTCTTCAGCACCTTGTACCATGCCGGTAAATTTCATCGGTGTTTGAAGGATGCTCATGTTACGCCAATCCCCAAAAAAGGGTGAGGCTAACAACCTTGAAAATAACCTCCTACTAGCAAATTGTTCTTCACTCTCTAAGTTTATATCTGGAATCTAACAACTTACTAAGCGACCGTCATTATGGATTTCGTAGGGGACGCTCTACGGAAGGCCTGCTAGCCTTCCTATCGGAAAAATAGTGTTAATCAATACACCGCTTTGGCGAAAGTAATGTAAAGGATCTATATGTTCCCAAGGCGTTTGATAGTGTGTGGCACGGAGCTTTTCTATCAAAACTTATTGCTTTTGGTGTCGGTAACAACTTTTAACGATTTATATCGAGCTTCCTCAGACATCACACTATACGAGTGGTTACAAAATGGGATCTCATTAAACAAGTTCAAGATTTATTTAGCGGTATCACAAGACTCTTTCTCCTACTCTATTTCATATTCATTCATTCCTTTTAAAAATTGGTGCTATGAGACAAAACATGAATGAATCATTAAACCGCGATTTAGAAACAGTGTCAGATTTGGGTCGTGTGAATACATTTGATAGTCTCATTTAGTGTGTTTTGACAGATCCGATTTCAACGAATTTTGGCATAGTAATTTGGGAAGTGGGACCTATGGGAGGTACCATAAATAATGGACCGATTTTGACGAATTTCAATAGCCATGGTGCCATTATCAAAAAAATGATCTGTGCCAAATTTCATCAAATGATCTTCAGAATTGCTACCTGTAGTTTGATTACAAGGTTTACATGGGGGTAAACTAATCGCTAAATCGACTCAGAAAGCGATTCTAAGCCTATTGGTATACCAAACGGTGGGTCTAAGACAAATATTTCTATGCGTTACATACATCAGCACAAACTTATAATACCCTTTCCACCTATGGTGGTGAAGGGTATAAAGAAAACCTTCTTAGTTTATCTTTTTATCGACTTAATACCTGTACCTTAGGGTGACAGGAAAATTTTTTTTCTTTGATTTCAAATGTTTTTCTACGGAATATTGTTACACTAGGTCCGGAAATTTGAGCCAAATCGGACAACGTTCTATGGACGCGCATCGGGTCCAAAGTTTAAGAGCCCATTTGTATGGGGAAAAATGGGTTATTTTTTTGCTTTTGCGAAATTTAGATCAAAAATAAATAATTATTACAAGAAAAAATAAAAGAATTTTAAAGAAAACTAACACAGCTTTATTTTAAATTGCGAGAGACGAAAATCCATGTGGTAGTTTAAAAGTTATTGCAGTTTTCCCCCGAAAATGCATGTCCTTGAAAACGCACCTAAGGATATGCACCAAAAATTGTATTTTGTAAATAAAGAAATTCCAAAGTTAGACATGAATTATCATTTAATGGCTTGTAACTAGTAAATAGTTCAGTTTTGTTTTAATATAATCAAATTTACTTAGTTTTTTTCATATTGGAAAATTCTACATTTTTCTCAGGTCTTTTTCAAAAATCATTTCTTAATTTTTTGAATATTTGGTTCAACAAATATTACAAATTTAGAATTTGCTCTCCAGTGTGTTAAAACAGACAAATGTTAGAATAAAACCCCAAAAAAAATAGGTCGATATCTTGAACCGTTTCGCCGTACCTGAGATTTCAATTTGAAGAATTTCGCGAAAATGTAAATTTTTGGGCCAAATTCGAGTAAATGCTCGGTAAATTTTACTTGTATTCAATTTTTACAAAAAAGATAATTAATATTATTGCTTTGCTTATGAAAAACCTATGCTAAAGGGTTTGTTAATATTGGACGAGATTAAAGGTAGAAACACAATTGGGACGAATGACTAATTTCGTCCAGCACGACGAATTCGATTTTAAAAATTCGTCTTGTATATTCGTCCATTGAACACATTTGGGACGAATAAACGTTGCTGACGCCATTTTTGTTTATTTTTCATTAGCACAAATTACACACACTTTCGTACATATCGCGCACTCACGACATTTGCAATTTTTTTTTTACTTTATTCTTTAATTTTTTCACAAAAAGAAAATATTTAATTAATTTTATTTGAAATAATTTTTTTTGTTTACAATTTATAAGGTGACCATATTTTACAAAAACACATATAATTTCTAATATTTTAGAACAGAAATAGAAATACAGCCACTCTAAACCAGTTTAATCGTCGTTCGTCTGCGTATGAAATAGAAATAAACCTATCGCACTATTCGATACGCACAACGAATTTCGTCGTACGCATCTATTGTGAGCACTTTCATATAAACCCATATGTTCTATTTCTAACGACGAATATTCGTTCCGAAAAATTGGTCGTTCTTTCCAATTGTGTTTCATACTTAACCCTTTCTTCACCGCGGTCAAATGTCAAAATTTTGATTTTCAGAAAATTTTCACCATTTGAAATCAAACTGTGTTAGTTCTATTTAATAATCTAATATTTTTTCTTGTAAAAATTATTTATTTTTGGTCTAAATTTCGCAAAAACAAAAAAAATCCCATTTTTCCCCATACAAATGGGCTCTTAAACTTTGTTGTCCGATTTGGCTCAAATTTTCAGATCTAAACTTTTAGACCTAGTGTCACAATATTCCGTAGAAAAAGTTATCAAATTCGAAAAATCATTTTCCTGCATACAAAAAATTGTCACCCTACTGTACCTGTACCTTCAGCCATTTTAGCTGAACGGTGATGAATCAGTCAGTAATGCTAAAGTTTTATTTATTTAAGTAAGTGAAGGGCACCATTTATATCTTCCTATCATCCGTCGTAGGAGTTTTGGGTTGTTATAAAGGGTGGTTAAATTGTAAGGGTCGATGTTGAATGTGAACCACACCTAAACGCCAAGTTTTTTTCCGAATTTTATTTGACATTTCTCTATTTCAGACTTACTCAATTTGAACCATGGAGAGATACACAATCCAACAACGTGTTAAAGTTATCCAGACTTATTATGAAAATGGGCGTTCAAATCAAAATGCATATCGTGTACTTCGTGATTTTTTTGGTCAATTTGATCGTTCAAATGTGCGTACTATCGCAAAAATTCGAGCAAACCGGGTCTGTAGAAGATGTGAGAACACCAGTGCATGCTCGTACTGAAGAAAATATTGCTGCTGTTCGCGATAGTGTGGCTGAAGAGCCGTCCACCTCAACTCGTCGTCGTGCCCAACAATTGCACCTCTCACGCTCGTCGTTGATGAACATTATGCATAAAGACTTGCATTTACACGCTTACAAGGTGCAATTGGCTCAAGAACTAAAGCCTCTTGACCATTCCAAACGTCGTGAATGGGCAGAATGGTGGCAAGAAATGGCAACAGTGGATGATCAATTTTCGAAGAAAATCATCTTCAGTGATGAGGCACATTTTCACCTCAGTGGATTCGTCAATAAACAGAATTGCCGCATTTGGGCGAATGAGAATCCAAGAGTGATTGTCGAAAAACCAATGCACCCACAAAGAGTGACTGTTTGGTGCGGTTTATGGGCCGGTCAGGCAGTTAGTGTGAATGGTGTTCGCTATCGTGAGATGATAACGATGGATGTGGACGATATGTGGTTTCAGCAGGACGGTACCACTTGCCACACAGCTAACGAAGCAATGGCTCTTTTGCGCAACAAATTCAATGGCCGTGTTATCTCACGTAATGGCGATGTCAATTGGCCGCCATGATCATGTGATTTGACACCGTTTGACTTTTTTCTTTGGGGCTATTTGAAAGAAAAGGTGTACGTCGATAAGCCAGCAACAATTCAAGAGCAAAAGGATGAGATAATTCGGCACATTAACGGCATAGAACCTCCATTATGCCTCAGGGTCATCGAAAATTTGGACCCTCGGATGGAGGTGTGCCGCCGAGGTCGCGGCGCCCATTTGGCCGATATTTTGTTCCATACATAATTGAGTAATACCAATATATCATAATAAAATAAAATTACAATAATTTCCTAAATAGTTTGTGTTTTATTCAAAATCAACATCGGCCCTTGAAATTTAACCACCCGATACATGAAATTGGTTATTGTGCTGCCCATCACTGATTTAAATTTACATTCTAGCGTGTACTATAAGACCTCTTTAGAGATAATTAGTGACTTTAATACACAATTTTCCAACTATGTAATACACAATATTATATTTTATACAATTGCTACATATTTTTTTTTTAAAACGATCATTTTCTCTCATTTTTAATAGAAACAAACAATTCCGTGCTCATTTGGCGTCCGATGATCCCTCTATACAATTTGTCAGCCGGGCCAATAAAGATGGCGAAGACGTTCATGATGATGCGGTTGGTCAAGATAGTGAGGTTAGTTAAAATTTTTATGATTATAACAATAATTATTTTAGTAACAAATTACCAGCAATCTTAAAAATGTGTAACTAATAATATTTTAAAACAAAAATAATAATTATTAAAAAAAAAGAAAGAAGAGAAAATGAAAAATTCTAAAACTAATTTTATGAACAATAGCCAAATAATTACTCATATATTAACATTAAACAACATATACTAAATACATGATACACTTAACAAAAGAAAAACACTGACATGATTTATTTTTTAATTTTTACAAACAACTGCAACATTATTTTTTTCTTTGTAAAAAAAATACATTTTTAAATAATAATAACTACACAAAAAAATAATATTAAAAATTAAAAAAAAGAAGCATGTGCATGCTAAAAAATCTAATCACAATGATAATGATGCGAAAATATACAAACAAGAACCACAACAACACCAGCAACATCAACTGCAATATCAGCAACAAGAACAAAAACAATGTGATAACAAAGCAAACGATACACAGCAACAGAAACATCATCATCCACAGCAATTGCAACTACAATCGCAACAACCAAACAACCATCATGATCAACAGCAAACGAAAAAGTTGATTAAACCCTTTTGTACCACTACCGAAATGAAAACACGTTCAGTTAATGATCAAAATTCTCACAAGAACAATGATAATGATCATAATAATGATGTTAATGATAGTAAAATTACAACAACATTTTCCTCATTTTCCACTTCTGCTCATGCTCCTTCTTCTACTTGTGATTTAACAACAATATCGAGAAGTGATATACAAACAACTACAAATACTTCAATTTCTATATCAACTCCAAAGGAGTATGATCATGAGAAGCAAAGTCATACTAATAGCAAAAGCCTATCAACTATTCCTAGCAACAACATCACAACCACCACCACCGCCACCACCAACAATATTAATATCGGCCAAGATAATATCAATTTAGCCAACAACAACAACAGCATTTCTACCGCTGATATTGCTGCTTCTCGTTCCACTACTTCTACTTCCACTGCTTCTACTTCAGCTGTTGCTTCTACTGCTGCTGCTGCTGTCGATAATAATGATAATGACACCCATGTAACTTTACTAAATAGTCCCAATACTAATAGTAATCATAGCAAAACTACTAGCTTTAGCAAGAGTGGTAGTAGCAGCAGCAGCTGTCATGGTAGTGGTAGTAGCATTACAAGTAGTTCCCATCTTAGTAGAGCCGTTCTTGATGATGATTCTTTAACCAATTGTCGTTATTCGTATGAGCCATGTTATAAACAAACCAATTTGTTTAACTATCAAAATAGGATGTTAAACTTTGAAGGTAAAAAGAAAAAGCAAATTGTAACACAATTAAATTGAACAACAACAAAAAACTATATATTGATAGCTTTATACACATACACATACAGCAAAATTGTCTTTCTTATATTGTGTACTCTGATCCTTTGTCTTTAATTTTGCACTTTTATTGATTAATTTTTATGTATGGAACTTTTTCTTCTTAGATACCGGCGCAAGGCTTGTAATTTGGCATATGCGATATTTTATTTGAAAATCGTTCAACTCTAAAATCCTAAATATACATATATGTAATAATTTTTCTATATAAAAATTTTCAATGACAAATTTTCTATTTAAAAATTTTAACGAAAAATTTTCTTTATAAAAATTTTAACGAAAAATTTTCTATATAAAAATTTTTAACAAAAAATTTTCTATATAAAAATTTTAACTAAAAATTTTCTATATAAAAAATTTTTAACGAAAATTTTTCTACATCAAAAATGTTCAAGGAAAAATTTTATATACAAATAATTTTTAACGAAAAATTTTCTATATAAAATATTTTAACGAAAATTTTTCTATATAAAAAATTTCTATACAAAAAATTTTTAACGAAAATTTATCTTTAAAAAAAATTTCATAGAAAATTTTTCTAAATAAAAAATTTCAACGAAAATTTTTTATATACAAAATTTTAAGGGAACTTTTCTATATAAAAAGTTTTCAACACAAAAAAGGTTTTTTATATTAAAAATTTTCAACGAAATATTATCAATGAAATTTTTTCTATGTAAAAACTTTGTAAGAAAAATTTTTCTATGTATAATTTTGACAGAAAATTTTTCTATATAAACATTTTTCAACGAAAATTTTCTAGATAAAATATTTTAAACGAAAAATTTTCTAAATAAAAAATTTTAAACGAAAAATTTTCTATATAAAAAATTTTAAACGAAAAATTTTCTATATAAAAAATTTTAAACGAAAAATTTTCTATATAAAAATTTTTTTAACGAAAAATTTTCTATATTAAAAAATTTTTTAACAAAAAATTTTATATATAAAAAATTTTTAAACGAAAATTTTTTACATAAAAAATTTTCTATATAAAAAATTTTTTAACGAAAAATTTTCTATATAAAAAATTTTTTAACAAAAATTTTAAACGAAAAATTTTCTATATACAAAATATTAACGAAAAATTTTCTATATAAAAACTTTTTTAACGAAATATTTTGTATTTAAAAAATTTTTTAACGAAAAATTTTTAAACGAAAATTTTCTATATAAAAATTTTAACCGAAAAATTTTCTATATAAAAAATTTTTTAACGAAAATTTTCTTTATAAACAATTTTAACAAAAAAATTTCTATATACAAAATTTTAAGCGAAATTAAAAATTTTTGACCGAAAATTTTTCTATATAAAAATTGTTTACCCAAAATTTTTCTATATAAAATTTTTTACCCAAAATTTTTCAATACAAAAATATTTGGCCGAAAATTTTTCTATACAAAATTTTTTGATCGAAAATTTTTCTATATAAAAATTTTTGACCGAAAATTTTTCTATATACAAATTTTTTACCCAAAATTTTTCTATATAAAAAATTTTCAACGAAAATTTTTCTTTATGAAAAATTTTTGAACGAAAATTTTCTATATAAAAAATTTTAACCGAAAAATTTTCTATATAAAAAATTTTAAACGAAAAATTTTCTATATAAAAAATTTTTTAACGAAAAATTTTCTATATAAAAATTTTTGTATATAAAAATTTTTTACCGAAAATTTTTCTATATAAAATCTTTTGACCGAAAATTTTTCTATATAAAAATTTTTAACCGAAAGTTTTTCTATATAAAAATTTTTGACCGAAAATTTTTCTATATACAAATTTTTGACGGAACGTTTTTCTCTATAGAAATTTTTGACCGAAAATTTTTGTATATAAAAATTTTTGACCGAAAATTTTTGTATATAAACATTTTTGTATATACAAATTTTTGGCAGAAAATTTTTGTATATAAAAATTTTTTGACCGAAATGTTTTGTATATAAAAATTTTTGACCGAAAATTTTTCTATATAAAAATGTTTGACCTAAAATTTTTCTATATAAAAATTTTTAAACAAAAATTTTTCTATATTAAAATTTTTAAACGAAAATTTTTCTATATAAAAATTTGTAAACGAAAATTTTTCTATATACAAATTTTTAACCCAAAATTTTTTTATATAAAAATTTTTAACCGAAAATTTTTGACCGAAAAGTTTTCTATATAAAAATTTTTGACCGAAATTTTTTCTATATAAAAATTTTTGACCGAAATTTTTTCTATATACAAATTTTTGACTGAAAATTTTTTTATATAAAAATTTTTGACCGAAAATTTTTCTATATAAAAAATTTTCACCGAAAAATTTTCTGTATAAAAAATTTTCACCGAAAAATTTTCTATATAAAAAATTTTCACCGAAAAATTTTCTATATAAAAAATTTTCACCGAAAAAATTTCTATATAAAAAATTTTCACCGAAAAAATTTCTATATAAAAAATTTTCACCGAAAAATTTTCTATATAAAAAATTTTCACCGAAAAATTTTCTATGTAAAAAATTTTCACCGAAAAATTTTCTATATAAAAAATTTTCACCGAAAAATTTTCTATATAAAAAATTTTCACCGAAAAATTTTCTATATAAAAAATTTTCACCGAAAAATTTTCTATATAAAAAATTTTCACCGAAAAATTTTCTATATAAAAAATTTTCACCGAAAAATTTTCTATATAAAAAATTTTCACCGAAAAATTTTCTATATAAAAAATTTTCACCGAAAAATTTTCTATATAAAAAATTTTCACCGAAAAATTTTCTATATAAAAAATTTTCACCGAAAAATTTTCTATATAAAAAATTTTCACCGAAAAATTTTCTATATAAAAAATTTTCATCGAAAAATTTTCTATATAAAAAATTTTCACCGAAAAATTTTCTATATAAAAAATTTTCACCGAAAAATTTTCTATATAAAAAATTTTCACCGAAAAATTTTCTATATAAAAAATTTTCTATATAAAAAATTTTCTATATAAAAAATTTTCACCGAAAAATTTTCTATATAAAAAATTTTCACCGAAAAATTTTCTATATAAAAAATTTTCACCGAAAAATTTTCTATATAAAAAATTTTCACCGAAAAATTTTCTATATAAAAAATTTTCACCGAAAAATTTTCTATATAAAAAATTTTCACCGAAAAATTTTCTATATAAAAAATTTTCACCGAAAAATTTTCTATATAAAAAATTTTCACCGAAAAATTTTCTATATAAAAAATTTTCACCGAAAAATTTTCTATATAAAAAATTTTCACCGAAAAATTTTCTATATAAAAAATTTTCACCGAAAAATTTTCTATATAAAAAATTTTCACCGAAAAATTTTCTATATAAAAAATTTTCACCGAAAAATTTTCTATATAAAAAATTTTCACCGAAAAATTTTCTATATAAAAAATTTTCACCGAAAAATTTTCTATATACAAAATTTTCACCGAAAAATTTTCTATATAAAAAATTTTCACCGAAAAATTTTCTATATAAAAAATTTTGACCGAAAATTTTTCTATATAAAAATTTTTGACCGAAAATTTTTCTATATAAAAATTTTTGACTGAAAATTTTTCTATATAAAAATTTTTGACCGAAAATTTTTCTATATAAAAATTTTTGACCGAAAATTTTTCTATATAAAAATTTTTTACCGAAAATTTTTCTATATAAAAATTTTTTACCGAAAATTTTTCTATATACAAATTTTTACCGAAAATTGTTCTATATAAAAAATTGTCCCTGATATACATAGGCCAATTTGCAGGACTTACGATGTGGTTGTTACTACTTACCAGACAACTTTAAGAGAATTGAATTTAAAGCTTCACTGTTATAGTACAATACAGAAAATTTTTCGAGATTGTAAAATGCTAACTTTGTTTTAAGTCCATGAAGTTCCGTTCTAGTTATTATCGATCAATTGTCCTTTTCTTAATCCGCTTTTCCTTGGTCGTAGTTCTTTTATTTGTTTTCTTTGTATATGTTTTCTTTGGGCTTAGAATTTATATACTAAAAATATGTGTTTTTGTTCCGTTCTATTTGTTTAATGTTATTTAATTTATTTTTGTAATATTATTTTTCTATAGCACTTCAATATCACTGTATCTCTCACTTTACACTTTGTTTTCTCAATTTTACTAGTTACTCGAAAGGCACTTTTTATCTGTTAGATAAAGTGGATAAAGAACAATAAAAATAAAACAAATAAACACACAAACAAACATATATTTAATGAGCACGTGTGTGTGCCTTAGCTTTCTCTCATTGTATAATCGTCTCCATTAGTTATTTCCTAATCAGAGTAGTATATCACACTTTTTATGGGACTTTTCAAAACGACCATACGGCAAATCAATGTATGGAAGTGCAATATCTTTATATTATACAATTTACACTTGACTAATCTTGACTTAAATTTTTTTCAATACATACCCAAAAACTACTCTTAGTTCAAAGCTCTATCTAGATCTTGCAACCTTTGACAACATTATTTAGCCAATCCAATAAATACGTGTATATAAGTCAACCGAAATCATTTAAAAATTATAATTTTGATATCGAAACATTATTACTTGGTCAGTGTGGAAGCTTAATATCGGAGATTAAAAAAGATACATCTGTTTGTCCATTATCTATATAAACATGGACTTTAGCTCAAACTAAAGCTTGTCCCGTTCGACATTATTTAATATTTCTTTCACTTTCTGCTACAACTATTCAATGTCTATTTGTGTTTTGTCTTCAATGTTAAATCTGTGGTGGCAGCTGTTTTACTTCACAAAAAAAAATGCTGATGTTGCAACATAATCAACGCAATCAACTAATAAATTTTTCACACTATTTTCACAACTTTTATGTTTATCAAACACTTTAACACTAAACACTCATTAAATGTATATTTCACTTATTTACACTGTCTTCTTAAGTAGGTACTAAAATCATTTAACCCAAAACTTACCATTTGTCAATGTAATATAATATAATAAAATCCTTTTTCTAACTTTCCTCCCAAAAAAAAAAATAGGTTTAAGAGCAACAACCCGAACAACATTTGGTAAAAATTTGAAAACCTTTAAAAATCAGTATAAATTAAACAATACTAAAAATAGTTTAATAACAACAACAACACAACCACCACCAACAACAATATTAAAAAATGAAACAATATTATTATCATCATCATCACCATCAACAGCAACAACAACAACCAAAATAAGCAAATACGAACAACATTATCAACAACAAAAACCCCAGATATTTAAATCAATTAAAACTTTTCATTTGAATGAAAATGAAAATGAACAACCAACAACATCCACATTTGAAAAAAATTGTGAATCAAATGCAAATGTATCAGCAACATCAATGAAATCTATACTAAACCCAGTGGATTTACCAAAGAATTTTAGTGCTAATAATACAATTAATATAAATTTAATTAATACTAGTTTTAATAATATGGAAAAGCAACAACTAATCAATAATAAGCAACATCAACAACAACAAAAACAATTACCAATTGATAATAATCAAAAAAATCTTACAATTAACAGCAGCAGCAACTTCAACATCAAAAACACTTCATTAACAACAAATGATAGGAAAACTGTATTACCAATTGCCGAAAGATGCAGTGCAATCAATTTGAACAGTTTTACCGATATTATACAAAAAGCCACCACCACCACAGCAACAGCAGCAACATTACACAAAGATGTTGGTGATGATGATTTTAGAAACATTAATGAAAACAAACAACAAAAGCAGCAGCAGCAACATTTTCCCCAACCTCAAGAGAACAACAATGATAGCATCATGTTTAAAGAGACTTTACCAGCAACATTACCCCCAAGCAGCAGTTATAATTTATTAGCTCAGCAACATGAAACACTTCAGCAACAACAACAACAACATCAAAACCCAAATATTTTATATCACGACATGGACAACAACACGTCATTGAAAACGAAAAGATCCCGCATTAGCTCACCCCCTCCCTTAGATGGAAGGGACGTTGAGCTTTCATTAAACACAACTACTACAACTCCATTGTCATCATGCACTTCAAGCACTAACATCAATAACAACAACAATAACATCAGCAACATTATGCATCCAACACTAAACAACAGCAACAACATAAGCATTAACAGCACGAAAACTTCACGTAATAATTCATCAACACATTCAAAACGTTTTGAGTTGGAAATATAACCAAAAGAACAGCAACAGAACAGCTTCCATGCAACAGCAACAATAGAAGAAAATGCATCAGCAACATACGTAGTTAGCAGCAAATTGCAAATATATTTATAAAGCAAAGATGTTTTTTTTGGGAAATTTTGAAATCTTTGGCTTATTTTTTGTAAAATATGTCAGAATTTTACCTTAAGCTTTTTAAAGCTTCTGCTACTTTTTTTAACTTTAGTTTAATTATTAACCATCTTGAACTTTTATTTCCAACTTTAGCTAAATGGTTAAAAAAAGCTTTGATCCTTTTAGTGATTGTATACGAACTTTGCTAAAGCTTTTCAGAATTTCTTAAAGCTTATGTTTTCTCCAGTTTTTTGGTTAAGCTTTTGTTTATATTTAGCTTTATCATATAAGACCTCTAATGTTTTCAACGAGATTTGACTTTAGCTTTTAATGAAACAAAAGCTTGCCGACTTCTATCAAAAGGTAACTTAACTTCTAAAAGCTTTTGTTTAACTCTGTTTTCCGTTAAGCTTTTGTCTATATTTAGCTTTATCATATAAGACGTCTAATGTTTTTAACGACATTTGACTTAAGCTTTTAACAAAATAAAAGCTTGCCGACTTCAGTTTAAAGTAAACCTAAAAGCTTAAGATTTCTGTAAAATAAATGTTTTTGTTTGCATTACTTTTTTCTAAGTTTAGCTTAAATTCAAAAATCTTAAATGTTTAATTCCATGTTTAGCTGAATTGCCAAAAAACTTTGGTCTTTATAGTGATTGTACATGAAGTTTGCTTAAGCTTTTCAGAATTTTTAAAAACTTTTGTATAACTCGTATTTCGTTTGATGCTTTTATCTAAATTTAGTTTTATCACATAAAACCTTTAATGTTTTTAACTACATATCACAAAAGCTTTCAATGAAATAAAAGCTTAAATACTTCTGTCTATATTTAACTTAAAAGCTCGAGCTCACTATAAAATAAAGGTCTGTTTGCATTTTTTGATTAGGCTTTAACAAGCTTTTATATATTTAAGAAATTTGGTCAAGACTGGCTTTGTGCATAAAAAAGCTGAAGCTTTATTTTAAATATTTTTACTATTACTTCTAAAAGCTTAAGTACAAAGTTATGCGTACATTTTATATTAAATTTAAAGATATGAAAGCTTAGGTAATCTAAAAAATGTTAAATATTTTAAATTTAAAGCCCAAGCTTTATATTAAACATTTTTACTCTTACTTTGAAAGCTTAAGTAAATAGTTATACATACATTTAATATGAAATTTTAAGTATCGAAAGCTTAGGTTAACTAAACAAGCTTTAATATCTAAAATTTAAAAAGCTCTAGTCTTTTGATATAAAATTTCTTCAACATTCAAATTTCAAAGCTTATCATTTTGAATTCAATTTAAACTAAAGCTTTTAAAAACTTTAGCATTCTTGTCTTAAATTTATTGAAACTTTTACTAAATGAGAAACTTTTTTTTCCAAAATTTTATTGCACAAAGCAAATAATTTTTGTCAAAAAAAAAGCTGACGATTTAAAAAGATTATCTGTTTTTGTCTAAATTTAGCTTAAACTATTAAAGTTTTAAATTTAAGAGCTTTTTTGTTAATTTAAGCCAGTCTGGCTATATTAATATAATTTCCATGAATTACCTTTCAAAGTAAAGCTTAAGCAATCAAAAGCTTAACTATTTTTTTTTTTTTGATAAATATTTATATCTTATACTAATAAATAAACTTTAACTTGCAATAGCTTATGTGCTTTAGCTTAAGCTTTTTCAGTCTTGTTCCCATTTTAATGCTAAAATATTTTTTTCTCAACTTTAGCTCAAACTTTTAATCAGATGTGCGTTTTAAGTGATTTTTTTTAAAGCTTTCAGTTTTTTTTAAAGCTTATTGATTTTAAAGCTTCTTGAATTTGTTGAAATCGGAATAAATTTAATTTTGTTTAAAAGAAACTAAAAGCTTTTTTAAAGTTCATTGTCTAAAATTTTAAATTTCTTTTACTCGCTTAAGTGATCAGTTTGAACTAAAGCTCTTTGAAGGGTTTGGTTTATTTTAACTTCAACTTCCAGATACAAGATCAATAAAGCATTTGGAAAAACTTTAAGTAATTTACACTTTGAAAAGCTTTTTTTAAAAGCTTATTATTTCAAAGTTTGTTGAATTCGTTTAAATCGGAATAAATTTAAACGAGACTAACACAAATGCTTGGAAAAGCTTTTTTAAAGTTTTTTTTTTTTTTAATTTATAAATAACTTCAGCTTGCTAAAGTGATAACTAAAGCTATTAAAAGCGTTCGGTTAAACTTTCAAATTCTAAGTGCAAGATCAAGGAAGCGTTTGGAAAAACTTGAATTAATTTTTACTTAGGAAAGCTTTGTTGATTTTAGAGTTTCTTGGATCGTTTTCATCGGAATAAATTTAAAAGAGAATAACATAAATACTTGGAAAAGTTTTTTTAAAGTTTATTGGTTAAAAAAAATTCGACCTTATAAATTTAACTGGAATAAATAAAAATACTCTGAAAAGCTTTTAAAAGCTTTATTAAGGCATGCAAGATTAATTTTAAAGCTTTTTAAATTCGCTTTAACTTTAATAACTGAAAATAATGCAAATACCCTCAAAAGCTTTTAAAAGTTCTTGCTTAAGCTCTTTAAAACGTTTATATAAACTTAAACTAAACAAAACTTGTATAAATTTATTGGTTTAAAAATTTTAAAAAATTACTTGTATTTGTTAAAATCTTAAGTTAAACATTAATTAAATTAATTGAGAAAAATACAATGACTGTAAAAAGCTTTTATAAAGTTCTTACTTTCTCTCTTCTAAGCTTTTGTTTAAACTTTAAGTAGTTTATACTGGAATGAAATTAAACGAGTTTGATTTAACCCTTTAAAGCAGACCTACCCAAAAACACATACATACATACACATACATCAGTGTTGCCAGACTTATATTTTTCTTCATATATTCAAGCATTCTTCATATAATCTAGCAAAAAATTCGAATTTGAAAAGGCCACTGACTTTGCAGAGACAATTTTACGTAAGTGTGAACGGGACATAGTTGCGTCTCGCTCATACATAGTGTGTCGTCGTGAAAGCTCAAAAGCTCTTTTGAAAAAGTTTGCACATTGTGCTGTAGAGCTGGACAGCTTCGCTTTAAAGTTTTCGCTGAAATGTTTAGCTTAACTTGAAACTAATCTAGGATGAATACTATTATAGTGAAAAGCTTTTTTTAAAGTTTATATTAAAGCTCATGAGAATTTAGTTTTTGAAATATCAGAAATGTTTAGAAAAACAATTTTAATCATGATTATTTTTTCTTTAAACTTGAAAGGAAAAAAATACAAGAAAAAGGCCAAAACACTTTCATTTTTAAGTCCAAAAAATTTCGCCGAAAAATATCTTTGTTTTCTACGTAGTCTTTTTTGTTAGTGAATTTAACATATAAATGACACTACTAATCTTATCTAAAAAAGAATAACCCTAATCTAATCTTATAAAATCATTCAAAAGTCATCAAATTTGTTTATGTTAAATTCATTTTATAACAAACTTTTTTTTGTGAGTGTAGATTTTTATTTTATCTCCTAACATGTCATCATTGTTATTCTTTATAATTTTATTTAAAGAAAAATCAACAACTTTTTTTTGCTCTAGTTGTTAAACAATAAACAATAAATTATTCTATAAATTAAAAAAAAAAACTAATTTTTTTTTAATTATTATTTGTTGTTATGATTTTGTTAAAAATCTAGTTAAAAAAAATAAGTAAAAAAAATTATATTCTAAATTTAAAATTTTGTGTTAAATACCAAAAATTTAAAAATTATTTAAAATTTTTTTTGAAAAAAGTGCCCATAAAATTATGTTTTAAACATAAAAACTTTGGTTTAAAATTTGTTTAAAAATAATTTTAAAATTTGTTAATTAATTGGTTACTTTAAAAAATTTATAAAAAAAAAACGTTTTATGTTTTTCCTTATATAAAAATTTGATTATTTAGTTGCTTTACATATATTATATCAATTTAATTTTAAAAATGATTTACTTTTATCCACAATTTGTATGTTTTTTTCCTTCTTTCTCTTATTCAACTCTATTTTATCTTATTAATTAATTATTATTAAAATATATATTTGTTTTGTTAACCATTGAATTAATCCATATACATATGAAATGCATTATTTATACAATATTAAAACAAAAAAAAATGAAAATATTATCAAATCATTTAAACAATTTTTATTAATTATATAATAATATTTTTATTAAGATTTAAATAAAGTTATTGTTAAACAAAAAATTTCATAATACTCTTTTTGATTTAAATAATAGATTTGCGATATGTAAGTATTAAGTAAGAAAATTTTGTTGTCGGACTAATTTGGACTAATCGTGAACTAAAATATTGTTACGTTTTTAATTTAAAAACGTTTAAGGAGTTCTTTTTGCAAACAACGGTAAACAAAATTCACAAACACTTTATGTAGTTTTACAAATTAATAGTTTTATTACCTTTAGAGTTAATCACTTAAACACACTTCACAAAATTGCTTTACATATATTCTTAGTCACACTGTTCTCTTATACGCGTTTCAATTAAAACTGTTCCCACAGTATTCGTCCATCGGCTGTATATAGTAGAGAAGAGACTTTCTAGCAACTTCTGCAGATGCATCTGCATGTAAACAAAGAGCTGCTGTCGTTGATAACACTAACAATGTGGCTTACGAAAGTTCATGTATGTTCCAATACATTCTCACATGATCAAGAACACGCTTACGCATACATTGTACAAATAGATTATCTGAAGTTTACAGTAACAGAGAGAGAGAATGTAGATGAAAGAGTAAAATGTTACTATACTCTTCACAGTAAAACATTAAGAGAAAACAGTTGTTCTGCTTATAGACAAAAACAGAACAAAAACACCAACAGAATCATTTAGAAAACGAGGGGAAGAATTATATGCAGTGAACTTTGCACAATGGAATGGATAAGTTTAAAATTCGTCACAATATGTAGTTTATTTTTAATACCTTGAGATATAGTATGTACATTAGGATGACAGGAAAAATTGTTTTCTTTGATTTCAAATGTTTATCAACGAAATATTATAACACTAGGTCTAAAAGTTTAGTTTGAGCCAATTCGGGTCCAGCCCATTTTTATGGAGCAAAATGGGTAATTTTTTTCAAGAAAAAATAATGGAATATTAAAGAAAACTAACACAGCTTTATTTCAAATAGTCAAAAACAAAAATTATGGCATTGAGTTAAATGTGAACCGATTTTATTGACTATACTGAAGGCCTGATATGGGTCAATTGTTACCAAATTTCGGTTATGGGTTTATATTTGGAAAGTATTTATCTGCGCAAAGTTTTAGCAATAAAATGCAATTATCTTTAGATTTATAAGAGTTTTTGTGCTTTTCTGGTTATTAAAAAAGCTTTTGAAAATATGTCTTGCTTGGGAGGTAGAGTGTCCCAAAAAAGTAAAAGTAATTTTACTGAAAGACGTACACCCAGTTTTTTACATTTGACCCCAATTATCTAAATACAAGGTTTCATTCAGACCGGATATCGGGATAGCGTGTCGACTTTACGACAAAATTTAAACATGACAAAGTTTAAACATTTAATGAGGGGTTTCTTCCGATTATTTAAAAATTTTTCTACTTATGATATTTTTAAAAAAGTGTTACACAGCATAGTATAGATAACTGAGCTTTCAAGATACATATGGGCAAAAATCAAACAGTTTTTATTCCTTTGAAACTGACTTTCAACTCGAATAATTTTTGTACCGTTAGGAGTTCGAAAAATCTAATTACAGATTTTGAACTCAAAAATTTTCAGGTATACTAAACACGAGTTTGCAATTCTAAAAAAAAGTTAAAAAATCGGTTGAAGCATTCTAGTTTTTCTTCATATTTCGTCTTCTTCTACAATCGTTTTTACATTTGGACCCAAGTTGTTGTTCTACGAAATAGACACCACACTTAGGGGATGAAACCACTTCGCTATAAATTTTAATTTCGTCACTTCTAATACTACTTAACCCCTTGACGTATTTCTACGAGTCTGACTCGTGGTACTATTTCTGTGACTAACATGATTATCACGAGTCTGACTCGTGGTGCAATTTCTGTGCCCCACATGATTATCACGAGTCTGACTCGTTTTGCGAGTGTTCTTAAGCAACAAAACTGGTTTGTTTAGTGCAGGTTGTATGCGAACAGTTTGAAGCGAACTTCGTTGCGCTAATTGATACGTCAAGGGGTTAATGGCTGTCAAAATTTGAAGCTCGTTTTCGCCACTTTTTATTTTTGTCGAATGTTTTTTGGCCGCCTCAAGGTATTCTAAAAAAAATAGATAAGAATTTGTAGATCTTTTAGATCTCGTTAATGTACTCCATATAGGTATAACATACAGCAGGTGTGAATAACGAAACATTGAACGTAATTTTTTTAAAATACCGGTTTTTCGCAGAGCACACTCGCTAAAATGTAAGAAAATTTCCAAATTACCGCATAATCCGAGTTTTTTGCCATTTAACACCTAAAAGCAAAAGCGCGCCAAAAAATTATTTTTTGCTATAATTTTAAGAAGATTTTGAAAATTGTGCAAAAAAATCGTATTGTTTTTAATGGTTTTAGATAGCAAACTGAGACAAAATCACATAAGGCATGAAAGCGATGTCATTTATACCGATTTGCATCAAGACTTCGTCAAAAATCTATTTATTAGAACGAGAATTTAGCACAAAGGAATTGTCTTAAAACTATTATTTAAAAAAAACTTTACCTTAGATCTGCATCGCACAAAATTATAAAGATTAACGATTTGATGGACCAAATAAGAATTTTATATCTTAAAAAAAAAATAAATGTGCTATCAAAAAATTTTAAAATTTTTTTTTAACTTCGAATATTAAATCTATTTGATTTTTGCCCATATGTAGTACACAGTTGTGTAAATGAGGTTTTTTTGTATTTACTATGCAGTTTCTAAACTACTGGAGGGATTTTGACGAAATTTAGAACATCAGTAGAGGAGGAGTTAGGCTTTTAGAACAACTTTTGGGTGCGTATAACTTTCGCCGAAAGATTTTTACATTTTCAAAAACTTCTTAAAAAAATAAGAAACATGCTTATTTGACTCCAAACATTTTTTTTTCATTATTGGCATGACTTCTAGCTTATAAATCTTTTGTGTTAAGATGGAAAATTTTTTAAAAAATACTGTGAGATTGCTGATAAATTTGAATTAACAATATAATTCTACTCGTACTATAATAAGAAACGGAGACATGTTATACATCAATAAAGAGGGAATTTCATATACTATTTATTTAAGTAAGGTTAACAATTTATCACAATTAACAAATTGGTTTAAGACTTTTGTCAAAAAAGTGCAACACCAATAAATTTACATAATTTTTGAAAGTCCCTTTTTAATTTTTTGCAAAAATCTCTAAAACTAAACAAGTTTAAAGGATGATTTTTGGACACAGTATAGATCAATATATAAGAAATTAAAAATTATAAATTTCAGAAAATTTTAATTAAATTAATATAAATTTTTGTATACAGAAAAGTACCCAGTTTTACATACCCGAGGTGGTCAACTTTGCTCCACTGTAGAGCCCACTAACACCTCCTCTACTGATGTTCCAAATCTGTCCAGTAGTTTATAAACTGCAGGGTGAATACCAAAAAAAAAAAAACTCATTTGCACCACTGTGTAGTATAATGTTTAATAATTATCTTATTATGCATTCAAAACTCGTTACACTAGTTTAAAACATTAAAAAAAAATAACTCGAACTTTAAACAACACTTAAATTTAGTTTCTAAAATTTAGTCACAAAATTTTTGTAATTTAGTCACTAAATGCATTAAAAGCGCATTACACTAGTGACAAGTCTCACATGTTTTAGGATTATATGTATTTAAAATTCAAAATTATTAAATTTAATTCAAAATTCTAGAAATTTGTCGAACGCCCAAAAAATAACGGCTCGTTGGTCTAGGGGTATGATTTCCGCTTAGGGTGCGGGAGGTCCCGGGTTCAAATCCCGGACGAGCCCAAGTCAGAAATCTTTTTTTTCTTAATTCTTATTTAAGTTTCTTTTAAAATCTGTGGCTTGGTGCTAAAAGGGCCCATGTCCAATTTTTGGGTAAAACTATATATGTAGACAAACTAGAGTTATTATTATTTTGTATTACATCTTATAAAATGTTAAGTAAAGGGTTTATATATATATATATATATATATATTATAGCAGGTTTATATATCGTTACTTTAATATAGAAAAGCCCTAACTAATATTTTTCTTACATTGCAGGAGAGTGAGAAAAAACTAAATAAAATCTTAAGTTTTGAAGATACAGAAATTTCTTAAACGCAGTTTTTTACTAAATTCTCTAAAGAATTTAATACCGTAATTATGTTTTTTAAAATTAAAAGAGTTTTTATGAAATTATATTAGATAAAGCTGTAAAAAGCGATTTGAATGAAAAACGACTTAGGGTCTTTCTATATTAAAGTAACGATATGTATATATTTATCTAGGACTTAAACCCGACATGTTTTTGAATATTT
This sequence comes from Stomorhina lunata, assembly GCA_933228675.1. Classification (NCBI taxonomy): domain Eukaryota; kingdom Metazoa; phylum Arthropoda; class Insecta; order Diptera; family Rhiniidae; genus Stomorhina; species Stomorhina lunata. Next base: position 25,356,941 of record OW121741.1, on the reverse strand, counting down.
AAATAACAAAATTTGTTTGATATATTCATATTGTTTTTATTATTTACAAAAATTTTTATAAATTTTTTACTAAATAGGTCGTTAGTTTACAGAAATTTTGATATTTATCTAGGATTTGAACTCAGGACCCTGCCACAAAAAATTTGTATCGGGTGTTTTTTATTGAGGTATAGAACTTTAAGTTGGCATCACTTTTTTAAGTGGCGGCCATTTTGTCAGCTGTCAAGTGATTAATATTTAGTTTGGTTTGCCATTTCATCATGAACAGGATGACAAAAGAACAACGCTTGCAAATCGTGCAAATTTATTTCGAAAATAATGGTTCAGTTCGCGAAGTTTACCGCAAGCTCCGTCCATTTTATGGTCGTCATAATCGTCCATCAGAGCAATTAATTCGGTTAACCATGGATCGTTTTCGCACTACGTTTACTCTATGTGATAATACGCATCCGCAGCGACGTCGAACAGTGTGCACCGAAGAAACAATTGCCGCTGTAGAGCAAAGTGTTGAAGAGGACCCGAATGAATCGATTCGCCACCGTGCACAGCAATTGGAGCTTTGTCCATCAACTTTATGGAAGATTTTGCGCAAAGATCTTGACTTGCGACCTTACAGGATCCAGCTTGTGCAAGAATTAAAGCCGCGAGACCATGCAATGCGTCGTGATTTTGGTGTATGGGCCGAAAATGAAATTGATCTCGATGCTGATTTTCATCGCAAAATTTTGTTCAGTAATGAGGCTCATTTTTGGTTGAATGGCTACGTCAACAAGCAAAATTGCCGTATTTGGAGTGAAGAGAATCCACATGAGACCCTTGAGACGCCATTACATCCACAAAAACTGACTGTTTGGTGTGCTCTATGGATTGGTGGAGTCATTGGGCCATACTTCTTCCGAAATAATGCTGGAGAGTCAGTTACCATAAATGGAGACCGGTATAGAGCCATGATAACCGACTATTTTGTTCCCCAATTGGATGGCATGAATGTGGATGAGTTGTGGTTCCAACAAGACGGCGCTACATGCCACACAGCGCACGTCACAATTGATTTATTGAAGGAAACATTCGATGAGCGCATAATTTTGCGGAATGGACCTGTCAATTGGCCACCAAGATCGTGCGATTTGACACCACTGGATTATTTTCTTTGGGGATATGTGAAGTCGCTCGTCTACGCCAACAAACCAGAAACGTTAGGGGACTTGGAAGCCAACATTCGTGGCGTTATTGCCAACATACGGCCCCATATGCTCGAAAAAGTAGTTGGAAATTGGACCTGTAGAATTGGCTTTATTCGAGTCAGCCGCGGCGGCTACATGCCCGAAATCATATTTAAACATTAATGGCATAAAATTATCCTTCCAATAAAGCCAAATTGATGGACATTAAAACGATTTTCTTGTTTTATTTCAATTCGAAGTTCTATACCTCTAAAAAAAACACCCATTATGACAAAAGTTTTAATAAAACTACAATCTTTTAACTAATATTTAAATTAATCATTAAACACAATTCGTACATCGGCTCGTTGGTCTAGGGGTATGATTTCCGCTTAGGGTGCGGGAGGTCCCGGGTTCAAATCCCGGACGAGCCCAAGTCGCAAATTTTTTTTTCCTTAAATCATCTTATTTAAGTTTTTTTTTTTAAATTATGTGTGTAGTATTTTTCTGGAAAATTGTTAGTTTTACACGAGGATAAATCGTTTTTTAACTTTTTTTATCTACTTTTATGTCTAATATGAAAATTATGTTGCTCCATATAACGTCAAGAGGAAACATGCAAAACAATAAAGATTTACCCTTTAAATCATAAATGAAAAATAGTGTTATGACAAATTTATAAATCATTTTTTTTATACAAAATTCCTACGATAAGCTCTTGATGATTTTATAATTCGTCTATGCATTATAGGGTTATAATACGGGCATCGATCTCAAAGTTAAAAAACTATTAGAAATCGCTCAGAAATATAGTTTAAGAACGAATTAACCTATTGATATATTTAAATTTAAAATGATCAACTTATATACAATATGTGGGAGATGACACGCCCACTTTTATTAAAATCAATCTGAAGATCAACAGATATTTCAAATTAGAGAATTATATCGGCTCGTTGGTCTAGGGGTATGATTTCCGCTTAGGGTGCGGGAGGTCCCGGGTTCAAATCCCGGACGAGCCCAAGTGAAATAAATATTTTTAGAATTTTGTTATTAAAAAAAAAAGAAAAATAGAAACAAGAAGTAGTATGTACAGATTTAAAAAAAAAGGTCGGAGTTTTTCTAAAAATCAAAAAATTTAATAAAGTCAAATTAAGTTAAAACTTGGGTTTAAAAAACTAGTTTTTCAATTGAAAAAAACTACTCCAATGACATTGAGTTCATCAATAAGATTTTATATTTAAAACATAAAACGATTACAAAATTTTTGAAAATTATTTTAAAAACAAGGTTATTTGTACAAGTTTTCAAAATTCACATTTTCGATTTTATTCACAGTTTATATAGTATAAAAATTTATGTTAAACTTCAAATACCGGCTCGTTGGTCTAGGGGTATGATTTCCGCTTAGGGTGCGGGAGGTCCCGGGTTCAAATCCCGGACGAGCCCTAGTAATCGTAATATTTTAATTTAAGAAATTTGAGCTTAAAATAAAATAAATTTATGATTATGAAGTTTTTAAAACATTCCATGTATTTATGATTAAATCGTAAACTCATAGATTGTGATCAATCATAACTGCAGCGTATGGAGACGGCCTTAAAGTGATATGTAAATGAGTTCAAACTAGATGGGCTCCACTTTATACACTTGAGCTGGTTGGTTTTATGGTATTGAAAAATAAATGCAAGCTGGTTTTTAAAATTAAACCATTTATGAGTTTTTGAGCTTGATTTATAAATAGAAAATACAAATTAATCTTTTAAGTAACGCATACGAAGATTGTAAGTGGAGTTGTTATACGGTTTACCACATAATAACTGGCTCGTTGGTCTAGGGGTATGATTTCCGCTTAGGGTGCGGGAGGTCCCGGGTTCAAATCCCGGACGAGCCCAAGTGGAAATGATTTTTTTTACTAAATCTGTGTTTTATCCGATTTGCCTATATGTTTTTATAGTATAACTACCCAGTAAAACTTTTCATTACCAAATAATGAGTTAAACAGTTAAACTATTGAACACGAACTACTTACTCATTCGCTGTTTAAGTCATTATATTAACATGGGGATGTCATTGGAGGCAAGTACTTACCAATTGCAGAAAAGTAATGACTTGGGTAAGCAATTTGAAAGCAACAACAACAACAGCAACAACTTTTTTGTTGTTGTTTTATTAAAAACATATATTTTTAAACGAAATATAAAATTTTTTTTATGATCCCATGGGGGGTCGAACCCAGACCCTCCGACTGCTAGGCAGAGACCCTTCCACTGAGCTACTTCATATGTTGAAAACTTAGCAGCTTATAATTAATATAAACAATTTTTATTTTTAGATCCAAAATCATGTGAAAATAACTTTGTTTTTCCCTGCTTTTTTTTACTTTGTTGTAATTTTTGGAAAAATATTTTTATACGATTTTTTGTAATTATCTTAAAACTTTTTTAAAATTATTTTAAAACTTAAACAATTTAAATCTTCTTTTTTGTATAAGTTTTTACATAAGATTGACTCTTACTTAAATGTTACAACCTGTTAAGGTCAAAGTCCGAGCATATTTTAGAATTCCATGGATTTCGATCTTGTGCGAATATTCTCCAATTTTATAGGCCAAGCTTTGAAAAATGTCCCTCTACTTGGTCTTTCTATCGAAGTTTCGGACATCTTGCTCTAACATTAGGTAGTGGGACATTTCAATTCTAATTTTATCCTCTTCATTGTATTTTTTTTCAAGAGAGGGTTACTAGCCCGTAATCCTAACCCATTTTTATCGATCTTATGGGACAACTCTCGGAACATGTTAACTCACAATATTAATGGGTGTTAAACTAGCTCCCCGGGTGATACCATGAGGAGGTGTGTGTCCACAGTTGAGGATGACCCAGATTAGTTGGGCTTACCAAGTTAAGACCAATTTGAATCGTGTTTGGTATTCAACATCCCCTACATAATCAAAATTGACTCATGATGGTATTTTTTCATTAACGTGAGTTAGTTTTACACATTTTTTTTACAGAAGATAATATTTAAGTTCTTAAAATTAAAAAATCATTTAAAAAGACTCTTTTAATAAAAAAAAAAAAACTAAAAAAAATTGTTGCCCTTGGTGGGATTTGAACCGGGGCCATTCAGTTTAAATTACCATCTTAATTACAAATAAGTACTTCTGTAATAAGTTATTATTTATTCGGATGGTATGTTGTAGTCGTTACAAGGTAACCAGTTATCAGAGTACTTGCCATTACCAAAGTTTTGCTGGGTATATAATAAACAAATAATTTTTTTTTGAAAATCAATAAATTTTTCGAAAATTTGTATCAAAATCTATGAGTCAATGTATACTAGTATTTTTAACACATATTTAAAACACTAAAAATAACTGGCTCGTTGGTCTAGGGGTATGATTTCCGCTTAGGGTGCGGGAGGTCCCGGGTTCAAATCCCGGACGAGCCCAAGTTTGGAAGTTTTTTGGGAAAATAAAAATCACAACATAAATAAGGTTCCAAATATATAACTTGAAAATATATAACTTGAAATGATCGAAATAGATCGAAAATAGAATTCTCGACTTGTTCAACTATTTCTTCCAAAATCCTGAATCAATTCAATATGCATTTTCTGGTTTTAAATAAATTTACCATTCCAAGATTGGATTCGGTCGGACTATACGAACGACAGTTTTGAAATTTTGATAAATTCGAAAATTATTCCAACATTTTTTTTGCTCAACTGAAACTCAATGATAAAAGAAGAAGAAGAAGTTTTATAAAAACTTCAAATCCATATAAAATATATATAAATATCAGCATTAAATATAATGAACTAATCTTAGTTATATTAACGTCACTTCGAACTACCCACATCAACTCTTTTGTAACAGGTTTCTTACTTAATTTCCTATTATATAATAAAGTAACTAAATATGCAGATTCGTATAATATTCACAAAAGAGCCTACGTTTTAGTAATATTAAACATGACTTAAAACTAGTTTTAAAACTATTTTCAACTGCATTTTTAATTAGAGGCCTTAAGTGCATCAAATATTTTAAAGCGCATAATTCAAACGCCTAAAAATAACCGGCTCGTTGGTCTAGGGGTATGATTTCCGCTTAGGGTGCGGGAGGTCCCGGGTTCAAATCCCGGACGAGCCCAAGTTAAATAAATATTTTAAAATTTCAATAGTTAATATCTCGAAAACTGAACGAAATTTTTGGTCTAATTTTAAATGTTTAAAAATAGAATTTAAATATTTCAAGTACCGTTAACTGGCTCGTTGGTCTAGGGGTATGATTTCCGCTTAGGGTGCGGGAGGTCCCGGGTTCAAATCCCGGACGAGCCCAAGTGAAATAAATATTTTAAAATTTCAATAGTTAATATCTAGAAAACTGAATTCAATTTTTGGTCTAATTTTAAATTTTTAAAAATAGAATTTAAATATTTCAAGTACCGTTAACTGGCTCGTTGGTCTAGGGGTATGATTTCCGCTTAGGGTGCGGGAGGTCCCGGGTTCAAATCCCGGACGAGCCCAAGAGAAGTTTGAATTTTATAATTTTAATGTTTCATATCTCGAAAACTGAATGAAATTTTTGGTTCATACATACATACATTTGTACATGTGTAAGTGTCAAAAATTTGTACTTAAACATTTTCCTGTAAAGTATTCCAATTTAGTATTCCAAGGTAGAATTTAATACAGCAAAATATTAATTCACTTGGGCTCGTCCGGGATTTGAACCCGGGACCTCCCGCACCCTAAGCGGAAATCATACCCCTAGACCAACGAGCCAGATGTCGGAAATGAACTTAATAAAAACAGCGTTTTTCAGAGATCAGAAAGCATCTCTTCCAACAAAACAAACATCAGACATTTGATATGTATCTCGAAAACTTTTCAAGCTAAATACGGACTTAATTTATGCACAGTTTCTGAGAAAAAATGTATATAAATTTCAAAACCGTTAACCGGCTCGTTGGTCTAGGGGTATGATTTCCGCTTAGGGTGCGGGAGGTCCCGGGTTCAAATCCCGGACGAGCCCAAGTACGATCAGTTTTTTAGATGTGAACTAAATTTGAAGTTCTAAATTAAATTAAGGCTACACCTTTTTAATTGAAATTGAGAAATATTCACTTAAAAATGAGAATATTCCATTGAAATTCAGAGGTTTTCAAATAAAATTGAGAATTTTCAATTAAAATTAGGAAATTTTCAATTGAAGCTGAAAATATTCAACTAAAAATAAAAAATTTTCAATGAAAATTAAAAAAACTCCAATTGTAAATTAGAAACATTCAATTAAAATTGGAAAAAACTCAATTGAAAATGAGAAATTTTATATTGTGAAAGAAAAATGAGTTCGAGTTTTTTAATTTATGTTGAGAAAATCCCAACTGAAGACCAGACATTTTCAATTGAAATTCTCGATTTCAATTAAAAATTTCTCATTTTCAATCAGACTTTTCTCAATTTCAATTAAAATTTTCTAATTCAATTGAAAACTTTGAATTTTCAACTAAAATTTCTTAATTTCAATTAAAAATTTCTCAAATTCAATTAAAAATTCTCAATTTTAATTTAATATTTCTCAATTTTAATTCAAATTACTCAATTTCAATTAAAACTTTCTCAATTCTATTTTAAAATTTATCAATTACTCTAATTAAAAAAATTACTCAATTCAATTAAAAATTCTTAATTTCAATTGAAAATTTCTCAATTTCTATTCAAATTTCTCAATTTCAATTGAAAATTTCTCAATTCAATTTGAAAATTTCAAATTATATAATTTTTTAAAATTACAATTGAAAATGGTGTAGTTCAAATATTGTAACAAAATTGGTCAAAATATAGGACGTTTGCCAAATGTATGGATATGATAAAGCACAGCGCTCGCAATTAAAAATAACAACGTAATGACAATTCTAAGCAGTGTTGGGAAGCTATTTCGTAACAAAATACAATATTTGCAACGATATATTTCGCAACGGACTCCTATTTGTAGAATAATGCAAAAATCTTCATCTCATATAAACTGAGGTCTATTTTAAAACGAATTTCGTTGTACGCAACTAGTTTATATGAATTATTGTTCTATTTCCAATGACGAATTTTCGTTCCGAATAATAAGTCGTTCGTCCCAATTGTGTGCATACGTTTATGATGCGATTTGATACCATTGCACTACTTGAGCATTTGAAGGCTAACATTCGTGCTGCCATACTCTCGAAAGTTAGGCCGACCGAATGGTTGTTTTAAGGTTAGCCACATATATAACACAGTACGACAAAATCAATTTTTTTTTGAGTACACATGAGTAATGTTAAGAGAATATGAAAATAGGCTTAAAATAAAGTAATACATGTCTCGGCGTTTTGCTGTAGCACTTCAGAATTTTAAGAAAATCGATTTTAAAGATTCGAAGGGCCGTGGAGGTTCACTTGTAACATAATACTATTATAAAAAGTTATATAAAAATATAATGGGTGAACCGATTTAAATGCTTGAGCCAATTTTAAAATGGGAATTAATTTGGATTTGTTTTTATTTTAAAAATTCATCCGCTAGACGGCGCTTTAATTTTCATGTCGTTGGCTTAGAACGTTAAGGCGCAGATAAGAAGTAATGACAAACTTAGAAACGATCGACCGCCATGTGGTTCAGACGACTTGTTTTAAATTTTTCTAATTGCAGAATTGTATTTTTTATGAATTTCGTAAATTTTTTGGATATTCTTTAATTCTACATGAAAATTATAGCGCCCTCTAGCAGAAAAAATTTAATCCAAATTTAATTCCCTTTTCAAAACTGGCTCAAGCATTTAAATCGGTTTTTATATAACTTTTTATAATAGTATTACGTTACAAGTGAACCTCCACGGTCCTTCGAATCTTTAAAATCGATTTTCTTAAAATTCTGAAATGCTACAGCAAAACGCCGAGACACGTATTTCTTTATTTTAAGCCTATTTTCATATTCTGTTAACATTTCTCACGTGTACCAACCACTGTCGCACTGTGTAATAAGACAAAAATGAATTTGGTAACATTATGAACTGCTTTTGTTTTATTACATTTTAAAATATAAATGGCCCACCCAAAATTTGAATATAGAAAATAAGTTACGGACTGCTCTGGTTTAATAATTAAATAAAAAAAGTTGATTCATTTGGGCTCGTCCGGGATTTGAACCCGGGACCTCCCGCACCCTAAGCGGAAATCATACCCCTAGACCAACGAGCCAGTTGGAAAATAGTTGACATTTTTCAGTTTTGTAATAGAATATGTTTTTGAAACTTTTCAATCATTTAAATTAATTAATAAAAAAATAATAAAGAAAAAGTTTTTATAATAATAAAATTATAAATGTAACTTAAAATAACATTATGAAGTTGAAAGAAATGTCATACAAAATGTGTACAAATTTATCTTAAAATTTTAATAGACAGATATTTGTGTATACAAATTAAATATCAATAAAATACATACGTATTTATGTATAAATTTTCATAAAAAAATCTATTCTAAATTCTTTCTTTACTTATTTTCGAAATAGTTTTAAAATTAATATTGAAAAAAAATTATTTCACTTGGGCTCGTCCGGGATTTGAACCCGGGACCTCCCGCACCCTAAGCGGAAATCATACCCCTAGACCAACGAGCCAGTTGCTTAAATGTTGTCAAAGTTTTGTTTTGTTACAGACACATGTTGGTATTTCTTGTGTGTGTTTAAGTTGCTTCATTAATGTTGATAATGAAAATGTTGCTAGGGTGGTTTGCTTATAAACATTTCATATATTCATTTGTGTATTCATTTTTGAAACATGTTGTCTTTAGAGCTGTTTAGTTGCACAAAAATGTTGTTATAATTTTCAAATATAAAAATAAACCAGACCAAGTTCGTAAAAATAGAATTTGATAAGAAAAATATATTGCGGTATTTTTGAGTTAAAAAAAATTTAATTTAGCTAAGAAATATATTTCTTAGCTATATAAAAAAATATTGTAGAATTTAATACGAATATAAAGACATACCTCCTAATGCATAAACGAATAATAAACTTATGACAAGCTTATGAATCAAAATTTTCATACAAAATTCTTACAATGTGCTTTTGAGTATTTTATTTAATCATTATTATGTAAGTGGTTAATAGGTATAAATTATTGAAAATTTTAAAATAAACAAGATTAAGTAAGATTGTTATATTTGGCTGTGCCGAATCTTATATACCCACCATCATGTTGTGTTAAATTTAGAAACATATCTTATATATCTTAAAAAAATTGTTACGCTAGTTGGTATTATTGGTAAAATATTCAGACTAGAATCGGTTGGAGAAGCTATATAGTCCAGCATTTAAAAGTATCTAAGTGCTTTTCCTTGTAAATATTTACTTTACGCAAAATTAAGTCTCATAACCGGGTATAGTTTTACATTGATAAGCTGTTGATAGTAATACGGCAGATCTATCTATTTTTTTAAGAGTTCCTATATAAAGTCTAGACTTAACATTGATTGATAGGTACCTAAATTCGAAAGTGCAATCTTAATATACCGAATGTATATAACAACTAAAGCCAAATGTTGACCGGTTCTCACTGGCTCGTATTTGTATAAAGCTTATTCATGCAAAATTTAGTGGCCATAGCTGTCATAGTTTCTAATTTAATAGCTTTTAGCTGGCCTTTGTTACATTTTTTTGGTTTCATGAAGTGTTTTTTATGTGAAAGCTATAGTCAAATATGGACCGATTCCTATAAAATTTGATATACTGACCAATAGTTGCATAAAACTGCTCTATTCTAAATTTAGTCGTCATAGCTATAACAATTGTATTCAATTTATCAGCAATCATGTGTTTCCCGGATCGGGGTTATATGGGAGCTCTAACTAAATGAGAACCGATTTCAGCCATTTTCAATACACAACTTTTTCAAGATATCGAAAATACTTTTGTAAAATTTTATTCCTCTAGCTCTTTTCGTTAAGGCTCTATCGTGCTTTTATCTGACGGACAGACAGACATAAACCCCCTTTCCTTTTTCTATTTTTGTGTTTCCGTAAGTTTTTTTATATGGGAGCTAAGGTCAAATGGTGACCAATTGTAACAAAATTTGACACACTGGCTGGCATTGTCATAAGACTTCCTTGTGCTAAATTTAGTGGCCAAAGCTATTACAGTTTATCATTTATTGGCATTAAAGTGTATTTTAGGTTAAATTTAGGCTGTTTCCGTAAGTTTTTTGTATGGGAGCTTTGGTTAAATTTTAACCGATTTGGATGAAATTTTATATGCTGCATAGTACTTATGTAAAACTTCTATATACCAAATTTATATCATAGCTGTTATAATTTGTCATTTATTATAATATAACAAGCAATTAGCCTAGACGAGGTTATACGGGAGCTATGGCCAAATGTGAACCGATTTTGCCCGATTTCAATACCAAAATTTTCCAAGAAATGAAGAATATTTGTGCCGAATTTCAGTGAACTATATCCTTTCGTTTAGGTTTTATCGTGCCGACAACAGAAATACGTCTTAGAATTTCATAGGGATTCAGAATATACTTCAATTTTGGTTTTTGAGCCAATATTACGGAAATTACAAACGGAATTACAATCTCAATACACCCCCCATTCTTTTTGATAGTGGGTATAAAAAAGGCTGTGGTATTTTTTACTTAACATAATTTTTAATAAAACAAGAAATACCGGGTTATCCATTTTGCGGTTTCAAAAGTGAACGTAAATAAAACACATATAAAATATTTTTTTTTTAAGATATTTATTTTTTATTATAAAGTTTGAACGTTGACATTATGTGTGAAAAACTACATAATTTAAATGATCACCTCGCGAAATGTCTAATGGTGTTCGTTCGCATGATCTTGGTGGCCAGTTGATATCGCCAGGAAAATGTCTCTTGCAATAAAGACATATTCGCTCAAGTTGTGTGACATGTAGCATCGTCTTGTTTAAACCACACCGAGTCGTATTCATCAATACCAGGCAAAAAAAAAGTCGGTTATCATATGAACATAAAGCTCCGATTTTGACTCACGGTGACAGTCGTTCTATAGTCGTTTTCGAAGAAGTAAGGTCCAATCACAACTTCGGACTAAAGATCGCACCAAACAGTGACTTTTTCTGGATATAATGGTCTCTCTTCAATTACTTGAGGATTCTCAGAGCCCCAAATACGACAATTTTGTTTATAAGCATACCCACCGAGTGAGAAATGTGCATCGCTGAAGAAAATTTTGTAAATTTTGAAAAATTTGTATATAAACTTAATTGATATACTGACACTTAACTTTTAATAAAATGAAAGGTACTCGATGGATTTGAGTATGATATATCTTATTTCGTTTAAAACACTTCCACTTATATAATAATAGAAAAAAAATTGAACTTTTGTTGCTTTTTCCATTTTTTATGATTTTTTAAAAAACGAAAAAATTTGAAAAGATTATGTTTTTAGTGCAAATTTTATGATATCATCAAAACTTCTAAGCGGATTAAGAAAATTGAGAAGACGACTTAAAGATATAATTGTTCTCGGTTTTTCTTATAAGGTCAATATATTAACGGTATTTGCAAAAAACCTGCTTTTCGAAAAAAAAAATATATCTCAAAAACTAGAGCCAAGTCGAAAAAACCAATGTCATTTTAGGATTAAGAAGACCAAAGCCATTTAGATTTGGTCAACATATCACGTGCCGCAAAATTTTGTTGACTATGTATTTTGTATGACCTAAGTATTTTTATAAATCGTTTATGAATTAGGGGCTTAATGTAAATTATTGAAAATTTTCAAATAAACAAGAAGAATGATAAAATATTCATTACCATAACTAAATTTCTATATTCTGTTACTTTCGATTCAATTATAAATTATTAGTTTTTCACTTTTTTAATCATTATATAGTATAGCTGGACATAGTATTCAAAATCATGTTTAATCTGCCGCAAACTGTATTTTCTTTTAATTTAAATTTTCGCCAAAAATATTTCTTCATCCCGCTAATAACAATTATACACCTTTTAAATACATTCTAAATTTCCATAGAGCTTCTCGTTTTTTTCCCGTCTTCTTATTTTCCATTTAAAAGACATTTGTTCAGAGTCCCACATAAACACAAAGTTTGTAATTTTCTATGACGTTCGTTCATCTTCTTCAAAGTCTCCATAATGTCTGTCATGACTTCCAATGGTTTGAGCCAAAAGATACTGGTTCAACCACTTGCACAGACATTAGTCATAACAATCATTTTTACTGCCATTCGTAAACGAATATTCTAACTTAGAAATTTTAAGTTTTCCAACCTCAAGAACAACGACATTTAAGATCTCAGCCTTTAGCGCGATTTTATTGTCTTTGGTCATTATGCATGTGTGTGTGTTTGTGCTAAATGAAGTTCCCAACATCCAGTGCAAAATGATATAGTCTTTCCGAGAATGGCAAAGAGACAAACAACATGTTTTAGTTAAAAAGATTTTACTTATTTCTTTTTTTCTTCTATTATTTCATTTTTCGCTATAATATCAATTTGAAAACATTATGTATGCTTAATGCGTTTGATACCATAAAGTCAAGCGATGAGTTTAAAGACATTAACTAATGTTCCACTAATGTAGTGGATGTTGGCGGAAAAGGTGACCAGATGTTCGGGCTGTAGTATAATATTATCGGAATATTTATACTATTTAGAATATAGACAGACTCTAGTCTGATATAGTTGCACCCAGTCTGATGTAGTCAGACTATAGTCTGATATGGTCAAACTATAGTCTGATATAGTCAGACTATAATCTGATATAATCAGACTATAGTCTGATAAAGCCAGATTATAGTCTGATATAGTCAGACTTTGTTTGATATAGTCAGACTATAGTCTGATATAGTCAGATTATGCTCCATTATACCCAGACTATAGTCTGATATAGTCAGTCAGTCTGATAAAGTCTGATATACAAAGTCGGACTATAGTCAGATAAAGCCAGATTATAGTCTGATATAGTCAGACTATAGTCTGATATAGTCAGACTATAATCTGATGTAGTCAGACTATAGTCTGATATAGTCAGATTATAGTCTAATGTAGCCAGACTTTAGTCTGATATAGTCAAACTATGGTCTGATATGCAACGCCAGATTGTTGATATAAAATGTCAGACTATAGCCTGATATAGCCGGAATATAGTCTGATATAGTCAGACTATATTCTGATGTAGTCTAATATAGTCAGACTTTAGACTGATGTAGTCAGACTATAGTCTGGTAGAGTCAGACTATAGTCTGATATAGTCTGACTATAGTCTGATATAGTCTGACTATAGTCTGATATAGTCAGACTATAGTCAGATATAGTCAGACTAAAGTGTGATATAGTCTGATATCAGACTATATTCTGATATATTCAGACTATAGTCTAATATAGTCAGACTTAAGACTGATGTAGTCAGACTATCGTCTGATATAGTCTGACTATAGTCTGATATAGTCTGACTATAGTCTGACTATAGTCTGATATAGTCTGACTATAGTCAGATATAGTCTGACTATAGTCTGACTATATAAGACTATAGTCAGACTATAGTCAGACTATAGTCTTAGATAGTCTGACTATAGTCTTATATAGTCTGATATAGTCAGACTATAGTCAAGCTATAGTCTGATATAGTCAAACTAAAGTCTGATATAGTCAGACTATAGTCTTAGATAGTCTGACTATAGTCTTATATAGTCTGATATAGTCAGACTATAGTCAAGCTATAGTCTGATATAGTCAGACTAAAGTCTGCTATAGTCAGACCATAATCTGATATAGTCTGACTATAATGTGAAAAAGGCAGACTATAGTCTGATATAGTCAGACTATAGTCAGATATAGTCAGACTATAGTCAGATATAGTCAGAATATAGTCTGATATGGTCAGACTATAGTCTGATATATTCAGACTATAGTCTGATATAGTTAGACTATAGTCTGATATAGTCAGACTATAGTCTGATATAGACAGACTATGGTCTTATATATAATGTCTGATTATAGTCTGATATACAAAGTCAGCTTATAGTCTGATAAAGCCAGACTATAGTCAGACTATAGTCGGATATAGTCCGACTATAGTGTGATATAGTCAGCTTATAGTCTGATATAGCTAGACTATAGTCTAATATAGTCAGATTATAGTCCGATATAGTCAGACTATAGTCTGATATAGACAGACTATGGTCTTATATATAACGTCTGATTATAGTCAGATATACAAAGTCAGCTTGTTGTCTGATAATGCCAGACTATAGTCTGATATAGTCAGACCATAGTCGGATATAGTCAGACTATAGTCTGATATAGTCAGACTATAGTCTGATATCGTCTGACTATTTTTTTGTAATTCATCAAAAATCGAAAAAACAAAAACTTTCCATATCCTTATAAGGACTTAATAAATCGTTTATGAATTAGGGAGTTAATATTTAAAATTTGTTACTAAAATTTAGTACTTTTTACTGGGTTTACCTAAGTTTACCTAAGAAAAAATCGTACTTAAGTCGTGCTAACGCAAGATTTTTCTGCTATCAACGCGTTTGGAGTTATTCATATGAAATACAAAAAAAATATTTTTCTTTTGTGAAAAATCGAAAAAAATTAGTTTTGAAAATTTATAAAAAGTCGAAAGGGGCAAAAACTTACCATACAATAAGCCTTTGATAATTTAATAAGTCATTTATGAATTAGGGACTTAATATAAATTATTCAAAAATTTGTTACTAAAATTTGAGATTTTTTACTGGGTTTACCATATGCTGAAAAAGACTTGGCCAATTTTATTAAAAAATACGTCAATGTATTAAGAACAAAATTTCCCTTAAGTCGTGCTAATGTAAGATTTTTCTCCGATCAACAGTTTTAAAGTTATTCGTATTGTAACGTAGAAAACATATATATTTTTTTGAAAAATCGAAAATATATAAATTTTTTTTTGAAAAATCATTATAAATCGATAAAACAAACATTTTTGTTGGTACGACTTTTGATATTAAAATTGGTCAAAATCGGTCTATTATTTTGGATACCACCCATAGGTCTCACTTTCCGGTTGTGCAATTTTTTCCACAAATTTCAATAAATTTTTGTAAAATTTAGAATTCCGTATTAGCAATACTTATTGCTAATATGAACGAAAATCGGTGTACCAAATTTTGTGGAAATCGGTCCATATTTTGGGCTACCTCCCAAACCATTTTCTTCTCGGACTATAGTTTTACGTGCCTCAAAGCCACAAATTCGCTTTTATCTTTATGAAATTTGGCACAGATATTTTTTGTTGCAGTGGAACCGTTACTATTGAACATGGCCATAATCGGTCTTTTATTTCTGGTACTTCCCATAGGTCTCACTTCCGGGAATTGAGATTTTGACCACAAATTTTAGTATATTTTTAATAAAATTAAGAAAAAATGTTGCTTATATAAAAAAAAATCAATGTACCAAATTTTGTTGAAATCGGTTTATATTTGGCCCTTGCTGCCATAGAAGATCTTCTGACAAAGACACTTAAATGCTTCGAAATTCACAAAAACGCTTCTAAATTTGAGGATAATGACAATGTTATGTGTATTTGTTGCAAACATAGTTCTTATATTAAATGTAATCATTTTGCTAAATTTAGAAAAAACGATCCAAATTTGGCCCTGGCTCCTGAATAAGACCTAATAAAAAAATTGGGCATTTTCACTTTATTGTTTATAAAAACACCATTTATTGATAGATATTCAGAAAGTATGGCTTATATTATTCAGAACATTTGCAGTTTTAAGACCAAGTAATAAAAATGGTAGGTTCTCAACACCTTCGATTTTTTATATATTTTTGAAAAATAAAAAAAAATTAATACATATTAATAAAAAAAATATTTTTTTTATTTTGCAGTTCAAATAACTCCGAATCTGTTCAACCTATGAAAAAATTGTTTTTCAACCCCTTTAATAAAATTGTATTGGCTATTATGTTTTATAACTTTTAACAAAATCGAACAACCCTTTCCAAAGATATGATAAAACCAATGGATCAGCATTTTCAAAAATGGAATATAAACCGAAACAATAGCTACAAAATATCAAACTGTGGATTGTCCATAAGCCTCTTTACCAAGTATGGTCCCTCTATTTCACCTTCATAATAACTTTCCTCCTTTAAGTATATTAGTTTTTCTATTTTCCAAACAGCCATTACTTCTATCGTACAGAATAGAATCAAGATTTTATATATGGTCTTCAACAGGTAAAATGTTTGTCATACTGAAATGGTACACGATCCGAGTTTGTTTGTTTGTGGTAGTCGGACATCTGTAGCAGAAGTTATGCGTAACCAAAATGTTTAGCATTAATTTCATGTCCAAATGTCGTTTAATGATGGGAAGTAAAGTGAGTAGTTTTTCCACAAAAGATAAAATGAAAAGGTAGGGAAAGTTTTTTTTTTACCATAAGATTTTAAATCGAGTTTTCTTCTAACTAAATAATAAAGAAAAAAAACAAGTAAGAAAGCGCTATAGTCGGTCAAGCCGACCATACGATACCCTTCACCACTAAGGTCAAAGGTGTTATTTTTCCTGTATAAAGACAAATATTTGCTAAATTTTGCCATCATACAAACATTTTCTCAAAACTTATATATTCAACCTGTTTCCGTCATTTGCACTTATATGGGAGCTAGAGTCAAATGTGGACCGATTATTTCGAAATTTGGCAAGTTGACTACAATTGTAACAAAAATTATGTATGCGAAAAATAAACTCAAAATTTTCATAATCTTTAGATTTACGAGCGTTTTAGTGATTTTTTGTCTCATTTAGTGCGTTTTTAAAGAAGAGTTTGTATGGGAGCTATGGTCAAATGTGGACCGATTTCAACGAAATTTGATACAGTGATTTAAGTTTACATAAGCAGTATCTGTTTTAAATTTCATGAAAAATATTGATATTTGTGGCCAATATATCAATTCCGGGAAGTGGGACCTATGGGAGGTACCATAAATAATGGACCGATTTTGACCAATTTCAATAGCCATGGTTCCATTGTCAAAAAAATTATCTATGCCAAATTTCATCAAATTACCTTTAGAATTGCGACCTGTAGTTTGATTACAAGGTTTACATGGGGGTCCAGCCAGCCAGCCAGCCGTCCAGCCAGCCAGACGGACGGACATCGCTAAATCGACTCAGAAAGTGATTCTAAGCCTATTGGTATACTAAAAGGTGGGTCTAAGACAAATATTTCTATGCGTTACAAACATCAGCACAAACTTATAATACCCTTTCCACCTATGGTGGTGAAGGGTATAACAAGGAAATGTGTGTAACAAATATCACCATGTATGATCATCATAAACTTAAAAGAGTAGAAATTCTATACACCAACGACAACAATTAAAAAAGCGACTGGCAAAAACCCTTGACTAATTAAATCTTTTGAGTAGTAGCAACATTATTATTAATTCACATAACGTTTAGAGATTTGTAACAATTATGGTCAACAACTTTATACTCATACAAATGAACTGATGTTGTGAGGATGATGAGGATCGGGGCAACTAAAATATTTTTTTTGAGACAAAAATTATAACGATGCCTTTGGTTTTTAATTAGAAATCCTGATTGGAAATAATGAAGATGGACGTTTTTATTTCAAATATGTTTTAGTTTTTATAATACCTTAGAGATTATATAAATAAAATATATGGAAAATGGGTTTCCTTTAATGCTTTTCAAGAATAACATTTCATATAAATTTATAGAGTTATGATCTTAGACAGTCAGGCATTTGTATACCCTTCACCACCATAGGTGGAAAGGGTATTATAAGTTTGTGCTGATGTATGTAACGCATAGAAATAATTGTCTTAGATCCACCTTTTAGTATACCAATAGGCTTAGAATCACTTTCTGAGTCGATTTAGCGATGTCCGTCCGTCTGGCTGGCTGGCTGGACCCCCATGTAAACCTTGTAATCAAACTACAGGTCGCAATTCTAAAGATAATTTAATGAAATTTGGCACAGATCATTGTTTTGTTAACGTGACCATGGCTATTGAAATTCGTCAAAATCGGTCCATTATTTATTGTATCTCCCATAGGTCCCACTTTCCGGAATTGATATATTGGCCACAAATATCAATATTTTTTCATGAAATTTAAAACAAATACTGCTTATGTCAACTTAAATTACTGTACAAAATTTCGTTCACATTTGACCATAGCTTCCATACAAACTCTTCTTTAAAAACGCACTAAATGAGACAAAAATCACTAAAACGCTCGTAAATCTGAAGATAATGGGTATTTTAAGTTTATTTTATTTGCCAAATTTCGAGATAATCGATCCACATTTGACTCTAGCTCTCATATAAGTCCAAATGACGAAATCTGCTTAAATTATAAGTTTTGAGAAAATGTTTGTATGATGGCAAAATTTAGCAAATATTTGTCTTTATACAGGAAAAAGAACACCTTTGACCTTAGTGGTAAAGGGTATCGTATGGTCGGGCTTGACCGACTATAGCACTTTCCTACTTGTTTTAATTAATATTTTTTATTTCATTGAATTTAACTTTTAGCAAAGAAAAATTCCGATCTGTAGACAAGGAACCAAGTCATTGATGTCTAACGGTGAATTTGTTGCCTGAAGTTATTTTGAATCTTTTAAACTTCTATCGTTTCAAAAAGAAGGTATTGAAAATAATCTTAATGGTTCTATATTATATCTTTTGGAAACTTAACTACGAAATACTGAATTTATTACGAAGAAACAAAACCAATAAAGACTAACGGCGATCTTGATGTCTGAAACTATTGTTAATATTTCAAAACAAACGATGTCACAATAGAAAATATTCAGTTATTTATGTCCAAACGATCTTGGTACGTGTCTAAAGCCATTGTGAATCGTTCAAAATTGTGATAAGTATTAATTTATGAAAGCAAAAATGATAAAGCGATGTCAATCAGGTCGGAAAATTGGTGACAGAAAACATTAAAAATCACCGGAATTGCAGTAAGAAATCAATTAAAGATGTTAGTACCGAAACGAATTTATTATAATTACAATGAAAAGATGTAAATGATGTTTAACCTCGAATTGAAACTATTGTGAATTTTTAAAAATAATGAGGTCAGGGATGGCAAAGATGGTACAATGGTACTTTTTTTTTACCTTACCTACTATTTAAGACCCTGTTTTAAAAAAGTGCTATCGTTTACAAAATTCTTGAAATTATAGTCGATTTCTGATACCGATAGTTTTAAATTTGATACCCGACATATGAGCCATTTGTTAAAAGTCGAGATGTCTATATTTTCATTAAATCTAAAAATGGTACCTTAATGGTATGAAAAGTACATTTTGTTTAAATATTTTAACAAAATCAGGGCAGCCATTCTCCATCCCTAGATAATGTTAGGTTTGAAAGGTGGTGTCAAAACAACACCCTTACTCGGAGACCCTTAGGGTACATTGTGATTTATTAAAGATAGATTGAAGCGGAAGGAGATTTAGAATCTGGGGGAAAAAATAGAGAAAGAGGAAGAAGAATAAGAAGAAAAGCAAGAAATGATATAGCAATGACCTATCTGAGCCAACTGAGTCCAGTATTAAGCCCTATAATATCGTATAGTTTGCACTGCTGCAGATCCTAAAGTTTATTATGGAATCTACTGCCTAGACATTAGACAGTGACAGAGAATCCTCATCTAGACATAGTCTGCAGAAGTCCGGAATGTTACCATCCCACATATTTAGCCTAGAATTTAAGGCACAATATGTCTATACATCTTCTTAAACTTAGTCTATTCCGATTTAGGCCATAAAGCACTAGATGTTCTACAGGTAATCATGTTTTCCCAGGTTTTTGTGGTTTTCTTGCTGATCGAAGACTTGATCCACAAATAGAAATGACAGATAGAGGGAGCTATGTCCGTCACTCTTTGACTCAAGTCTTGGCTCGAGCCCTGTCTAGCGACTTCGTCAGCCAACTCGTTGGCATCGATGACGCAGTGACCCCGAACCCAGCACAATCTAATCTTATAACTGAACGATATAATGACAAGTTTGGAGGTGATGCTATGTCTTTGTAGCACCTTAACGGGAACCTAGCTATCGACGTATATAGTCACCTTACTATTTTCAGCTATGGTACCAGGAATGAGCTCTGCAGCCTTCCATATGACAGATATTTCCGCCTGAAAGGCACTGCACTCGTTCTCAAGTCTAAACGATTTCTTAATATTTTGTTCCATCCGTAAAGATCAAATTGCATTGAAACGTGATGTATGACTCTTCCATTCGGTTGTATTAGGGATTACGACTTCTGGTGCTGTGCTAAACAGTAGCTCCTCGGTGGTAAGCCTGGCTCCAAGCCAAAAGGCCTATTAAGCTCAGTATTGTGGTGTGTCCCACCAGTCTGTATCTACGTACACCCGACTCATATGACTTAACTAGATTTCTGGTCTCCATACTTTTTATGAAAAGATCAGGAGGGCACAATATGAGGAGCGTGGCAATATGATGTCCAGGGTTGGTTGAGGAGTTCTTTTTAGAGCACCGGAAACAACTTAACTTTATGTCATTCAGCACAGGTAGTTTATAATTAACTCTGTATCTTCTGGTGAAGAGGACTAACTCCGTTTTGTCAGGACTTACCCTCAGTTACTTATAACTGTTCCAGGAAGAATCTTCTACTAAAGCCGACTACAAAATATCACTAATTATGCACGGGAGTTTGTCTGATACAAGTAATACTACATCATCGGCAAGGCTACGACCTTTCTCCCTAACTGATCAAGTCTTCAAAGGTTGACAGCCAGCAACCAGAGTAATGGAGATAAAACCCCTCCTTGTGCAGTGCCCCTAGTCACTTTTTTGCGAATACTACAGTCACCTAGGTTCGAGTTTATGATCCTACATTAACATACAACTTTTAAATCTGGAAGCTGTCTTTTTGATTCATAGGATAACTTCGTTTGCTCTATCGAGAAAGATTGACCTAATACATCTGTTGACTGGTACAATATTCATTTCCTCTGCAGGTGACGTTCTGTGTTAAATTGATGATGTAAGTAAGGGTAGCTGTAATAGTTATATTTCTTATTTAGAACAGTTTTTAATAGCTATGTAGAAATTGAAAACTCTAATTTTATACTCGTAGGCCGGAATCTGTTTGAAGTAAAAATATTGAACGGCACCCACTTTCCAATATAATTTTCGGAAATTTTGTATTATTTTACTTAACTTTTTCTACAAACATTTTAAGCAAACCTTGGATCTATTTTTTAGTAAAATAAAAGAAACTACCTAAGATTTCTCCTTAATAATACTAAATACTCCTTATTCATAGTCAAGGGTATTTACTTAGTTGCCACGCAATGCCATTGTTACCATTGTCTTGTTTGTTCACAGATTTTATGTGACATTTAAGAGATTTTAATGAAACCTTCAAACGAACGCAATTTGTAACCAAAATACAGCAAAAAAAAATTGTAAAACAAGTAAGAAATTGTTATAGTCGAACAAGACCGACTCTATGATACCCTGATCAACTGAAGTAAATTTTTGAAAAATTTCATATAAAAATAGGAAATTTTTGAAAAATTTCCTATAAAAATAGGAAATTTTATTTGAAAAATTTCCTATAAAAATAGGAAATTTTTGAAAAATTTCCTATAAAAATAGGAAATTTTTAAAAAATTTCCTATAAAAATAGGAAATTTTTGAAAAATTTCCTATAAAAATAGGAAATTTTTGAAAAATTCCCTATAAAAAGAGGAAATTTTTGAAAAATTTCCTATAAAAAGAGGAAATATTTGAAAAATTTCCTATAAAAAGAGGAAATTTTTGAAAAATTTCCTATAAAAATAGGAAATTTTTGAAAAATTTCCCATAAGAATAGGAAATTTTTGAAAAATTTCCTATAAAAATAGGAAATTTTTGAAAAATTTCCTATAAAAATAGGAAATTTTTGAAAAATTTCCTATAAAAATAGGAAATTTTTGAAAAATTTCCTATAAAAATAGGAAATTTTTGAAAAATTTCCTATAAAAATAGGAAATTTTTGAAAAATTTCCTATAAAAATAGGAAATTTTTGAAAAATTTCCTATAAAAATAGGAAATTTTTGAAAAATTTCCTATAAAAATAGGAAATTTTTGAAAAATTTTCTTTAAAAATAGGAAATTTTTGAAAAATTTCCTATAAAAATAGGAAATTTTTGAAAAATTTCCTATAAAAATAGGAAATTTTTGAAAAATTTCCTATAAAAATAGGAAATTTTTAAAAAATTTCCTATAAAAATAGGAAATTTTTGAAAAATTTCCTATAAAAATAGGAAATTTTTGAAAAATTTCCTATAAAAATAGGAAATTTTTGAAAAATTTCCTATAAAAATAGGAAATTTTTGAAAAATTTCCTATAAAAATAGGAAATTTTTGAAAAATTTCCTATAAAAATAGGAAATTTTTGAAAAATTTCCTATAAAAATAGGAAATTTTTGAAAAATTTCCTATAAAAATAGGAAATTTTTGAAAAATTTCCTATAAAAATAGGAAATTTTTGAAAAATTTCCTATAAAAATAGGAAATTTTTGAAAAATTTCCTATAAAAATAAGAAAGTTTTGAAAAATTTCCTATAAAAATAGGAAATTTTAGAAAAATTTCCTATAAAAATAGGAAATTTTTGAAAAAATTCCTATAAAAATAGGAAATTTTTGAAAAATTTCCGATAAAAATAGGAAATTTTTGAAAAATTTCTCATAAAAATAGGAAATTTTTGAAAAATTTCCTATAAAAATAGGAAATTTTTGAAAAATTTCCTATAAAAATAGGAAATTTTTGAAAAATTTCCTATAAAAATAGGAAATTTTTGAAAAATTTTCTATAAAAATAGGAAATTTTTGAAAAATTTCCTATAAAAATAGGAAATTTTTGAAAAATTTCCTATAAAAATAGGAAATTTTTGAAAAATTTCCTATAAAAATAGGAAATTTTTGAAAAATTTCCTATAAAAATAGGAAATTTTTGAAAAATTTCCTGTAAAAATAGGAAATTTTTGAAAAATTTCCTATAAAAATAAGAAATTTTTGAAAAATTTCCTATAAAAATAGGAAATTTTTGAAAAATTTCCTATAAAAATAGGAAATTTTTGAAAAATTTCCTATAAAAATAGGAAATTTTTGAAAATTTTCCTATAAAAATAGGAAATTTTTGAAAAATTTCCTTTTAAAAAATAGTAAATATTTGAAAAATTTCCTATTAAAAAATAGTAAATTTTTAAAAAATTTCCTATTAAAAAAAAGTAAATTTTTGAAAAATTTCTTATTAAAAAGTAGTAGATTTTTGAAAAAATTTCCTTTTAAAAAATAATAAATTTTTGAAAAATTTCCTTTTAAAAACTAGGAAATTTTTGAAAAATTTCCTTTAAAAAAATAGTAAATTTTTTAAAAATTTGCTATTAAAAAATAGTAAATTTTTGAAAAATGTCCTATTAAAAAATAGTAAATTTTTGAAAAATGTCCTATTAAAAAATAGTAAATTTTTGAAAAATTTCCTATTAAAAAGTAGTAAATTTTTGAAAAATTTCCTATTAAAAAATAGGAAATTTTTGAAAAATTTCCTATTGAAAATAGGTAATTTTTGAAAAATTTTCTATAATAGTAAATTTTTAAAAAATTTTCTATAAAAATAGTAAATTTTTGAAAATGTGAGCAAACATAAGCACAAACTAATTATATCCTTCTTACTTATTTTGGTGGTGAAGAGCATAAAAAGAAACTGATTTTAGTTCAGAATTACAATATCTTTGTTATGTAAATGTTGGATTAAAAAGGCGCAAGTAAAGATCATGTTAAAGTATATATTACATTAGCTAAATTTTTTGAATCAAATTGTAAATTTGGCCACAGTAGTTTAGGGTGCGTTATAGTAAGATATAGATTTAAGCATATACATTTGTAAATATTTATAAATGTTATCTTAAGGATGAAAGCTAATGATTGAGTTGTTCTAAAATTTACTTAATAATTAAGTTGTAGCAATTACTTTGCAAATAGTGTGAAATTGAATGTACTAGAAATTATTTTATTGCCACTTTCTAGCTATAAAACTTAGTGTAACCAAATAGCCCAACATTTTATTATCAAGCAAAAGCATTTCCCAAGTGACCGTTAAAAAACTATAATCCAAAGGGCCCAAGTACTCATAAAAACCACAAAACTTAAAAATCAAAATGAAAGGAAAACTATTGACCCACATTATCTCAAAATATTGGCCCACAATACAATCTTATCTATTGTCTTAAATTTTGTTAAACGAATGTTAACATAAAACAAAAAAACAAAAAATTACTTTCATTTCGAAGACAAAACAATTCTTTGTATCTCTAGAGCAAAAAGACTTAAATTGATATTGAAAATTTCCATTTTCATAAACATGTACAACAATAAATTGTCATTAGCGAAATTATAGTTAAAATAAATCTCATTACTTGCAACAAAGATACAGATACAAAAATATATTTCAACAAAACAAAAAAACTTTCTATTGTAGTTCAGATTCGGAATGAAAGAAAAAAGTTTTATAAAAAAAAACACATTTGTTCACTTATAAATTTTTTTCTAATACAATAGATGATATTGGCAAATTTGACTTCTTAACAATTTGTTCTATTGGCGCACCATCAAGATAAAAGAAATTGATGAATTTGCACATACGATTCCAACAATATGACGGTGACGGTGACTACTACCGCGACCAGATAACGTGAAGAAAACGATTTCGAGCCACAAAACTATTCAACACGATGGATCTAAAAAAAAAACAACAGAACTAGGGGGATACAAATAACATAAGTAAGAGTACAATAGCTAAACATTCAGGAACATATGTTAGACTAAAGACCACACAAATGTAAAAGTGTTTATATCGAACGGATATGACTACTTCAAACACTTAAAGAAAATTCTTTAAATTAATTTAGTTCTTTCAAATCATCTTCAGTTTTCAAAATTTCAATATTTTTTAATAGGAAATTTTTTAAAAATTTACTATTTTTTAATAGGAAATTTTTCAAAAATTCCTATTTTTATAGGAAATTTTTCAAAAATTTACTATTTTTTAATAGGAAATTTTTCAAAAATTTACTATTTTTTAATAGGAAATTTTTCAAAAATTTACCATTTTTTAATAGGAAATTTTTCTAAAATTTACTATTTTTTAATAGGAAATTTTTCAAAAATTTACTATTTTTTAATAGGAAATTTTTCAAAAATTTACTATTTTTTAATAGGAAATTTTTCAAAAATTACTATTTTTTAATAGGAAATTTTTCAAAAATTTACTATTTTTTAATAGGAAATTTTTCAAAAATTTACTATTTTTTAATAGGAAATTTTTCAAAAATTTACTATTTTTTAATAGGAAATTTTTCAAAAATTTACTATTTTTTAATAGGAAATTTTTCAAAAATTTACTATTTTTTAATAGGAAATTTTTCAAAAATTTACTATTTTTTAATAGGAAATTTTTCAAAAATTTACTATTTTTTAATAGGAAATTTTTCAAAAATTTACTATTTTTTAATAGGAAATTTTTCAAATATTTACTATTTTTTAATAGGAAATTTTTCAAAAATTAACTATTTTTTAATAGGAAATTTTTCAAAAATTTACTATTTTTTAATAGGAAATTTTTCAAAAATTTACTATTTTTTAATAGGAAATTTTTCAAAAATTTACTATTTTTTAATAGGAAATTTTTCAAAAATTTACTATTTTTTAATAGGAAATTTTTCAAAAATTTACTATTTTTTAATAGGAAATTTTTCAAAAATTTACTATTTTTTAATAGGAAATTTTTCAAAAATTTACTATTTTTTAATAGGAAATTTTTCAAAAATTTACTATTTTTTAATAAGAAATTTTTCAAAAATTTACTATTTTTTAATAGGAAATTTTTCAAAAATTTACTATTTTTTAATAGGAAATTTTTCAAAAATTTACTATTTTTTAATAGGAAATTTTTCAAAAATTTACTATTTTTTAATAGGAAATTTTTCAAAAATTTACTATTTTTTTAATAGGAAATTTTTCAAAAATTTACTATTTTTTAATAGGAAATTTTTCAAAAATTTACTATTTTTTAATAGGAAATTTTTCAAAAATTTACTATTTTTTAATAGGAAATTTTTCAAAAATTTACTATTTTTTAATAGGAAATTTTTCAAAAATTTACTATTTTTTAATAGGAAATTTTTCAAAAATTTACTATTTTTTAATAGGAAATTTTTCAAAAATTTACTATTTTTTAATAGGAAATTTTTCAAAAATTTACTATTTTTTAATAGGAAATTTTTCAAAAATTTACTATTTTTTAATAGGAAATTTTTCAAAAATTTACTATTTTTTAATAGGAAATTTTTCAAAAATTTACTATTTTTTAATAGGAAATTTTTCAAAAATTTACTATTTTTTAATAGGAAATTTTTCAAAAATTTACTATTTTTTAATAGGAAATTTTTCAAAAATTTACTATTTTTTAATAGGAAATTTTTTAAAAATTTACTATTTTTAATAGGAAATTTTTCAAAAATTTACTATTTTTAATAGGAAATTTTTCAAAAATTTACTATTTTTTAATAGGAAATTTTTCAAAAATTTACTATTTTTTAATAGGAAATTTTTCAAAAATTTACTATTTTTTAATAGGAAATTTTTCAAAAATTTACTATTTTTTAATAGGAAATTTTTCAAAAATTTACTATTTTTTAATAGGAAATTTTTCAAAAATTTACTATTTTTTAATAGGAAATTTTTCAAAAATTTACTATTTTTTAATAGGAAATTTTTCAAAAATTTACTATTTTTTAATAGGAAATTTTTCAAAAATTTACTATTTTCTAATAGGAAATTTTTCAAAAATTTACTATTTTTTAATAGGAAATTTTTCAAAAATTTACTATTTTTTAATAGGAAATTTTTCAAAAATTTACTATTTTTTAATAGGAAATCTTTCAAAAATTTACTATTTTTTAATAGGAAATTTTTCAAAAATTTACTATTTTTTAATAGGAAATTTTTCAAAAATTTACTATTTTTTAATAGGAAATTTTTCAAAAATTTACTATTTTTTAATAGGAAATTTTTCAAAAATTTACTATTTTTTAATAGGAAATTTTTCAAAAATTTACTATTTTTTAATAGGAAATCTTTCAAAAATTTACTATTTTTTAATAGGAAATTTTTCAAAAATTTACTATTTTTTAATAGGAAATTTTTCAAAAATTTACTATTTTTTAATAGGAAATCTTTCAAAAATTTACTATTTTTTAATAGGAAATTTTTCAAAAATTTACTATTTTTTAATAGGAAATTTTTCAAAAATTTACTATTTTTTAATAGGAAATTTTTCTAAAATTTACTATTTTTTAATAGGAAATTTTTCAAAAATTTACTATTTTTTAATAGGAAATTTTTCAAAAATTTCCTATTTTTTAATAGGAAATTTTTCAAAAATTTCCTATTTTTTAAAAGGAAATTTTTAAAATTTTACTATTTTTTTAAAAGGAAATTTTTCAAAAATTTACTATTTTTTAATAGGAAATTTTTCGAAAATTTACTATTTTTTAATAGGAAATTTTTCAAAAATTTACTATTTTTTAATAGGAAATTTTTCAAAAATTTACTATTTTTTAATAGGAAATTTTTCAAAAATTTACTATTTTTTAATAGGAAATTTTTCAAAAATTTACTATTTTTTAATAGGAAATTTTTCAAAAATTTACTATTTTTTAATAGGAAATTTTTCAAAAATTTACTATTTTTTAATAGGAAATTTTTCAAATATTTACTATTTTTTAATAGGAAATTTTTCAAAAATTAACTATTTTTTAATAGGAAATTTTTCAAAAATTTACTATTTTTTAATAGGAAATTTTTCAAAAATTTACTATTTTTTAATAGGAAATTTTTCAAAAATTTACTATTTTTTAATAGGAAATTTTTCAAAAATTTACTATTTTTTAATAGGAAATTTTTCAAAAATTTACTATTTTTTAATAGGAAATTTTTCAAAAATTTACTATTTTTTAATAGGAAATTTTTCAAAAATTTACTATTTTTTAATAGGAAATTTTTCAAAAATTTACTATTTTTTAATAGGAAATTTTTCAAAAATTTACTATTTTTTAATAAGAAATTTTTCAAAAATTTACTATTTTTTAATAGGAAATTTTTCAAAAATTTACTATTTTTTAATAGGAAATTTTTCAAAAATTTACTATTTTTTAATAGGAAATTTTTCAAAAATTTACTATTTTTTAATAGGAAATTTTTCAAAAATTTACTATTTTTTAATAGGAAATTTTTCAAAAATTTACTATTTTTTAATAGGAAATTTTTCAAAAATTTACTATTTTTTAATAGGAAATTTTTCAAAAATTTACTATTTTTTAATAGGAAATTTTTCAAAAATTTACTATTTTTTAATAGGAAATTTTTCAAAAATTTACTATTTTTTAATAGGAAATTTTTCAAAAATTTACTATTTTTTAATAGGAAATTTTTCAAAAATTTACTATTTTTTAATAGGAAATTTTTCAAAAATTTACTATTTTTTAATAGGAAATTTTTCAAAAATTTACTATTTTTTAATAGGAAATTTTTCAAAAATTTACTATTTTTTAATAGGAAATTTTTCAAAAATTTACTATTTTTTAATAGGAAATTTTTCAAAAATTTACTATTTTTTAATAGGAAATTTTTTAAAAATTTACTATTTTTAATAGGAAATTTTTCAAAAATTTACTATTTTTAATAGGAAATTTTTCAAAAATTTACTATTTTTTAATAGGAAATTTTTCAAAAATTTACTATTTTTTAATAGGAAATTTTTCAAAAATTTACTATTTTTTAATAGGAAATTTTTCAAAAATTTACTATTTTTTAATAGGAAATTTTTCAAAAATTTACTATTTTTTAATAGGAAATTTTTCAAAAATTTACTATTTTTTAATAGGAAATTTTTCAAAAATTTACTATTTTCTAATAGGAAATTTTTCAAAAATTTACTATTTTTTAATAGGAAATTTTTCAAAAATTTACTATTTTTTAATAGGAAATTTTTCAAAAATTTACTATTTTTTAATAGGAAATCTTTCAAAAATTTACTATTTTTTAATAGGAAATTTTTCAAAAATTTACTATTTTTTAATAGGAAATTTTTCAAAAATTTACTATTTTTTAATAGGAAATTTTTCAAAAATTTACTATTTTTTAATAGGAAATTTTTCAAAAATTTACTATTTTTTAATAGAATTTACTATTTTTTAATAGGAAATTTTTCAAAAATTTATTATTTTTTAATAGGAAATTTTTCAAAAATTTACTATTTTTTAATAGAATTTACTATTTTTTAATAGGAAATTTTTCAAAAATTTACTATTTTTTAATAGGAAATTTTTCAAAAATTTACTATTTTTAATAGGAAATTTTCAAAAATTTATAATTTTTAATACGAAATTTACTGTTTTTTAATAGGAAGTTTTTCAAAAATGTACTATTTTTGAATAGGAAATTTTTCAAAAATTTTTTTTCAAAAATTTACTATTTTTTAATAGGAAATTTTTAAAAAATTTACTATTTTTAATAGGAAATTTTTCAAAAATTTACTATTTTTTAATAGGAAATTTTTCAAAAATTTACTATTTTTTAATAGGAAATTTTTCAAAAATTTTCTATTTTTATAGGAAATTTTTCAAAAATTTTCTATTTTTATAGGAAATTTTTCAAAAATTTTCTATTTTTATAGGAATTTTTTCAAAAATTTCCTTTTTTTATAGAAAATTTTCAAAAATTTCCTTTTTTTATAGGAAATTTTTCAAAAATTTCCTATTCTTAAAGGAAATTTTTCAAAAATTTCCTATTTTTATTGGAAATTTTTTAAATATTTCCTATTTTTATAGGAAATTTTTCAAAAATTTCCTATTTTTATAGGAAATTTTTCAAAAATTTCCTATTTTTATAGGAAATTTTTCAAAAATTTCCTATTTTTATAGGAAATTTTTCAAAAAATTTCCTATTTTTATAGGAAATTTTTCAAAAATTTCCTATTTTTATAGGAAATTTTTCAAAAATTTCCTATTTTTATAGGAAATTTTTCAAAAATTTCCTATTTTTATAGGAAGTTTTTCAAAAATTTCCTATTTTTATAGGAAGTTTTTCAAAAATTTCCTATTTTTATAGGAAATTTTTCAAAAATTTCCTATTTTTATAGGAAATTTTTCAAAAATTTCCTATTTTTATAGGAAATTTTTCAAAAATTTCCTATTTTTATAGGAAATTTTTCAAAAATTTCCTATTTTTATAGGAAATTTTTCAAAAATTTCCTATTTTTATAGGAAATTTTTCAAAAATTTCCTATTTTTATAGGAAATTTTTCAAAAATTTCCTATTTTTATAGGAAATTTTTCAAAAATTTCCTATTTTTATAGGAAATTTTTCAAAAATTTCCTATTTTTATAGGAAATTTTTCAAAAATTTCCTATTTTTATAGGAAATTTTTCAAAAATTTCCTATTTTTATAGGAAATTTTTCAAAAATTTCCTATTTTTATAGGAAATTTTTCAAAAATTTCCTATTTTTATAGGAAATTTTTCAAAAATTTCCTATTTTTATAGGAAATTTTTCAAAAATTTCCTATTTTTATAGGAAATTTTTCAAAAATTTCCTATTTTTATAGGAAATTTTTCAAAAATTTCCTATTTTTATAGGAAATTTTTCAAAAATTTCCTATTTTTATAGGAAATTTTTCAAAAATTTCCTATTTTTATAGGAAATTTTTCAAAAATTTCCTATTTTTATAGGAAATTTTTCAAAAATTTCCTATTTTTATAGGAAATTTTTCAAAAATTTCCTATTTTTATAGGAAATTTTTAAAAAATTTCCTATTTTTATAGGAAATTTTTCAAAAATTTCCTATTTTTATAGGAAATTTTTAAAAAATTTCCTAGTTTTATAGGAAATTTTTAAAAAATTTCCTAGTTTTATAGGAAATTTTTCAAAAATTTCCTATTTTTGTAGGAAATTTTTCAAAAATTTCCTATTTTTATAGGAAATTTTTCAAAAATTTCCTTTTTTTATAGGAAATTTTTCAAAAATTTCCTATTTTTATAGGAAATTTTCAAAAATTTCGTATTTTTATAGGAAATTTTTCAAAAATTTCCTATTTTTATGGAAAATTTTTCAAAACTTTCATATTTTTATAGGAAATTTTTCAAAAATTTCCTATTTTTATAGGAAATTTTTCAAAAATTTCCTTTTTTATAGAAAATTTTCAAAAATTCCCTTTTTTTATAGGAAATTTTTCAAAAATTTCCTATTGTTAAAGGAAATTTTTCAAAAATTTCCTATTTTTATTGGAAATTTTTTAAATATTTCCTATTTTTATAGGAAATTTTTCAAAAGTTTCCTACTTTTATAGGAAATTTTTCAAAAATTTCCTATTTTTATAGGAAATTTTTCAAAAATTTCCTATTTTTTAGGAAATTTTTCAAAAATATCTTATTTTTTTTTAGGAAATTTTTCAAAAAATTTCTATTTTTTTTAGGAAATTTTTCAAAAATTTCCTTTTTGTATAGGAAATTTTTTAAAAATTTCCTATTTGTATAGGAAATTTTTCAAAAATTTCCTATTTTTATGGGAAATTTTCAAAAATTTACTATTTGTATGGGAAATTTTCGAAAATTTGCTATTTTTATGGGAAATTTTTCAAAAGTTACTATTTTTATGGGAAATTTTTCAAAAGTTACTATTTTTGTAGTGCTTTTTTAAGGGAACTAGTGTTATCGTATGTGACTCACTTTTTGTGTGTGATCTTCTTTCTAAACAGATCTTCATTCATATTCCCCGTGTATTATCTATTTCGATTTAAATATGTTTGAATATTGTATTTTATTTATAATAAATAACAATCATGGCTTATACAACTGTTAAGTATAGAAAAATGTTAGACAAGAAGACAAAACTTCCATATGGATAATCCCAGACATCTAGAGAAAAACTGAAAGAAAAAAATTTAAAGTCATCAGATCGTGCAAAATTGGCAACAATATAAAAATACACAATTGTAATTGTTTTTATCGGCAATGAATTTGAAATTGTACGAAATGGGGAATCGATTGGTGAGTAAGATTACCAATGTTTGGATTGTAAAATTGTATTGTTTTAGAGTTTTTTTTTTGAATATTTAGTTGCTGTTATTTGACTTTTTTTCTTACCTTCTGACATACATTCTAAAGTGATAATACGATTTGTAATAGTTTTGAAATCGCAAGTATTGTTGTAAATTTTAATACACATGTATGAAAGTTTTCAAAATCGTGTCAATAATTTTTGGTCATATTTAAGATATGTTTGGTATCATACGAGCAATAATATTGTCGTATGACTGACAGTCATAACTTAAACAGTCGTAACAATTAAATTTTGAAAACACTTTCAAAAATGTTTCCGTTCTTTTATCCAAAAACCTGCGTATTAATTTCTTTAGATACTAGAAAGAAATTAAAACTAGCAGTTGTCCAGAATCAAAATGCGTATAACACTAGTTTACAAAATTCAACTTTTTACTTCACATTTAATAACTTGTATAGTTTTGTCCTTCATTATGTTCTTCTAATTATAAAAACAAAATTTAATTTTCTTAAAATTTTTAAAAAAATTTTGTAAAATTAGCCATTTTTGAAAAAGCTGATCCACTGATTTTATCATATCATTGGAAAGGGTTGCTCGATTTTTGATGAAAATCTCAAAAAATTATAGCGAATAAAATTATCTTTTAATCGCTTTAAAACTATTTTTTTATGTTTAAAGGAATCGAAGTTATTGGCACTTCAAAGTAAAAAAAGAAAATTGTAAATTAATTTTGAAAAAAAATTGTATTTTTAAAAATTCAGCAAAAATCGAAGATAACATAAACCTTCCTTTAATATAACATGACCTTAAAACTGAAAATATTCTTAATAAAATAAGCCTTAATTTTTGGAAATCAACGTATAAATGATGATTTTATTGACAATAAAGTGAAAATACCCAATTTTGTTTTGAAGCCATTTCTGTCATTGGGTTTTATATGGAAATGTGAAATGTGAACCGATTTTCTTTAAATTTAAAAATTTGATTGCAGTTTATACTAAAATTATTCATTCAACAAATAAACAAAAACTTTGCATTATTTTCAGAGTTAGAAGCCTTTTTCTTGAATTTTGATGCATTTAAAAAATAATGAACTGATTTTGACTTATTTCAATGAAAATGGTCCCACTACCAAAAAAAAACTTTGCTTAATTTCATTAAGATCAAAGTAAATTTGTGTCTTTGAGAAACTTAAAACTATATTCCGGGAAGAAAATTGTTTGGGAGGTAACCCAAAATTTTAAACAATTTAATTTATTTTGTGCAGGCTTTGTACCTAACAAATATTTCCTGCCAAGTCTCATGAAAGTATCTAGAAAATTGTGTCATTTACCTAAAATTTTTAAAATAATAGGCTGTGTAAAAATGAAAAATTTTTCGGGAAAAATTGGGTATTTTCATGTTATTCTTAATAAAATCAAAACTAATACATGGATTTTCATAATATAAGGCCAAGATTATTTGGAATATTCATAGTTTTTTTTTGATAAATGGTAGTAAGTTTTTTTAATTTTGATTTTTTGTTATCAATTTTTTAAAAACTAAATTTTTTGAATTTGAAAAAAAAAAATTTATGTTACGAGACAAAAACCTTCAAAGCCTTTGATCACCCAAAAATCTTGTGTTAGAGCATCTTAAGGAGAATTTTGTTCTTCATCTAATAATGTATTTTCAATAAAATTGTTCAAGTCGTTTTAAAGATATGTTAAACTAAGTAGAACAACCTCTTCAAAAATCACAATTTTTTTAAAAATTAAATTTTTTGAATTTGCAGAAAAAAAAAATATTTTTTTTTTTGATATTACGCTACGAATAACTCCAAAGCCGTTGAACAAACAAAAATCTCACGCAAGCACTTTTTAAAGCAAATTATGTTCTTCATCGGATAGTGTGTTTTCAATAAAATTGTTTAAGTCGTTTTTAAGATATCATAAACTAAGTAGAACAACCTCTTCAAAAATCACAATTTTTTTAAAAGTAAAATATTTTGAATTTGCAAAAAAAAAATATATTTTATTTGATATTACGCTACGAATAACTCCAAAACCATTGATCACACAAAAAATTGTGTAAGTACGTCTTGAGGTAAATTATGTTCTTCATCCATTGGTGTATTTTAAGTAAAATTGTTAAAGTCTTTTTTAAAATATGATAAACTTAGTCAAAAATCACAAATTTTTTAAAAATAAATTTTTTTTTTCATATTACGCTACGAATAACTCAAAAGCCGTTGATCACACAAAAATCTTGTGTAAGCACGTCTTAAGGCAAATTATGTTCTTCATCGAATGATGCTTTTTCAATAAAATTGTCCAAGTCGTTTTTAAGATATGATAAACTAAGTCCAACAACCTCTTCAAAAATCACAAATTTTAGAAAAAAATAAAAAAAAATCCAAATTTTTGTAACGAAAAATACGAATTTTGAAACTTATCATCTCAGATTTTGATGAAATTTTATATATACATTCTCATACAAATTTTAGAGTTCTTCAAAATTTTAAATTTCACTTTAGTAAAAATTGCTTAAATTGGCTGTTGACTAGTGTAATCAATTAATTTTTGTTTCTCTTCCCTTAGGCCTTCAAAGCTGGACAAAAACAATGTCTGTAAAATTGGTAAAGTGAGTGAGTTTTCGGCTCTGTGACTCCAAAGCCTATAATAAAAAACTTTTAAAACCTAGGAAATCATTTGATGATGCGACTCGCGCTTGCTCATGACAGTGGTATAATAAAACATATTTTTCTATTGACATTGTCTTCATTTTCTAGCTGCCAGCCAAAAGTTTCTTGCCATATCTAACTCTTTACTATAACCATGATCGTTAAAATTCAAAAGAAAATACATTTAAAGTATAAATGTAAGACAAAGCCGTGAAATAGAGAGAAAAAAGCTTAAAATTAATCGATTTAATCTTTAAGAACCCTTAAGGTGTTTGATAAATTTCCAAAAGAATTTGATGTAATAAATAAGAAATAATTAACCCATTTTTTTCAAGTAAAATTTAGAAATGTAGGACAAATGAACTAATGGAATTTTATTTAAATTTGATGGATATTAAAAAAAAACATTACCATGAAATAAAAATTTAAAGAAAAGAGCAATTTAACAGGTGTTTTAAGGCTTTTTACTGAAGTTGTTTCCAATGTATCTAATTTTATTATTTGCAACATTAGCACCTTCATACTTTCTTTAAGGTTTTTAGAAAAATTCTTAGAGTAAATAAAAAAAAGTGTAATTAAAAATGTCATTAATTAAAACTTGACGCTTTGTATTATTAAGATTTATTGCCATTTACTTATTTTTATTTGTAAACAAGTAAGAGAGTTCTATAGTCGGTCAAGCCCGACTATACAATACCCTTCACCACTAAGTCTAAGGTGTTCTTTTTCCTGTTTAAAGACAAATATTTGCGAAATTTTGCCATCATACAAACTTCATTTGGACGAGAGCTAGGGTCAAATGTGGACCGATTTCAACGAAATTTGTTACAGTGATTTATGTTTACATAAGCAGTATCTGTTTTAAAAATATTGATATTTGTGGCCAATATATCAATTCCGGGAAGTGGGACATATAGGAGGTACCATAAATTATCGACCGATTTTGACGAATTTCAATAGCCACTATCAAATAAATGATCTGTGCCAAATTTCATCAAATTATCTTTAGAATTGCGACCTGCCGGCCAGCCAGACGGACGGACGGAAGGACTGATATCGCTAAATCGACTCAGAAAGTGATTCTAAGAATGTTGGTATACTAAGACAAATATTTCTATCAGGGACCGTCACTGTTATAACTTTTATCGGAAAATAAAAGTTATTTTTTGACTTTTATATTTTCGAGCAAAAATAAAAGTTATTTTTTGACTTTTATATTTTAGAGCATAAATAAAAGTTATTTTTTGACTTTTATTTTTTCGATAAAAAATAACAGTTATTTTTGACTTTTATTTTTTCAAGCAAAAAAAGTTATTTTTAAACTTTTATTTTTTCGAGCAAAAATAACAGTTATTTTTGACTTTTGTTTTTTTAAGCAAGAATAAAAGTTATTTTTTGATTTTTATTTTTTCGAGCGGAAATAAAAGTTATTTTTTGACTTTTATTTTTTCGAGCAGAAATAAAAGTTATTTATGTTTGAAATTATGATAAATTTATTGGAAAAAAATTTTCAAACAAAGATAATTTTTCAGTGAAAATAATTTACATATGCTTAAAAATTAATGGAGTTGAGTTTTGTAATCATAGTTGGGGTTGGAAACACAAAATCAACTTTTATTTCTGCTCGAAAAAATAAAAGTAAAAAAATAACTTTTATTTTTGCTAGATATAATAAAAGTGAAAAATAACAGTTATTTTTGCTCGAAAAAATAAAAGTTATAAAATAACTTTTATTTTTGCTCGAAAAAATAAATGTTAAAAATAACTGTTATTTTTGCTCAAAAAAATAAAAATCAAAAAATAACTGTTATTTTTTTTTAAATAAAAATAAGATTTTTAAAAAGCATCGCATTTTATGAAAATTTGGTCTAAGACTATCAAAATGATATACTTGGTTTGATTCTCCGACATTTCCTTGCGGTTGCTTTTTTTAATCAAAAATTCAAAAATAACAGTTATTTTCGGTCCCTGATTTCTATGCGTTACATAGATCAGCACAAACTTGTAATACCCTTTCCATCTATGGTGATGAAGGGTATAAAAAATCTAGGTATTTTAACTATTTATATTATTTTCCAGTAATTTCTAAGTATCTTGTAATGGAAAGAAGATTTCAAAACACTTTTCCCTTTAGAACATATTCTCCCATAACTATGGGACAAAAAAATATCAGCCTTAAGCTTTAAAGCACACTTAAAAGCTTCCTACTTGCTCGAATATTTGTATATACACATACTTTTTACGTTGCTAAAGAGAAAACTTACTGCACAGTGGGCCATTATTACCAGAATCGTTTATTTGTTCAATATTACTACCAACAGAAAACAATTTCTAGAATATATTTCTTTTCTATCCCACTGTTCTGTATTTGTACATATTTATATTTATCTAAATATACTTATTTAAACTGCATATAATATGCACTTAAGTTTCTTTAAGGTAATTTGTACTATTAATTCTGATGATGGCTGGTTGGATGTTTGTTTGGTTGTTGCTGCCACGGTATGATGTTGCATTCCCCTGGTCTATGTGGGTTGCATGTAAATTAATGTTAATATTATCTTTACACCTTTAAGTAATTTTTTTTGAATGTTTACATATGCAGTTTTATTTTATGAAGACTTTTAAAATGTAATTTAAGCTGTTGAAAAGAAAAATTTTAAATGGTTTTGCACCACTAGGAACTGTGAAGGAGGTTTACTTTAAGACGAAGAAAAAAAAAACAGAAAAATAAATGGAAATTGGGTAATTACTACTTATACAGTTTTTTCTAAAAGTTACTATGGGCTCTCCAAAAATTTGATCAAAAAGTACCATTGTGTCTCGGGCAGTGTAGGTAGTGGCTCAGTTCTGCTAAAGCCACATATCAGGTCTGTTTTCAAGGGAAGGACGTACAAAATTTTCTATCATACCGTTCTCCATTCACGGTTACAGCACTTCATTCTTGAAGAAGTAATGCCCAATGATATTTTCAGATGTGATTCCATACCATATTGTATACCTAATGGGATGCAATTGGCGTTAAAAATGGCTCTTAGAGTTCTGCTTATTAACTTGAAATCATTTTCATATTCATCACTCATAATCAGATTATTAATAAAGTTGATTTTGTTTTCGGTCAACTGTTAAAATTTAACTGCAAAATTCAAGAAAAACAAAAATTCTCCAAGTTTTATTTATAATTACTTACTTACAGGGCTGCCAGATTTGGGGTTTTGGATATTCAATCTCAAAAAAGGCGAACAAATTTGGTTTGGGGCTTGGGGATATTGTTGGGGATTCACTCAAATTTGTTAGGGATTTTTTGGGGAAATTTTAACTTGTAAATTTAAAACTTCGAATTTTATTAAAAAAGGAAATTATTTTGTAATAAAGGATGATTCGTTTCTTGATATAAAAATGGCATCCGATTATGGGTCAGAAAAAGAACTACCAAACTGTAATCTGCCAAAAGCAAATGTAAAGGCATTACGTTTGCCAGATAACTTAAATATTTTCAAGCAACAAATACTTTGACATGTAAAAATGTATAAACCCAATATCTCAACCAAAATTCAGTGAATGGGAATACTCCCAATTGATGTCTACGAAACTCAATGGAATAAACTTTCTTTTACAAATTGGAATACTATATTCGAAAAAATGCCGTCAATCTTAATTGAATTGTGGCCAAAAGTTTATAAATTTCAAGATACTGCCGTATAGCTACTATAAAGAACTTGGTCAAGCAGTTTTTAATATGTTAGCGAGTATTTTCAATTATGAGTTCAACAAAAACAACAAAACATATTGATAACAAAATTTATTGTCAAGAATTTCAGCCGACAGCTGAAATGTTAACAAATTCAATTCAAAAAAGTTAGTGCTGTTCACACACATCAGATTCTCTTGAATATGCATTCACGTTCACACACGACCATTTTCTTCATCAGTTTCCATTTTATTTTCCTCAAATTTCATACAAATTTTCAAAATTTTCGTAAGCTTGTTATCAATTTTAATTCTGTCAACTTTTTCTGATACAAACTTAAGACTTCTGAGCCTAACTTGACTGGTGTGAAAGTAGACCTATGTATAGTTTTACTCATCTAATTTTCAAGAATTTGATGACTCTGAAGTTTTCGAAATATTAGATTTTTAATATTTTATTATTTAAATTTGTAATGATTGCAAGCATACAAAACTATTTTTATGTTAATAAAATCGATCTATTCATTTAATTGAATAAAAAATGTATGCAAATGCGCTTTTTTAAGGAATTGGGGATTTTTGGGGCTAAACATTTTAAAATTTGGGGATGGTGACCAATAAGTATCTGGCAGCCCTGCTTACTTACTTAAATGGCCTAACCTGTTTAGGTCAAAGGCCGAGCATATTGTATAATTCCATACGCTTCTATCTTGTGCGCATATTCTCCAATTTCTTATGCCAAGTTTTGAAAGATTTTCTTCAACTTGGTTTTTCCACCGAAGTTTTAGACGCCCTCTTCTACGAGTTCCCTCATGAGCTGTAAGTTTTATTTATATAATCTAAAAAAAAATAAAAAAAAAAATATATAAACTAAAAAGTTATTACATTTTTAACTCCATGGTAACTTTTGGCACACCCTGTATTAAACTTTAAGTTCTAAGCTGTAGTTTGAGTGCAAGAATAAAGTGTACCAGTCAGTAGTTATATAACTTTAGTCTGTACTAGTTTTAGCATATAACATACAACAGTTTAAATACTAGATAAATATATATACTATAGTCTGAATAGTAGACCATAGTTTAAGTACCAGACCATAGTATGAGTAATATTACATGTTCTGTGTACTTGAATTAAGTCAGAGTCTAGACTATATACTAAGTGCTAAATAATTGTTTATAGTCACATTACTCAAAATTTAGTCTAAGCCTGTCACATGTGCAAACAATCAATCGGCAATCAATCAATCGTCAAACAATCGTCATTAATCTTCAAATCAAAAAACAAGACTCAAACAACCATCAAATTGTCTTCAAAAAATAATCAAAATTATCAAACAATTGTTAAAAATCGTCAACAGTTGTCAGTCAGTCGTCAATCAATCATCAAAAACTGTCATCCAATAATCAAACAATAATAAAAAAATCGTTAAACAATCATCAAATTACCGGCAAACAATCGCCAGTAAATCGTAAAACAAATATCAAACAATCATTAAAAATCATCAAACAATCTTCAGGCAATCGTCAATCAATCATCAAACAACCACTAAACAAAGAAAATCTTCAAACCATCATCAAACAATCGCCAGTCAAATCATTATCAAACAATGTGTTACCAATATTCGCGCAGCTGTTTTCGGATTTTTGATAAATCAAAAATGTGAGCGTAAAAGTAGGTGTAGTCAAATTTTCTTACCTTAAAAACTTAAATTAAATTACTGCGAACTTTTAGGGAAAAAAATCCATATCCATGCAGCAATTTTTCCGTGGGTGTAGTCAATTTGTGTTTATGTAGAAATCTCACTTGGACTAAGACATACAAAAATTGTCCGAATCGGTTCAGCCGTTCTTAACTGACTTGTAAAGAAAAAGCAAAATTCTTCCCCGTTTTTTATCCCAAAGTCCCCCATTTCAAAAAACACAAAGAGCGCAAAACTATCCTATAGCAAGGAAATATCCTCAATTTCAATTAATTTGCGACAGGATATTCCTAAACGTATTGTTAACATTTCAAGAAATTAAATTTTGACGGCATACCCTTTCCAACATGTCGAACGATACCTTTCGAACAATTTTCAATGTTGTGGAGTTTCAGTGCAAATTAACTTACTTACTTTGGAATTTCTTTATTGTAAAGTATTAATGAAGTTATTGACATTTAAAGTAAAAAATCAGGCATTTGCAAATTTTAAGCCGGTCATTGGCACGCTTTCCCCTTTCCCGATTGAACTCAAATTTTCAAGAAACCATTTTTTAGCAATTTGAACAAATCTGGGGGTTGACTTCATACAAATTCTAACTTTGAAAAATAACTGCCACCCTAATGCAACATATCTGTGGCAATATGGAAGAATAGCTTAAGTCGAAAATTGAAGTTTTGAGATATTATCAATTTTGTGTAATTTTTCTTCTGCTCGATTTCTGCGAATAATTTATGAAT
Organism: Stomorhina lunata; assembly: GCA_933228675.1. Classification (NCBI taxonomy): domain Eukaryota; kingdom Metazoa; phylum Arthropoda; class Insecta; order Diptera; family Rhiniidae; genus Stomorhina; species Stomorhina lunata. Next base: position 25,315,746 of record OW121741.1, on the reverse strand, counting down.
TAATAAATTATATATTAATAAAATGTTCATTAGAGAAAAAGGCTGAATATTTCAAAAAAAAAAAAAAAAATTTGTTAAATTCAGAAGATTTTACGTTTTGTCTACTTAAGCTCTTTTTCGATACTGAATTTGCGTTGAACTGGACCTTAAGTAACAGTAAGCGGTTCTGTTAAAAAAAATATATATATATATTGTGTAGTTTTATTTAAACATAAGTTATTTGAAAATGACTTTAATTTTTCAAGGTCAACATTTATACAACTTAAGTGAAGTTAAGCGACATCGTCATATGATGAAAGAAAAGTATGAATATGTACACGAAAATATGTGTACATAAGTTGTTTTGATCAATGCATTATTGATTAAAAAAACTTAAGCTAAAAAGTAAACGTATATAAAATTGATAAAAACCCGATTTTTTTAAAACGGACTAAACACATTAAAACGCCTTTGCTCCTGTAATGCAATAAACGCCTTAACTCAATTCTCTCTTATGTCGACTTAAGCTACTCATAAATAATGCCAATAGAAATCAGTGTAGAAATGTATATACTGCCTTTTACCAGGCGAAAAATCTGGTATATGTTCAAAGCGTGGTACTTTCTGAGTGTATAAAACTGAATTTAGTATGACACCATCATGTAAATTATTACAGTGTGATCGTAGCGATTGTTCGACCATTTTAAATATACTATATGATTCCTATAGTTACTGATTGGAAGAAGAGTCACAACAAAATTCTTCCATCTCGATCTATCCTACAGTAAAATTTTTGATTCAAACCAGATTAATCCTGTGGACTTGGCCGCACTTTCTATTTGCATTCTTCAAACATTAGCAGGGTCTTTTTCACCAGCTGCTTGGAGTTACAATCGATTGTTCTAGTTATGTCCCCGTACTTCTTCTCAAAACATGGCCAATCAGGTTGACGAATATACATCAGCACAAACTTATAATATCCTTTCCACCTATGGTGGTGAAGGATATAAAAAACTTGTTTATTAAAAGCACAAAACATTTACGAAAAATCGTATAGAAAGTAGAAGAAAAGCAGGGAAAACAAAGTTATTGTCACATGATTTTGGATCTGAAAATAGAAATTGCATAAGTAAATTATAAGCTGCTAGGTTTTTAACCTATAAAGTTTCTCAGTAGAAGAGTCTCCACCTAGCAGTCGTAAGGATCTGAGTTTTAGCCCCCAATGAAGTCATAAACAAATTTTGTATTTTATTTAAAAATATATTTTTTTAATAAAACAAGAACAAAAATGTTTTTGTTGTTGTTTTACAATTGCTTACCCAAATTCCTACTTTTCTGCAATTTTTAAGTACTTACCTTCAAAGACATCCCCATATTAATGTAATGACTTAAAAATCTAATAAGTAAGCGGTTCGTATTCAATTGTTTCGCTGTTTAAATCATTATTTGGTAATGAAAAGTTTTGCTGGGTACAAATATTATCGATTTATTGTAAAATCGTTTCTTTTCTTTAATTTTACTTCATCTTCCCAGCAAAACTTTGGTAATGGCAAGTACTCTGATAACTGGTTACCTTGTAACGACTACAACATACCATCCGAATAAATAATAAGTTATTACAGAAGTACTTATTTGTAATTAAGATGGTAATTTAAACTGAATGGCCCCGGTTCAAATCCCACCAAGGGCAACAATTTTTTTTAGTTTTTTTTTATTAAAAGAGTCTTTTTAAATGATTTTTGAATTTTAAGAACTTAAATATTATCTTCTGTAAAAAAAAATTGTAAAACTAACTCACGTTAATGAAAAAATACCATCATGAGTCAATTTTGATTACGTAGGGGATGTTGAATACCAAACACGATTCTAATTGGTCTTAACTTGGTAAGCCCAACTTATCTGGGTCATCCTTCATCTCAACTGTGGACACACACCTCCTCATGGTATCACCCGGGGAGCTAGTTTAACACCCAATAATATTGTGAGTTAACATGTTCCGAGAGTTGTCCCATAAGATCGATAAAAATGGGTTAGGATTACGGGCTAGTAACCCTCTCTTGAAAAAAATATAATGAATAGGATAAAATTAGAATTGAAATGTCCCACTACCTAATATTAGAGGAGAATGTCCGAAACTTCGATAGAAAGACCAAGTAGAGGAACAGTTTTCAAAGCTTGGCCTATAAAATTGGAGAATATTCGCACAAGATGCTCGGACTTTGACCTTAGCAGGTTGTAACATTTAAGTAAGTAAGAGTCAATCTTATGTAAAAACTTATACAAAAAAGAAGATTTAAATTGTTTAAGTTTTAAAATAATTTTAAAAAAGTTTTAAAATAATTACAAAAAATCGTATAAAAATATTTTTTCCAAAAATTACAACAAAGCAAAAAAAAGCAGGGAAAAACAAAGTTATTTTCACATGATTTTGGATCTAAAAATAAAAATTGTTTATATTAATTATAAGCTGTTAAGTTTTCAACATATGAAGTAGCTCAGTGGAAGAGTCTCTGCCTAGCAGTCGGAGGGTCTGGGTTCGAGCCCCCATGAGATCATAAAAAAAATTTTGTATTTGGTTTAAAAATATATGTTTTTATTAAAACAACAACAAAAAAGTTGTTGCTGTTGTTGTTGCTTTCAAATTGCTTACCCAAGTCCTTACTTTTCTGCAATTGGTAAGTACTTGCCTCCAATGACATCCCCATGTTAATGTGATGACTTAAACAGCGAATGAGTAAGTAGTTCGTGTTCAATAGTTTAACTGTTTAACTCATTATTTGGTAATGAAAAGTTTTACTGGGTTAGAGTGAAACTGTGTTGTAGGATATCATGTTATAGGAGGGAAACCCGTATAAAAAAACATATCATAAGGATACTGGAGAGAGGGAGCTTTAGGGATCGTATGTAAAAGCTTGATTCGTTTTAAAAAACACGGTCAACGCCATGTCCTAACATCTAGTTATTGTTATAAAATTGATCACATTTCTTCTCTTAGATGTTTTCATACAAACTTATGGAAAATTAACGTTTTTCTATTTCAAACTTCTTACCAGCCAAAGTTTAACCTCATTTATAAAACATGCAAGCCTAAGACAACATATTCAATCCCAACAAAGTTTAATGATTTACTATCAGTCTAATATTAATTGCTTTTTAATTATTATTATTTTTTTCTCCTTAAATTCACATAATACCGATATCACGAGTCGCATAATTTTCAATTTTACTTTGATCTTATAACATAAAGAAAAGAGTTGAAGAAAAAAAAAACATGAAACATTTTTAATTAATTTCTTTTCAAACATAACTGGCCAAAGGAGTTAACAGAAAACTAATACAACAGATTTAAAGACCAACGGCAGAAGCCTTGGCTTTAACAGGTGTTTAGACTAAACTTCACCTGGTTTTTTCATATTTTAAAATATTTACTCAAAGAATATTTATGATCATGATTTCTACTAGAATATGATTAACAAAATAATACTAAAAAAAACATCTAAACTAAAACTGCAACATAAATCTAGGAACTAGTATTTCTTATTAAATTTGCTTGAGATTGAAATCATTTTGTAATACAAATATTTTTTTTGTTTGTTTTCATTAATTTAATGCAAAAGTTGTGAAATTTCTTCATTATTTCTCATGTTCGAACATAATTTTCATACTCCAGAATTTATCAACATTAACAAGACGCTTGGCAACATTAAAACTCTATTTGTTTTTGTTGCACTAAAATGTGGTAGTTGCACAGTGATTTAAATTTAAATAAAGGATACTAAAGTTATAATTTTAAATAAAACTTATTGGTATTAAAACTTGGTATAAAAAAGTTTGTAGAGCTAATTGTTTAACATTACAGTTAAAATCGTTTTTTTTTTTTGCTAAGATTTTCCAGAAAACTGGGTTATTTTTTCCTCTGAAACCGCGCTCTAGATTCTAGATTCCATAATTGTTATCATTTTGTGTTTTATAAGGAAACACTGTGACTTTATTATACTATACATCTTTAATAGGAAGTTTGATTATTTCAAAATTACAACGACTACAACATAAGACACAAAAAATCTAAGAAATTTACATTCAAACATTCAAAATCGAAATTACAGAGACCAGTTGGAAGCCGAAGTGGCCAACATAAGTTACACCAGTAACTTATGTTGGCCACTTCGGTACAAATCATAGTTCTAGTACAAATCATAGTTCTAGTCATAGTCTAGTCATAGTCTAGTCATAGTCTAGTCATAGTCTAGTCATAGTCTAGTCATAGTCTAGTCATAGTCTAGTCATAGTCTAGTCATAGTCATAGTCTAGTCATAGTCTAGTCATAGTCTAGTCATAGTCTAGTCATAGTCTAGTCATAGTCTAGTCATAGTCTAGTCATAGTCTAGTCATAGTCTAGTCATAGTCTAGTCATAGTCTAGTCATAGTCTAGTCATAGTCTAGTCATAGTCTAGTCATAGTCTAGTCATAGTCTAGTCATAGTCTAGTCATAGTCTAGTCATAGTCTAGTCATAGTCTAGTCATAGTCTAGTCATAGTCTAGTCATAGTCTAGTCATAGTCTAGTCATAGTCTAGTCATAGTCTAGTCATAGTCTAGTCATAGTCTAGTCATAGTCTAGTCATAGTCTAGTCATAGTCTAGTCATAGTCTAGTCATAGTCTAGTCATAGTCTAGTCATAGTCTAGTCATAGTCTAGTCATAGTCTAGTCATAGTCTAGTCATAGTCTAGTCATAGTCTAGTCATAGTCTAGTCATAGTCTAGTCATAGTCTAGTCATAGTCTAGTCATAGTCTAGTCATAGTCTAGTCATAGTCTAGTCATAGTCTAGTCATAGTCTAGTCATAGTCTAGTCATAGTCTAGTCATAGTCTAGTCATAGTCTAGTCATAGTCTAGTCATAGTCTAGTCATAGTCTAGTCATAGTCTAGTCATAGTCTAGTCATAGTCTAGTCATAGTCTAGTCATAGTCTAGTCATAGTCTAGTCATAGTCTAGTCATAGTCTAGTCATAGTCTAGTCATAGTCTAGTCATAGTCTAGTCATAGTCTAGTCATAGTCTAGTCATAGTCTAGTCATAGTCTAGTCATAGTCTAGTCATAGTCTAGTCATAGTCTAGTCATAGTCTAGTCATAGTCTAGTCATAGTCTAGTCATAGTCTAGTCATAGTCTAGTCATAGTCTAGTCATAGTCTAGTCATAGTCTAGTCATAGTCTAGTCATAGTCTAGTCATAGTCTAGTCATAGTCTAGTCATAGTCTAGTCATAGTCTAGTCATAGTCTAGTCATAGTCTAGTCATAGTCTAGTCATAGTCTAGTCATAGTCTAGTCATAGTCTAGTCATAGTCTAGTCATAGTCTAGTCATAGTCTAGTCATAGTCTAGTCATAGTCTAGTCATAGTCTAGTCATAGTCTAGTCATAGTCTAGTCATAGTCTAGTCATAGTCTAGTCATAGTCTAGTCATAGTCTAGTCATAGTCTAGTCATAGTCTAGTCATAGTCTAGTCATAGTCTAGTCATAGTCTAGTCATAGTCTAGTCATAGTCTAGTCATAGTCTAGTCATAGTCTAGTCATAGTCTAGTCATAGTCTAGTCATAGTCTAGTCATAGTCTAGTCATAGTCTAGTCATAGTCTAGTCATAGTCTAGTCATAGTCTAGTCATAGTCTAGTCATAGTCTAGTCATAGTCTAGTCATAGTCTAGTCATAGTCTAGTCATAGTCTAGTCATAGTCTAGTCATAGTCTAGTCATAGTCTAGTCATAGTCTAGTCATAGTCTAGTCATAGTCTAGTCATAGTCTAGTCATAGTCTAGTCATAGTCTAGTCATAGTCTAGTCATAGTCTAGTCATAGTCTAGTCATAGTCTAGTCATAGTCTAGTCATAGTCTAGTCATAGTCTAGTCATAGTCTAGTCATAGTCTAGTCATAGTCTAGTCATAGTCTAGTCATAGTCTAGTCATAGTCTAGTCATAGTCTAGTCATAGTCTAGTGATAGTCTTAGTCATAGTCTAGTCATAGTCTAGCCATAGTCTGGTCATAGTCTAGTCATAGTCTAGTCATAGTGTAGTGAATCTAGCCGGATTCGAACCCGCGATCATCGACAAAGCATGTGTACTAAGAGACACCTTAACCAACTAAGCTAAAACCTCGGATGTCAAATTTCAAGATTATTTAAATATAGTCTGAACATTCTTCCAACATAGTTTGAGCCCCTGAGGTTAAACGTTCAAACACGGTTTGACCATCATTTAAATTTAGTTTAAGGATTGTTTGAGCATAGTTCGATAGCATATAACATAATTTAAACTTAGTTCTATTATAGTTTGATCATATTTTAAACATAGCTTGAATATAGTTTGATCATGTACGAACATAGTTTGATCAAAGCGTGATCGAAGCTTAAAAGTAGTTTAGACATAGTTTCCATACTTTACTCCAACATTGCCCACCTCTGAAGAAATCAACTACCGTGTTGGTCCATAGTTGGGCGTTTTGTTATTATAGTTATAGTAAATTGTTTTTGTTTTATTTAGTTGTTGCTGTTACCGATGTTGTTGTGGTTTTGTTATGTTGCTGTTGTTTTGTTTTTCGGATTTGTGAGTAGGCAGCGGTAAAACAACAAAAATTCTTGTTGTATTAGATATTATTTGTAAGTGGTAGGTTGTGGTTTTGTTCATAGATTATTATTGTAAATTTTTTGTTGTTGTTATTGTTGCCAACGTAGCTGTCGTTGTTTGTTGTCTGTTGCATGGTGGAATTACATGATTGTTGCAACAAATACCGATTGTTGTTGCAACTTTGAAAAAGAAAACAACATTGAATTATTATAAGTTGTTACAAGCTATGATGACTTGGTTTTGGGGGCTGTTATTTGTTGGTTAATACACTGTGAGAAAAAGGAGGATATTTCTATATATTCTTTATATAATTCTTATTTTCATAGGAAATTTTTCAAATTTATTCCTATTTTTATAGGAAATTTTTCAAATTTTTTTTTTATTTTTTTAAGAAATTTTTTAAAAATTTCTTGTTTTTAAAGGAAATTTTTCAAAAATTCCTTATTTTTATAGGAAAATTTTTCAAAAATTTCTTACTTTAATAGGAAATTTTTCAAAAATTTCTTATTTTTATAGGAAATTTTTCAAAAATTTCTTATTTTTATAGGAAATTTTTCAAAAATTTCTTATTTTTATAGGAAATTTTTCAAAAATTTCTTATTTTTATAGCAAAATTTTCAAAAATTTCTTATTTTAATAGGAAATTTTTTAAAAATGTCTTATTTTTATAGGAAATTTTTCAAAAATTTCTTATTTTAATACGAAATTTTTCAAAATTTCTTATTTTTATATAAAATTTTGTAAAAAATTATTATTTTTACAGGAAGTTTTAAAAAATTTCTTATTTTTACAGAAATTTTTTAAAAAAATTCTCATTTTTATAGGAAATTTTTTCAAAAAAATTTGAATAATTTCATATTTTTTTAAAAATTTCTTATTTTTATAAGAATTTTTTTTTTAATTTATTATTTTTATATGAAATTTTTCAAAAATTTATAATTTTTATAAAAAAAAAAATTTAAAAGTTTTATTTTTATAGTAAAAGTTTTAAAAATTTCCTACTTTTATATCATTTTTTTTTATTTCTTTTTCTTTTGAAATTTTCTTATTTTTATAGGAAATTTTTCAAAAATCTACTTTTTTTACAGGAAATTTTTTAAACGTTAATTTTATCGAAAGTTTTTCAAAATTTTTTTATTTTTATAGGAAATTTTTCAAAAATTTCTCAATTTTGTAGGAAATTTTTCAAAAATTTCTGATTTTTATAGGAGAATTTTCAAAAATTTTGTATTTTTATAGGAAAATTTTCAAAAATTTCCAATAGTTATAGAAAATTTTTCAAAAATTTGTAATTTTTATAAATAATTTCTTTAAAATTTCTTATTTTGATAGGAAAAAGGAAATTTCCTATCAATTCTTAAAAAAATTTTATTTTTATAAGGAAATTTTAAAAAAATTTCTTATTCTATAAAAGGAAATTTCCTATCAATTCATAAAAAATTTTTATTTTTATAAGGAAATTTTTAAAAAATTTCTTATTTCTATAGGAAATTTTTAAAAAATTTCTTATTTCTATAGGAAATTTTTCAAAAATTTCTTATTTTTATAGGAAATTTTTCGAAAATATCTTATTTTTATAGGAAATTTTTCAAATATTTCTTATTTTTATAGGAAATTTTTCAAAAATTGTCTATTTTTAAAGAAAATTTTTCAAAAATTTCTTATTTTTATAGGAATATTATCAAAAATTTCTTATTTTTATAGGAGATTTTTCAAAAATGTCTGATTTTATAGGAAGTTTTTTAAAAATTTCTTATCCGTATAGAAAATTTTTAAAAAATTTCTTATTTTTATAGTAACTTTTTTGAAAATTTCTTATTTTTGTAGGAATTTTTAAAAAATTTCTTATTATTATAGGAAATTTTTCAAAATTTTTTTTATAGGAAATTTTACAAAAATTTCTTATTATTTTAGGAAATTTTATAAAAATTGCTTATGTTTATAGAAAATTTTTCAAAAATTCTTATTTTTTTTCTAAGTGTGTAAGAAAAATTGTTCATTGTTCTGTTTAACTATGATCCTAGTTGTTGGTAGGTAATTATTTTATGTTGTTATTTATTTTTTTAGTATATTGTTTTTCCAACTTTTCCTATGCGTTCGTTTTCTGTGTACAATTTTCAATTTCCTTTAAAGTTCACATTACAAATGTATAAAGTGATTTAATAAACTTCAATTGAATTGAATTGTGCAAAAATTGCAAGAAAAACAACGAAATTGTTTAAAAAAAAAAAAATAGTTTATAGTTTGCGTAGTTAAAATGTTTGATTTAACAGTCATAATTTAAGGTTTTGAGCAAAAAACTTGAAAAAAAAAATTTAAGTTTTTCAATATTTTGTCTCGAAACTAAAAAGTCATGACTAAAGTATTGGCAAAGCCAAAAAATCGTACCATTTAAAGTGTTTGTTCGTTCTACTAAATGCCACAAATTGACCCAGTTTAGATATTTTTTTGTTGTTTAAGCTAAATATTGGTTTTTGAGTGTCTAGGAGTTTGAACGAGTTGTTGTAGCCAACTCTCCCATTTGGCCAACTCCTTGATTTGATTTCCATTATCAGGTTAATAACAACTTTTAGCTATACCGCATATTTTTCAGATGAAGCATTTATTAACTATTCTACATTTACTTGCTACATGTTGCAAGTAACTTAGTATTGTTATTATCATTATGAAGCACTTGACTTTTCGCTTAAAAGCTAACCCATGTTAAAAGCTTTGAAAAAAAACTACAACTGCTTGATAGCTTGAAACATCGTAATTATTATGGAAATGAAATAAATTGTTTTAATTACAGTTTACAATTGGGTTTTCTTAAAATATTTTCTTCTTGTTTTTTGATGTTTAATTTGAAAATTTTTGCGGCTGCAGCTTCTTTTTTTTTGAGATTTATATTTAACAAGAAATATACAATTATCACTTGTTACTCGTTAAAATTTAACCTCGGGATATCATTTACACTTGTATGTTAAATTTGAAATGAAAGAATTATTTGGTTGTTTTTTTGGCTTGCTCAGGAAATGAAACCGTTTTTTCAATCTCAGCTTTTAATTTTAAAGCCTTAAATTTGAATAAATTATTTTAATGAAATGTTAGATTTTTTGGAATTTGTTGTAGTTAGTAAAACTAAATTACCTGCAATATTACCTGTAATGACGACAACATACCATCCGAATTTGTTACAAGTTTTTAAAGTAAGTAGCTATATGCAATCAAAGGCCCGGGTTCAAATCCCACCAAGACCAGATAATTTTTTTCAAAAATTGTCTTATTTATATAGAAAATCTTTCAAAAATTTCTTATTTTTATAGAAAATGTTTGAAAAAATTTCCTATTTTGATAGGAAACTATTGAAAAATTTCCTATTTTTATAAGAATTTTTTTTTGAAAAGTTTTTATTTTTATAAGAAATTTTTCAAAAATTTCTCATTTTTATCAAAAAATCTCAATAATTTTTAATTCTAATAATTTTTTTTTTAAATTTCTTATTTTTATAAAAAATTTTTCAAAAATTTCTTATTTTTTTTAGGAAATTTTTCAAAATTTTTTTATTTTTAGGAAATTTTTCAAAAATTTATTATTTTTATAGCTTTTATAGGACTTCAAAAATTTCTTATTTTTATAGGAAATTTTTCAAAAATTTCTTATTTTTATAGGAAATCTTTCAAAAATTTCTTATTTTTATAGGAAATTTTTCAAAAATTTCTTATTTTTATAGGAAATTTTTCAAAAAATTTCTATTTTTGGAGGAAATTTTTAAAAAATTTCCTATTTTTAAAGGAAACTTTTCAAAAATTTCCTATTTTTATAGGAAATTTTTTGAAAAATTTCTCATTATTATACAAAATTCTTAAAAAATGTCTTAATTTTATAGGAAATTTTTCAAAAATTTCCTATTTTTATAGGAAATTTTTCAAAAATTTCCTATTTTTATAGAAAACTTTTCAAAAATTTCCTATTTTTATAGGAAATTTTTCAAAAATTTCCTATTTTTATATGAAATTTTTCAAAAATTTCCTATTTTTATAGGAAATTTTTCAAAAATTTCCTATTTTTATAGGAAATTTTTCAAAAATTTCCTATTTTTATAGGAAATTTTTCAAAAATTTCCTATTTTTATAGGAAATTTTTCAAAAATTTCCTATTTTTATAGGAAATTTTTCAAAAATTTCCTATTTTTATAGGAAATTTTTCAAAAATTTCCTATTTTTATAGGAAATTTTTCAAAAATTTCCTATTTTTATAGGAAATTTTTCAAAAATTTCCTATTTTTATAGGAAATTTTTCAAAAATTTCCTATTTTTATAGGAAAATTTTCAAAAATTTCCTATTTTTAAAGGATTTTTTTCAAAAATTTCCTAAAAATTTCCTATTTTTATAGGAAATTTTTCAAAAATTTCCTATTTTTATAGGAAATTTTCCAAAATTTTCCAAAAATTTCCTATTTGTAAAGGAAATTTTTAAAAAATTTCCTATTTTTATGGGAAATTTTTAAAAAATTTCCTATTTTGATAGGAAATTTTTAAAAAATTTCCTATTTTTGTAGGAAATTTTTCAAAAATTTCATATTCTTGTAGGAAATTTATCAAAAAATTCCTATTTTTATAGGAAATTTTTCAAAAATTTCTTATTTTTATAGGAAATTTTTCAAAAGTTTCCTATTTTTATAGGAAATTTTTCAAAAATTTCCTATTTTTATAGGAAATTTTTCAAAAATTTCCTATTTTTATAGGAAATTTTTCAAAAAATTTTCCATTTTTATAGGAAATTTTTCAAAAATTTCCTATTTTAATAGGAAAATTTTCAAAAATTTCCTATTTTTGTAGGAAATTTTTCAAAAATTTCATATTTGTATACGAAATTTTTCAAAAATTTCTTATTTTTATAGGAAATTTTTCAAAAATTTCTTATTCTTATAGGAAATTTTTCAAAATTTTTTTATTTTTATAGGAAATTTTTCAAAAATTTCTTATTTTTATAGGAATTTTTTCAAAAATTTCTTATTTTTATAGGAAATTTTTCAAAAATTTCTTATTTTTATAGGAAATTTTTTAAAATTTTCCTATTTTTATAGGAACTTTTCCAAAAATTTCCTATTTTTATAGGAAATTTTTCAAAAATTTCCTATTTTTAGAGGAAATTTTTCAAAAATTTCCTATTTTTAGAGGAAATTTTTCAAAAATTTCCTATTTTTATAGGAAATTTTTCAAAAATTTCCTATTTTTATAGGAAAATTTTCAAAAATTTTTTATTTTTAAAGACAGTTTTAAAAAAATTTCTTATTTTTATAAGAATTTTTTCAAAAATTTCTTATTTTTATAAAAAAATTTGAAAAATTTTGAAAAATTTCATATTTTTATAGGAAATTTTAAAAAAAATTCTTATTGATATATTAATATTTTTAATAATTTCTTATTTTTATAGGATTTTTTTCAAAAATTTCTTATTCATATTGGAAATTTTTCAAAAATTTCTTATTTTTCTAGGAAATTTTTCAAATATTTTTTATTTTTGTAGAAATTTTTTGAAAAATTTATTTTTTTAAAGGAAATTTTTCAAAAATCTCTTTTTGTATAGGAAATTTTTTAAACATTTTTTTATCTATATACATAATTGTTCTAGATGTACATGTAATAGCGGAACCGGTTTCAATGTCCATTTTTGTTCAATCCCTAAAAAAACACTTAACTAATAGATCAAAGTTCGACCCTGTCAAGAATTACAGAGTCAACAGGAAGGATGCACCAGAAGCCATACACAATACTGCAGTATTTATATGACTCTGCCCCAAAGCGATGTAGACATTTTCCTTTAAATATGAAAAGTCTAAATTCAATAATTGACAGATAGTGTTGCTCTTAGTAGCGCAAGAATATCTGATTTTAAGAAGCTATACTCATCAGGAATTCTAATCAATCTGATATTTTGTTCCAGAAAGTACATGGAAGACTATAACCGGTTCCACAGTCCATTTTTGATCGGTCCATGACCACACTTAACTTAAAGTGCAAAGCATGGTGACTTTTTCAATCGTAGATAAACTCAGATTAAAATAATTTATATAAGTACTCCGAGAAATATTAAGATTTTATTTTTCTCAATTTAATCCCATTTCTGGATTAAATTGAGTTCTGTGACATGGCAGTTAATTTAAATTTCCTATAACTTTTTTTATTAATACCAAAAAAGTGATGATATATAAATTTGCGATGTATATATAAATTTTTTTATTATATATCATCATAAAGCCTTTTTTGCCATTAACACCTTTTGTTGTTATTAATACTGCAAAACAATGTTGCATGCATAAATTAATTTGCGACACAACAAGTGAAGAAAAGGCGCTTAAAATGCCGTTAAAATAAAACGCCTGACAGCCAAGACCCGTTTAACTGGACTTAAACGAAGTAAAAGGTAATAAATAAGTGAAGGCAACGAAATAAAACAAACGCATTTCCTACAAATGCGTTAAAAAGATAATTTCAATTGATAAACAATAAAAAGGGGCAAAAAATTGCAATACAATGGCTTAAAGTTAGTGCATAATAAAGATATAATAGTAAGGGTGTTCACTACCAAAACTATAAATTTGCAGAACATGTAAAGAGTAGTTTTTTGACTTAAAAAAAAAAATATTCACTAATTTTTTCTTAGCTTCAATGCTTGTGTACGATTTTCTTTTTTGGAAGAGACTTAAAATAATTCTTAAAAGATTTTTTTTTTGGTAGGGGAACACTTTTGGACAAACCCCCAATTTTTCACAAAAGTTGTAAAAAAAAGCTCGTGAATTAGCAGTTTTTATAAACATAACTATAATTATTATTGTTTTGATTGGTAGAAATATATATGTGAACTTTGGTTGAAATCGGATATCATTAACCCTATTATTACCAGGGTCAAAAGTAAAATTTTTAAAATATTCGATTTTTTCAAAAAATGTATTAAAATTTACATGTTTTTATTATTATATTTGAATAAAAATCAACAAATCGTTCAAAGAAGCCTTTAATTACATTTTTATACAATTTAACCCTTGCGTACCCATAGGCTCAGATCAAAGACTAAGGAATTGAAGCCAATAGATAATTTGAAATAGTTTGTGTTTTATTTTTAAAAAGGTTTTCAAGTCCTGATTGGAAAACCCTTTATATATATTGAGGCTCTTCCTTAACAAAAAAATAATAATGAAGTGAACACCCCTTATTATATTTTAAAGATTGTGACCACTAAAGTATCGAAAAGGAAAAAAAGAACGTTTAAATTCAATTGACGACGAATATTCTTTCGCCATAAATAACCACGAAAAAATAACACGAATATTGTGAGTGTTAAGACTTATGAGACACTTGCAATTTTAAACACAGTGCGTCGTCGTCGTCCCCATAGTCTGGGACAAGTAATGAAACTCTATCCATCCATTGGTTACTCTAGTAATTTATCTATAAATTTAACATATGTGGCGGATGTTTTATGTGCCTCAAAACATTTTGTATGTTATATTGTAAAAACAGTACTTGTCCCGAAGAGTATCGAGAAAATATTGGCAAATAGTAAAAAATTTTCACACCATTTATAACAGAATCGATTGTAGTTTGTGGCCAAATATTTTCTGTTAGTCATCCTTGACTCAATTTATGGACACTATCATTATTTCGTACATGTACTCGAACAGTTTTTTTTCTAGCACTTGATCGTTTCAATAGTTTTGTGCATTTGTTAAACGCATTTGCAACTTTAACATTTACAACTTCTTCTTTAGATTGTCTGACATCTAAATAAAAATATGTATGAATTAATATAAGTACATGTTTTTTGCAAAAAGTATCGATTTTCTTGAGACTTAAGTACCCTACACTAAGAATGAGGAGATCAAGCATCACTGTCCTATAGCCAGATTTAAGTTAAAACTTTGACTATTCAAAGCTCTATCAAATCCAATCTCGTCTTCTTTTCTAACGATAGCTCCTTTTTATGGTCGATCATCTCCGTCCCCCAAAATATTTCCCATGGCTCTAACTACTAGCATATTTACGCATAATTTTACTTCAGCCAAAAACTGTTCATGTTATAAATAAATTTGTAAAATTCATTTTTTTTCTCATACGAAAATTTATTACGCTCATGTTCTTCTTTCGTTAAACTTGTGTTATTTTTGGTTTTTAGGTTTCATCTCAATCGTTTGCAAATTTGAAGATGACTACAAAATTTGATGTGCGTACATAAATTTTATGCAATCTACAAATTGTTGGCTAAAGTGAAATTACTTTCAAAGTGATTTCACTTGCGGTTATGTTTTATTTTTTTTGTTGGATTTTCATGTCTATCAATTGCAAATATGACAAGTCTTGTTTTTTTTTGTAATAAGGAAAGTTTTCCTCAATTTTGAATAAGCTTAAGGGAAATTGAAAATTCGTAAACACCAACAACATTTCTACTAAAATTCCTAGGCAAAATAAATTTTTATAAATTATTTCCAATAAAAATAAGAAATTTCTGAAAAATTTCCTATAAAAATAAGACATTTTTGAAAAATTTCCTATAAAAATAAGAAATTTCTCAAAAATTTCCTATAAAAATAAGAAATTTTTAAAAAATATTCTATAAAAATAAGAAACTTTTGAAAAATTTCCTATAAAAATAAGAAATTTTTGAAAAGTTTCCTATAAAATAGGAAATTTTTGAAAAATTTCCTATAAAAATAGGAAATTTTTGAAAAAATTTCCTATAAAATAGGAAATTTTTGAAAATTTTCAAATAAAAATAGGACATTTTTGAAAAATTCCCTATTTTTATAGGAAATTTTTGAAAAATTTCCTAAAAAATAGAAATTTTTAAAAATTTCCTATAAAAAATAAGAAATTTTTGAAAAATTTCCTATAAAAATAAGAAAGTTTTGAAAAATTTCCTATAAAAATAAGAAATTTTTGAAAATTTTCCTAAAAATAGTCAATTTTTGAAAATTTTCTTATAAAAACAGAAAATTTTTAAAAAATTTCCTACAAAAATAAAAAATTAAAAATTTTTAAAAAATTTCTTATAAAATAAGAAATTTTTGAAAAATTTCTAATAAAAATAAGAAATTTTTGAAAAATTTCTTATAAAAATAAGAAATTTTTGAAAAATTTCTTATAAAAATAAGAAATTTTTGAAAAATTTCTTTTAAAAATAAGAAATTTTTGAAAAATTTCTTATAAAAATAAGAAATTTTTGAAAAATTTCTTATAAAAATGAGAAATTTTTGAAAAATTTCTTATAAAAATGAGAAATTTTTGAAAAATTTCTTATAAAATTAAAAATTTTTGAAAAATTTCCTATAAAAATAAGAAATTTTTGAAAATTTTCCTAAAAAATAGTAAATTTTTGAAAATTTTCTTATAAAGACAGAAAATTTTTAAAAAATATCCTGCAAAAATAAAAAATTAAAAAAATTCTATTAAAAATAAAAAATATGTTTTTCCTATAAAAACAGGAAATTTTTGAAAAATTTCCTATAAAAATAAGAAATTTTCGAAAAACTTCTTATAAAAATAAGAAATTTTTGAAAAATTTCTTATAAAAATAAGAAATTTTTGAAAAATTTCTTATAAAAATAAGAAATTTTTGAAAAATTTCTTATAAAAATAGGAAATTTTTGAAAAATTTCTTATAAAAATAAAAAATTTTTGAAAAATTTCTTATAAAAATAAGAAATTTTTGAAAAATTTCTTATAAAAATAAGAAATTTTTGAAAAATTTCTTATAAAAATAAGAAATTTTTGAAAATTTTCTTATAAAAATAAGAAATTTTTGAAAAATTTCTTATAAAAATAAGAAATTTTTGAAAAATTTCTTATAAAAATAAGAAATTTTTGAAAGATTTCTTATAAAAATAAGAAATTTTTGAAAAATTTCTTATAAAAATAAGAAATTTTTGAAAAATTTCCTATAAAAATAAGAAGTTTTTGAAAATTTTCCTAAAAAATAGTAAGTTTTTGAAAATTTTCTTATAAAAACAGAAAATTTTTAAAAAATTTCCTATAAAAATAAAAAATTAAAAAAAAAATCTATTAAAAATAATAACAAGAAATTTTTGAAAAATTGCCTATAAAAATAGGAAATTTTCGGAAAATTTGCTATAAAAATAGGAAATTTTTGAAAAATTTCTTATAAAAATAGGAAATTTTTGAAAAATTTTCTTATAGTAATAGGAAATTTTTGAAAAATTTTGTTATAAAAATAGGAAATTCTTGTTAAATTTCTTATAAATATAGGAAATTGTTGAAAAATTTCTTGTACAAATTTTCAAAAATTTCATATAAAAATATAACGTTTTTAAAAATTTCATATAAAAATAAGAAAATAAACTTTTGAAAAATTTTCTATAAAAATAAGATTTTTTCAAAATAAAATAAGAAATTTAAAAAAAATTTCTTTTAAAAAAGAAATTTTTGAAAATTTTATTATTAAATTTCCTATTTAAAATATAATTTGATTCAACCTGTCTCCTAGCGTTTGGTAGTTGTGTATATTTGTGGTTACTGTCTATGATAAAATTTTAATAGAATGTAATGCTTCTCAAACTGTCATGTAGCAAAGACACAAACATTAAATTGTTTGGGAAGCTGTGCTGCTACCTCCTAAAGTTATACTATGAATTTATTATAAAAAGAATATTACAAATTATTTCTTGATATAGAAAAGTTAAAGTTTTTCATAATTTAAGTACAAATTTTTTGATTGCGGTTAAAACTGTTATGAAATTTTTTTGCTGTTGTAAAATAGACACTAATGTACTATTGTAAGTTTATATAGTTAATAATATATAATAATAATATATAATAATACAAAACAAAGTTCCTTAAAAGAGCAACAAAGCATTTGAAGTTCAGAAGGCCACCCACATATTATAAATAAAATCTACCTTATACCTACATATAAAATGTGAATGGCATTAGGGTGACCAAAAACTGTCCAGTTCTTCAAATTTACCTTTATTCTATAGTAGTAATTTTAGTAATTTTGGTATCATAAGATTAATCATTTGTCTTACCCTAACTATGACTTGTTAGAAGTTTTGGAAATTATAAAGGGGTAAATGGGAGAAGCCGCTTACTACAAATTTTATTATGATATCAGACATATTTTATAATAATAAAAACAACACACAAATGTTTTAGAGATTGACTGATGGATGAATGTTGGTAGATGAATGACTAGTAGTTTTAGACGGATGGATGAATGGATGATTACTTTTGGCTGGAATAGATTAATAAAAATGAATCAAGAAAAGATGAAAGACAACCAATGCAAGCATGCCTATGACAGTATAATACTATAATGTACGTGGATCGATTAGGAAGTTTTTTTATAGGAAATTATTCAAAAATTTACTATTTTTATAGGAAATTTTTCAAAAATGTACTAATTTTATAGGAAATTTTTTAAAAATTACTATTTTTATAGGAAATTTTTCAAAAATTTCCTATATTTATAGCAAATTTTTCAAAAATTTACTATTCTTATAGCAATTTTTTCAAAAATTTACTATTTTTATAGGAAATTTTTCAAAAATTTCCTATTTTTATAGGAAACTTTGCAAAAACTTACTATTTTTATAGGAAATTTTTCAAAAATGTACTATTTTTATAGGAATTTTTTTAAAAATTACTATTTTTATAGGAAATTTTAAAAAAATTTACTATTTTTATAGGAAATTTTTCAAAAATTTACTATTTTTATAGGAAAATTTTTTAAAGTTTACTATTTTTATAAGAAATTTTTTAAAAATGTACTATTTTTATGAGATTTTTTTTTTAAATTTACTTTCTTTATAGGAAATTTTTTAAAAATTTACTATCTTTAAAGGAAATTTTTCAAAAATTACTATTTTTATAGGAAATTTGTCAAAAATTTCCTATTTTTATAGGAAATTTTTCAAAAATTTCCTATTTTTATAGGAAATTTTTCAAAAATTCACGATTTTTATAGGAAATTTTTCAAAAATTTACTATTTTTATAGGAAATTTTTCAAAAATTTACTATTTTTATAGGGAATTTTTCAAAAATTTACTATTTTTATAGGGAATTTTTCAAAAATTTCCTATTTTTATAGGAAACTTTGCAAAAATTTACTTTTTTTATAGGAAATTTTTCAAAAATTTACTATTTTTATAGGAAATTTTTTAAAAATTACTATTTTTATAGGAAATTTTTCAAAAATTTGCTATTTTTATAGGAAATTTTTCAAAAATTTACTATTGTTATATTAAATTTTTCAAAAATTTACTATATTTATAGGAAATTTTTCAAAAATTTACTATTTTTATAGGAAATTTTTCAAAAAGTTCCTATTTTTATAGGAAATTTTTCAAAAATTTAATATTTTTATAGGAAATTTTTCAAAAATTCCCTATTTTTATAGGAAATTTTTCAAAAATTTAATATTTTTATAGGAAATTTTTCAAAAATTCCCTATTTTTATAGGAAATTTTTCAAAAATTCCCTATTTTTAACGGAAATTTTTCAAAAATTTAATATTTTTATAGGAAATTTTTCAAAAATTCCCTATTTTTATAGGAAAATTTTCAAAAATTTCCTATTTTTATGGGAAATTTTTCAAAAATTTACTATTTTTATAAGAAATTTTTCAAAAATTGACTATATTTATATGAAATTTTTCAAAAATTTACTATTTTTATAGAAAATTTTTCAAAAATGTACTTTTTTTATAGGAAATTTTTCAAAAATTTACTAGTTTTATAAGAAATTGTTCAAAAAATTACTATTTTTATAGGAAATTTTTCAAAACAACACTATTTTTATAGGAAAAATTATATTTTTATAGGAAAATGCTATTTTTATAGTCTAAATATCTTCTCAGATAAATTTCGTAATATTAGTATATTTGTAACCTGTACAAATCCATCTTTTCGTTTGATTGTAGTAACTGCTAAACGTTGACTAACTTTTAGTAACATTCAATGAAAAATAATCACCATCATCATTTATTTTACGTTACAACATCAATCTTAGTTGAAGTTGTTTGCTTCTTTGCTGAATCCGTAATACTCTGTATTTTGTGGATAATCTAAGTATATATTGGTAGATGTTAATGTTCCTGCTGTTATTTACTTGTTTCATTTCAGAAATGTTGACTACACAACCAACAGTTGGCAGAAAAACTGTCAGTTTACAAACGCATTTTGTAAAACTTGACTGATGTTGATGTTCTGTTTCTCTTCTTTATATAAATTTATATAGAAAATATTCTGGCATGTTGATGGCATCAGCAACATCACCGTCATCATCACCGACATCATTATTATCATCATGAGCAACAGCAACAGTATTAACATCATGACAATCATTTGCTTTATATCACTGATGTGGTCGTTCGTTTTATTTTATTTCTCATATTTTTTTTGTTCAGTTTTTGGTTTTTTGCTGTTTGAGTTTTGGTTTTTCCTTCCATTTGGTGATGTAGTTAAAACATGTCTTCTCGTTCGTCATTGCCATCATTATCAACATCATCAACAGAACCATCAACATCATGTCAGTCAACCATTCTACACTGTCGACTTTTGACGTTAGCTGCAATTAACACGCAAGTTAAGGATAACAAATCACACACATTCGACACAGATACACACACATAAATAAATACTCATACACAGCAGAACAGTAAAGACTGATTTCTTATAAATGATTAGACTATGACTAGACTATGACTAGACTATGACTAGACTATGACTAGACTATGACTAGACTATGACTAGACTATGACTAGACTATGACTAGACTATGACTAGACTATGACTAGACTATGACTAGACTATGACTAGACTATGACTAGACTATGACTAGACTATGACTAGACTATGACTAGACTATGACTAGACTATGACTAGACTATGACTAGACTATGACTAGACTATGACTAGACTATGACTAGACTATGACTAGACTATGACTAGACTATGACTAGACTATGACTAGACTATGACTAGACTATGACTAGACTATGACTAGACTATGACTAGACTATGACTAGACTATGACTAGACTATGACTAGACTATGACTAGACTATGACTAGACTATGACTAGACTATGACTAGACTATGACTAGACTATGACTAGACTATGACTAGACTATGACTAGACTATGACTAGACTATGACTAGACTATGACTAGACTATGACTAGACTATGACTAGACTATGACTAGACTATGACTAGACTATGACTAGACTATGACTAGACTATGACTAGACTATGACTAGACTATGACTAGACTATGACTAGACTATGACTAGACTATGACTAGACTATGACTAGACTATGACTAGACTATGACTAGACTATGACTAGACTATGACTAGACTATGACTAGACTATGACTAGACTATGACTAGACTATGACTAGACTATGACTAGACTATGACTAGACTATGACTAGACTATGACTAGACTATGACTAGACTATGACTAGACTATGACTAGACTATGACTAGACTATGACTAGACTATGACTAGACTATGACTAGACTATGACTAGACTATGACTAGACTATGACTAGACTATGACTAGACTATGACTAGACTATGACTAGACTATGACTAGACTATGACTAGACTATGACTAAGTTCCTTTAAATTTCTGTTTGATTTTAAAATAAAAATAGTGCAAAAATTGTGTTCCTTCTATTTTTTATTCTCGTTCACTTTTCTCTCTTAGCTGTCAGTTTTTGTAGCTCGCTGTTTGTCAGAGTGATGGTGATGATGATGGGTGTTATTTTTTTTCTCTGTTCCTTAGCTGTTGTACTTCTTGTGCTTCATCATTTCATTCGCAAGTCATTCAAGTCATTAATTTTCGTGACCCCACACGTTTTTGTTGCTGCTGCCGTTGTTACAATTCTTTGGATAACTTATTTTTTTATCATTTATACTTTAAGATTGTTTTTTTTTGGTTTTGTTCCTAATCTGAGCTCTTTTTCTACATGCCAACCATGTTTTAGTGACTTGAGGTCGTTTGTTATTCCTAATTTCACTTATTTTGTGTATGAACTTTACTCGACTTCGATTTATTTTCAGTTGGTTTTTTTATGGGTTTCGCTACAGTCTTATTTTTCGAAATGGCGCTTTAGTTTTAGATAAATGTTTGAGTAAGTGAGTGTTTGGCTGTGTGTATGTGAGAGTTAATGTGTGAGTGAGTGTGTATGTGTTTGCGTATAATGTTGAATTATTTTTCTGGCAAGTCACTTGAAAAGTCATTAATCATTTTGTTTTGTTCTTTACGTTTTGCTCTTTGCGTTGGCCCTTTAACATGATCTATGACTATAAGAAAACTTTCTTTTATTTATTTTCTTCGTTTTATATTTATCCCTAAAGTTGGGTATTATTATTTGAACGTGATGTCTGTAACAGAAATGTTGGATCTGGGTTTGATTAAGACAGTTATTCTGTAACATTTTATTAACTCGCTGTTTCTTTACATTATCGGAAGTTGTAATATTAAAATGTTGAATATTCTCGCTATGTTAAAAGTTCTGAAGGTCTCCAAAGAAAATATCCTCCTCTATAACGCAAAAACGTGGTCGCACAACCGTTTCGGGGAATTTTAAATTCTGCTTATTATAATTTCTTTACAGAGCTATGTTAAAAACATTACAAAGCTCTGTTGGTTAATGTGTATGGTCAAGAATTTCAAATTTATCTTTATCTTAGAAAACATCCTACTCTACAACCTGATATACCATTTGTCCACCCACGTTGACTTTTTTGCTGAAAATTTCCGCTCCATGTGTATTTCATATCTTAACAGTGCTATGTCACTTACATAACAGAGCTCTGTTTGTTCATCTTATCTTCTTAAATGGCCTATATTACAACCTGGGGCCAAATTATGGCATTCGATATCGATCGAAATTTTACATATTTTTTAAATATTTGTATAGCATACTTTAAGGATAATCAAAATTATTTAAAAAATGCACAGTTTACTACATTTTTTGAAGTTATTTGCCAAAAGATAAACAATAGTAAAAGAGTTTTAATTAAACAATACACATTTTAAAAAACGAATCAAAATGGATCCCAAATTTCAATAAACTTTTTGCATCGAAGTAACTTTGAACATCCCTAAAGTATACTTCACAATATTCGCTTAAAAGTCTGAGTTTTCGATCGATATCGAATGCGGTAATTTGGCCCCTGTTAAGATCGAATAGGCTCGGCCAATTATGCATACATTTTGCAGAATTGTTCAATTTTATATAGATAAGAAAAATTAAAAAAATTTCTAAATCCGTCGTAAAAATGTACCCCTATTTTTACTTATTTTTCTTCTCAATATAAGTCGTAATTCTCCACAGAATTTGATGAAATTCGGCACACATCTATTGGTTGACCAAGAAAAGAGCTCTACTAATTTTAGTTGAAATCCGTCTACTTCTACGGGACTTACACTTAAATCTAATTTTATTAAAAAGTTACGTCTAAATGACTGCAACACTTTTGGCTTAAATTATGATTAACAATTTATGTGAGTTTTTTCAGAAAATTATAAGCTTTGTTCTACGTTCGGTAAATTTTGGTGAATTTTTTTCTCTCAATGTAAAGAAGAGACTTTCACCTTTCACATGGTTATGATGAGAGCACCGATCAAAACCGAGCCAACTTAGTTTTTGTCCAAAGAAAAACGAAAACACTGAATTTTGTAAAGCTTTTTTGATTTCCTGATATCTCCTAAACTATATACGTGATTGAGGTATTTTCTTCTGCAAACTAAAACCATGGTTCTGCGTCTTAATTAAATCGATATCAAGATTAAAGCTGTGAAACTATATTCGATATATGAGTTATTGAAGTTGATGAAAAATGCCATCGCTTTTCGTTTTAAAACATTAAACACATTTCAATTTTTATAAGACATACGAGTAGTATAACTTTTTCATGAAAATTATTATTGACCCTTAATATCTAGACTCTTCTCTATGAAGCTGCATCATTAGATCTTTCAAAGGCGTTGGTCAAATAATGGCTTTTTTGCAGCAGAAATATCATAGTGCGACTTCCTAACTTTTTTATAGTTGTTATGGGAGAACTCGCGGCACATGTTAGTTTACTACATTAACGGGTGTTAACGTTGCTACCCGTGTGATAACACGGAGGTCAGTATCCACAGTTGAGATGAAGGATAATCAAGATAAGTCTGGGCTTACCAAGTTAAGACTAATAAGAACAGTTACTTGGTATCTAACATCCCATACATCACAAATCCCCCTGCATCTATTGGTTACATTGGCTTATGTCTAGGTTCAAATATTTAAAATTTATGACCATTGTTTCCATAGAAAACATCCTCCTCTACAACCCGATACCTCATTTGTTTACAAACAGAGCTATGTTACCTATATAATATTGGTTTGTGTCTAGGGTTAAAAATGTAAATTTATGTATATTCACACAGATATTTTTTACAACGCGATACCTCATTTGTCCGCCCACGTTCTTAACAGAGATATGTTAGCTATATAACAGAGCTATGCTAATATTGGTTTGTGTCCAGGGTAAATAATTTCTAATTTTTCTTCACACACATAATTTTTAAATGATCGGAACTTTCTTTTTTTTTCTTTACCTTGTTTTTCTTTACCTTCACAGTTCCAAAATAGACATTAAAGACCCGGGTCATAGAAGGAAGCTGTATTTTATTTTCCCGGAGAGTCATGTTTGGATATCAACACATGATTTTTGTAGGGTATAACGACAAAGACTTGAATTCCTAACTCTTACCAAATCTTTTTCAGGTTTGAGTGTGTGTATGTGTGTGTGTCACTTCAGTCCAGTACTCTGTAACACCACTTAACATCCATATATCACGCATCTTGTTTAATACTTACTCGTATCTCTATCCTGCAAATCCCCCATGAGTGTCCTTCTTATTTATTTTGACATTTAATGTTTTATTTTCATGTTTGCTTTTGTAATTTATGTTAAAACTTTCTTTCTTTCTTTCCTTCCCTTTGGATTGTGTTGGTTGGGGTTCTTTGTGAATTAATCAGCCGAATATTGATGATACAATTGTATCTAAAGAATTGGATAATAATTGATTGTTAGGTTATAAGTTCATATTGGGCATTTGTTGAGATTTTGGCGTTAGGCAAAATGATTTATGATCTTCGAATGAAATGTGAACTTTTGTAACACCCACAGATAATATAAATGGGATGTTTAAATGTTTAAGGAAATTATGGATAATTTATAATACACAGCACTATAGAAGGGATATATAGTTGAGCCCTTGGGATGGTGCTGATGTTTGTAATCTTCAAAAATGCGTAAAGGTCTAACAGCCAACGTAAGGTAGCTAAGAGACTCAGAAAGACATGTTAAGCCATTAGAAACTGATTCGAGTCCATACTAAAAGTAGGGGCCTTAATGAGCAATTGAATGTGTTTATATTGGTTCATTAGCCTTTGGGTACAATTAATTTGGTTAAAACGTTCCATTTGTTAAAAATAATTTTTCATTTTATTTAAAACTAGTCATTATTTTAGGCAATAACTTTATATAATGAAAAGAATACCCCCATATCCTCGATCTAATTGCAATCTTTATATTGTTTTATATAACCTCTTCCTACATTCATAGCTACACTCCAACAAATAACTTAACCCCTAAAATACCCAAAGACACCATTAAACCTATGACTATTTATTTGTTATTCACTAAGTCCTTAACGACAAGTCTTGATTCCCCTACTTTTAAAAAAAGAAAGAAAAAAATATATAAAACAGCATTTTATATTTAAGTGAAGTGACAGCAAACAGTGCTTATAAAAGTTAAAATGAAAGGCTGCATCCTTTTGTAGCTTTGGACTTTGCACTTTGGCACATTTTAAATAGAAATGACTACTATTGCCACTACAATCAGCCAGAGCAATATCTACTAACATTTATACAGACAAGCAGATTTTAAATGACAATGCTGGGAACGAAACTTATATACATATAAACACATATGAGCTATATAACTTATACCAACATAAATTAAACATTAACACAAATACATACATAAATTTTGAGGGACAAACCAACAAACCGGAAATGCAAGATATACACGCATATAAAGCATTTGTACACAATACGAATGCAGTTTATACACAACAATGGGTGGTAGTGGTGTGCTGCTGATGATGTTCATTGGTAAATGTGTTAGTGGCTATGGTTATTGCAAATGGTTGCATTTTAGTGCATTATATAGGGGGTTAGTTGAAAAAGTTATTTTTTATAATCTTTGGTCGAGATGTTCTTCATTTATTACATTTTTGTTAAAAAATTTATAAGTATTATATGTATTAAGATGATGTAAATATAAAAAATTTTGCATAGATTTTATAAACTCTAAAAAAAGTTTATAAAATCTATGGAAATTTTTTATATTTTTTATCTTAAAATATAAAAATTAATGTCACTTTTCGCTGAAATTTTAGTCGAAAACCTATCCAAACCAAATGTTTCGGCTTTGTTCGGATTATTTAGTAGATAGCTTATGTGAAGTTTTCTTCAAATCGGTCGACCGGTTCTTCATTAATCACATTTTTTGTAACAAATGAATAAGTATTTTTTTAGAGTTTATAAAATCTATGGAAATTTTTTATATGTATTTACATCTAAATGTATACAAATTAATGTCACTTTCAGCTGTAATTTCAAAAGTCAAGGACGGGCTTTCCGATCCAAACCAAATTGTTAGGCTTTGTTCGGACTATTTAGTAGATGGTTTATGTGAAGTAGTAAATAGTTTATGTGAAGTTTGCTTAAAAACGGTCGAGTGACTCTTAATTGATCACTTTTTTGTAATAAATTTATTAGTATATTTGTAGAGTTTCTAAAATCTATGCAAATTTTTTATATATACATATTCTCTAAAATAGTTTCCATATATTGTATAATTTCTATAAATTATCTTCTTCTATATACAATTTAAATTTAAATTGGTCATGTTATTGTGGTGTCTAATTTGGTATGACCAATATCCAACAGGTGGCGATACCGAAAATTACCCAAATTTAATTAAATCCTAAACTGTGCATTTGATCAGGCTATTATCTTTAGCAATGTTTTTGCGCATGAGCCGACGAAGGTTCCTAAATTGGTGTGACCAATTTCCGACAGGTGGCGTCACTAAAAAAACTCAAAATTAAATCGTAAACTGTGCATCTGATCATGCTATAATAAATATTAAGCAAAGTTGTTGCTTATGAGTCGAGGGAGCACCAATTAATTTCAGAAAGATGGCGCAACTAAAATGTATTCAAACTCAATTGAATCATAAGCTATATATTTGATTATGTAATGATCTTAAGCATAGTTGTTGTGCGTGAGCCGACGAAGGTTTTAAAGTTGGTGTGACTAATTTGTAAAAATAAATTAAAACGAATTGAATCTTAAACTATGCATTTTATTATTTTATGGTTGGTCAAAATCAATAAAATGATTCAAAATTATTTGTATATTTGGGTAATTAATGTCTTTCCTTTTAATTTATTTCAGTTGTTGGAGCAGCAGGGTTCAGCTAGTTAATATATAACTTTGATAAGGACTAAAGATTGAAGCTGGTAAAGTTTTGAGCTTACTTCTCCATGTCCTCGAAGTTTTGTTAAAGAATGCGCCGATTATATATCAATCGAAAACTTAGACATTTAAGAAAATATTGTGTAACATACCTTAGGGATGTTTTAAATAATTTATGTTGCAAAAAGTTTAATAAAATTTGATATCCAAACATATCCGCTTGTTTGTCAAAATATTTAGTAAAAACGAAATTATTTTACTATCAGGGGAACTTTTGACAACTAAGCTACATTATTGTCAATCTTTTATTGTATATAGTATATATTTAGGTTATCCTAAAAGTATGCGATACAAATGTCTCTGAAATATCTTATATTTTGATCGATATCGAATGTGGCGATTTGGTCCCTGTTTTCTCAATTATTTATGACTTTTTAAGAATCTTTTGATAGTTTGATCTTCCCGTTCCAGTTATGACTTATATACTATTAATAAGATTTTACACTTTTTTGTCAGTTAATTGATCTGGTGACTTTTTTGCTCGGAAACTTTTGGAAATGCTAGGCTAGTGGAAATAAAAAGATGTCTTATGTACATGATTTCTACACTAATGACTTTCGACTTAAATACCTCATCTGAAACTAGCTAGAGTCGGCCCTGAAGACTGGTTTATGTTGAGATTCGATAATACCAGCTTAACGGGCTTGTCGTTGATCGCTATCCGGCAAGCGCGAAATATTTGCAAATAATTCAGCTAACGGGTTGGTAAATACTTGGCTATCCTTTAAAAGAGTAGAAATTAAAGAACTAGCACTATCCTTAACTTTTTTAACGAATGAGCAAAAGCTCTAGCTACCACGAAGAGCTTCTAGAACTTTAGTACGAAGACGCCGTTCTTACAGAGCTTTCTCGCGCCTTAATACTCCCCTGTTTGCGCTGCAAATCATTAACTGGAATTTACTGAATTTAACATCAATCCTGAATTGCCGAGATCACTCAGAGAGATGGGCTCAGTATACATATATATTATATGTCACAGGAGCATACTAGGGAACTACATAGCAGACAATTATACATGGCTTGTGATTGACCAATTTATAAATCAAAAGTTGTATGATATTTTTATTCATGACATTTGACTCAATTCGGGATCTCTGGAATCTGTTTTTCTGAATTTAACATCAGTTATAGATTGTTAATATCTTGCTAAAAACAATTATTTTCATATATTTCTTTTTATTAAAATTCACTAATTATTACTTGATATTTCGTAATCTCGCTATGAAAATTTTAAGGAAATCTAAATTTTGACAGCGGTGAAGAAAGGGTTAATCTCGTTCAATATTAAAATAACTCCTTTAGCATAGGTTTTCCATAAACGAAGCAATAATATTAATTATATTTTTTGTTAAATTTGAATACAAATAATATTTACCGAGCATTTACTCGAATTTGTCCCAAAAATTTACATTTTTGCTAAGTTCTTCAATTTGAAATCGCAGGTACTACGAAACCGTTCAAGATATCGACCTATTTTCTTTTTTGAGCTTTATTCTCCAATTTGTCTGTTTTAATACACTGGAGAGCAAATTATAAATTTATAATATTTGTTGACAAAATTTTCAAAAATTAAAAAAGGATTTTTGAAAGCGACCTGAGAAAAATGTACCATATTCCAACTTGGAAAAAACTAAGTAAATTTGATTATATTTAAACAAAACTGAACTATTTACTAGTAACAAGCCATTAAATGATAAATCATGTCTAACTTAGGAATTTCTTTACTTACAACATACAATTTTTGGTGCATATTCTTAGGCGCGTATTCAAGGACATGAATTTTCGGGATAAAACTGCAATAACTTTTAAACTACCTCATGGATTTTCGTCTTTCACGATTTGAAATAAAGCTGTGTTAGTTTTCTTTAATATTCTATTAGTTTTTCTTGTAAAAATTATTTATTTTTGGTCTAAATTTCGCAAAAACAAAAAATAACCCATTCTTCCCCACACAAATGGGCTCTTAAACTTTGAACCCGATGCGCGCCCATAAAACGTTATCCGATTTAGCTCAAATTTTCAGATCTGAATTTTTAGATCTAGTGTCACAATATTCCGTAGAAAAACATTTGAAATCAAAGAAAAAAATGTTCCTGTCACCCTACTGGACATACTAGAGAGTTTTAGAGCAGACAACTTTACTACCTTTCCATGAAAATTGCTTCTTACAATCCCCTACTTCAAGAGAGAGGCAATTTGATTAAACAAATGTGACTTCGTTAAGATAGAAAATATTCTCACAGATTACTGCCACAATCAACACCCGATGTAAGGTTAAAGGTTACAACTAATAACATTTACTGAAGCTGTGACGACGATAAATAACTTTTCTGCACTTGCTCTGTTCTATCGTAAAGTATTGAAATAACTCCTGACTCTAAGTTTTTTTAGAGAAGTGGGCCCTAATTACAGCATACGATATCGATCGAAATCTTAGATATTTTCAGAACATTTGTATAGCATACTTTAAGGATAATAAAAATTATTTAAAAGATGCACAGTTTACTATATATATTTTTTTAAGTTATTTGCCAAACGATGACCAATAGTAAAAGAGTTTTATTTGAACTATATGTTTTTAAAAACGAGTCCAAATGAATACCAAATTTCAAAAAAATTTTTGCATCGAAGTAACTTTGAACATCCCTAAAGTATACTTCACAATATTTGCTTAAAAGTCTGAGTTTTCGATCGACATCGAATGTGGTAATTTGGCCCCTGGGCGTTCTGGCAGAAGTAGATATTGGTTCAACGGGAAGAATCAGTGATATACAATTTGTAGCTTTCATGGTAACACGATCGACTTTCTAGACAAAGTAAGTTTAGTTATCAGACTGCTAATCTAAGCAAACTTTGAGCACATATTTTGAGGAGGTTTTATTCTTAATGGTTTTATGATCTCAGTTAAAAGAATAAGGAGTGATCCAGAGTACGTATTCAAAATTTTGAGAATATAGTATCACAATATAGCTTTTAAGTCTCCAATTTTAAAAATTTTATTTTCTCCAGTTCAAGCTAATTTTTCTCCTGCCTTCCATCACATTTCACAGTCAGTAACTTTCACAGTTAGCATTACAGTTTCAAGTGCCTGTTATTTGTGGTACAACAAATCGATAGCACCGGAATACAGAAGTTTTTTTTAACAAACCGACTAGAGTAAGAAGAGCAAAATCACAGAAGGACAAACCGAGATACAGAAGATATCACACAAACCATCATACTTTATAACTGCTGCAGTAGAACACAACTGACACTTAACATCCGTATTGTTAAAGAGTTGAGTTTTGAGAATTTTTTCTATGGGTGTTGAGCACAACATTAACAACAAACAAACAGTCCGAGTACATATAAATAAATATTATATGGGAAAAATGCACAAGTCATTGCCAGCATAAAAATGCATTTCTTACTTACAGATAAGCCTGCTCTTACACACTGCGTTTAGACTTTAGTATGTGTGTGTGTGTGTGACTACTTGTAATGGAAAAGCTAACAATTCTTCTCTATATTTGGCTGCCAAGTACCATTCACAAGTCTAAGACCAGTGGCAATGTTAGTGGTGTTTCTTGTTCTTCTGTTTTTGCTATTTCGATTCCTATTGCTGTTGCTGTTAATGTTCTTGAAGTTCATGTTGTTTGTGATATTCCTGCTGCCTTTTATGCTATTGTTGTCTTTGTTGCTGTTGTTGTTGTTGTTTGTGTGTTGTTTGTGATGATGTTGATGCCAAGTTAGTGAGTGAAAATACACAGCGGGCGGTACCATTTACTAAGTGTCAAAAGCAAAGCCAAAGCTATTGTCAACATGACTTAAGTCACACACACATACACACAATTTAAGCTATATTTTTATTGCTGCCAACAATTGCTAAGACGTTTTGTTGCGTTTATCCAATACTATTATATATCTAAACCAACAACAGCAATAATAAACTAAACTAAATTTATACATATAGCAGCAACTATAAAACAAAAATATTATGGGGTTACAACCCATCATGTCATCTAGGAAATTCTACTTCTAACAACAACAGAGTCAGCAGAGACGGCAACAAAACAGCACCAACAAAAATATCAAAACATAAAATGTGCGTGTGTTCATGTTGACAGCATTTCCATTTTTCCAGGATTTAACTTAACATTGTATTGTACACAAAATGACAAGTAACCGGAAAATGTAGTTTATTGTTTGTTTCCGTTTACAAAAAAAAGAAGAAAAATGTGTGTAGAGAAAATGAAAGAAAGAAAGAAAAAAATATGTGAATGTGTGAGTTCTAGAAATAAGTTTAGAAAATCTTAATTTAAAAAAAATGTGTAAAGAAGTTTTATTTAATTGGAATGTCAGAAGATTATATTGGCAAATCTTTGGTTCAAATTTATCAAAGAGTTAATGAAAGTAAAAACCACTTATTTTCTAACAAGAATTTAATTATTTCATGTTTATAAAGTTCTAATTCAATTCAGTTAATGATTAGACTCTAAAGTCCATTGTGGTACCACGGAATCGCTCAAAAATAATATCATTAGCTTCAGCGTTGAATCATTCGGATAGCTTAGAATAGTTTTAAAGTAGGTAAATTTTTACGTCAGCCATACTCCTTCTCACATTCTTTGTCACCACACGCGCTTTCCAATCAAACAGCATCCAGAGATATTAGAATTTTGTAGGCTCCTGTAAGTCTTCCGTCATAACCCTTAACCTAACCCAATACCTTTTAATAGTATCCAGGTAAATAAGAGTCTAGTGCAGAGAATTTTATGGACTTTTCCTCCTATTCCTTGTCCTCTTCGTCAGACACTGTAAAATTTACCCGTCGTTATCTTTAGCCTAACCGAGAGCCTTCCAATTACCACAGTGTTCGATCATGACGGAAACAATTAATGTTACATCGTTTCTTAATAGGGCCAGTAATCCGTGAAAATGTTTCCATTCTAAACGGAAACAATTATATCCAGAATGAATACATAGATCCTCAAAGAATCGACATATATCATTGTCTGAATTACATGCCCTTTCCCCTGTGGATAGAGGCATGGTATTCTAGTTCATCTGGATTTGTAGGGTAAACTCAAATCTTGCTTACTTTTCTGCCGAGCTAACTCTTTAAAAGATCTGCGCTAATCCAGAAACATTAATGTGGCGTTTATATAACTCAAGCGGCTGTTATTGTAACAAAAACTATTGCATGTAAATTTCACTCAATTGTCAGCCGCTTGAGTTATATAAACCCTACATAAGACAGCTTGACTTACTAAGAGTGTGTTTATTCCCACTCATATGAGGACATTACATTACCTGCTACAACCTTAATGTCCAAAATTTTGGACAAATTCTGTGATCCAGTAGCCTTCATGCGATATTTTGATATAGGTCTAGTAGACCCCGAAGACTTCCTATTGAGCCACAAACTATCAATAATCACTCATTGCTATCTGGTAAAAAAGTGGTACTGCTACAGTTAAGTCAATGGTGTGACCATAACCATTGTAAAAACTTTTTTTAATCTTACTGTAGAAGAAGTAGTATTTTGTAGCCGACATGCTGATCCTTGTGGTAAATTGAATTTTCGAAATGTAAGATATTTCAGAAAATTTTGTTTAGCATACTTTTGAGGATAATCTAAATAATATGTAACATATAAGGTTTACAACATTGTATCTTATTTGTTAAAAGTTCCCTGATAGTAGAATAATTTTATTTAATGTTAATGTTTTGACTAGCAAACGGATATGTTTAGATATCAAATTTAATTAAACTTTTTGCAAAAATAAATTATTTTGAAAACCCCTAAGGTATGTTACACAATATTAGCTTAAAAGAAAAATGTTCACTTCTCTCCAATCAATATTAGATAAAAATAAAGTCGAGTCTTTATTACATGCTTGGGTATTTGCACAGGTTGAATGGGGACAAGTTATCCGAAAAGTTATTATCTAATATCATTACGCTTATAGACCTAAGTGGACTCTGGAGCTATTTTTAAAACCCCTGCCCCGATCCTACCATATTTAGTTAAAACTGCTACCATTCACCAACATGTCATTTACATACGATTTCTAAGTTAAACCTTGATATAATGGTTTACAAAAAAAAAAAAAGTATTATATTTGTGGGGGTAAATATTTCCCTGCTCCGATCCTTTGAATTTTTATCTGAAGAGCAGAAATTTGCAAAAAATTACTTGTTTTTAGTTTCTTACTGTTTTTGTTTTTAATATAATCAATGACGATATTTTGAACAAAGCTTAGCTTATTTCGGCAATGCAGCTCCTAATATAATCTTTCAGAGCCTCAATTGTTACGTTAATCCGGTCTATCAAATATCCCCAGAGAAAATCACGCCATATCGAGGAACTACGCGACCAGGAAATTTCTCATGCAATAACTAAATTGTTTAGCCGATTGTGTGGCTTGTGGCGCCATCTTGCTAAAATCAAAGGCCACTAATGCCAACATTAGCAAACTGGGGCCACAAAAAGTATTACTTGGCAGAGCAAATAATTCGCTGTGACAGCGATTCCTTGTTCATTTTCGAAAAAGTACTTTTTTTATAATATAGTTTTTCTAGAATTTTTTGAGCCCTATTATTGACATTTTATCATTTCAATTTACCTGCTAACCCGAAATTTACCCACCCTATGGTTTTATCATTTGACAGACAATTTAGCTTCTTGCAAATATAGATAAGTAATGACATTTGATAGTTTAATCAAACTTGTGCAAAATTAGGGTTACTCTAGAAAGTAGATCCAATAAGAAGTGGAAGCTCATTTATTTATTTCATTCCAAGGTTGAAAGCTTAGAAAAAGTTTAAGCTTATGCTTGTTCTTTTTAATACGTATTAGAGCATATCACCTTAAGAGCAAATTTTCTGATCAAAGTGCTTTGGACTTCTTCTACATCCTGATCCAGGTCCATGGCGAATTTTTTTAAAAAACTTAAATAATATTTTTTTCCGTACTTTTTTTGCAGTCTATTTTTAATAGTAACTGACATATCTGTTAAAGCTGAGTTGATAACAAGAAAAATTATTTATTGCATTACGGATAAGTTTTCGCTAAAACAGTAAATGCCTATTTCATTCGGAACACTCTTTACACATGATATGAATATGAATGAAACAATAATAGTAAGAAAAAGTTGTTTGTGACCACTCACAGTTTGTAAAATTATGGAACAATCTGTATATAGTTAATCCCAGCTCTTTTATAACATCAGTACCTAGTTAACCGAGCCTGACTCGGAGTTTTATGATATTTTATATATTTTATTTTATAAAGTAGTTCGAAAGTAAAAAAGTACCAAAAATATTTTTCACACATTCTGCTCGGCCTTTTCTCCAAACAGTACCAATTTCTCCAAACAGTACCAATTATAGCGTAATTTTTTCCCATTTTGATGGCCTGATTTCAAAAAAATTCCATATTTGGTACTTTTTTGGACCCAATTGAATTACATTTTATTTAAACGCAGTAAACATTTTGTTTTGATTGCTTTATGAGATGTCATGTTTTAATTTCATCCCTTTTTATCCATTTTAGTCCCAAAATCAGATAAGTACCAAATAAGTGTTCAATATTTTTTTCACAACTATTGATTACAGTACAAAGTTCCTTTCATTATTCTTTGGTTCAAAAGTTAAGATTGGGTTAAAAAGTAAAAAAAAAACAATGTTTACAGCCTATCGGCCAAGTGCATTGAATGCATTGGCCATGTAAGTCTTGAGACTGAACACGTATATATCTCAAGAAGCCTATCTGTATAAACACATGAATCTCCAGAGAATTTGGCAGTAAAGTAACTCAGCCGGGAGTCAGTTAATCATGAAAAAAAGTACCTTGGTTCAGCATGGAAGAAGTACCTCGATGATAAGCATTGAAGAGTGCAGAGAAAATAAGAAAAGACAAATATTTTCTTGTTCTCTTTTGCATGTGTTTTGTTGTTGCAAATTTAAAAACAAATCGATAAAGAATCTCATTCATTGACTGTTATCATACAAATGAGTATTTTTCGTATTTTCGTTTGTTTTTTATTTTTGGTTCGTATTGAGTATGTGAAAATGACGATTGGTGCTCGGCCCCTAGAGGCTAATTTGCCTATCATGGCTTTAAAGTTTAAACCCATAACATATATTATAGTAAAGTAAGCATGTTTTTTCGTTTCTTTAAGCTTATTAAAAATTTTAAAAAATCAACCATATTGGACAATAACTGAAAGAACTTTTTTACTTCTGAGGTGATCTACTTTGACGCCCAATGATTCACCCTGTGTACACATAGGGTAACCATAAATCCAAAATACATACTGATGCGATCAAACTTACAATTTAGAATATACAGATTTATTACCACTTTTTTATGACAAACCACTGTGCGTTGCTTGGTGTCCAACATCCCCTACATCACACTATGGTATTTCTGCTGCAAAAAAGGCATTTTTTGACTATCACTTTTCAAAAATCTAAAAATGCCATTTGATAGAGAAGAATCTGGCAATGAAAAATCTATATTTTTTTCCTAAGATATATATACATATATATAGAAAAAATCGGTTGAAGTCAGCTAAATGTTGTGAAACAAAAATTTATGGTAAAATTATTGAAATTTAAAGGCTTATGTATCGAAGATATTTCAAGTGGCAAAATGTAGGTGTGAATTTTATTGAAGTCTGAGATCTTGTGTTTGTTTTAAAGAAAAAAAAAAGTTTACTGCATACATAGTTTGGGAGATATGAGCGCATCAAGATTGTCCTATAAAATTTAGCATTGGCAGTTTTCGTTGGAGAAAAAGTCAGTTGGCTCGGTTTACCTCCGTGCTCTTAGTATAATGAAATGAAAGACAAAAGGCTTTTCTTTCGAATTAGCTAAAAAAATTTAGCAACTTTTGTCAAACTTTTGAAAAAATCAAAATTTAGTAAAAAAAAGTCAGGAATATTGCTTATAATAAAAAACCATTGCATACCTTCAGGCTTAAGTTTTTAATCAAATTGCAGTTATTAATCCTACCAACCTTATAAAAATGTTTCGGAATTGGATGATCTAGTTAAGGAAATGATAATTAATGAATAAAATATTTAAATATTGGCTTTAACCGGATTTCAACCGAAATTGGTAGAACTCTTTTTTAGATCAGAAAATAAAAGTGTGCCGAATTTTATCAAATTGTGGGTTATACATTGAAATGTGAAAAAATGGGGGTCCAAGGGAGGTACCTCAAGGAGTCGTCGGATTTCAACCAAAATTAGTAGGGCTCTTTTCTGGATCAAAAAATATAAGTGTGCCAAATTTTATCAAATTCTATTGAAAATTGGGGTTTATACATTGAGAAGAAAAATAAGTGAAAAAATTGGGGTCCAAGGGAGGTACCTCAAAGAGTCATCGGATTTCAACCAAAATTAGTAGGGCTTTTTTCTGGATCAAAAAATATAAGTGTGCCAAATTTTATCAAATTCTATTGAAAATTGGGGTTTATACATTGAGAAGAAAAATAAGTGAAAAAATGGGGGTCCAAAGGCGGTACCTTAAGGAGTCGTCGGATTTCAACCAAAACTAGTGGAGCTCTTTTCTTGGTCAAATAATAGAGTTATGCCGATTTTCATGAAATTCTGTTAAAAATTGCGGGTTATACATTGAGAAGAAAAATAAGTAAAAAAATGGGGGTCCAAGGGAGGTACCTCAAGGAGTCGTCGGATTTCAAAGTTTTTTTGAATTTTTCTTATCTATATAAAACTAAATAAGTGTGCCAAATTTCATCGTTGTAGGATAACTCCTTCTATTTTTTGCAGTTAGATGTATGAAGAAATCTCACTGTGCATCACCCCAAACTGCATGAAATTTTAAAAGTACTTTTTTATATAACTTATTTTATCTTTTATAGTTTTAACTCCCTTTCTTACTATTAATTACAACTACACTCTACGTTTTCCATTCATTCCTATTTATACCCTTCATCACCAAAGGTGGAAAGGGTATTATATGTCTTAGGCCCACCTTTTAGTATACCAATAGGCTTAGAATCACTTTCTGAGTCGATTAAGCGATGTCCGTCCGTCTGGCTGGACCCCTTGTAAAAGTACAGGTCGCAATTGTAAAGATAATTTGATAAAATTTGGCACAGAGTATTTTTTTTTTTTTTTGACAGTGGGACAATGGCTATTGAAATTCGTCAAAATCGGCCCATTGTTTATGGTACCTCCCATAGGTCCCACTTAACGGAATTGATATTTTGACCATAAATATCAATATTTTTTCTTTTTTTTTGAAATTTAAAACAAGTACTACTTATGTCATTCAAAATCACTGTACCAAATTTGAAATCAGTCCAAATTTGACCATAGCTCCAATAGAAACTCTTCTGTCAAAACGCACTGAGACAATAATCACTAAAACGATCGTAAACCTGAAGATATTATAAACTGTAGCCAAGTAGCTGCCAACTAGAATACAGATTTACCTTAGCAGCTTCTTGGCATAATGTTTATTTATAACGATTTATAACTGTCTGCTAACTTTGAAAAAATCAACTCTGAAAATTAATGATGCCACTACTAAAACTACTGTCTTTTCTTGTATCAACCCTGATTTTGATGTTTGATAATATGTTTTTTCCCACTATATTAAAAAAAAAAAAAGAACAAATTACAAAAATTTGTTTAAAATGGAAGAAGAATTAAATAAAAAAATGGAAAAATTAACAAAAAGATCGGTGAATTGGCAACAGGAGGAAAAGGCAAGTTATTAATGTTATTATTGACAATATTAAATAAAATCAAATGTCTTTTTAGGATTTGCTTTCTCAGATCGCTCTGGACAAATTGGACGTTATAGAAGATGCCAGAATAGACACAATTTGGAGTTTATTTTTTGCATACATAATTTTCGTAAAAACTGGTCCACATTTCCTAGTCCTAGCTCTCATATAAGTCCAAGTGATGAAAACAGTTTAAATATATAAGTTTTGAAAATATATTTGTTTGATGGCAAAATTTAGTAAATATTTGTCTCTATACAGGCAAAAGAGCACCTTTGACCTTAGTGGTGAAGGGTATCGTATGGTCGAGCTTGACTGACTATAGCACTTTTTTACTTGTTTTTAATCATCTCCTTTTTGTCATTAATATTTTTTGCATAAAAGAATATAGTCTTTTAAGTTATCTCACCTCTTCGCATTCTGCCGAAGCATTTCCAAATTCACACCTTATTAAAATTACTGCGATTAAATAAAATAAATTTTCCAAATAATGGATCCGCATTCTTAGAACTTGTAAAGCTAAACGCTTTGAATTTAAGATTAAGACTGAGTCAATATTTTGAGAATTTTAAAATTCTTCTGCATAAATTCATGCTTAAAAAAAAGCTATTGAATTATAATCACACTGGCCAACGAAATGCCAAATAATTTTGATTAGGGAAACGAAGCATGTTTTTAAATAGTCTGGGTGCGCTTAATTCGAATCTGGCAACAAAAAGTTTGGCTATCACCTCTAGTTAGTTTTTTATCGCAGGCTGGCAATACTGTAAAACAGTCAAAACTAACGCTTCAATTTCATAGTTATTTACTTTAACGATTTCCCTGACTCTACTATTATCCAGATTTATAATGAATGTGGCCTTATTCATTATAAATCTAGATAATGGTAGAGTCAGGGAAATCGTATTCTACTAATTCAAGCTATTTTTGCTTTGTGTGTGATGAATATTGACCAACAAGGGGAGGGTGCCCATCAAGATTTAGAGAAAATTTAAAAAAATTATCAAGGATTTTGGGACAAAAGTATGCTTGGAGACTATTGCTGGACTCTAATGCGTGAAACCGAACCAACAAAATACAAACAACTTTCATATAACGTCAATCACTTTTGAAAACGCATTATTTTTTAAATAAACTACTGATTTTTTTATAAAAAAATCTCGAAAACCGTGATAGAGAAAAATCAATTACAGATTCGAATTCAGCGCATCAAATTATTCTAGGAAAGATATTTGGTTGATCCAGTCAAAAACCTTTGTTGGCTAGTGTAATTAAGTTCATACGTATACAAACAAATTTTAAAGAAATGTTTAATAACAATGAAATTGATAACGCACAGAGAAATAGTCTTAAATCATATTTGCTTTATATTTACTTGTTCACTTGGGTAGATCCCCTTAAATAAAATCCCCGATATGAAAAATACCAAAAGAGCAGATTTTTATACCCTTCGCCAATAGGTAATAAGGTATTATATGTTAGTCATTCAGTTTGTATATTATTAGTGGGGTTTCATTCAGATCCCCTGGTCATTTGAAGGTTAATTTCTAAAGACATTAAGCTTTTAGAATTATATTTATAAACGCATATTACACATATTTAATTACTTCTTTGACAGTTTAAAACTGGAACCGTTTTGAGCCCATGGGTATGCAAGGGTTAATTTGTATAAAAATATAATTAAAGACGCCTTTGCACGATTTTTTTTTTTCAATTTTCATTAAAATATAACAATAAAAACATATAATTTCTAGTACCTTTTTTGAAAAAATGAATATTTTAAAAATGGAGGGTACGTCTTGATCACGTGAACCGCCGTGGTATAGCAGGAAAATTAATTTTCAAAAAAGCGGCGGTTCACCTCACAATTCAGCTAGCCACTGGTTATTGAGTATTAGGCTATAAAAAAATTCTGTTAGTAATCCATTTGTCGTTCGGAGTCGGCGTTAAAACGTAGGTCCTTTTCAATGAGTCTAAAAATAGAATCGGATGCCACTCATTGTCTGAGAGAAGTGCCCCTTGTCCCAATTGGAATGTTGTCGGGGAATTATATAT
The DNA here is from genome assembly GCA_933228675.1 of Stomorhina lunata. Lineage (NCBI taxonomy): Eukaryota > Metazoa > Arthropoda > Insecta > Diptera > Rhiniidae > Stomorhina > Stomorhina lunata. Next base: position 25,275,746 of record OW121741.1, on the reverse strand, counting down.
ATATAAGTATATATATATATATATATCTTATCTTATATTCTTAAACGATCAATAATTGTATATATATACATATATATATAGAATGGCTATCTCGAAAACGGCTCTAACGATTTTGATAAAATTTGGACAGTGGGTATCTTTTTTGATGTATAGGTCGAAGAAGAAGGGACTTTTGGAACTTTTACCTCTAAGAGGGTAAAAACGGGTAAAAAGGGGAAAAAATCGAAAACGCTATGTCTCCTAAAGTAATAGGTATAGAAACAAAATTAAAATTACGTTTTAAACAGCTTTGAAAATAAGCGGACAGGTGTTTGGTACTTTTTTGAAACTATGTCCGATAGGGGGTAAAAAAAGGTGAAAATAGTTTTTTTGGCACCTTTTTAACCCACTCTTATATTTTAAACTAAAGAATATAGAAAGAAACTTGGTACTGCAATCAATAGATGTAAAAAAAAAACATGAAACACGTATTTGGTACTTTTTTGATTTTGGAGCCAAAATGGGTAAAAATGGGATAAAATGATAACTTAACATCTCCAAAGTAATATGAATAGGAACATTATACATTATGTTAAATGCGTTTTAAAAAAATGTACCGAATTCAATTGGCACCAAAAAAGTACCAAATATACATATGGAACTTTTAGGAATTAGGGAATAAAAAGGGGGAAAAATTAGTATTATTTTAAACAAATGAATGTTTGTCTGTATATATGTTCTTTATAGAATAGTAAACTGTGAATTTGATTGTGTTATGCTCTTTAGCGAAGATGTTGCGGATAAGCCGGCGAAGGTTTTAAAGTTGATAAGACTAATTTCCGACAGATGGCGCCACTGAAAATTACTAAAAATTAATTAAATCGTAAACTGTACATTTGATCATGCTATGATCTTTAGCAAAGTTGTAGCGCATGAGCCGACGAAGGCTTTTTAGTTGGTATGAATAATTTCCGACAAGTGGCGCTACAGAAACTTACTCAAAGTCAATTTAATCGTAATCTGTACATTTAATCATGCTACAATCTTTAGCAAAGTTGTTGCACATGAGCCGACGAAGGTTTCTTAGTTGGTATGAAGAAATTTCGACAGGTGGCGCTACTGAAATTTACTCAAAGTCAATTTAATCGTATGCTGTACATTTAATCATGCTATAATCTTCAGCAAAGTTGTTACGGATAAGCCGAAGAAGGTTTATGAATTGGAATAAGCAAAGTCCGACAGGTGGCGCCACAGAAAACTACTCAAAATGAATTAAATCGTAAACTGTGCATTTGATCAGACTATAATCTTTAGCAAAGTTGTTGCGCATGAGTCGACAGAGGTTTCTGTTGATATGAATAATTTCCAAAATTATTCAAAATGAGTTAAACTGTAAACTATGCAAACTATGTGTTGGTCGGACAAAATAAATCAAATAATTCAAAATTAACTGAATATTTCTACAATGTCTTTCCTCTAAATTTATTTTAGCACTTTATAATATAAAATATATAAAAACTTTAAAATTTTCCTCAAAATGCTTATCATAAAGCTCCGAGCAAGGCTCGGTCTACCAGGTACTATATATATATATAAGAATGATTTTTTGAATAATGGATTTTATACAGGATATATTGGGCTTTTATATAACCGAATTTAGCTCTTTCACATGAAGTGTTTGAGATATGACAGTTTGAAAATTAACTTCTTAAAGAGTTTAAAAATATACTTTTTTATATTTTATATTTATCAGATATTATTATATACATTATATATGCAAATATTTGATAAGTATGTAAATTGTTTATATAAATTTTCTTCAATAAATAAAGTTAAGAGATTTAAATAAAAATAGAAATTAGCTGTTGGTGGTCGGTAGTCGTGTGGCTGTGTAGACGCTAAAAAAATTATTCCCATTTGAATGCGTGTATTCTAATTTTGACAGGTTGTAGCCTGTAGTCTTGATTGTGCTTATAGCATAAGCCTATGTAGTCCTAAGATCAACTTAAATTTTGAGATATTGAAAATTGTACGATTTAGGATCTGGAGCTTGTCTTCTTTAAACGATAATTATTAACCATAAATAGAACTGGAATTGTTTCTAATACATTCCTTTGTTTTGAAATTATAAAAATGTTAAAACTCAAACTTTGTAGCTTTAAAAGATCAATTGATTGTGAAAAAATTATAAGAAAAAAAAAATAAATTTTATTATAATTCCTACAGTCGAAAAGTAATTGGTCAGGCTTTCCAGTGATAAAAAAATAATTCAAATAGAGGAAAGAATGTGCTTCCCATAAAGGAAAGAAAGTGCTTCCTACTACATATGATGGAAATGCAGAAAGAAAGATATTTTCCACAAATAATTACACTTTAACAGTTACAAACCTCAGTCAGCTTCTATGTAATCTCAAGCTTGATAAATTGAGCTTCTAACAAATATTTTATCATTATATTGGCTTCTTTGTCCTAACTTTACTCTTTCCTTCATCTATAATTTCATTTCCTTTCACCCAAAATTTATCCAAGTCTAACAAGTATGTTTCCTTTCCGATAAACACTTAAGCTTAAAACACATCTTAAATAAATTTGACTTTAAAAATGTAAATGGTTTTACATAAATCTCTTTTAACTGTACAGAATTATGAATGCAATCGAATAAATTTCTATTTTCACACCTTTCAACACATTTCACACTTTGTGCAAGTTAGACGTCTAACATTTTCTCTATTTTTTGAAGAATTTTTTTTGTTTAGTTTTTCAGTTTTTGGACTAGAATTTAGTGTATATTGAAAAGACAAAGAAACGAAAAAAAAAAAAATGGAAATGGCAGCAGTTAGAATATTTCATTGTCAAAATGTTACACCAGCATGACAGTTACAACACTGACATAGACACACATATACAAATGCTTTCATTCTTGGGAGTAGAGAAAAAATAACTTCAGTGTTGGAGCTGAGATGGAAAGACGGCTAGGAAGTCATTTTGTATTGGACACTGAAAGAATAGGAAGGGTTTTTTATATGATAGAATTTTACTTTCTTTACTATGCTATCCTTTTCATTTCCGGTCTATAAAAATTTTGCTTTGGAAATGTCAAAATAGCGTATGATTAATTTTATTTGCCAAACATTTTTTCTCTGACTGTATTGAATGAAAAAATTCAAAGTAAAAATTTAAAAAAAATACAAAATGCCTTTAAGCGTAAATAAATTGGAACTGTCCTTTGCCCTGGCATGCTCTTCCATTTTAATATTAATTTTTTCCTTCAACATTCACAGTCACTAGTTACGACGAGTCGTCGACAATATATAACCTTATACTAGAACAACTACAGCTACTCTCTACTTGCAACTTACTACTGCTGCTACGATATATAGTGCAATAGCATTTTTATATATTTGTGTTGCTGATATTTCTGCTGTTGTTGCTTACAACGAAATACCTAAGTATTATTTGAAAATCCCCAAAGAAAGACATGAATTGTAAAAACTGCAGCAATGGGTATATGTTGCAGTTGTCGTTGTTAAGAATTGATGATGGTGCTGCTGCTGGTGGTAGTGGTGTTGTCAGTTGAAGCAATTTATGTCAGAGAACATCTGACAGATGATAGTAGAAGTTGCTATTTTTTTTATAAATTTTAAAGGACATTTTTTAAAAATTTACTATTTTTATAGAAAATTTTCCAAAATTTCTTACTTTTACAGGAAATTTTTTAAAAATTTACTATTTTTCAAAAAATTACTAACTTTATAGGAAATTTTACAAAAAATTACTATTTATAGGAAATTTTTAAAAAATTTACTAACGCTATAGAAAATTTTCCAAAAATTTACCATCGCTATCGGAAATTTTTCACAAATTTGTTATCGTTATAGGAAATTTTTCAAAAATTTCCTATTTTTATAGGAAAATTTTCAAAAATTTCCTATTTTTATAGGAAATTTTTCAAAAGTTTCCTATTTTTATAGGAAATTTTTCAAAAGTTTCCTATTTTTATAGGAAATTTTTCAAAAGTTTCCTATTTTTATAGGAAATTTTTCAAAAATTTCCTATTTTTATAGGAATTTTTTCAAAAATTTCCTATTTTTATAGGAATTTTTTCAAAAATTTCCTATTTTTATAGGAATTTTTTCAAAAATTTCCTATTTTTATAGGAAATCTTTCAAAAATTTCCAATTTTTATAGGAAATTTTTCAAAAACTTCCTATTTTTATAGGAAATTTTTCAAAAATTTCCTATTTTTATAGGAAATTTTTCAAAAATTTCCTATTTTTATAGGAAATTTTTCAAAAATTTCCTATTTTTATAGGAAATTTTTCAAAAATTTCCTATTTTTATAGGAAATTTTTCAAAAATTTCCTATTTTTATAGGAAATTTTTCAAAAATTTCCTATTTTTATAGGAAATTTTTCAAAAATTTCCTATTTTTATAGGAAATTTTTCAAAAATTTCCTATTTTTATAGGAAATTTTTCAAAAATTTCCTATTTTTATAGGAAATTTTTCAAAAATTTCCTATTTTTATAGGAAATTTTTCAAAAATTTCCTGTTTTTATAGGAAATTTTTCAAAAATTTCCTATTTTTATAGGTAATTTTTCAAAAATTTCCTATTTTTATAGGAAATTTTTCAAAAATTTCCTATTTTTATAGGAAATTTTTCAAAAATTTCCTATTTTTATAGGAAATTTTTCAAAAATTTCCTATTTTTATAGGAAATTTTTCAAAAATTTCCTATTTTTATAGGAAATTTTTCAAAAATTTCCTAATTTTATAGGAAATTTTTCAAAAATTTCCTATTTTTATAGGAAATTTTTCAAAAATTTCCTATTTTTATAGGAAATTTTTCAAAAATTTCCTATTTTTATAGGAAATTTTTCAAAAATTTCCTATTTTTATAGGAAATTTTTCAAAAATTTCCTATTTTTATAGGAAATTTTTCAAAAATTTCCTATTTTTATAGGAAATTTTTCAAAAATTTCCTATTTTTATAGGAAATTTTTCAAAAATTTCCTATTTTTATAGGAAATTTTTCAAAATTTTTTTTATAGGAAAAATTATATGAAACTTGTGATTTTTGTATTTTCGAATTGTCTTAAGTCATGGTATGACAACAGGAGGCTAAATTAAACTCATCCAGGATACCTATATTCAAACACATTGAAGTTAGTAGGACCTTTGATTTATTTTACCACATAAAAGATATCTTTCTATTTTCATTGCTTTCCTCTTACTTGAGGGCTGGGTGCAAGTGAACAACACATAAATTTATATCTTGTTAAAAAGTAAAAATATTAAAAAAATATATGTCTTTTGCTAAATAAAAATGTATTGAGACAACAGCATAAAATTTGCAAGGAATTTTATTTACCAATACCATCCAAAAAGCAGGAAACAACTGCAGCTTTAAAGGAGAAACAAGCAATAGCAGCAACATCATCGTCCTCGTCAGCAGCAGTAACATTAAATGTGAAACAATAGTTGTAGATTCATTCAGCTTTTCCGACACCTTCTCGACCATGGTTGTCTTCCTTCGTTGTTTATTTGTATTAGTGTGGGAGTATATTGTTTTTCAGTGGGTGCAGTTGTTGTATTCTTACGTCGGTATGTTTGTTTCCAGTCATCCGGTAATATCCTTTTGCCGGAAGGTAAGTAATATTTATTAGTTTGTTAAATTGTGAATTGTACAAAATGGTTTTTCCACTAAGTGGATTTTACTGTTATAGTTATTTTCTTCTTTTCATTTTGTAGTTAACTGTAAGATATGAAATTGTAGCTATGATCAGGTGAGTGTATAATAGAAAGCCAAAGTGCAGCGTTAAAACAGTTTTTAATCAGGAAACTGGAAAAATATCTAAATTAAGATGATACAGTTTTTTTAAAAAGAAAACGAAAACTTCACATATAGCTAAAGTTTAGTATATAATACATTTCCTATAAAAAGGTAGTGAGTTTAAGTCAGGCTAAGGATTTGGTCATACATTTTATTTTTAAATTTATTAAATTTTGCTTAGGGTATTAAAGAAGGATAGTTCAGAACTATTTCAGAGTATAAGAAGAATGATACTTCGATACAACAAATGCTTGGCTTCTTTTGCAACATCTGCAAGTAGTTTGCACATAAAAATATAGTTTAATTTGTCCGGTAGTCTTCCTAAACGTTGAGTCATTAACTGGATTTCTTATATCTTGGCTCAAAAGTTATCAATAATCATGCATTTCATTATCCATCTCACACAACAATAGGTTAGGTTGGGCAGATGTCTAACAATAAAGTCCGAGTGACTTGGGTCCTAGAGAGCGGCCCCTTTGTGTTACCTGAGGGGGGAAGAGAAGATTAAGTTCTTGACTACCAAAAGTTTCACGCCTCAGAGCTTGCCAGTTGCAACAATGAACAAGTCTATTTTAGCAATAATCATATTCGAGACCTCTGATAGGTCGTGCAGAAGCTAGTAGCCCAGATGGCGAGTCCTAAGATCAGCAAGGGCTGTGTAGTGACAGTGAAAATGAGTGACAGTTTCTTTCTCCTCGACGTTATGATACTTCTACAGTAGTCATTGCTTTAAAGATGGAGTCTTCCAGCATATAACTCTATTATGCAGTCTCATCATTTCATTTAGGAATAAGCGGCCTTCACGTTTGAGAATGGCTGTCTGTGCAAGACTGTTAATACAAAAACGAATATTTCTATACAAAGTATATTCGGTTAATCATAAGGTAGAAGTAAATACTATGGTCGTTTTGAAAAGTCCCATAAAAAAGAGAGCTTTTGTTCTAACTTCTTCTGTTATCCTTGACTCCCAGTGAAGCATAGGGCCTCAACTTGAAACAAGGCCCTGTCTAACTTGGTTCTAGCTTGGAAACAACTAATAGAGACGATTATCCAATGAGAGAAAGCTAAGGCACACATACGAACTCATGAAATTAATGTTTGTTTGTGCATTTATGTTATGTTCTTTATTCACTTCAAATTCTAATTTTACCCAAACATTTTTTAGAACGCAATTTTTAAATTTGGCGCGATTCGAAGTGTCATTGTTTGACATTTGAACAATTGTTGTTTGCTGTTTTATTTAAAATTTAAAAATTGCGTTCTAGTTGGGACACCATAGATAAGGTGCCCCAAACGTCTGCTATATCCACATAAATTAAGTGCTTAAGTTTTGAATCTGGAAAGCCTAGATTGTACTGGGACGGCACAATCAGCCCCTAAATTAGTGCAACTCGAACACATAAATCACTTAAAACTGTATCTAATTTCAATTTCCCTACCGATTTGAAAAATCATACTATATAACAAATATATAGGTTAAGATCTGCAAAAAATATTATAAATTATTATAAATAAATATATTTTTTACATATATCTGATCTATATATAAACTGAAAGTGGCCAAGCAACTAGAGCAAAAAAAGCTAAAAATACCCATTATTGAAAATGTTTGAAATCTTTTAAGGAATTCTGGGATTTGTATTACCAAAAATATTTTTTTTTAATTTTTGTATTTTTTTCTTTAAAATTTTCGTTAAAATATTGTCACGAATTTTTAAGTTATCCCCCCATTGTGCAAAGTTCACTACTTTTAATTCTTCCCCTAGTTTTCTAGAATGTTTCTGTTGATGTTGTTGTTTTGTTTGTGTCTATACGCAGAGCAACATGTTTCTCTTATGTGCTGTAAAGAGTATAGCAAAATTTTTCTCTTTTGTCTACATTCTCTCTCTCTGTTACTGTTAACTTGAGATAATATGTTTGTACTACGTATATGTGAGTGTGTTCTTGATCATGTGAGAATGTATTGGAACATGCATGTTAGTGTAATCAACGACAGTTTAAGTCTGCAAAAATTGCTAGAAACTCTCTTCTCTACTATATAACGACGATAGACGAGTATTGTGGCAACAGTTTTAATTGAGACGCGTATAAGAGAACAGTGTAATTAAGAATATTTCTAAAGTTGTATGCAAAAAGAATTCCTTTCACGTTTTTAAAGGAAAAACGTATTAATGTTAATGTAGATAAAACAAAAATTTAGACTTGTTAAAATCGGTTTTTTGAGTACAATTCTTAAACTAGTAAGTATTTCTGATTTTTTTTTCATGATTTAACATGTACTCTATAAGGCCTACAACCCATGATAGGTCGTTTCCCGAGTTTTTTTTTATTTTTATCAGAATGTAATTGTTTAAAAGCACACTATACATTACTGGTAGGATTAATCAAGACCTATTCCGTCTTGCTCCTTTCAAATACTACTTGATCCGTTTATTTGCATTTGTCAGCTCCCTGCGGAAGGTGAATGGGATTGACTCTAGTGTTTTATTAATTTTTAATATTTTTTTAGTAAGTTTTCATAATGTGGTCTCTAGTAAGACAAAAAATCATGACAAAGAAACATTTCAACCATACCCCGAGAATTGCAACAAAGTTAACACAAAGTGCAGAAACAATAAAAAATATATTCAAAGTAATTCATTCACATGTCAACAACATACTCAGGCTCACTTAGCATATAACAACTACAATCAACCGACAGACAATACAGATAGCAGCAACATCAGCAATAGGATTTAAAATGTTATAGAGAAAAAGTAGAAAAAAAAAAAAACGATAAGAGCGACCAGAACCATTTATTACATGTAGAACTTACACTTACATGTGAACATGTAAAACATATAAAGGCGTCACATACTTTACACAACTACTAACTTTTCAAATAGAAAATCTACGTATGTTCCATACAGTAATTGCAGTCATTGCAAGCAACATAAGTTTGTTGTTCGCAAATGTGACAAAGAAATGTTAAATGGTAGCAATCGCCAACAGAAAACAATAACATTACAAATAACATCAGGGTGATATATTTTCAAAAAGTTTCAAGTTTCAAGAAGCTTGTGCGAGTTGTGGAGGAGTTAGGAAATGATTCTCACTGTCACATAACTCAACGTGATTAACGTCTTGCTGTCTACTCGAAATATATTTGAAAGTAGTTCTTATACTCTTCAGTACTATAGTTGGAAAGGGTATTATAAGTTGGTAGAGGGTATGTATGTAATACATACGTCTCGATAGAATCAGAATAACTCGAAAATGTCTTTAATTTCGAAATCGGTGAATAAAAATTAAAGAAGATTGAAAAAATATAAAAATCGATAATTAAAAAATTTACAATAAAATAGAAAGACAGAAATCCGAATTTTAAATTAAAGAACTTCACTGTCATAATAATAATATTTGTTTTAAAACATTATTCCCATCATTCATTGTTAAAACTAACAAATTAATCATTTCCAAAATCCTACATCTAAATTATGTTTTTGACATGACTTGAAAATTTAAACTTCAAACATTTCACAATCTGTTTACTATAGCCAACATTTTCGCAGTATGAATATAGAACAGAGTTAAGCCTTTTGGTAAGACATCTTCATTCATTCGTGTTCATTATTTTCTGATTCAGAACAAATATTAGAATGGGAAATAATGTGAATGAACTGTTAACGTAAATCAACAATTTTGAAGAGAGTAGACCAAAACTATTCTAATAATATTGTATATAGTAAATATTGGTGAGATATTTAAGGTAGTGAGAGAAAAAGTTGGGTAATACTCTTTGTGTATTACCAACTATTTCGATGACTTTAATTTTCGATCGTTTATTTAAAAATAGGCCTTTACAATTTTAGGCAAAAGTAATTCAAAGTTATAAATTCATATTTTTTAATGTTCGAAAAAATGTTGGCAAGAACAACATTTCCTCGTTTATTTTAAACAGATCGAAAACCACTCATTGTTTCTAATTTGCAAGACAAAATAAATACGAATTATAGTGTCAATAAACACACAACATTTTTCTTCACTCACTTTTGTTGTTGCTTTTTAGCGACTAAAGACAAAAGCGCAGTAATCACTTTTTTTAAGAGAAGTAACAATAGAGTATATAAGAATTGGGTACCTTCTTTGGACAGGGGGTAGTAGAGAGGCGAAAGAGAGTAGAAGAGAGGCAAAAGATGGCGAAAAGGAGAGATAAAGCTTTATAATATTCAAAAATGTAATTGCACGTCATATCTATGTTTAGATCAGTGAAGTTGTACCATTTGTTATTATTTAGACGGAAGATGCTGAATTTCATATTTACAGTAGTTGATGTTGCTGACACCGGGGATCGAACCCAGGCTGATTATAATATGTTATGCTTATAATATGTTAGGCTTAGTAGTCGACGTGCTAACCAACTAAGCCACAGCACCCTCGCAAGGTTGTTCCTGTTTCAAAAGTTTAAAAGAAACCCTATCTGGAAGAAAAAAAGTCCAACTGATTGTGGTGTATCACACTAGTCCATAATTCCTACCACTAGAAGATTGGGTTAAACAGGTGGCTGAGAACAGATTCAGTGTCACTTGGGTCCTAGAAAGTGATCCCTATGTGTTACCAGTAGAGGAAAGAAAAGAAAATATTCCTTACTACAACAAAATATCTAGGATCTGTTAGAGCCAACTAGTTGCAACAATGAATGAGCCTACCTTACGAATGTTGAAATTCGAGACTACTGATAAATGGTGCAGAAACGCATGGTGAGTCCTAAGATCAGCAAGGGCTGGGCGATGACAGAGGAGATGAGTGGCAGTTCCTTCCTCCTCAAGGTTACCAAAACTTCTACAGTAATTATTGCTTTGATCCTATTATGCAGTGCCCTTTGCAGATTGATATAAGAGTGCGTAGTCTATGAAGCGATACTGAGGCCAAGACTGCTGAACGCTTACTGTCGAAAGATGGCCGAGTTGATCTTGAGACTGAGCAGTTGTTTCTGCGGACCAGTTGGTCTGCGCAGACCTTAACAGAAACTGCTTAATGAGCAATTTACAGGCTGATAGAGGTATGCCTATCCATTTGACTTTGGAGAATACCAAGTTTTGCTAGATTATCCGCAATAGTGTTACCCGGTACATTGTTGTGGCCACGTACCCAATACAGTTAAGTATTGGAATATCTCGCCATCTCATGCAGGGATGCCCGGCAAAAACAGATGTCATAAAGACCGAAAAAAGTGATTGGCGGAAAGCCTGGGTAAAGGTATTGGGATTTTGTAAATACGGAATAGAAGAATATAGGAAAGAAGTCCCAGTAGATCACCCCCTCCAAAAAGGTAATAAGCAATTATAAAATCTTCAATGGAATTACTTACGAAAATGGCTTTCTCATACAAAAATGATCATTAGAATCTAAAACTATTTAGTCATGTCAACAATCTAACGGGGATTCAGGCAAGGCGATAGTTTGATATACGTTCTCTTAAATATTGAGTTATTCCCGCAAGATGCTGCATTTAATACAACTAAAAAAAGTTCAGCATTGTTTAAGGTGACTGCCGTCTTTTCAAGTATCGGGAAGATATCTAATAAAATAGGTTTAGTTGTCCTAAGCATCAGCTAGAATATATTCCCTGCTTGCTATAATAATCAAACTTACTGTAAAGATGTAAGATCTGAGTTAATTAAAACCAGCGAAATTGGTTATAAAAGAGTCAATTTAGCCATGGATTTCTAAAAAAACGTGGAACTTAATTGAAATGAGAAGACTAACTAAAGGGAAAACAAATGATGAAAAATCGAGAAGTAAAGAGCAGGGCAATGGATGACAAGTGGAAATAGGTTGATAACTTAGCTTCAGAAGCCGAAATAGCTAGTGAAACATGTCGATCCATGGAATTATATCGTATCACCAAAGAAATAGCTGCCCATAACCAACAATAATGAGCAGGGCGATTTGATTTACTGTTAAGATCAACATATGAAACTATGGGAAGATCGTTGCTCAAAATTGCTGTCAAGCAATCCATGCTCTAAAATTTGTGATTGCTATCCTATGCGTCACATAAATAATATTAACGAGGAGTTTAATACGATACCACCAACATTCCAAAAAATAACAACCGCAATCAAACGGCTAAAATCTGGAAAGTCGGCAGGTTCTGATGAGTTACCACCCGAATTATTAAAAGCTAACTCAGCTCTATCAACAATGTTATTAGTCTAATTTTAAAACCACCAAAAAAGGAAATTTGCAGGACTGGTGGAATTGAAAGGTATTACTCTTCTTTACATCGTCAATAAAGTTGTAACCCATATTCTACACAACCAAATATCAACCATTGTCGAACCATAGCTGAGACGCGAACAAGCAGGCTTTGGACCACACAAATCATTCGTTGATCATATAAACAGCTTAAGAATTATTGTAGAGCAGTCGATTGAATGGCGTTACCAACTTAACCAACTATTAAGCTTTCTAAAAAGGTGTAACGAAGTTCCCGAAAAGATTATACGACTCATCAGAGAGCTAAACAACAATCATGAAGGTTCGTAGAGCACCCTTCAATATAAATGAAGGAGTTCGCCTAGGTTGTGTGCTGTCACCACTGCTATCTAACATAATGCTTGTGGGGTCTTCTTGATAGATTAGATGGCTAACATGGCTGTGAGACATGGAATATTTCGAGTTGAGAGATGAACGTTTGTTAATCGATGCCTCAGACGTATTCTAAGAATTTTCTGGTCCGTTACAGTTTTAAATCAAGATCTAAGGTTGCGCAATGATCAAGAATCATTACGCACAACTACAAATAGTTGTGCGGAAATATTGTTGGCTAGGACATACACTTAGAAAGACAGCTACAGGTTAAAGTCGTCAAGCCATCGAATATAATCATCAACGTTCCAGTAGGTCTGGAAGACCTGCAAACAGGTGGAGGCGGCAAACTGAGAACAAGTTACGGGACTTCGGAGCATCGTTGAACGATTTGAAAGTTTTAAATAGACAATAAATATCCGAATTGTTTATCAGAAAAACAAAAAAATATTTGAAGTCTCATTTTAGTATCACTAGACTCGTATACAACATTTTTGGACTCCTATATTTCTTTCAGTGCATGATCTAACATTTCTGAGGCTGTTTATTTTGCGTTAAAACGATTTATGTCATGACAGCAAACACACTCGTATGCAAATTCATCTGTCCATCCATCTAACAAAAACTGCCAAGATAGTATTATAGAAAATTTACGAATAGTACCACATACAGACTGACGAGATGTGATGTGAAAAGGAAATCATGAATTTGTGCGGTCAAACATTAATTCCAAATCCCAAATAACAATAAGAGTGTGTCTGTGAGCTTTTGTTTTTTTTTTTTTTTTGTTTTGTCCAGAGTCAATGTAACTTTAGCAAAAGCGACTAACAAATTTAGTTCATGATAAGATTAACTATGATGAGCAGGAACAAACGCATGTCCTACAACGCAAAGAGGAGCCACAGCAAGAGATGATTATGTACAATAAACATATTTATGTGCCCATCCAAAAGATTTCAACATTTTGGAATGTTTTGACTGGCTGACAGACAAGTAGACAGGAAAATAGTTTAGCTATCTACAGATGGAAAATGGAAAAATATAAATAATACAACATGAACAACAACAAAAAGTGGTTAACAGATAGGAAATGATGCAAGGAGGAGGCCAAGAGTCAGTCAGTCATTCACTCAAGTCTGTCAGTCAGTTAGTTTGAAAAAGACATACTACAGACTTAAAATGCTTATCAAAAATTTTGGTATAACTATTACAGTAAACTTCATTCATTCATTTACTCTCACAAATTTTATATAACAAAGATAGATCAAATTCTATTTTAACAACAATTTCAAATTTCAAAAATATCTTCTCAAAACGACATGTGAAGTTTCATTTGTATGTGGGTACTTTTGTAATACCTATTTATGCCTTGGGTGGCTTATTTTCATTCTGTGTTTTTAAGCAATTTGTTCATAATTTTTAATTTGTATTTAGGCTCTTGGCTAGTAAAATTTCTAACCACTTTTTCTTCCTTATCATTTAGTTTCCTGTTTAGAATTTTTGTTGTTCTTGTTCCTGTTGCCCTTATGTGGTTGAGTTTTGTGAAATTAATTTGATATTCCAACTGTGATTACATTATTCAGCAAGTGTGTTCTTCTATATCGTTTTGTAACTAGGTATGTATTTGTTAACCATATTTGTATGGAAAGTAAAAAAAGGTTTGATTGACTGACTGACCCTAGAGCTTTACATCTTCTAATCTCATCTCCTTGTAAACAAATTGTGGTAAATAATTTCTTGTTTTCACATTTTTATTTGTTGAGGCTTTGAATTTTAGAGTTGTTTTATTTGTAAATTGGTTAAATAAATGAAAGATTTACAAATCATGTTACATACATACATATTTGGTAAAAGTACTGAGGAAGTTCACACTCACTTTTAAACACAAAAATACATAAATGTCCTAGGAAACAGACACTGAGAATCTTAAATGATTCTAATACTAAATATGTACCTTAGAGCGTCTCGACTTACATGAGGAAAAAAATAAAGTTCGCCGTACACCACCGAATATAAGACATTGTTGTAATACAGTTTCGAAAAACTTTTTGTTATATCTTCGGCATTTACAGTCGGATCTTAAAGTCTGATATTGGCCTCGAGGAGGCCAAAATTTTGCTTTAATAGTCATCGGTCTCAGATATTAAATTCTAGTATTATCTATCAGACCTATGTTCCTATCACACTAATATCAGAAAATTAAAGCTCTTAAAAATCGTTAAAATATTGTCCTCCTCGAGACAAATACATCGATATATCACACTTTAAGATCCGATTGCAAATGCCGAAGATATAACGAAAAATGTATTTTGGTGAGGCGAAAAAAATTAAAATTTTTTTTGAAACTGTCGAACTTTATTTTTTCGAGACACCCTAATGTACCTATTGGCATTAGGGTATTCAATCGAAAAAAGTTTGCTCAATTAATCAGAAAATTAAAATCATTTAACCCTCGCGGGAGGGACTAAGTACATTAAGTACTAAATTGGCACAAAACTATATTTAACAAGTAAGACATTGCCTTAATCGGTCAAGTCTGACCATATGATACCCTTCACCATTAAGGTCAGATTCGACTTAAATGAGAGCTAGGGTCAAATGTGAACAGATTATCTTGAAAAATGACAAATTGATTACAGTTACAGATTTAAGAGCATTTAAGTGATTTTTGTCTCATTTAGTGCGATGTGAAAGAAGAGATTGTATGGGAGCTATGTGGACCGATTTCAACGAAATTTAGTACAGTAATTTTAGTTTACATAAACTTATTTGTTTTAAATTTCATGAGAAAATATTGATATTTGTGGCTAATATATCAATTCCGGAAAGTGGGACCTATGTTAGGTACCATAAATAAGGGACAGATTTCGATGAATTTCAATTGCCATGGTCCCACTATCAAGAAAATGATCTGTTCCCAATTTCATCAAAATACCTATAGAACTGCGACCTGTAGTTTGATTACAATGTAAACCTTGTAAACCTTTGGGGTCCAGCCAGCCAGCTAGCCAGACGGACGGACGGACATCGTTATAATCGACTCAGAAAGTGATTCTAAGCCTATTTGTATACTAAAAGGTGGGTCTCTAAGACAAATATTTCTATGCGTTACTTACATCAGCACAAACTTATAATACCCTTTCCACCTATGTTGGTGAAGGGTATAATAAGTGTCCTACAAAACATGGAACTGAGATTCTTAAATGATTCTAATACTAAATATGTACCTATTGGAACTAATTTTGCCCAATTAATCAGAATATTTAAATCATTTAACCCTTGCGGGAGAGGCTTAATATATTACGTGCTAAACACAGAACTAATTTTAAAATGTTCCGCAAAAATTAAGATTATTGAGTTTTTTAAAGAAGATAAGAATATGCGCACGAAGCGCATGGAATACTAAAATATGATCGGCCTTAACAGGTTGTGGATACAGGCATTTTAAGTAAATAAGTAGCTAACTGGACCCCCTACTAAGTCTCCGTTAACAGATTTAAAAACCTAGTTAGAAATTAGAAGAGACAGTCCTGAAGGAACTTTCATCCTATACTACTATTCACAAAAGTATTTCACAAAATCCTGACAACGTCGCCCTTCGAAGCTACCTACAGCGGTCACTAGACAACAAGTGGATCTTAAACTCTTGAGGTCCTTTTAGAGACCCATTTTTCAGGCTGTAAACCTCTAAATGCATACACAGCCAATAATCACACCGTCCTCAAGTCCACTTTGATCCCTCTAAACAGGAAAATAATTCAATGGGCTCTTAACTATTTCTACCGTAGAAAGCTGCGGGTCCTGATGTTATTATTCCGGCAGGTCTGCAACACAATGCCGATCTGTTAATGTGTGCCTAATTCTGATATATGACGATTGTCTCAGGCAATCTCATATCGTGGCAGAGTTTTACTTGAGACGCGTATAAAAGAACAGTGAGACTAAGAATATTTATAAAGCAGTTTTGTGAAGTGTGTTCAAAGTGACTAACTAAAAAGTTAATAAAAATATAATTTTGTAAAACGAGATAAAGTGTTTTAATTTTGTTTTCGGTTGTTGTAAAAGAAAAACGTAACAATATAAATAAAAACAGGTAAGAAAGTGCTATAGTCGGACGACAAAACGATACCCTTCACCACTTACTTTTTCGTGTATAAAGACAAATATTTGTAAAATTTTATCATCACACAAACATTTTCTCAAGAATTATATATTTAAGCAGTTTCCGTATTTTTTACTTTTATGAGAGCTAGGGTCAAATGAGGACCGATTATCTCGAAATTTAGCAAATTGATCACAGTTTTACACAAAAATTATGTACGCAAAAAATAATCTTAAAATTGGCATTATCTTCAGATTTACGAACATTTTATTGATTTTTGTCATATTTAGTGTCTTTTGACAGAAGAGTTTGTATGGGAGCTATGGTCAAGTGTGGGCCGATTTCAGTGAAATTTTACATAAGCAGTATCTTTTTTAAGTTTCAAGAAAAAATATTGATATTGTTGGGCAAAATATCAATTCCGGGAAGTGGGACTTATGGGAGTTACTATCTACGAATCTCAATAGCCGTGATCCCACTATTAAAAAAAGTTATCTGTGCCAATTTTCATCAAATTATCTTTAGAATTGCGGACCAACATCGTTAAATCGACTCAGGAAGTAATTCTATACTTAAAGGTGGGTCTAACAGAAAAAGTGGACAGGAGATGAAGTGGTACTGTTCATCGAAATGGTTGAAGTACGTGAACTGATATGGAATTTTAGAATTGATTAGTACAGAAACCGAAATGAAATGGAATGTGCGATCATGCTATAATGTTAACTGTTATTTTTTGTTGTATGTTTTTTTTTGCATTCGCCGTTCGGAGCCGGCGTTAAAACGTAGGTCCCTTTCAATGAGTTTAAAAATAGAATCGGATGCAGCTCATTGTCTGAGAGAAGTACCCCTTGTTCCAATTGGAATGTTGTCGGGGAATTATATATATATATATATTGTTCACATATACGTAAATTATTATATATTGAAGGCGGAGCACAAAAAAAAAAAAATACCTCCAAAAGTGGACAAGGTAGCGCTACTAATGTATCAAAATATAATTTTTTTACAGCTCTTAACTTTTTATATACTGTGACAAATTGTAGATCAGGAGGTACAGGGCATAAAGATTCTCGCACATTGGTATTGGCCTTTTCTATTAATGCGGTGACGAGATTAAACAAATAATTAACATTTGCACAAAGTTTTGTATAGGTCAGGATCATTCCTTTTCAATCGCTCCCTAAAAAACGCATACACACCATTACCTTCCAAAAGAAACGTCGAACCCAATGTTCCTATTGTTTTCTTCTTTTTTTTTGCATTATTATCAGCTACTTCTTCCTCCAATATTAAAAATGTAATTGTGCCGTCGTCCATACTTATTAATAATTAATTATTTTACAAAAAAAGCAATACAGCTGATCAAAGTCAATATTTTCAATATAAAAAGTTTATCAATAGTGTAAATTAGCTTCAACAAATTTTGATCAAATTTTAATCAAACGATTTTTCAATATATTGAAAGAATATTTTGATAAAATTTTTGAAACGTGTAAATGGAACATCAAAATAAATTTTCAAAATTTTGATGAGACTTCAAAATGCCTTCAATCGTGTAAATCTAACTTCAGATCAATATTTCTATACATTACAGATATTAGCACAAACTTATAATACCCTTTCCACCTATGGTGGTGAAGGGTATAAAAACTAAAATTGGTGCACTTAAGGTCCCCACTCCGTAATCTAAGGGTTAAATTCCTATTTTTAAGCGTACCAAAAATTATTATGATGGGTATCTTTTGTTAATTCTTAATCAAGTTTTCAACAAATTAAAATAATTCAAACTTATCAGGTATGTGATTTAAAACGATCGTTTTCAAATCGATCGATTTCAGATATATTTTTGAGATAATTTTCGGTTGTTTTCCCAAAAAATACAAACCAAATGAAAGATAAAATATCAGTCAAAAGGATTAAAGCCAAAATTTTCATTTTTTTTGGGAAATAACCGAAAATTAGCTAAAAAGTATGTCTGAAATCGATCGATTTGAAAACGAAAAATGTCCATCACATACCTGTATTACTTTGTTTTAAGTATATTCCCAGTAAAACTTTCCATTACCAAATAATGAGTTAAACAGTTAAACTATTGAACACGAACTACTTACTCATTCGCTGTTTAAGTCATTATATTAACATGGGGATGTCATTGGAGGCAAGTACTTACCAATTGCAGAAAAGTAATGACTTGGGTAAGCAATTTGAAAGCAACAACAACAACAGCAACAACTTTTTTGTTGTTGTTTTATTAAAAACATTTATTTTTAAACGAAATACAAAATTTTTTTTATGATCCCATGGGGGCTCGAACCCAGACCCTCCGACTTCTAGGCAGAGACTCTTCCACGGAGCTACTTCATACGTTGAAAACTTAGCAGCTTATAATTAATATAAACAATTTTTATTTTTAGATCCAAAATCATGTGAAAATAACTTTGTTTTTCCTTGCTTTTTTTTGCTTTGTTGTAATTTTTGGAAAAATATTTTTATACGATTTTTTGTAATTATTTTAAAACTTTTTTAAAATTATTTTAAAACTTAAACAATTTAAATCTTCTTTTTTGTATAAGTTTTTACATAAGATTGACTCTTATTTACTTAAATGTTACAACCTGTTAATGTCAAAGTCCGAGCATATTTTAGAATTCCATGGATTTCGATCTTGTGCGAATATTCTCCAATTGTATAGGCCAAGCTTTGAAAAATGTTCCTCTACTTGGTCTTTCTATCGAAGTTTCGGACATCCTCCTCTAACATTAGGTAGTGGAACATTTCAATTCTAATTTTATCCTTTTCATTGTATTTTTTTCAAGAGAGGGTTACTAGCCCGTAATCCTTACCCATTTTTATCGATCTTATGGGACAACTCTCGGAACATGTTAACTCACAATATTAATGGGTGTTAAACTAGCTCCCCGGGTGATACCATGAGGAGGTGTGTGTCCACAGTTGAGATGAAGAATGACCCAGATAAGTTGGGCTTACCAAATTAAGACCAATTAGAATCGTGTTTGGTATTCAACATCCCCTAGATAATCAAAATTGACTCATGATGGTATTTTTTCATTAACGTGAGTTAGTTTTACAAATTTGTTTTACAGAAGATAATATTTAAGTTTTTAAAATTCAAAAATCCTTTAAAAAGACTCTTTTAATAAAAAAAAAACTAAAAAAAATTGTTGCCCTTGGTGGGATTTGAACCGGGGCCATTCAGTTTAAATTACCATCTTAATTACAAATAAGTACTTCTGTAATTACTTATTATTTATTCGGATGGTATGTTGTAGTCGTTACAAGGTAACCAGTTATCAGAGTACTTGCCATTACCAAAGTTTTGCTGGGTTTGGTTTCTTGATAAATTATTTCATCTCTGCTTATGTAATTTAGACAAATAATAAGTTAATGTCTAAAAGCACTTTTAAAAGAATATGTACTAATTTATTTTTGCCTTTAAAAGAAAAAATTGCTCTGCTACATATAGGCAAAAATATTAGTAAATATCACAAGCAATTACCATCAAAATCGTTAAACCGCAAAATTTTGAAAAAAATTAAAAAATGGAAAAAAGAGCTGCCAAATTGCGTAAGACAAGTGGCAAACAGAGAACAGACGACGACGACGGTCAGTTTGATGGAAGAATATGGAATGGCTAAGGAAATTGTTTTCTAATATAAGCATTAAAAAAATACCATTATGCCGATACCGAAACATTAACAACTAATCAGATGCTTGACGTCTGTCTGTTATGGTCAAATATCTATTTCTTTTTTGTTCATTGAACGTTCTTCACAGATTGAGAGACAGAAAGCGTAACAAATAAAGACTCTATAACAATTTGTTTAAACATTAACGCTAAAGGCAACATTTATTTATAACGACCCAGATCAAAATGATGACTTGTCATGACAGCCTGTCATGCGGTTGTGGCTAAGTTAACGACTCCGAAATACTGAAATAACATAATGATGATGGTGTGACCAATTCGCTTTAAATGATTTTGAAGCTGAAACTAAAGAAAAATAAAAACAAAGAAACGAAGATTTCACAAAATAAAAAAATACAAAAAATAAATCCAATTCTGATGTTGAGTTGATGTATTGAGAAAGGTATAGCAAATCCAATTAGTTACACAAATGATCAATTATTTGGTCTCTGGAAGGCACAACACAAGAATATGTTCAAACTTTGATTATTAATGACTTGTCTAGCGATTCGCTACGAAAACATGTCATTCATTATAAAAAAAGCTGCAAAAAATTAACATGAACCATAAAATTTAAATGAATTCAGGGGGGGAATTCATTTAAATCTTATGGTTTCAATTTGTTATATCTTTTTCTGTAGAGTTTTAATATTAATTAATTGAAAAAAAATATACGACCACTCAAACGATGATCGATATGTCTTATGAAAATTATTAACAATTTTCATTATTATATTGAAGCGAAATTGTTTTCAATATTGGCAGACTTTTAAGGTTTATTAACGATTTGCACGCAGCGAAGTGTGTTTTTAAAATACAGTTGTTGTCTTTGGCAAAATGATTAGTTCGGGTTAACCATAAATTTCAAAATGATTTACACGAAAGGCAATTTTCTGCGGCACTACGAGTAAGTTTTAGGCTATAATACAATATGCAGAGGTGAACTAAGAGGGGCACATCAAGTAGCGAATACAATTAGGTTGGATCATATAAAAATCCGCGATTAAAAGTTGATATAAAGAAATAGCCAATTCCAACTAAAAATTGGAATATAATTAGAAAACTGGGATATCAAATAGATGAAAATTTAGATACAAAAATGAAAATATACCATTGAATATAGCGATTTAATGAATGTATCATTATTTGAACTATCTATAGACCCACTATTGAAAATTGGGACAAAGAAGTTGAAGTGGTTCAAAATTGGGATATACCAAAAATAAAAATTGTGACATGAAAAAGTTTAGGTTAATCCTAATTCGTACTACCTAATGGTATCTCGATTAAAAACTAATAGAGAAAGAGATTAGATTAAAAATGTTGATATAGAAAAACAAATATTGAAAATTCGTATACATAAAAATTCTATATACCCTGATTAAAAATAACTAACAACCCATGATTTTGAATT
Source organism: Stomorhina lunata (assembly GCA_933228675.1). Lineage (NCBI taxonomy): Eukaryota > Metazoa > Arthropoda > Insecta > Diptera > Rhiniidae > Stomorhina > Stomorhina lunata. The sequence continues at coordinate 25,254,139 of OW121741.1, read as the reverse complement.
ATAATACAAAAAGAGTTACGATTGTAACTTAGGATATGGTTACAAAAACCTGGTATAAAGAAAGCCATACATTAAATTTGAGATAAAGGAAAAATCCCAAATATTAAAATCGATTAAAAGTTGGAAAAAGGAAATTTAGCGGATCTCAATACAAACAAGTCTCCAGGGCCGGATGGTATTCCAGCGCTGGTCTTGAAGCAGTGCTGTTCGACGCTTGCGCGTCCATTAGCTAACCTCTTCAGCACCTTGTAGCATGCCGGTAAATTCCCTCGGTGCTGGAAGGTTGCTAATGTTACGCCAATCCCCAAAAAGGGTGAGGCTAACAACTCTGAAAATTACCGTCCAATAGCAATTTGTTCTGCACTCTCCAAAGTTATGGAGAGTATGGTGAACCACTATCTTGTTAAATATCTAGAATCTAACAACCTACTAAGCGACCGCCAGTATGGATTTCGTAGGGGACGCTCTACGGGAGACCTGCTAGCCTTCCTATCGGAAAAATGGTGTCAATCAATACACCGTTTTGGCGAAAGTAAAGTTGTGGCTCTGGATATTTCCAAGGCGTTTGATAGAGTGTGGCACGGGGCACTTCTATTAAAACTTATTGCTTTTGGTGTCGGTAATAACTTTTCTCGATTTATATCGAGCTTCCTCAGAGATCGCACTATACTAGTCGTTATAGATGGGATCTCATCAAACGAGTTCAAGATTAATTCAGGGGTACCGCAAGGCTCTGTTCTTTCTCCTACACTATTTCTTATCTTTATAAATGACCTTCTACGTCAAACTTCCAATCCTGTCTACTCTTTTGCAGATGATAGTAACATTTGCCATTCATATTCATTCAATCATAGACCAAGACTTTTAGAGGTTGGCGCTATGAGACAAAACATGAATGAATATTTAAACCGCGATTTAGAAACAGTTTTAGAATGGGGTCGTGCGAATAGAGTTGATTTTAATGCGTGGAAAACTCAATGTTTTATGCTTACGCATAAACGCACGGCAAATAATGTTACTTCATCTGTATTAATAGGCGGTGTAAATATAGAGGAATCAGATGCTCTTGATGTTCTGGGCATGAGAATCCAATGTGATGTCCGTTGGACAAATCACATTTTTCAAGTGTCGAAAGAAGCTATCAAGTGCCTCGGTTTTCTAAAACGGTGTAAGAGATACTTCACTTCAACTGATCTCCGTTCTATTTACACCACCTATATCCGACCGAAAATGGAATACAACTCTCATGTATGGGCCGGTGCTTCTAAGTCTATTTTGGAGCTTCTCGACCGAGTGCAAAAGAGAGCGAAAGTGCTCATCGGTGACAGTAGGGTATCCAACTCTATTGATTCACTGGAGCACCGTCGCAATGTGGGTTGTGTCACACTGTTCTATCGTTACTACTTTGGAATGTGCTCTAACGAAATTAGGGAACTTGTTCCCGATACTCGAACTTTCTTACGCAATACACGTCTATCTGTTAGAACTCATCTCTTCGTAGTAGATTGGCCAGTAGACAGAACAACACACTACAGAGAAAATTCGTTCTTTAGCCGTACAGTTCGTATGTGGAATTTACTTCCCGTAGAAGTTTTCCCAGTCAGTTGCAATATAGGAAAGTTCAAATCAAATGTCCACAAACACTACTCCACCTATCCCCCCTCCCATAACCTATTTTCCTAGTTCCAACACAATGCATTGCATAAGTAGGGGTTATCCCTTGAGTGCTGGTCCTAAAATAAAAAAAAAAATATATATGCTGTGGCAAAATTGGCTATAATCATAACATATTACATTGAGCCTGGGTTCGAGCTCCGATAACGGCAGGTTAGTCATCTGCCTAGCATACCGAGGTCCCAAGTTTGATCCCTGGCCAGACCCACTTGAAAAAAAAAAAAATAAAAAAAAGCGATGGTTCACCTCATAACTCAAGCTAGCCGCTGGTTATTGAGTATTAGGCTATGTAAAGCTTCTCTAACTGCTATCCCTAAATAAGAGCGGCAAGCGTTTTTTAGCTGTCAAAATTTCTCATGCCCATACAATTTGTATGGAGCATACCTAAATAACGCGGCGGCAACTCTTTGCGGTTGGAAAATCCGATTTTGACAGCGCGTTTAATAGTGAAGTTGGTTGCAAAAGACACCAAATGTAAACAAAACAAAAAAGTGGGAAAACCAAAACATTTAAAAAAAATTAACAGGGTTGTTTAATTATTTTTTTAGCAACCCTGTTTTTATAGTTTTGACGTAAATTTGCCACTTTTATTTAGGTATGGCAGCAGAGCGTTTCAAGTGAGCGGTAGAAAACGTTCCGCATGCCGTTCTTATTTAGGTATAGCAGTAACTAATGCATTTGCCGTTCAGAGCCGGAGTTAAAACGTAGTTCCCTTTCAATGAGTATAAAAATAGAATCGGATGCAGCTCATTGTCTGAGAAAAGTAACTCTTGTTCCAATTGGAATGTTATCGTGGAAATTATTATTATTATTATTATAAAATGTAGCCAACAGTTTAGGAAATAAAATTGGAAAAAGTCAAATATTTTTTGCTGAACGAAAATTTGTACTAACAAGTTTGTTATTAAAAAATAAGTTTTTTTTATATATTCGTAGATAATGGGGTTGTGGGGTAATTATAATACAAATTTGTCACCCTACGTACAGCATTGACCGAAATTTGTGTAGTTTGTATGACAATTTCTAAGTTTTCGAACATTGAACAAAAAAGTCAAGCCGATTTAGGAACTTCCTGAAATGAACTTATATAGCCCCGTATATTCTCTTTAGATTTAAAATACAAAAAGTAGTGCGAATTCATAAACGAATCGAAAAAGATTTTAAATAACGATAAATTTCCATACACCATAATTTAAATTCAAAAAAAGTCAGTTGGGTTTAAATTTTATCAACATTTTAAGCCATTCGTTGTTTTAGCGGTTAATAGCCATCTGTTTGGGGTGCAGAGGCTAACGCTAAATAAGCTCTATGGCTATGATGAAGTAGATGTTATGTTTTCAATCTTCTGAAGGGTCAACTATACCAGAGAGTCTAAGAGGAAGTGAAATACTAAGAACGACCCACCCGCCCCCTTTTCTTAACTGACGTTTGTTTCCCACATTTGCTAATCCCTAGTTTCTAACCTAATATAATGAAAATATATAGGTATAGACCTTCACCACAAATAAGAACAACCAAGCGAACCTTTAACAAACCTTCGCTCGATTGAATTGGCGAATTTGAGTCAGAGACCTTCGACAAAGACTAAAAAAATAAAAATATTACACTCCATACATTTGTTTTTTGTTAAAAGTTTAATAAAATTGGATAAAGAGCACGTGTGTGAGTCTCAGCTTTCTCGCACTGGATAATCGTCTTCATTAGTTATTTAAGAATTAGAGCTAGACATAAAAAATGTCATAAAAAGGGAATACAACTAAGCTTTAGAGCAATGTTGGGCAAAGTCTCTGTGATTTTGTATTTTGCCAATACAATAATAAAAGAGAATCAGAGGGATTTTGCCCAACATTAATTTTTAGTACTAGCAAAAGAACGTCCATTTAGAAATGCTCTTTTCCCAAGAGGACAATCACAACAAAAAACTGTGAATTACAAAGAAAGTTCAAAATTAAAATTTCAGTCCCATCTCTGCAGTATTTCAGCTTAAATTTTACCCTACGTCTCCATGTTATAAGTTCATATTGATCTATGTAACACATAGATATACTGCTCTTTAAATTTAACGATTAATTTAGAATTTCTTTCGGAGTCGAACTAACGATGTCTATCTAACTTGCAATCAAAAACGAGTCACAATTTAAATATTTATAATTAACCCAAAATTGTCTTATATGTCGAGACGTTGAGATTTCTGCAGCGCCAAATTTTAAGTTTTATTATGTTTAACTAAATAATATAAAAAATAGAATAAATACTTACTTACTTACTTACTTACTTACTTAAATTGTCTATATTTAAAATCTGTTAAGGTCAAAGGCCGATCCTATTTTAGAATTCCGTGCGCTTCGATCTTATGCACATATTGTCCAATTTAGTAGCTTAAGCTTTGAAAAACTTTCCTCTACTTGGTTCATGGAAGTTTCGGACTCCCTCTTCTAACATTAGTTGAGACCGTTTTTATTCTAATATTAGTTTTTTCATAGTAATTGCTTTTTCCAGGAGTGATTAACTAGCCCGACATTGTAACCCATATTTTTTACTAGCCCGACGTTGTAACCCATATTTTTGTCGTTGTTACTGGAGAACTCGCGGCACATGTTAGCTCACTACAATAACGGGTATTAACGTAGTTCCCCGGGTGATACCACGAGGTAGTTGAGATAAAGGAAACCCAAGATAAATCTAGGCTTAGAAGGAAATCGGAAGTGCTACTTGGTATCCAACATCCCCTACATCACCCTAGAATACATCAAATATCGGTAAAGGGGCTACATATCTAATAGCTCACATAGTCCTTCTCTCAAAAGTCAATAATTAGAGAAAACATTAAAAATTCACTTGTTAATCCAAAGATAATAGCAGTTCTCACAAAAAAGTTTTCCGTAAGTATAAATTGATGTTGAAAATTTCGTAAAAATTAGTCCACATTTAACCCTAACAACAGCCCATTGCCGGATATTTAAAATATAAAAATTTGGCATTGCGGCAAAATTATGTGTAAGTTTTCTTAAAATTTGTTGACAATCCGTCCAAATTTGTGTAGAGTATCATATAATCGAGCTTGACCGACCATAAAACTTTCTTACTTATTTTTGTTATTCTTCAATTTAATGGTGCCACTTAAATACAAGTATTTTATAATATTTAATACTAAGAATCAGAGTAAATTGCAAAATATATGATATACCCCTTTAGTATATCAAAAATCTTGTTATGCCCCCCAACCGTAAAATTGGTGTTTAACGAATTTAAAGAAAACGAAAACATTAAACAAGAACAACAACAAAAACATAAACATCAACAGCGAAATGAAAAGCAAAGCAAAGCGATGTGAAATGTCTGTAATTTGGACAAATTGATGAATGGTTATTTGCCACGAGATGCCAAAGTGGTCATTATTCTTATTCTTAAATAAAAAAAAAGAGCCAAAACTCACACACACTCACTCACTCAGGAAAAAAGCACAATATAAATTTCAACGAAAATTAAGTTTATTTCACTTATGAATGCTTACATGTATGACGCTCATGATGATGGTGATTACACGTTTCAGTTTCACATTTATATGGACTCGTTATAGTTTCGCTTGTAATTTTTTGTTGTTTGTTATCCACACACTTTTTTTTTTTAATGGTCATTAAGGATCTAAGCAATACAATTGAATAGTTTATTATTTGGGAGTTGTTGAATTTGTAAAAAGTGAAACGAATATTTTTTTTATACACTCAAGGTTAACCAAGTCTTTAAGATTTATTGTGTAGTGCACAAAAAGGATACATATATAATTCTCACGAAATCTACTCGTAAAAGTCTTAAATGCATTTAGCATTTAAGAGCCTTAATATTTATTATTTATAAGTCTAAATTACAGAGTTAGTTAATCATTTAAGTTGTTAATGACAGAAGTCATTTGGTATTTACTCCTACTTATATAAAGAAGCTTATTCTTATAACAACTTTTTATAGGAAATTTTTGAAAAAATTCCTATAACAACAGGAAATTTTTGAAAAATTTCCTATAAAAATAGGAAATTTTTGAAAAATTTCCTATAAAAATAGGAAATATTTGAAAAATTTCCTATAAAAATAGGAAATATTTGAAAAATTTCCTATAAAAATAGGAAATTTTTGAAAAATTTCCTATAAAAATAGGAAATTTTTGAAAAATTTCCTATAAAAATAGGAAATTTTTGAAAAATTTCCAATAAAAATAGGAAATTTTTGAAAAATTTCCTATAAAAATAGGACATTTTTAAAAAATTTCCTATAAAAATAGGAAATTTTTGAAAAATTTCCTATAAAAAAAGGAAATTTTTGAAAAATTTCCTATAAAAAAAGGAAATTTTTGAAAAATTTCCTATAAAAATAGGAAATTTTTGAAAAATTTCCTATAAAAATAGGAAATTTTTGAAAAATTTCCTATAAAAATAGGAAATTTTTGAAAAATTTCCTATAAAAATAGGAAATTTTTGAAAAATTTCCTATAAAAATAGGAAATTTTTGAAAAATTTCCTATAAAAATAGGAAATTTTTGAAAAATTTCCTATAAAAATAGGAAATTTTTGAAAAATTTCCTATAAAAATAGGAAATTTTTGAAAAATTTCCTATAAAAATAGGAAATTTTTGAAAAATTTCCTATAAAAATAGGAAATTTTTGAAAAATTTCCTATAAAAATAGGAAATTTTTGAAAAATTTCCTATAAAAATAGGAAATTTTTGAAAAATTTCCTATAAAAATAGGAAATTTTTGAAAAATTTCCTATAAAAATAGGAAATTTTTGAAAAATTTCCTATAAAAATAGGAAATTTTTGAAAAATTTCCTATAAAAATAGGAAATTTTTGAAAAATTTCCTATAAAAATAGGAAATTTTTGAAAAATTTCCTATAAAAATAGGAAATTTTTGAAAAATTTCCTATAAAAATAGGAAATTTTTGAAAAATTTCCTATAAAAATAGGAAATTTTTGAAAAATTTCCTATAAAAATAGGAAATTTTTGAAAAATTTCCTATAAATATAAAACATTTTTAAAACTTTCCTATCAAAAAAAAAAAAAAAAAAAATACAGTTCTTTAAGAATTCCTATAAAAATATGAAATTTTTGGATAAAAACTTTTCAAAAAATTTCCTATAAAATTAAGAAATTTTTGAAAAATTTTCTCTAAAAATAATAAAATTTTGAAAAAAATCCTATAAAATATGAAATTTTTGAAAAAAATTCCTATAAAAATAAGACGTTTGTGATGAATTTGTGACTCGTGAAGTTTCGAACTCTATATATATCAGTCAACGGTCTTCATGTATATGTTCTAGTTTCCCATAGAGGGTCTTTTAACGTTGCAATTTTCAATAGTTCCAATTTTCAATGGTGGGTCTTTATGAAATCGTGGCTCCGTTAACAGTTTTCAATCGAAAGTTTTTTTTTGGTCGTCGTTAATTATATATTCTAGTTTGTTTCACTTTATAATCGAAATGTTTATGTATCTCAGTCCTCGGTGGCAATGCATATACTCTATTTTTAAATCGTGGGTCTTTGAACATTTCAGTATTTGATATTGGAAGTTTCTACATTACAGTTTTCAGTAGCAGTTTGTGTCGTTTTTATACCCTTCACCACCATAGGTGGAAAGGGTATTATAAGTTTGTGCTGATGTATGTAACGCATAGAAATTTTTGTCTTAGACCCATCAGTTTGTGTATCAATAAGCTTAGAATCACTTTCTGAATTGATTTAGCGATGTCCGTCCGTCCGTCCGTCTGGCTGGACCCCCATTTAAACCATGTAATCAAAAGGTCGCAATTCTTAAGTTGATTTGATGAAATTTGGCAGAGATCATTTTTTTGATAATGGGACCATGGCTATTGAATTCGTCAAAATCGGTCCATTATTTATGGTACCTCCCATAGGTCCCACTTCCCGGAATTGATATATTGGCCACAAATATCAGTATTTTTTCATGAAATTTAAAAGAAATACTACTACTTATGTAAACTTAAATCACTTTACCAAATTTCGTTGAAATCGGTCCACATTTGACCATAGGTCTCATACAAACTCTTTTCTCAAAACGCACTAAATGGGACAAAATTCACTAAAACGCTCGTAAATCCGAAGATAATGAGAATTTTAAGTTTAATTTTTGCATACATAATAACTGTAACAACTGTAATCGATTTCGAGATAATCGGTCCACATTTGACCCTAGCTCTCAAATAACTCCAAATAACGGAAACATCTTAAACGTATAAGTTTTGAGAATTGTATGATGGCAAAATTTAGCTAATATTTGTCTTTATACAGGAAAAAGAACTCCTTTGACCTTAATGGTGAAGGGTAACATATGGTCGGTCATGACCGACTATAGCACTTTCTTACTTGTTTTTTGGTATATTCGAATCATGGGTATAAATAAGTTCCAACTTTTCTGTATGTCTCAGTCGAGGGTCTTTAAATCATTATATATTCTAACTTACAGTTGTAGATCTTTGTATAATCCAATTTATAGTTGTATATTTTATCCTTTTTATATGAATATAAATATTTTATATCTGCTTATTTGCATTAAATACCAATTCCTTTTGCCAGTGGATTGCACACGCAATAATGCGCCCAGTTGTTACTGCAATCAATAACAAATTTTTCGTTTTTATTATATTTTTTTTTGTTTTTTGGGGCTATACGTATTTATTATTTGCCAAAATGTACGTTAAGTGTTCTAAAATAGATTTATGACCTCGTATTTTACACACTTTTCCTGCTTGTTTTATGGTCTCTTACAAGTTCATAAGTCTTATGTTATATAAGCTGAATGTCGTTTGCTGCTTCTTTCGGCTTTAGTTGTGTTGTATAATTTTGGCATCCAATTCATTTTTGGCCAGTAAATAGGGATGGAGTACTATACAATACCATAAAGCTTACTTGCATCATATTGCGTTTCTTCTGCCTCTTAACTCGACTCATTCATGTTCAATTTGGATTACTTTTAGTGTTTTTTTGTGGTAATATTTAGTTTCTTATAAGAAAGTATTACTAACCACAAATACTTAACTGGCAAAGTCTAGAGAAATACTCATACCCAAAGAACTAACTAACCCATCCAAATACTAGCCAGCAAAAAAAAAAAAAAAAACTGAAATGAAATGAATTATGTCCTTCATATGCCGGTATTGTAATATACGAGTATTATTTCTCAGCAGCAATAAGAACAACATCAGGAAATTATTATAGTCTCCCTTGGTACACTACGAGTACTAGCCAAAACTTCAACTCCTGGCCTGGCTTTCTTCTTCCTTCCTTTCTTTCGTTTTGGTATTAAAATCGTAGCTGTATGTGTTTGCTGACCAAAATGAACATAAAATAAAAATTTATTTAGCTTTTACGTTTATAAGTTCTTGTTTAATTTTCAGCAATGACCATTAATCTTGACTATTACGAGGTCACTTTTTATTATCTACAGTAGAGTCCCGATAGTTCTTCATAAAAAAAAATAAAAAATCAAAAACTTTTATGAATTACAAAGATTCCAATTTAAGTCAATATAAAACAGAACTAAACATTTTATTTGAGATTTTTATATCATCCTTGTCAGCTTAATCGAGCTTCCCCTGTCTTCATAAGTATTTGTGTTAAGGTATACAATTTTGTGTGAAATATGAGACTTGTGCAGGTTTGAAATATTACCTTAAAATGCAATATGTACTTGTAAAAAGATTTATATACAATATATACTCGAAATTTGTATTCCTGCTTACAAAATTTATGTATATCATACATATAAATTCATATGGTTAGGGAAATTGGCTTATATCTTACTAAATATATTGAATTGGTGTGGTAGCAGAGATTTTGTTTCATTACTTGGGGAATAATTTATATTCAATCTAATAAATTTATTTGAATAATGAAATAAATTTGAATTTAAGTAAGCTCAAAAAGGATTAGTTGTATAGCCTTTAGCTTGAGAGGATTTTAAACGATTTGGGGTAGGCTAAGGTCATCATCGGCTTAAAATTTTTATAGTTCAAAATTTTGAAAGAAAATTTTTCGGTTCAAAATTTGTTAAAGAAAATTTTTTGATTAAAAATTTTTTAAAGAAAAATTTTTTAGAAAAAATTGTTATAGAAAATTTTTCGGTTAAAAAATTTTTATAGAAAATTTTTCGGTTAAAAAATTTTTATAGAAAATTTTTCGGTTAAAAAATTTTTATAGAAAATTTTTCGGTTAAAAAATTTTTATAGAAAATTTTTCGGTTAAAAAATTTTTATAGAAAATTTTTCGGTTAAAAAATTTTTATAGAAAATTTTTCGGTTAAAAAACTTTTATAGAAAATTTTTCGGTTAAAAAACTTTTATAGAAAATTTTTCGGTTAAAAAACTTTTATAGAAAATTTTTCGGTTAAAATTTTTTTGTAAAAAAATTTTTTATTTAAAATTTGTTATAGAAAATTTTTCAGTAAAATACTTTTTTAAAGGAAATTTTTCGGTTAAAATTTTTCTATAGGAAATTTGTCGGTAAATTTTTTTTTATAGAAAAATTTTCCGTTCAAAATTCTTTATAGAAAAATTTTCGGTTAAACTTTTTATAGAAAACATTTTTATAGAATATCTTTCGCTTAAAAATTCTTAACAGAAAATGTTTTAGAGACAATTTTTCGGTTAACAATTTTTTGATAGAAAATTTTTTAGTTATCAATTTTTTATAGAAAAATTTTTCAAACAAAATGTTGTCCTTTTCTTTTAAAATTTTTAATAGAAAATTTTTCGGTTAAAAATTTTATATAGAAAACTTTTCGGTTAATAATTTTTTATACAAATTTTTCGGTTAAAATTTTTTTTATAGAAAATTTTTATTGAAAATTTTTCGCTTAAAAATTTTTCATAGAAATTTTTTCGGATAAAAATTTTTTAAAGAAAATTTTTCGGTTAAAAAGTTTTTATAGAAAATTTTTCGGTTAACATTTTTTTGATAAAAAATTTTACGGTTAAAAATTTTTCATAGAAAATTTTTCAGTTAAAAACATTTTTCGACAATTTTTCGCATGAAAATTGTTCATAAAAAATTTTTGGTTAAAAAAAATTTTATAGAAAATTTTTTGGTTTAAAAATCTTTTATAGAAAATTTTTGGGTTCAAAAATTGTTTATAGAAAATTTTTTGGTTCAAAAACTTTTTATAGAAAATTTTTCGATTAAAAATTTTTATCGAAAATTTTTTAATTAAAATTTTTTATAGAAACATTTTTTTTTTTAAGTTTTTATACAAAAATTTTCGGTTTAAAATTTTTATAGAAAATTTTTCGCTTAAAAAATTTTTATAGAAAATTTTTCGGTTAAAAATTTTTTATAGAAAAATTTTCGGTTAAAAATTTTTTATAGAAAAATTTTCAGTTAAAACTTTTTTATCGAAAAATTTTCAGTTAAAAATTTTTTATAGAAAAATTGTCGGTTAAAAATTTTTTATAGAAAAATTTTCGGTAAAAATTTTTTATAGAAAAATTTTCGGCTAAAAATTTTTTATAGAAAAATTTTCGGCTAAAAATTTTTGTAGAAAAATTTTCGGCTAAAAATTTTTGTAGAAAAATTTTCGGTTAAAAACGTTTTGTAGAAAAATTTTCGGTTAAAAATTTTTTGTAGAAAAATTTTCGGTTAAAAATTTTTTGTAGAAATTGTTTAGTTGAAAATTTTTTATAGAAAAATTTTTGATTCAAAATATTTTATACATAGAAAAATTTTCGTTTCAAAATTTTTTAAAGCAAAGTTTTTGGTTCGAAATTTTTATTGAAAAATTGTTGATTCAAATTTTTCTGTAAAAGATTTTTAATAGAAAGTTTTTCTATAAAAAATTTTTAGCTTAAAATTAAAAAATAAAATTTTCGGTTACATTTTTTTTTAAATTTTTCGGTTAAATATTTTTGATAGAAAATTTTTGGTTTAAAATTTTTTATAGAAAATTTTTCAGTTCAAAAGAAAGGTTTTCGGTTAAAAAATTTTTTATAGAAAATTTTTCGGTTAAAAATTTTTTATAAAAAATTTTTCGGTTAAAAATTTTTTATAGAAAATTTTTCGGTTAAAAATTTTTTATAGAAAATTTTTCGGTTAAAAATTTTTTATAGAAAATTTTTCGGTTAAAAATTTTTTATAGAAAATTTTTCGGTTAAAAAATTTTGGATAGAAAATTTTTCTTGTAATTTTTCAGTTAAAAAATTTTTTATAGAAAAATTTTCGGTTAAACATTTTTTATAGAAAATTTTTCGGTTAAAAATTTTTTATAGAAAATTTTTCGGTTAAAAATTTTTTATAGAAAATTTTTCGTTTAAAATTTTATAGAAAATTTTTCGTTTAAAATTTTATAGAAAATTTTTCGGTTAAAAATTTTTTATAGAAAATTTTTATGTTAAACATTTTTTAAAGAAAATTTTTAGGTTAAACATTTTTCAAAGAAAATTTATAGGTTAAAATTTTTTTATTAAAACTTTTCGGTAAAAAATTTTTGAAAGAAAAAATTGAATTTTTTCGGTTAAAAATTTTTTATGGTAAATTAAAAAAAAAATTTATAGAAAATTTTTCGGTTAAAAACTTTTTATAAAAATTTTCCGGCTTAAGATTTTTTAAAGAATAATTTTGGGTTTTTTTATAGGAAATATTTTGGTCCAAAATTAAAAAAAAAAAATCGGTTTAAATTTTATTTAAGAAAATTTTCGGTTAAGAATTTTTTTTAGAAAATTTTTCGGTTAAGAGTTTTTTTTTAGAAAATTTCTCGGCCTAAAATTTTTTGTAGAAAAATTTTTGTACAAAAAAATTTTCGTTAAGGGAGTGTTTTTTAGAAAATTTTTCGCTTTAAAATTTTTTATAGAAAATTTTTCGCTTTAAAATTCTTTATAGAAAATTTGTCTGTTAAAAATTTTTTTGTAGAAAATTTTTTGATTAAAAATGTTTCGGTTAAAAATTTGTTATAGAAAAGTTGTCGGTTCAAAATTTTTTGTAGAAGGTTTTTGGTTAACATTTTGTTATAGAAAATTTGTCGGTTAAACATTTTTTACTGAAAATTATTCCGCTAAAACTTTTTATAAACAAATTTTTTAATCAGTTTTATTCAAAATTTTTTTCGGTAAAAATTTATATAAAAAATTTTTTGGTTCAAAATTTGTTCTAAAAACGTTTTCGGTTCAATTATTTTTAATAAAAAATTTTTCGGTCAAAAATTTTTTGAAGAGAATTTTTTCGGTTAAAAATTCTTTATAAAATATTTTTCGGTTCAAGATTTTTAAAGGAAATTATTCGCTCAAAACTTTTTTATTGATATTTTTCGGTTTACTGGATTTATTTTGGCTAAAAATTTGTTGCTAAAAATTTTTTAGTTAAAAATGGAAATAATAAATAGACATTCGGGACTAAATCTGGAAATTAGGGCGAATTAAGGTGCTATTAGTAGCCCTTTTAATTTTTTTTGCCATTGACCTGGTGGAAAATAATTATTTTTTTGGGCTATTGATAGTATTACCCTTTTTGCTGGAAAATAAACAGGACTTTTTTTCTGGGGTATGGCCTTCGTTTGTGGTGGGTCCACGATCAGTACGAGGTCTTAAATCGGCACAGAAACTTGTCTATATTGGGATTGAACAACGTCAAATATTTAAAAGTAAATACAAAAAACAATCGATGTATGTTTTTCACATTGGGCTAATCGAAGCAAATATATTGGAACCTAAACCTACCCGCACAATCGATGCATCACGGTATGAAGGGGTATTGCATTTTTCTATTTTCAATAACTTATAATATAATTTTGTTGTGCTGCTTATTCTATGATGAAACCATCATTTCATAGCCCTGGCTAGCAACAAAAAGGCATTTCCTTATTTACAAATCAATTAATCATAGACAAATATTAATGAATTTATCTCTATGATAACCATCATAATCGATATAAATTAATTACATTTCATAACATAATCAATTGCCAAAAGCATGCAATATAACGTGTCTAGTCTAGTATGAAAATAATGGCGCAAGTAAGGATGGGAATGATGACGGCGACAAAAGTAGAGATGGTAATGGTGAAAAACTTTACCAAGCCAAAGTTGTAATACACATAATTTATATTTTCAAAAGATATTAAAGGAACAAAGGTTTTGAAAGGGGTATGAGAGGATACAAAAGCTTAAAAGCAACAGAGACAGAAGACAGGCAAACTTACGTTTGAACTTAAAATTCATACATAATTTTTAAATTATAATTTATGATGCGACATTTTCATCAGCAATTCGTTAAATTTTCATTATCACATAACAGCTTAGGGGGGTTATTTATTGTTACATACCAATTATAATCGCCAATGGCCAAAACTAAATTTATATGCAAACGAAGTTTTTCTCCATCACTCCTGTCGCCGCCGCTTTTTGCAGCAGGAGCTTTAAAAGGAGACTAAATTGGTAACATGTAACACATGCATATGCCACTAAGATTAAATCTCCATGCAAATGTGTTGGCAGGAAATAAAAAAAAATGTGATGCAAGGGGTGTATTTTGTATGCGACACATAGAAGGAAGTCTTATCGCAACTTTTGCTACTCACTCCTCCTGTTTAGTTGTTTTCCATGATCATGATGACGATGTTGTTGATAAGCTGGAATACATGAGAATTTTGAAAATATGATAATAAATCAATTTTGTTTTTGTTTTTTTTTCTTCAAGTTTTCAACTTAACGATAACTTGTGTTTTTCAGCGATAAAGTTAGGTTAGTTGGGAAATAATGACATGATAAATATGCAGGAACATGCTTGTTTGTAGCAAGTCAAAGACAAGATGTTTAGTAGTTCGATAATGGATTTTTGATTATACATTTGGCTTAAATAGTAGTCCAAATTTTTACCAAACAAGTGTCCCTTTGTATAGAAACAATATCAATCGTTGGTCTTTATATAGAAAAAATTGGAACCGTAGATCTTTATATAGAAAAAAATTTCAATCGTGGGTCTTTCTATAGAAAAAATTTCAATCCCGGGTCTTTCTATAGAAAAAATTTCAATCCTGGGTCTTTATATAGAAAAAATTTCAATCGCGTGTCTTTAAAAACATCGTGGGTCTTTATATAGAAAAATTTCAATCGTGGGGAATTTATATAGAAAAAATTTCAATCGTGGGGTTTATATAGAAAAATTTTAATCGTGGGGGTTTACACAGAAAAAATTTCAATCGTGGGTTTTAATATAGAAACAATTCAATCCTGGGTCTTTATATAGAACAAATTTCAATCGTGGGTTTTTATATAGAAAAAATTTCAATCGTGGGTCTTTATATAGAAAAAATTTCAATCGTGGGGGTTTATATAGAAAAATTTCAATCCTGGGTCTTTATATAGAAAAAATTTCAATCCTGGGTCTTTATATAGAAAAAATTTCAATCCTGGGTCTTTATATAGAAAAAATTTCAATCGTGGGTCTTCATATAGAAAAAATTTCAATCGTGGGTCTTTATATAGAAAAAATTTCAATCGTGGGTCTTAATATAGAAAAAATTTCAATCGTGGGTCTTTATATAGAAAAAATTTCAATCGTGGGTCTTAATATAGAAAAAAATTTCAATCGTGGGTCTTAATATAGAAAAAATTTCAATCGTGGGTCTTTATACAGAAAAAATTTCAAACGTGGGTCTTTATATAGAAAAAATTTCAATCGTGGGTCTTTATATAGAAAAAATTTGAATCGTGGGTCTTTATATAGAAAAAATTTCAATCGTGGGTCTTTATATAGAAAAAATTTCAATCGTGGGTCTTTATATAGAAAAAATTTCAATCGTGGGTCTTTATATAGAAAAAATTTCAATCGTGGGTCTTTATATAGAAAAAATTTCAATCGTGGGTCTTTATATAGAAAAAATTTCAATCGTGGGTCTTTATATAGAAAAAATTTCAATCGTGGGTCTTTATATAGAAAAAATTTCAATCGTGGGTCTTTATATAGAAAAAAATTAAATCGTGGATCTTTATATAGAAAAAATTTCAATCGTGGGTCTTTATATAGAAAAAATTTCAATCGTGGGTCTTTATATAGAAAAAATTTCAATCGTGGGTCTTTATATAGAAAAAATTTCAATCGTGGGTCTTTATATAGAAAAAATTTCAATCGGGGGGTTTATATAGAAAAAATTTCAATCGTGGGTCTTTATATAGAAAAAATTTCAATCGTGGGTCTTTATATAGAAAAAATTTCAATCGTGGGTCTTTATATAGAAAAAATTTCAATCGTGGGTCTTTATATAGAAAAAATTTCAATCGTGGGTCTTTATATAGAAAAAATTTCAATCGTGGGTCTTTATATAGAAAAAATTTCAATCGTGGGTCTTTATATAGAAAAAATTTCAATCGTGGGTCTTTATATAGAAAAAATTTCAATCGTGGGTCTTTATATAGAAAAAATTTCAATCGTGGGTCTTTATATAGAAAAAATTTCAATCGTGGGTCTTTATATAGAAAAAATTTCAATCGTGGGTCTTTATATAGAAAAAATTTCAATCGTGGGTCTTTATATAGAAAAAATTTCAATCGTGGGTCTTTATATAGAAAAAATTTCAATCGTGGGTCTTTATATAGAAAAAATTTCAATCGTGGGTCTTTATATAGAAAAAATTTCAATCGTGGGTCTTTATATAGAAAAAATTTCAATCGTGGGTCTTTATATAGAAAAAATTTCAATCGTGGGTCTTTATATAGAAAAAATTTCAATCGTGGGTCTTTATATAGAAAAAATTTCAATCGTGGGTCTTTATATAGAAAAAATTTCAATCGTGGGTCTTTATATAGAAAAAATTTCAATCATGGGTCTTTATATAAAAATTTTCAATCGTGGGTCTTTATATAGAAAAAATTTCAATCCTGGGTTTTTATATAGAAAAAATTTTAATTGTGGGTCTTTATATAGAAACAATTTCAATCCTGGGTCTTTATATAGAAGAAATTTCAATCGTGGGTCTTTATATAGAAAAAATTTCAATCCTGGGTCTTTATATAGAAAAAATTTTAATTGTGGGTCTTTATATAGAAACAATTTCAATCCTGGGTCTTTATATAGAGAAATTTCAATCGTGGGTCTTTATATAGAAAAAATTTCAATCCTGGGTCTTTATATAGAGAAATTTCAATCGTGGGTCTTTATATAGAAAACATTTCAATCCTGGGTCTTTATATAGAAAACATTTCAATAGAAAAAATTTCAATTGTGTGTCTTATATAGAAACAATTTCAAACGTGGGTCTTTATATAGAAAAATTTTAATCGTGGGTCTTTATATAGAAAAAAATCAATTCTGGGTCTTTATAAAGAAAATATTTCAATCCTGGAACTTAATATAGAAAAAATTTCAATCGTGGGTCTTATATACAAAAAAGTCAATTCTGGGTCTTTATATAGAAAATATTTCAATCCTGGAACTTAATATAGAAAGAATTTCAATCGTGGGTCTTTATATAGAAAAAATTTCAATCGTGGTTCCTTATATAAGAAAAATTTCAATCGTGGTTCCTTATATAAAAAAAATTTCAATCGTGGGCCTTTATATAAAAAAAATTTCAATCGTGGTTCCTTATATAAGAAAAATTTCAATCGTGGTTCCTTATATAAGAAAAATTTCAATCGTGGGCCTTTATATAAAAAAAATTTCAATCCTGGGACTTAATATAGAAAAAATTTTAATCGTTCGTCTTTATATAGAAAAAATGTTAATCCTGGGTTTTTGTATAAAAAAATTTTCAATCGTGGGGGTTTGTGTAGAAAAAATTTTAATCGTGGGTCTTCATGAAGAAAAAATTTCAATCGTGGGTCTTTATATAGAACAAATTTCAATCGTGGGTCTATATATAGAAAATATTTCAATCGTGGGTCTTTATATAGGAAAATTTTCAATTGTGGGTCTTATATAGAAACAATTTCAATCGTGGGTCTTTATATAGAAAAAATTTCAATCGTGGGTCTTTATATAGAAAAAATTTCAATCGTGAGTCCTTATATAGAAAAATTTTAATCGTGGGTCTTTATATAGAAAAAAGTCAATTCTGGGTCTTTATATAGAAAAGATTTTAATCCTGGGACTTAATATAGAAAAAATTTCAATCGTGGGTCTTTATATAGAAAAAATTTCAATCGTGGTTCCTTATATAAAAAAAAATTCAATCGTTGGCCTTTATATAAAAAAAATTTCAATCCTGGGACTTTATATAGAAAAATTACAATCGCAGGTTTTTATATGAAAAAAAATTCAATCGTTGGTCTTTATATAAAGAAAATTTCAATCGTGGGTCTTTATATAGAAAAAATTTCAATCGTGGGTCCTTATATCGAAAAAATTTCAAATTGTTTGTCTTTATATAGAAAAATTACAATCGCAGGTTTTTATATGAAAAAAAATTCAATCGTTGGTCTCTATATAAAGAAAATTTCAATCTAAATTTAGTTTTATTTCTATCTTTTTTAGTTTCAGAGATATGCGTTACCGTTTTGATGCTATTTTACCACTTTTTATCAACTTAGACTGAAACTTTTAAAAAATTCTATTTTATCGAATCTTTTCACCGAAAAAAGTCCCCAAATTTTAGACTGTTTGGGCTGAATGATGATGAATCAAGAAGTCAGTCAGTAACTCTAGAGTCTTTTATCGGTAGAGTTTCATGACTAAATATGAACAATCGGTTATTTTGAATATGGCAATCTTTGAATAATTCTATTTTTAGACTTATTGGAACTGAAGTGAACCGGTTTTTGTGAAAATTATATTTTTTCAAGTGGGTTTGGGCGGGAATGCTAGGCAGATGACTAACATGCTATACCACTGCGGTGGGTACATTTATAAGAAAAATTTACTTATTTTGGTTACAATAGAATCACACGCGGACAAACCCATTACGAGTGGCTATTTGGTGCGACAGTGGCTAGATTTATACAAACAATTTACATAGCCTTGAAAAAATTTACAAGCCTTGAAGAAGGCTTGTGGATCAGGGGCATCATTAGCAGATATTTCTTTGAAAATGAGGACAGTGTAACCAATGCGATCAATAGAGTCACATACCACTCCATGAAACCGCTCTTTATGGCATTAATGTGGACGAAGTTTGTTTGTACTTTAATCATTATAAAATTGTAAAATTGCTTCGATCTTAGGTCTTTAAAATTTTATATAGAAAAAGTCCAAACATATTTTGAATAGAAGATATATATATAGTCCAATCTGAGGTTTCCTATTATAATTCCTTACTCTCAGAAGTTATAAGACTATCGTCTAATTATGTGTACGTTCTTTGTCTGCGCTGAAAAATGTTGACTGGGTTAGGGACCATACTCTTTAACCTTAGACATGTTTATACTCCCATTATGACTCCAATCATAGCTTCCCTTATAATTATATATCACACACAGATACATACAGCTCACACATACAAAGCATAATCACTTACACTGAAAAATAAATTTCATTCAATTTATTCTGTTCCCTCCCATTTAAGGTTAAAACACATTAATCGTATTTTTCGGTCTTTTCTGCAGTTAATCAAAATATCAAATTAACTGTCGTGTCTGCTGCAAATAAATCATATTCAAAAGTAGCAGCAGCAACAGTAACAGAGTAACAACATCAGCAACAACAGTAACATTAACAGCAACAACTACAACTACATACTTGGTAAAATGTTACATGAAAATAAAATAAATGTATTAACATTATGAGACTTGAATGAATTATTATATGTTGTCGTTTTTTTCCAGTTTTTGCCTCAGTTCAGTTTTATATTTTACGAAAATTTATGCACATGTCAAAAAATTCAAGTCGATTTTTTTTATTTTTTTTTTATAATAATGGCATTTTCAACGAA
Organism: Stomorhina lunata; assembly: GCA_933228675.1. Taxonomy (NCBI): domain Eukaryota; kingdom Metazoa; phylum Arthropoda; class Insecta; order Diptera; family Rhiniidae; genus Stomorhina; species Stomorhina lunata. The sequence goes on along the minus strand of OW121741.1, from coordinate 25,234,607 downwards.
ATATTTTTGCACACTTACACAAACATTAATATTAAGACATTTGGCTAACAAACACATTAACAAATTTATTTTGACATGCCAACAGATGAGAGCATTTACTAAGATTTAGGTGATTTTCAGTTGAGTATATGGAAATTTTCTAGGAAATTGTTTTTGTATGTGTATGGGGGTTTCTATAGTCTTTTAATTATACGGAACCCTGACTTTGACATTTTTAGAGCGATTAAAAAAAAAATTAAAATTTTATAGAAAAATATTTTTAACGAAAATTTTTCAATAGAAAAATATTTTTGTAGAAAATTTTTCTATAAAAAATATTTTTGGCGAAAATTTTTCTAAAGAAAATATTTTTGTCGGAAACTTTTCTATAGAAAAGTATTTTTTCGAAAAATTTTTAATAGAAAAATATTTTGGACGAAAATTTTTCTAAAGAAAAATATTTTTTCTATAAAAAAATATTTTTTTTGCCAGAAAAATTTTCTATAGAAAAATATTTTTCCAGAAAAATTTTCTATAGAAAAAATTTTGTCAAAAATTTTTTTTTATTTTTTTCTATATTTTTCGACTAAAAATTTTCTGTAGAAAAATATTTGTATCAACAAATTTTCTATAGAAAAATATTTGTATCAACAAATTTTCTGTAGAAAAATATTGTTGTTAAATATTTTCTATCGAAAAATGTTTTTGTTAAAATTTTTTTCGGTAGAAAAATATTTTTATCAAAAAATTTTCTATAGAAAAATGTTTTGTTGAAAATTTTTCCACAGGTAAATATTTTTGCGGAAAATTTTTAATAGATAAATATTTTTATCGAAAATTTTTCTACAAAAAAATATTTTTGTCGACAATTTTCTATAAAAAAATTTGTCAGAATAATTTCTTGGAGAAATTAGTGAAAAATTTTCTATAAAAAAAATTGTCAAAAATTTTCTATAGAAAAATTTGTTAAAAATTTGTCAAAAATTTTTTGTAGAAAAATTTGTCAAAAATTTTCTTTAGAAAAATTTGTCAAGAATTTTCTATAGAAAAATTTGACAAAAATTTTCTATAGAAAAATTTGTCAAAAATTTTTTATAGAAAAAAATTTGTCAAAATTTTCTATAGAAAAATTTGTAAAAATGTTCTACAAAAAAATATGTCAAAAATTTTGTATAGAAAAGTTTGTTAATAGAAAAATTTGTTAAGGATTTTCTATAGAAAAATTTGTCAAAAACTTTCTATAGAAAAATTTGTCAAAAAATTTCTTTGGAAGAATTTTTCAAAAATTTTCTATAGAAAATTTGCCAAAAATTTTCTAAAGAAAATTTTTTTTAGAAAATTTTTATAGAAAAATTTGTCAAAAATTTTATCAAAAATTTTTCCACAGAAAAATATTTTTATTGTCAAAAATTTTCTATAGAAAAATTTGTCACAAATTTTCTATAGAAAAATTTGTCATAGAAAATTTTTTTAGAAATTTTTTATAGAAAAATTTGTCAAACATTTTTTCACAGAAAAATATTTTTATTATCAAAAATTTTCTATAGGAAAATTTGTCAAAAATTTTCTATAGATAAATTTGTCAAAAATTTTGAATAGAAAAATTTGTCAAAAATTTGCTATAAAAAATGTTTAAAAAATTTTCTTTAGAAAAAATTGTCAAAAATTTTCTTTAAAAAAATTTGTCAAAAATTTAGAAATTTTTAATAAAAAAATTTGTCAAAAATTTTATCAAAAATTTTTCCACAGAAAAATATTTTTATTGTCAAAAATTTTCTATAGAAAAATTTGTCAAAAATTTTCTATAGAAAAATTTGTCAAAGAAAATTTTTTTAGAAATTTTTTATAGAAAAATTTGTCAAACATTTTTTCACAGAAAAATATTTTTACTGTCAAAAATTTTCTATAGAAAAATTTATCAAAAATTTTCTATAGATAAATTTGTCAAAAATTTTGAATAGAAAAATTTGTCAAAAATTTGCTATAAAAAAATGTTTAAAAAATTTTCTTTAGAAAAAATTGTCAAAAATTTTCTTTAAAAAAATTTGTCAAAAATTTTCTATAGAAAAATTAGTCAAAAATTTTATATAGAAGAATTCGTCAAAAAATTTCTATAGAAGAATTCGTCAAAAATTTTCTATAGAAGAATTTGAATTAATTGAAAAATTTGAATTAATTGAAAAATTTGTATTAATTGAAAAATTTTTAAAAAATTTTCTTTGGAAAAATTTGTCAAAAATTTTCTATGAAAAAAAATCTGTCAAAAATTTTTATAGAGACATTTGTTTAAAATTTTCTATAGAAAAATTTCTCAAAAATTTTTATAAAAAAATTTTTCAAAATTTTCTTTAGAATAATTTGTCAAAAACTTTCTATAGAAAAATTTGTCAACCATTTTCTATAGAAAAATTTATCAAAAGTTTGCTTTAGAAAAATTTGTCAAAAATGTTCTACAGAAAAATTAAACAAAAAATTGTCTGTAGAAAAATGTATCAAAAATTTTTTATAGGAAAATTTGTTAAACATTTTTTATAGTAAAATTTGTCAAAAATTTTCTATAGAAAAATTCGTAAAAATTTTCTTTAGAAAAAATTTGTCAAAAATTTTCTATTGAAAAATTTGTCAAAAATTTGGTAATGAAAAATTTGTCAAAAATTCTTTAATAGAAAAATTTGTCAAAAATATTTTTATAGCTAAATTTGCGAAACATTTTGTATTGAAAAATTTTTAAAAAATTTTTTATCAAAAATTTTTTCAGAAATTTTCTATAAAAAAAAATGTTACATTCTATCGAAATATCCGTAAATATTTCTGAATGTTAAAATATTATTACAACATTGTCTATTTTGACACTTTGCAACAAAAAGTTAAAAACTGTTCATTTGTATATAAAAATTCTTACCCAAACTTGACTTGTTGTTGGTGATGATAGATGACCCCCATAAAAATGGCATACCCTGGTTTCGAGCTGCCATACAAACTTGCAACATTTTGATTGATAATAAATTATTTTGCACATCCAAAATACGTAGCAAAGAATTTCAATAATAGCAGCTGTTAGTGGCTGTGAATGATAAGATAAACGCATAAATAAATATTTAAATTATTAAAACATTATCAAAGGTAATTTATAATCATAAAAAGGAATTGAATTGAAAAATAAAGAATAGATAGACATAAATAAATGACTACAGCTTTATTAACACTGAAACCGGGGAGAAACCTACACGATTTGTAATAACAGAGAACATGATACGACTTCAAATAAACAAAATTTATTTTCAAGAAATTATCATCATTAATTATCGTTTATATTTCTTTTTTTTGTATTTTTGAAATTGTTATGATCTTAATTAAAATGTTGTATGAAAAAGGTAGTAGAAGAGAGCTAATCCCTGATAAAATGATTTTCAACTTTTTATTAATTTATGTTTCTTTTATTATTTAAAAAAAATATATAATTTTTCAAAACTGTCGGCACAAATGGCTACAAAGTGCATAATTAATTACCTGTGGGCTAACAAAACTAATAATCAGCAACATCATGTACAAGACAAACAACACTCAGTCATTTAATCGTTTGCCTCGCCAACAACTTGCAATTTTTTTTTACTTTACTTTTATGTTGCTGTTGCTGCTGCTACCTCTACCTTCTTTTGATGTTCTTTTTTTTTGTAAAAAAGTCTGTTGTTCACTGTTCAGTCAATGATATCAAAAGAGCATCTTAAAAACATTATGACTGATTAATGAAGAGCCATCAGTTGGCATGATTTGAACAAATGATAGTATTTCAGTCATTCTACATTTCTCTTCCCTGTTTCTACTTTTGTTTATGGCTTTGCTTTTATTAACAAATAAAAAGAAAATTGCCAAGACATTAATAATTTTATTTAATAAAACCCATAATCATAAGAGATTATAAAAAAAAAATGTTGAAACGAAAATTTGTAAATTGTTCAAAATCGACAAAGACTATAATCTGACTTTAAGACTATATATAGTCTAAGGATAAGACTTAAGTCTGTTTATAAGACAATTGTTTTTATGGTCTTACTACAACACTATTATATAGTATAAGTATATGTCTATAGTCTGAATAGTACCTGGTTGACCGAACCTTGCTCGAAACTTTATGATAAGTACAAGAAATATCTAATGATAAGCATAGAAATGTCTTCCTATCGTCTATTGCAAAATTTTTTACAGAATTGTCTTCCCAACGTCAATGTTTCTACAGAAATATTTTCCTAACGTCAACTTTTCTATAGAAATGTCTTCCTTACGTCAACTTTTCTATAGAAATGTCTTCCCAACGTTAACGTTTCTATAGAAATGTCTTCCCAATGTCAACGTTTCTATAGAAATGTCTTCCTATCGTCAACTTTTCTATAGAAATGTCTTCTTAACGTCAACTTTTCTATAGAAATGTCTTCCTAACGTCAACTTTTCTATAGAAATGTCTTCCCAACGTCAACTTTTCTATAGAAATGTCTTCCTAACGTCAATTTTTTTATAGAAATGTCTTCCTAACGTCAACTTTTCTATAGAAATGTCTTCCTAACGTCAACTTTTCTATAGAAATGTCTTCCTAACGTCAACTTTTCTATAGAAATGTCTTCCTAACGTCAACTTTTCTATAGAAATGTCTTCCTAACGTCAACTTTTCTATAGAAATGTCTTCCTAACGTCAACTTTTCTATAGAAATGTCTTCCTAACGTCAACTTTTCTATAGAAATGTCTTCCTAACGTCAACTTTTCTATAGAAATGTCTTCCTAACGTCAACTTTTCTATAGAAATGTCTTCCTAACGTCAACTTTTCTACAGAAATGTCTTCCTAACGTCAACTTTTCTATAGAAATGTCTTCCTAACGTCAACTTTTCTATAGAAATGTCTTCCTAACGTCAACTTTTCTATAGAAATGTCTTCCTAATGTCAACTTTTCTATAGAAATGTCTTCCTAACGGTAACTTTTCTATAGAAATGTCTTCCTAACGTCAACTTTTCTATAGAAATGTCTTCCTAACGTCAACTTTTCTATGGAAATGTCTTCTTAACGTCAACTTTTCTATAGAAATGTCTTCCTAACGTCAACTTTTCTATAGAAATGTCTTCCTATCGTCAACTTTTCTATAGAAATGTCTTTCAATCGTCAACTTTTGTATAGAAATGTCTTCCCAACGTTAACTTTTCTATAGAAATGTCTGCTTAACGTCAACTTTTCTATAGAAATGTCTTCCTAACGTCAACTTTTCTATAGAAATGTCTTCCTAACGTCAATTTTTCTATAGAAATGTCTTTCTAACGTCAACTTTTCTATAGAAATGTCTTCCTAACGTCAACTTTTCTATAGAAATGTCTCCCTAACGTCAACTTTTCTATTGAAATGTCTTCCTAACGTCAACTTTTTTATAGAAATGTCTTCCTAACGTCAACTTTTCTATAGAAATGTCTTCCTATCGTCAACTTTTTTATAGAAATATCTTCCTATCGTCAACTTTTCTATAGAAATGTCTTCCTATCGTCAACTTTTCTATAGAAAGTCTTTCTATCGTCAACTTTTCTATAGAAATGTCTTTCTATCGTCAACTTTTCTATAGAAATGTCTTTCTATCGTCAACTTTGCTATAGAAATGTCTTCCTTTTGTCAACTTTTCTAAAGATATGTCTTCCTTTCGTCAACTTTTCTAAAGAAATGTCTTCCTTTCTTCAACTTTTCTATAAAAAATGTCTTCCTTTCGTCAACTTTTCTATAGAAATGTTTTCCAGTCGTCAACTTTTCTATAGAAATGTCGTCCAGTCGTCAACTTTTCTATAGAAATGTCTTCCTATCGTCAACTTTTCTATAGAAATGTCTTCCTATCGTCAAATTTTCTATAGAAATGTTTTCCTATCGTCAACTTTTCTATAGAAATGGGTTCCTATCGTCAACTTTTCTATAGATATGTCTTCCTGTCGTCAACTTTTCTATAGAAATGTCTTCTTGTCGTCAACTTTTCTATAGAAATGTCTTCCTGTCGTCAACTTTTCTATAGAAATGTCTTCCTGTCGTCAACTTTTCTATAGAAATGTCTTCCTGTCGTCAACTTTTCTATAGAAATGTCTTCCTGTCGTCAACTTTTCTATAGAAATGTCTTCCTGTCGTCAACTTTTCTATAGAAATGTCTTCCTGTCGTCAACTTTTCTATAGAAATGTCTTCCTGTCGTCAACTTTTCTATAGAAATGTCTTCCTGTCGTCAACTTTTCTATAGAAATGTCTTCCTGTCGTCAACTTTTCTATAGAAATGTCTTCCTGTCGTCAACTTTTCTATAGAAATGTCTTCCTGTCGTCAACTTTTCTATAGAAATGTCTTCCTGTCGTCAACTTTTCTATAGAAATGTCTTCCTGTCGTCAACTTTTCTATAGAAATGTCTTCCTATAGTCCACTTTTCTATAAAACTCTAGTCTTCATTCTCTTTTTAGTATTAATTCAGTCATCATTCTCAATTTAATTCATTTATATTTCTCTCGTGTTCAAATTTCCTACTTTTCTCTGGTACTGTTAATATTTATCCGACTAGATTTGATGTATTTCTTGATATAATTCTGCTGTTGTTTTCTGCCCTTCGTTTTTCATTCTGTCTGATACTGAAATTTGTATGGCAAAATTATGAATTTCAAACTATAAGACAAGATGAACAGAAAACAAACTAAATTAATATAAATGATATTTTATATTTTGATTAATGATATTGATGAGTTGGGACGTTGCTGTTGTTTTATGGCAGATATGATATAATTCTTTTGCGTTAACTTTGAAAAAGTATCGTTTTTATTTTTTGCTCTGACGATTTTTCAAAATACGAGTATAAAGAATAGAATAACCTAGGTTTTGTTTTCAGAATAAAACATTTATCATTTTTAATTTCTGCAGTTACTCAATGTTAGATAAATAACATAATAATTATGATAATTTTTTAAAAATTTTTGTTTTTAAACTGGTTATTGATGATTTATTGTTTAATTGAAATAAACGAAATTTAATAGTTTAAATGTCAAGGATAATAGTGAGGAATAAGATTATTCATACTTAAGTAATATTAAAGTTTGTATAAGTTTTACTCTAGAAAAGTTGCCTTTTGTATAGAAAAGGAAGACATTTCTACAGAAAAGTTGACGATAGGAAGACATATCTATAGAAAAGTTGACAATAGGAAGAAATTTCTTTAGAAAAGTGGACGAAAGGAAGACATTTTTTTAGAAAAGTGGACGAAAGGAAGACATTTCTTTTGAAAAGTTGACAAAAGGAAGATATTTCTATAAAAAAGTTGATGACAGGAAGACAGTTCTTTAGAATAATTGACGATATTAAGATAGTTCTATAGAAAAGTTGACGATAGGAAGACATTTCTATAGAAAAGTTGGCGTTAGGAAGACATTTCTATAGAAAAATTGACGTTAGGAAGACATTTCTAAAGAAACGTGTACATTAGGAAGACATTTCTATAGAAAAGTTACCGTTAGCAAGACATTTCTATGGAAAAGTTGACGTTAAGAAAACATTTCTATAGAAAAGTTGACGTTAGGAAGATATTTCCATAGAAAAGTTGACGTTTGGAAGACATTTCTATAGAAAAGTTGGCGTTAGGAAGACATTTCTATGGAAAAGTTGACGAAAGGAAGACATTTCTATAGAAAAGTTGACTATAGGAAGACATTTCTATAGAAAAGTTGACGATAGGAAGACATTTCTATAGAAAAGTTGACGATAGGAAGACATTTCTATAGAAAAGTTGACGATAGGAAGACATTTCTATAGAAAAGTTGACGATTGGAAGACATTTCTATAGAAAAGTTGACGACAGGAAGACATTTCTATAGAAAAGTTGACGATAGGAAGACATTTCTATAGAAAACTTGACGATAGGAAGACATTTCTATTAAAAAATGAGGATAGGAAGACATTTCTATAGAAAAGTTGATGATATGAAGACATTTCAATAGAAAAGTTGAGGATAGCAAGACATTTCTGTAGACAAGTTGACTTTAGGAAGACTATGCTATGGAAAAGTTGACGTTAGAAAGACTTTTCTATAGAAAAGTTAACGTTAGGAAGATGTGTATAAAGAAGAGTTAACATATACTACAATTATTAACAATATTTCCCTTAATCCTTTCAATTCCCATCTAGATTATTAATTTCCTTTAAGGCTCCTTCCTACTACCATCACAAATTTCAATTTATACCAAAACCAATTTCATTTTATATCAAACTGTCTTAAATACGATGAATTATTAAAAAGCACAAATTCAAATATAAATAAGTAAAATAAACCAATTAGCCTCAGTTGTAAAATATCTTAAGGGGATTTTGGAAAATTGATAAATTAAATAAATTCATAAAGCCTAGAATGAAATACATAAATAGAAATAAACGCACTCAAGTGTCTCTAACCAAAAGGAAGGGGAAGGTAAGCTAAGTAAAGTAAAAAAGTTTTTAAGGTCAAAAGGAGAGCAAATGAAAAGTATTTAAGTATATATATTATTTTAGAGAAATTTTGATTGTGGTTTTACCAAAGACTCAATAATATAAATTTGTTGCACTTGATTTGCAGTTTGGTCTTTTCGATAAGTCCCATATTACCCAATGAGATTAAGCTAAGGCACATACACGTGCTCATGAAATCTATGTTTCTTTGTACTCTTATATGTTTTTCATTGTTCTTTTTCCATTTTAATTTCACTTTTGATGTTGGCGTTAGGAAGACATTTCTATAGAAAAGTTGACGTTATGAAGACAATTCTGTAGAAAAGTTGACGTTAGGAAGACATTTCTATAGAAAAGTTGACGTTAGTAAGACATTTCTATAGAAAAGTTGACGTTAGTAAGACATTTCTATAGAAAAGTTGACGTTAGGAAGACATTTCTATAGAAAAATTGACGTTAGGAAGACATTTCTATAGAAAAGTTGACGTTAGGAAGACATTTCTATAGAAAAGTTGACGTTAGGAAGACTTTTCTATAGAAAAGTTGACGTTAGGAAGACTTTTCTATAGAAAAGTTGACGTTAGGAAGACTTTTCTATAGAAAAGTTGACGATAGGAAGACTTTTCTATAGAAAAGTTGACGTTAGGAAGACATTTCTATAGAAAAGTTGACGTTAGGAAGACTTTTCTATAGAAAAGTTGACGTTAGGAAGACTTTTCTATAGAAAAGTTGACGTTAGGAAGACTTTTCTATAGAAAAGTTGACGTTAGGAAGACATTTCTATAGAAAAGTTGACGTTAGGAAGACATTTCTATAGAAAAGTTGACGTTAGGAAGGCATTTCTATAGAAAAGTTGACGTTAGGAAGACATTTCTATAGAAAAGTTGACGTTAGGAAGACATTTCTATAGAAAAGTTGACGTTAGGAAGACATTTCTATAGAAAAGTTGACGTTAGGAAGACACTTTTATAGAAAAGTTGACGTTAGGAAGACATTTCTATAGAAAAGTTGACGTTAGGAAGACTTTTCTATAGAAAAGTTGACGTTAGGAAGACTTTTCTATAGAAAAGTTGACGTTAGGAAGACTTTTCTATAGAAAAGTTTACGTTAGGAAGACTTTTCTATAGAAAAGTTGACGTTAGGAAGACTTTTCTATAGAAAAGTTGACGATAGGAAGACTTTTCTATAGAAAAGTTGACGTTAGGAAGACATTTCTATAGAAAAGTTGACGTTAGGAAGACATTTCTATAGAAAAGTTGAAGTTAGGAAGACATTTCTATAGAAAAGTTGACGTTAGGAAGACATTTCTATAGAAAAGTTGACGTTAGGAAGACTTTTCTATAGAAAAGTAGACGTTAGGAAGACTTTTCTATAGAAAAGTTGACGTTAGGAAGACTTTTCTATAGAAAAGTTGACGTTAGGAAGACTTTTCTATAGAAAAGTTGACGTTAGGAAGACTTTTCTATAGAAAAGTTGACGTTAGGAAGACTTTTCTATAGAAAAGTTGACGTTAGGAAGACTTTTCTATAGAAAAGTTGACGTTAGGAAGACTTTTCTATAGAAAAGTTGACGTTAGGAAGACATTTCTATAGAAAAGTTGACGTCAGGAAGTCAGTTTTATAGAAAAGTTGACGTTTGGGAGACATTTCTATAAAAAAGTTGACATTAGGAAGACTTTTTTATAGAAAAGTTGACATTAGGAATACTTTTTTATAGAAAAGTTGACGTTAGGAAGACTTTTCTATAGAAAAGTTGACGTTTGGAAGACTTTTCTTCAGAAAAGTGGACATTAGGAAGACTTTTCTATAGAAAAGTTGACATTAGGAAGACTTTTTTATAGAAAAGTTCACGTTAGGAAGACATTTCTTAAGAAAGGTTGATGTTAGGAAAACATTTCTTATGAAAAGTTGGTGTTATTAAGACATTTTTATAGAAAACAAATCTATAAAGTGCAATATCTTTATATTATCGAGTCTTTTTAGTCGTTATTTTTTAATATTTATTTAAGAATACCTTCCCTTTATCTCAAACCTTAACTTACGCCAACTTTTCCAATATAAATTATGAACCCTCACTTGCCTTCAAGGTATGAAGACTCTAGTACATTGTAAACATGTAAAATAATGAAAGATAATTGAATATTTTATACTTGTACGAGTTCATGCTACGAGTCCATAGATTCAAATAAAGCCTCTTCGAGAGACGTAAAGGAAATGAAAATGAAATTAACTGCAATTAGGGTCAGAAAATATTATAGAATGATTAATATGCAAAACTGCACATGTGTATGCATATAATTTATGCATGCAGTAACTAACTCACTGACTGACTGACTCAAGAAAATGGGTAAGGGAATGAAGAATGAATGAATAAATGACTGACTGCATGATAAAGGAAAACATAAAAGCAAAGAAGGACTTTGAGTTCGAGTGCCAAGTTACTGCATACTCAAAAATTGTGCAAACACTGCACTTGAAGTACAGTATGTACTTGTATTTAGGTATTTGCATTTACTGTCATCATAAGGTGACGGGCTTGCTAAAGCCTCTGCTGATGAAAAGACATAAAACAAAAGTGCATCACAAGGATCTTTAGAAGTGATGCTTAAAGTGTTGCATAAAACAAGGGGTTGGCAGTAAAATTTATATATTGTTTTATGAGACACAATGGATTTGCTGTATTACTTCAAATTTATACAAACACCTACAATATATTTGAACAAATGCTACAAACCAGCAGAAGGAGTAGACTCGGTAAAACACAAAAGACTTACATTATCATAATAATATTGCAATGAATGACACAAACTCTCACACTTTAACAAAAATGACATTAACATCTCCTCTCCCTATTCCTTTCTCTTCTTTGGAAAAGGACGCACTCACACTTTTTGGCCGGCTTTCAAAAAACAAGACATGAAAACACTTGCACATTAACAGGCAGAATAATAACAACCTAGTCAGTCAGTCCACAGTCGTCATCATCATCACCATCACCAGCCTTAATGAAGTATTTTGCACAACTATCCCACTTTACCTCATTCATGTTCGTACTTTAAACAAAGAATATTAACTTGAGGCATATTTGATGTGGCATGGTAATGTGGCACGTCAACGCATTGTATGCAATTTCCGTTTTAGTATGTGTTATTTAGCTGAAAGGCATCATCATCATCATACTCCGACCGTGTGTGAGCCAGTGTCTAAATACATACAAGTTTATGTTGTAAAACGTTTCAAGTTGTTGTAAAGTTGTATGGCGAATGAGTGAGTGACTGAATGACTGGCTGACTGACTTGCGGAGTAATAGAAAAAAGTGATTGAATTTATAGTGTGGCATGAGGTTCAAAATTAGTAAAAATATATTGCACAGTGGATTTATTGAAGCTTGTTTACGATTTTCTGATCAAATGCCCTATTAAGGCTAAATTAGAAATGTGTGACTTTCTGGTAAGGGAACAACAATATGACTGTTTTTTATCTTCCTGATATTTTTTTGTAACTATATTCAGCTATCCTTAAGAAGATAGTAAATACGAGCAACACTTTATTAGTTCTGTTCTCCAGAAAAGTACCAAAACAACATATTTTTTAAGAGCAAATACTGTTTAGGGGCTGTTCACATTTCACGTAACGCTATTTTCGCAGATTTTCCCTCTCCCCTGTATGAAATACGCATACAAAATTCCTCCACTGTAACAAAAATCATACCCTCCCCTAAGAGCTTTACGTGATGTGTTTACAGCCCCTTACACGAATTGGGCTACCTTCTTTGGAAAGGGGATAGTAGAGTGCTGAAAGGTGGTAAATCTAGTAATAAAACTATGTATTATTTAACACTATTGTTACACGTCACGATCCTTCTTAGAATACTGAATTTGCGCCATCTGTTGTCAGATTGACGTATTAGTTTAGCTTTTTGCTCTACAGCCAATTTCATTTATTTTATATCCATGGCGTGTTAATATTACAAAAAATATATGTTGCTGTTACTGGGTCTCGAACCCAGGAAAAATTTGATATGTTATGCTTAGCAGTCGACATGCCAACTAACTAAACCATAGTACCTCCTAACAATGCGGACTTAAAACTATCATTTTTACATAACGTTTGTAAGAACGATAATGATAAGGAACACTCATATAGAGTCCAACGTCTAGCAAGTCCGTGCCAGTTATTACAGTCCTACAATGGTAACGGGCAAGTGTATTCTTTAACGTAATGATTGAGAAACCAAGCTCAACTGAATTTATTTTGGCAGTACTCTGTATATTGAGTGCTACACTGATGGCTCTCGTCTCAATAAGACTTTGTTTTTATCTTGAATTCCTAAGAAAGCTACTGAAGTGTTTTTCACTCCAAAATTCTGGTCATTTAAGAAGTTGCAGATTTGAAGAGATGAAATGTCTTCATAGCATGGAAATAGATTCAATACTATCTGATCTTCTTCTTCTGTTATCCTTGACTGCCAGTGGAGCATAGTGTCACAACCATCTTTTTATGTCGAACTCGATTGCGAGATGATAGGCAGACGTCATTCCATGAATAGTTTGATGCTTGCAACTCCGCAGCAATTGAACTTTTCCACTTTCTAGCTGGTGCACCGATAAGAAGGTCTCTTTCCTGTGGATTATATCGGAGCACTTGCCGAGCAATGTTGGTATTTGGCCTACGAAGTGTGTATCCTATCCACCGCCATTTCCTGTGATATACCTCAATAGAAGCAGGGATTTGGTTTGTCGCGTTTAGAACATCTTCATTTCTTATGTCATCCTATACTACAGATTTGCCGCAAGCATTTGTTTGCAAAGGTTTGTAGGCGCTTAGCGAGGGACTTTCAAGATAATTAAAGGTACCTACGCATCCAATAACCTCGTTATCCACATTGATGTGTGTCGAAGGGCTTGCAGCATAGCTACCAGGCATAATCTTTGTCTTGGAAATATTGATTTCCAGCCCAGCTGCTCGAGATTCATCAGTGATAGAGTTTATTCCAAGTAATCTAGTTGTTTAAAGGGTGTACAATTGGATACCTCGAGTTGTTTAGAGGGTGCACAATTGGAGACCGTGTCTACCATTCAGAGCCATGAACATTATGTTGTCGATGGAGTGGATCAAAAGTATAGGTGACAAGATACATCCTTGTCTTGCTCCAGTAGTAACTTCAAACGGATTTGACAATTTATCTTTGTGTAGGACCCGACATTTAAAATCCACGTACATTGCCCGAATTAAGTTCGGAATTATCGTTGATATATTGCGGTTTTTATAAATTCATACATTGCTCTAGGTAAATGGAGGTGTGGAATTCATTACATTGCTCTAGTATAACTCGTACTTTGTTGATCAGGTCAACACAACATCGATTCACCCTGAACCCAAAATGATTTTCGTGGAGTGTAGAGGAAACTGCATCGAATATTCTGTTCAAAATTACTCGACTTAGTAATTTTCTCGGTATTGGAAGTAGTTTTCTACCCCTATCGTTATTGCTATCTTTGGATTCACCCTTCTTTGGTATTTTGACTAGTATACCTTCGTTCCAGGAAGTTGAGAGAGCTTCTTTTTCCCATATTTTACACACAAATAGATGCCACAGCCTCGACGATCCTTCAACATCACACAAAAGCATCTTCGCTGAGATGTTGTCATTGCCCAGTGCCTTGTTGCGTTTAAGGCCCTTAATGTCATTCTTCATTTCTTGTATTGTTGGTGGATTGTCTGAAATTCAATTAAATTCACTGCCATAGTTGGTTTCTTTATGCTTTTCAGTCAGTGGTTCTAATCCAATAGGACTGTTTAATGTTGACTTGTAGTGTTCCATCCAGCGTATTAATTGTTTATCCAGGGTTAAGAGAAGTGTGCCGCTACCACTCAAGATGGAACTGTTGATGTAGGTAGGTTTGCTACACAACGCCCTTGGCACACTTGTTAATCTATCCACATTATCTTATCCCTCTTTGCAGACCTTTTTATTAAGTTGGAAAGGTTACGGTATGTTGTACGAAGCACTTCAACATCTTTGTTATACCCTTCACCACCATAGGTGGCGAACGCATATAAATATTTGTCTTAGAACCAGCTTTTAGTATTCCAATAGGCTTAGAATCACTTTTTGAGTCGATTTAAATCACAGTACAAAATTTCGTTAAAATCGGTCCATATTTGACCGTAGCTCCCATACAAACTCTTCTTTAAAAACGCACTAAATGAGACAAAAATCACTAAAACGCTCATAACTGTAATCAATTTGCCAAATTTCGAGATAATCAGTCCGAATTCGACCCTAGCTCTCATATAAGTCCAAATGTCTGAAATAGCTTAAATATATAAGTTTTTAGAAAATGTTTGTATGATGGGAAAATTTAGCAAATATTTGTCTTTGTACAGGAAAAGTAACATCTTTGACCTTAGTGGTGAAGGGTATCGTATGGTCGGGCTTGACCGACTATAGCACTTTCTTACTTGTTTTCATTTAAAATTGTATTTTTTAAATTTCGTTAATACTAGAGTCGTTGTGTTAATAACATCTGGAAGCCGATTCCTTATGGAAGTAATAAAGATATTTCGATGTCTTTGAGATTAAAATTTTAAAGCATCAATTTTCCGATTGGCTTTTGCCGTTTCAGATCTTAGAGCCGCTACATTTAATAGAACTTTAGATATAACTAAATAATGGTCGCTGTTTATATCTGCTCCTAGAGCAAACATCAAGTAAAGATGATCGCCGCTTAGAATTGATCAAAGTATGATCAATTTGGTTCGCCATTCGACGATATCAAAGTTTTTTTTTATGGTGGAGCTTATGAGGAAAAATAGTGCCACCTACAATAAATTTCCTTTCAGCAAAGTTCGATTAATCTTCCCCCGTTTTCGTTTCTAACTCCGACACCGTGCTTTTCAATGTAATGTTCCAAACCGGTGATGTTTGAACCTACCTTGGCATTAAAGTCGCCCAGTATCATAGTAATATCACAATTATGTACATTACTATTCATCCAACTGCTTAGTGCATCGTAAAATTCATCATCGTTTTTAGATTGGATTTCAGTAATTATCAAATTACGAGTTTTATTGTCACTAGTCTCTCATTGATAGGATATCATGCTATCATGGCTTCAGAAAGCCCACATCCCTACTTGGTTCATCGCCATCCGGGCGACCAGCGTGAAGAACACAGTGCTTCTTGCACAGCCAGCAAATTAATTATATAACGCAACATTACTCGCCTTAGCTTTTCTAATTTGACAGTTTAGTGCGCACGTTTCATGACATTCCTTCATGTCGATAGTAGGTTTTATTGTCCGATATCTTCGAATAGAAATGGTTTTATACATCATATATGATTAGGCACCTCCAAAATCCTTGTGCCATTTGCCGTAGCAGGGGGATTTCTCACATGATTACCTCTTGGAGTAGTATATTCTATAATATTGTTGGTGCTTTTCATGCTTAAAACATCGTAAGTGCTAACAAGATAGGTGATGAGTCCAAAGACACAAGCCAGGTTTGTATAGCGGGCCGCTCGAGGAGGTTAGAGTAGGAATTGGAGACAGTACTTAACTGGTAGCCGAAGACGCCAGGTAACAGCTGCACCTTATAGATTGCTATACAAATGCTATATCTTAGCTTTCGTCATATTTGGGCTATTTTTGCAAGAATAATCGCCCCAATAAATCCTATAAGTATAACTTCTATAACTTTCAAAAGCGTTTGATTCGGCTTGACAAAAAATTTGCAATCTCTTAATGTAAGATAAAAATAGTTCATATTTTTTCGATTATTTACTTACAAAATTTACAAACTTTTTCCGATCTTGAAACATCTGAGTTATTTTAATATGACATGATTTAAATAATTTGAGAAATCGTCTTTCATATATAGAAAAACGACTTATGGTTATTTTAGGAAATAACATATCTAAAATGATTTATTGCAAAAGTAAAAACAAAGCGTACCAATGTCTTCCATCCATCACAAGCAACAAACAATAGAAAAACCACTGACAATCAACACAATAACAACATTTCTAATTGTTAATTAAGTTAATACTTTTTACAAAAGAACTCTTGAACAAAAAAAAAAAAAAAATAGAAAATCCCTTTCTTTTAAAAACACTTTCAACCTAAACCACTGCTCATTGACAGGCAGGCATGAATGAATGAATGAATAAACGAAAGAAAGACTGAATGAATGAGTGATGATGTGAGTGTGGCGCAATCAAATGCCAACTAATAATGCATCATACGTGATGCATAATATGCAAACAAACAAAATATGAATGCAAATGTAAAATGGTATGAATTGAATTGTATGAATATTATGAATGAATGTAGGTAGGTATGAATATGGCTGCAACTTAAAGTGTCTAGTAGATGGGGCATAATTCTTTTCAAAAAAAAAAAAAAGGAAACAAATAAAGGCAAAGCAGTGTAAGCTTATTACCAAACCCAGAAAAAAAATTACAACAACTTGCAGTTGTCATGTCTGTCTGTATGCAAAAGAAGGAGTTACAGTAACTAACAAAACTGTGACATTTTTGTGACTCCAGCTAAATTTCAAACTTATTTTGATAAAAATGTTTAATTTGTTAATCAAGTTTTGCATAATCTGTTTTCTGCTTTAAAATCATCACTGTATTTGCTTAGAATTCAAACTGTCAACTGTTAGTTGTCTGTCACTGTCAACTTGAACACCTAAAAATATCAACTCAGATTTTTATACATTCATTCACTCACTCATCCATCTATCCATTCATAAAATATGCATTTGTTGTCACTCGACACACAACTCACAGCAAAGTTTCTTTTATGTTGTACAAAGAGTTAATAAAACATCGAGGAGTTTTTTCCTTCTACTGTCTATGTCGAATCAATAGGGGTACTCACGATACATTCTTTTTAAAGTGCAAAGCATGAAAATGTATGCTGAAATATAAAAGTGTGACATATCTTCTTGGAAGGCATTGACCAAGAAGATATATCCCACTTTTCGAATTTGGTACTTTCTAGTAAGCAGAAATAGTCCAGGCACTTAAACTTGTACAATTATTATCATTGTGTGAATACCCCTTATGTTGTCATTCGTTCCATATGCAAATTATTTCGAATATGTTGCGTGAGGTGTTCATTTTTGCTATTGTTGTTTTTGATGTTGCATTTAACCATTCCACACAACACTTTGATTGATTGCGACTGCACTTTGCACCATTATTTTTTTATATTGCTATGGCTTCAACTTCACTCTGCGCCTTTTTGATCTGAAGTACGAGTATTGTAAACCTGCTGTTGCATTTGATTGTCTTGTTATGCATTCAAAATAAATCCCTTTCTTTAGCAAAATTCTCAATTTTCACCCAGTAATAACTTCTTCTTCTTCTAACCTATTCAAAGCCAGTAAATTAGGCTCTAAAGAAAGAAGTGTGAGTCTAAAGTTATACTCTACTAATAAGACAATATTTTATTTTTAATGCTATTCCATCAATATTAATTGATAGCCACGTACACACTCTATAGTCCAAGCCCATCCATGGATGCATATGTTGCATACGCAACCTAAACAAGTTTGCCCTTTCATTAAGGTTTTACTTTGATCAACGATAATTGCTTACACACACGAGTAAAATCATTTGATTTTGTTGTTTAGAATAAAGACTGACAGACATGTTTGCATATAAATTAGTTAACTCAACTCTTAAGTAAATTATAAATGATTTTCAAATTGAAAATGAAGCTTATTCCAAATACATACTTGGTTTGCACATAATTGGAGTTATTGGGCAAAATAACTTATCATAAGGATTAATTGGAAATAAAATTACAGAAATAATTTTTGAATATAATTAGGAACATACCTATACATATATAAAGATTACAATGGGCATAGACACAAATTTCTTATTTTTATAGGAAAATTTTCAAAATTTTCCTACACAAGTAGGAATTTTTGCAAAATTTCCTATAAAAATATGAAATTTTTCAAAAATAGGAAATTTTTGAAAAATTTCCTATAAAAATAAGAAATTTTTGAAAAATTTCCTATAAAAATAGGAAATTTTTGAAAAATTTCCTATAAAAATAGGAAATTTTTGAAAAATTTCCTATAAAAATAGGAAATTTTTGAAAAATTTCCTATAAAAATAGGAAATTTTTGAAAAATTTCCTATAAAAATAGGAAATTTTTAAAAAATTTCCTATAAAAATAGGAAATTTTTGAAAAATTTCCTATAAAAATAGGAAAATTTTGAAAAATTTCCTATAAAAATAGGAAATTTTTGAAAAATTTCCTATAAAAATAGGAAATTTTTGAAAAATTTCCTATAAAAATAGGAAATTTTTGAAAAATTTCCTATAAAAATAGGAAATTTTTGAAAAATTTCCTATAAAAATAGGAAATTTTTGAAAAATTTCCTATAAAAATAGGAAATTTTTGAAAAATTTCCTATAAAAATAGGAAATTTTTGAAAAATTTCCTATAAAAATAGGAAATTTTTGAAAAATTTCCTATAAAAATAGGAAATTTTTGAAAAATTTCCTATAAAAATAGGAAATTTTTGAAAAATTTCCTATAAAAATAGGAAATTTTTGAAAAATTTCCTATAAAAATAGGAAATTTTTGAAAAATTTCCTATAAAAATAGGAAATTTTTGAAAAATTTCCTATAAAAATAGGAAATTTTTGAAAAATTTCCTATAAAAATAGGAAATTTTTGAAAAATTTCCTATAAAAATGGGAAATTTTTGAAAAATTTCCTATAAAAATAGGAAATTTTTGAAAAATTTCCTATAAAAATAGGAAATTTTTGAAAAAATTCCTATAAAAATAGGAAATTTTTGAAAAATTTCCTATAAAAATGAGAAATTTTTGAAAAATTTCCTTTAAAAATTAGAAATTGTTGAAAAAATTTCATATAAAAATAAGAAATTTTTGAAAAATTTCCTATAAAAATGAGAAATTTTTGAAAAATTTCCTATCAAAATATGAAAATTTTGAAAATGTTCCTATATAAATAAGAAATTTTTCAAAAAAAAAAAAAAATCTATAAAAATAAGAAATTTTTCAAAACTTTCTATGAAAATCACACATTTCTGGAAAATTCTCTATAAAAAAGTAATTTTTGAAAAATTCCCTACAAAAAAAAAAAAATTAAAGTTTATTATAAAAATAAGAAATTTTTGAAGAAAAAAGGAAATGTTACAAAATTTTCCTATAAAAATAAGAAATTTTCAAAACGTTTTTATAAAAATAAGAAATTTTTGAAAAATTTCCTATAAAAATAAGAATTTTTTAGAAATTTCCTATTAAAATAAGAAAGTTTTAAATAAAATTTCATATAAAAATAGTAAATTAAAAAAAAAAATCTATAAAAATAAGAAATTTTTGAAAAACTTTTGAAATTTTTCAAAAATTTCCTATCAAAATAAGAAATTTTTCAAAAATTACTTATTTTTATAAGAAAATTTTCAAAAACTTCTTATTTGTATAAGAAATTTTTCAAAAATTTCTTATTTTTATAAGAAATTTTTCAAGAATTTCTTATTTTTATAAGAAATTTTTCAAAAATTTCTTATTTTTATAACAAATTTTTCAAAAATTTCTTATTTTTATAAGAAATTTTTCAAAAATTTCTTATTTTTATAAAAAAATTTCAAAAATTTCTTATTTTTATAAGAAATTTTTCAAAAATTTCTTATTTTTATAAGAAATTTTTCAAAAATTTCTTATTTTTATAAGAAATTTTTCAAAAATTTCTTATTTTTATAAGAAATTTTTCAAAAATTTCTTATTTTTATAAGAAATTTTTTAAAAATTTCTTATTTTTATAGGAAGTTTTTCAAAAATTTCTTATTTTTATAAGAAAATTTTCAAAAATTTCCTATTTTTATAGGAAATTTTTTAAAAATTTCTTATTTTTATAGGAAATTTTTCAAAAATTTCTTATTTTTATATAAAATTTTTCAAAAATTTCTTATTTTTATAGGAAATTTTTCAAAAATTTCTTATTTTTATAGGAATTTTTTCAAAAATTTCTTATTTTTATAGGAAATTTTTCAAAAATTTCTTATTTTTATAGGAAATTTTTCAAAAATTTCTTATTTTTATAGGAAATTTTTCAAAAATTTCTTATTTTTATAGGAAATTTTTCAAAAATTTCTTATTTTTATAAGAAATTTTTCAAAAATTTCTTATTTTTATAAGAAATTTTTCAAAAATTTCTTATTTTTATAAGAAATTTTTCAAAAATTTCTTATTTTTATAAGAAATTTTTCAAAAATTTCTTATTTTTATAGGAAATTTTTTCAAAAATTTCTTATTTTTATAGGAAATTTTTCAAAAATTTCTTATTTTTATAGGAAATTTTTCAAAAATTTCTTATTTTTATAGGAAATTTTTCAAAAATTTCTTATTTTTATAAGAAATTTTTCAAAAATTTTTTATTTTTATAAGAAATTTTTCAAAAATTTCTTATTTTTATAAGAAATTTTTCAAAAATTTCTTATTTTTATAAGAAATTTTTCAAAAATTTCTTATTTTTATAAGAAATTTTTCAAAAATTTCTTATTTTTATGGGAATTTTTTTAAAAATTTCTTATTTTTAAAGAAGTCGATTACAACATAAACTTGCAAACAAGTTTGTGGCATACAAATTCCCACAAATTTTTAGTACAATTTATATTGCATACCCAAAAGGCTTTTTCTCTTTAAAATGTATTTGCATAAAAATTCCTGTTTTTATGCATAAGTGAAACCTATTTGTATGGTATATCACCAAAATTAGTATAAATACTTAAAATATTTGCACATCAAATAACTTAAACATAATATTCAATATTTATTTTGACATACACACACCCAAACAAATATTATATACATATTTAAAAAAAATGTAATCAAATACAAATCATTACCATATTTCGGTAATTTTTCATAAGAAAAAATAATTTTCTAAAAATATTTTTTAAAAGTATTAGCAAAAATATGGATAAAAGACTAAAGCGATTAACTGGTTGATACATAAAATTCTCGTTATGTCTTTGGCAAATAACGAGTACATCCAATATAAAATGTCTGCTTTTGGTTTCAGTTGATTGATGTCTGCCTGTCAGCCAGTCATTCAGTCATTTTGGCTGTTGGTTGTGGTTGTTGGTAAAAATGTTTTTCGCCTGGCAAAAACAAACCAAACCAACCATCCATCCAGCCAGTCAACAATCATTCTCTCACCCATCTTTAACAGAAAATGAAAAAAAAAAACTGAAGAATAAGCAGAAAATATAACACAAACAACCAGTCATCCATCTATTCATCCAATCCATCCATCCATCCATCCATCCATCCATCCATCAGTCTATGTAAGTAATCATTTTTCTTTTAGCATTTTATAAATTGCCATTTCCTCTGGCACATGACTTCTTTGTCTTTTCATGAATTTACTTTAGTTTTCAGTTTATGTTTAATGTTTTTTAAGAGATTCTTTCATATAAAGAAATGAATCTACAGTCTCAGGCAAAAGTATGAAAACACACATTTACACACATATATCTACTCTTACAAATACCATTATAATTGATGGATGTTTGAAAATTTATAACTAGAACATTCATATTTCCAGAAATTGTGGTTCTATTTACATAATATTTAAAAAGGTTTTTCTTTTTGTAGGTTTTATTTTCTGCCTTCTTGATGATTATGACGATGATTTTCTGGCCATATAAGGGTTTGAGTAGCAGAATATGAATGATAAATCATCGGTAATCATTTAAAAATCACTAGTTAAAATATAATCTATGATCGTTATGAATGTGAGGTAATATATTTTGTTGTTTGTATTGCCAAAGCAATTGAAATATGTTTTTTGAATAATTATTCTTGTACATTTTAACAAATTGTTTTTTATTTATTTGATGTTTAAGAAATTGAAAAATTTCTTTTTTAATTACACGTTAAATTACTAATAGAAATAAGGAGAATAAGGACAAAATTCGAATTAAAAAAAATATTTATTATCCGCCTATTTTAAGGCCTTACATTTTAACGCCTTACAATTTATATCTTTCAAGACAGTGTTTAATTAAAAGGGTAGAATTAATCAAAACTGATTGGGACTTTAGATGAGATTAATCTTCTTTTTTATATAGTTTAAATTGATTTATCCTTTTCTCACTATTATAGGTACTTAAGTTCAAGGCCCATCAGCTTTAGCACTCAATAGCCGATTACCAATCGGCTTTTTTACATACATAGTAATGAAATTCTTCAACATGAGATGGGATAAAAAATAATGTTTTCTACCTGCGTTACCGATAAGCCTACAGCAATTACACGCCTCCGATGAAAAATAAATAAAATTGGCTGTAGAACAAAAAGTCTTAATAACAATAAATGACACAACTTCACTGTCTTTAAAATTTATATGATAAAGCATTATCTCTCATTTTCACCATCTAAGGTAATCAAATTCGTGTACACTCTACATAAAATTTGTATTGTCAGTATTTGCCTGAATTACTTCTCTATATAAAAACAGTGTCGCAGTCCGTTAATCAGACTCAGAAGCTAGCAAAAATCAAGTTGAACCATCTGCTTTGTTTAAAAAAAATTTTAAGTTGCCTATACCTATGCCTACCATATCGCCTAGGACTTCAAATAAATAAGAGTCCAGAGCCTCTATATTGTACTACAGGGCAGGGTAAGTGTATAAAAGATACTTTATGGACTCCTGCTCTTCAGCTTCTTTAAAAGTCACTCTTCACAACCTTAATCTTTACAGTGTTTATTCCAATGGTCAGATTTCTTCCATAACGGACCCAAGTAATTATATATGGGTTCGTGATAGTGACAGTAATCTGTATAAATGTTTCCTAGCTAAGCGGGGCAGCATTTGTCTGAAATAAATGTCCTCCGACAAACGACAACATATCATTTGCTGAATTTCATTGTATCTCTCTATCACAGTAAAATATTGCAAGTGGCTAGAGGCATGCTAATTAATTCTAGTTCATATGAAAATTCTAAGGCAGTATTTCTAAGTCTTTCTAACTTAAGGTCGATACAGCAGATGTATAGCTTACTTAGTTACAGAATCATGTCTGGTACTAGTAATTTTAAAATGATTAAGCTATTAAGTAACTGGGCGACAGAGCCTTGCTCGGAGATTAATGATAAGCACTTCGAGGCGAATTTTAAAGTTTTTATGTATTTTATTTTATAAAGTACTAACCAATTAAAATAAATTTAGAGAAAATACGGTACACAAATATCCAATTAATTTTGAATCATTTTTTTTGTCCAATCAACACATAATCAAATGCATAGTTTAATATTTTGGAAACTGGTCATACCGACTTAGAAACCTCCATCGACTCATGCCCAAGAACTTTGCTAAAGATCCTAGCCTGATAAAATGCACAGTTTACGATTTAATTCATTTTTAATTTTTCAGTGGCGCCATCTATCGGAAATTGTTAATACCAACTAATAAAACTTCGTCTACTCATGTGCAACAACTTTGCTGAAGATCATTGCATAATCAAATGTACAGCTTACGATTTAATTCACTTTGAGTAATTTTCAGTGGCGCCACCTATCGAAAATTGTTCATGCCAACTAAGAAACATTCGTCGTTTCATTGGTAATAACTTTGCTAAAGATCATAGCAAGATCAAATGCACAGTTTACGATTTAATTTAATTTGAGTAATTTTCAGTGGCGCCACCTGTTGGAAATTGTTCATAGCTAGTAAAAAACCTTCACCGGCTCATTTGAAACAACTTCGCTAAGGATCATATACAACTTCGCTGAAGATACAAATGCACAGTTTACGATTTAAGTCATTTTGAGTAATTTTCAGTGCCGCCACCTGTCGGATAGTGATACCAACTTAAAAACCTTCGTCGTCTTATGCGCAACAGCTGTAGCTAAAGATCATTCCATGAGCAAACATGGTTAAATGCATAATTTACTATTCTATAAAGGACAGAAAAACATTCATTTATTAAAAAGTTATAATATTACCAATTTTTTCCCCTTTTATCCCCTAATTTCTAAAAAGTTTCATATGCATATTTGGTGCTTGGTACCAATTAAATTCGGTTATCACTTTGTCCCTTTTTTACCCATTTATCGTAAGAGCCGTTTTCGAGATATCGGGTTTTTCAAACAGGGATGCTACAAAAGTACAACGACAGGGACAGCATATGACGCCATATTGCTTGCTGCTCTTTTGACATTTCTCTTAAGTAAGGTCCCGCTATTTTATGATGGAAAGATATACGAGCCAACAACGAGTCGAATTTATTAAAATTTTTTTCGGAGTCAGTGGCCTCAAGGTAAAGAGAAACATCATCTTCAGCGATGAGGTTCATTTCTGGTTAAATGGCTTCATCAATAAACATAATATGCGTTTGATCAGGCAGTAATCCACATGTACTCAATGAGTCATCATTGCATCCCGAAAAATTACGCTTTGGTGCGGTTTATGAGCGGGCGACGTCATTGGGCCGTACTTCTTTCGTTATAATCATGAATGGGAATCGCTACCGTTCAATGATAACCGAATAATTTTGGTCCCAATTATATGATTTAGATTTGGAGGACATGTGGTTACAACAGGACGGCTCCACAAGCCACACAGCGAATGTCACAATCAATTTATTTAAAACGAAGTTTGGAGAACGTGTTATCTTACGAAATGGTCAAGTCGATTGGCCGCCTCGGTCGTGCCGTTTGACGCTGTTAGACTATTTAATGTGGGGCTACGTCAAGTCTATGGTCTATGCCAACAAGCCAGAGACGATTGATGAACTTCGTACGAACATCGAACGTAAAATTAGAGCAGTATCGGTCAATTTATCCTTGAAAACCTAAAATTGGGTTCAGTGGCCATGCAAAAGAAATCGAGTTCCATACATATTTGTATTAAACGTGCGTTAATAGATTTAAAGAATTTCATTGTTTTGTTCATGCTTAAGACTGTCATTAGTTAAGTTCATGCTTAAGACTGTCATTCTCTTTAGATTGACAAACATTTTTATGGTTTTTGATAATGGAGTCTTGAATTCTTTGCCAAGTTTTAAAAATTTGTTATTAAAATTTTGATTACAAGGACCCAGAATTGATTCGATAGTTTTACCAATACTAATACCATTAAGGTTAAAGGCCGAGAATGTTTTAGAATTCCATGCGCTTTGATCTTGTACGAATATTCTCCAACTTTGTAGGCCAAGCTTTTAAAAATGTTTCTCTACTTGGTCTTTCCATCGAAGTTTTAAAAGTCCTCTCCAAAGAGTTCCCTCGGGATCATTTTCGAATACGTTTCTTGCTGGAGTATTTTCATCCATTCGCACAACATGTCCCAGCCAAGGCAGTCGCTGTTTGATGCGCTTTACTACGTAGATGTCAGCGTATAACTCCTACAGCTCAAGGTTCATTCGATGTCGATATTCATTGTATGACCTAGTATGACCAGTCCAAAGTTTTTTTGTAAACTCCCAAAATTATTTGCAAAAATAAAACAGATCGCTTCTTTCTTAAATCTCCGAGAACACCAAACTCTTACGCTTGTTTTTGTTATTCTTATATTGTCAGTTAAAGAAATAAGTTACTATACCACATTACCAACCTATACTTCATAATCACAACTTATTCTACCAAATGGCTTGAAAAATATTTATATTTTAGTTGAATATTGTGTGCGTCTTATGCCCTCTTTTAAAGGCCCCATTAGTTTTATAGGAATTTATGAATTTATGAAGCTGTCGAAACAGGCCTTGAATTCCAAACAGTCGAAAGTATCGATATTATTGAATGACTTTGTGATGTGCAGAGATCGTGGTCTGTTTGATGATATGATATGCGAAGATCTTAATTTACTATGATCCTCTTAGTATTAACACCAGTGGTATATTTAAAATTCGTATCAAATTTTTTCAACTCTTCCGCAATTTTTCGTTAGTCATGAAAATAAAGTTAAAACTTTAAAATCCTAATAGCACAGCTTCTAATTAGGGGAAGTACTATGTACACTAGTTATTTTTGTAAGCCGAACTGGATAATTCCGATTCTTCGAAATTATCGAAAACAAAATCAAGAGCACAGTTTTGAATATAATCAGGTAATTAACGACTGGCCGATACAATGATATTACTAATCTTAGCCCTCTGCGACTGACGTGATATATTTTTCGCAAACCGTTTTTGTACCCTTTTTGTTTATTACTGAATAGTGTATTTTGATATCTGTATAGTTATTTTTCTAATTCAAAGCTAAAATTCGTATTATATGTTGATTTATCGGCATGATATTTGTCAGAAAATTAATTTCTGAACAAAATTTGAACTTTGCTGTTATCTGCTGAACTACCACGGCAGTCGCAAAAGGTTAAGGAAAACTTTTAGCATGATTTCTCTACTTGGAAATGCATTTCTTGTCTTTTCATATAATTTCTTCAAAAAGTCAGATTTACTGCAAACATCTTTTATATTTGTCCCACTGTCGTATATTGTATTTTCCATTTATTTGCTCACCAATAAACCAAACCAATAGCAAATACTTCAAACCTCATTATCGAGTGAATTTCTGTAATTGCTGTCCATATATTTGCGCGGGCACTCACTCCGTTTAACTGACGGACTGACTGACTGACACTGTGTGATTACTGCTGCGCTAATAAACACGTTCCATAGCAAACGAGTGGCTCTGAGCTGCTAAACTCAATAAGAGGTGTCTGATAGATGTTCATGTCTGCAACAAGGTGTCTCGCTGAAATATAGACACTTTAATTTTCTTAAGAATAAACTAAAAGAAGAAAAAAAAAAAGTTCTTGAAAATCACATTAACTTGTTGTTCTGTTCCATTAAATAGTTACTTAAATACTTGTTCTTAGTTTTTAAAAGTATTGAGTTCCATTGAAATGACACTTTATTGTTGAGCCTTTTTTTTTGCCGGATAGTGGATCTAGTGGCATCATGCAATTCGTTGTAAGAGTTTTGTGTAAAGTTGCTATTAACACGAGTTTGGAATGTGCAATTATGTGAGAAGGCATAGGCATGAATTATGCTGAAATGATGATTGAGTTTAGGAATATGAAGGAATTGCGGAATAAAAGTGATGGAAGGAGTATTAGAGTGGTATGGTGTTAGTGGAAGAATCATTGAAGATTTTTTTTAAATACATAAATTCGAACATTGTGAGATTGTCTTCTCTACTTGAAGAGTTAAAATAAGATTCCCGCGAAACTCTTGAAATTCGGTTAAGAAATTTGGTCTCTTTACGGCTTAACTTCGATATTAGATATTTAAAAACTCTGGATTTATACTTTGTTGTAGTTTTAAAGTTACTCCCATTGGTTTTGATCGGAGCCGTCCAGCTCTACAGCACCGACACACTATGTATGAGCGAGACGCAACTATGTTTGTCCCGCTCACACTGACGGAAAATTGTCTTTGCAAAGTCAGTGGTCTATTGAAAGTGCTGTTAGATTAGAATGTGTTATTATAATTATAATCTGGCAACACTGATCGAAATGCAAATATTAATGTATGTGTTTTTGGATAGGTCTGGTTTTCATGATTGGAGATCGTTATAAGATCATCGTATGCCTTAGTTATGATATGTTATATGTTAGGTTAGGTGTTACCTGCAGAAGACCAGATGCTACAATGAATGAGCCTATCTTACGAATGTTAAAATTAATGACTTTTGACAAATCGTGCAGAAACGGGTAGCCCAGATGGTGGATCCTAAGATTAGTCAGGGCTGGGCGGAGACAGAGGAGATGAGTGACAGTTTCTTCCTCCTCGTCGTTATGACAACTTCTACAGTAGTTATTTCCTTGCAGATTAAGCAGGTTATTTCTGTGGACCAGATGGTCTGCGGGACCTTAACAGAAATAGCTTAATGAGCAATTTACAGCCTGATAGCGGTAAACCTTTGCATTGGTGAATATCCTCCTTACTGAAGACAACGTACCCAAGAAAGTTCAATATTGGAATGTCTCTCCATTTCATTTAGGGATGCCCGGAATACCCAAGTAATATTGGATGTAGTAAAGGCCTAAGATAAGGAGTGAATGGCGGCAAGACTAAAAGAAAGTTCAATATTGGAATGTCTCGCCATTTCAATTAGGGATGCCCAGCATACCAGAGTAAAAATGTATATTGTAAAGCCCGAACATATGGAGTGAATGGAGGCAAGACTGAAATAAAGTTTAATATTGGAATGTCTCGCTATTTCATTTAAGGATGCTCGGCATACCCAAATAAAATGGGATGTTGAACAGGCTAAAGATAAGGAGTGAATGGCGAAAATACTAAAAGAAAGTTCAATGTTGGAATGTCTCACCATTTCATTTAGGGATGCCCGGCATACAAAAGTAGAATGGGATGTTGGAATGTCTCGCCATTTCATTTAGTGATATCCGGCATACCCGAGCAAAAACGGATGTTGTAAAGCTCGAAGATAAGGAGTGAATGGCGGAAAGACTGAAAGGAAGTTCAATATATGAATGTCTCGCCATTTCATTTAGGATTGGCAGGCATACTCGACTAAAACCGGATGTTTTAAATCCCGAAGATAAGTAGTGAACGGCTGTAAGAAAGTTCAATATTGGAATGCCTTGCCATTTCATTTAGTGCCACAATTCTGTCTACAAAAACTAATATTCCTATGGTATATTCAGTGGTATCTTAGCCTTTGGCTAGAATACTACAGAGTTTTGGGAGCTTCAAATAGATTTTCGTTCCTAAAAGTCGGATGAGAAAGCCCCCACTTCATTTGACTAGGAACCAGGGTCTCAACTCTAGTGTCAATTTGGCCTTCAAAGATATCTACAGTGAAGAAGCGGTAGAAGAATGGGAATAGTTCTGAATTTATCCAAAATAGCGAAGTGACCTAAAGATGTAGGAGTGGGATGAAAAACCCCAGCCACTCCATTTTTTGATTAAGATTATGGGTCCCAACTCAAGTGTAGATTTGGGTTTCAGAGGTATCTACCTTAAAGAATCGGTCGAAGAATGGGTTGGGGATGCAGTAGTCGATTCTTCAGCACAACATAACCTAATTTTAGGTTATCTTTTAATAAGACTTTATTAGTTGAAGAAGTTGGCAAAAATCCAATAGCTTCCTCCCCTCCTTAAGTCAGCCTTCGCTATCGGACAGTGTCGTACTATAACGAAAACAAGCATAATTACATCTGGTCTTGATATTGGCAGTAATAGGTACATATATGCGTTATATGCAAACTAAATCTGTCTGGAATGCTTAAGATCTCAGACATACGTACTCTTTCTTCTTCTGTATTTCTTGACTCGCAGTAGAGCATAGGACCTCAACCACGTTCTAGCAGGTGCACCAACACGCTTTAGGCGCTTATCGGTGGCATTTGTGCATTTCGAAGTTTCACAGCCGTTATACAGGATGGACTTGACATTCGAGTTGTAAATTCTTAACTTAGTTGTTGTTTATATTTGCCGAGATTTCCAAATAGTTTGGAGAATGCCGAATGCAGATTTTGCCATGTTAATACGTAATGTAATATCCTCGTCGGTGCCACCTTTTGTAGATACCAAACCTCAAAGATAATTAAAGGCACCTACAGATCCAATAACCTCGTTGTCCATATTAATGTGTGTTGGCAGGCTTAAACCTTGTCTTGGAAATATTGATTTCCAGCCCAGCTTCCCGATGTCAACGCAGAACGGTTTCTCGGAGTGTAGAGAAAACTTCGTTGGATATTCTATTTAAAATTATTTGATTAATAGCCTGTTCCACGATTTCGAAAGAGTGTTTTCCTTCTTATCCTATACGAAAAAAATCTGTTTTGGGTTTCACTAACTTTATTTTATGCGAACGATGAGTCGAAAAACAAGTCGACAGAAAACGTAAGTATTTTCATACAAATTTCTGTTCCACTATTTCGAATAAGTTATCAACACTACGAAAGCAAATGTCAATCTGTGTCACTTGCTATTTTAATTTCGTTTAGAAAAAATTGTACAAAAATAAAAAATGAATTAAATTGAAAACATAAAAAATAAATAAAATTTGCATTAAAAATGGAAAATAAAATGTAAGTAAAAAATTTAGAAATATTGTTCTGCATAAACAATTCTTTTTTTATGATATATGTATAGTTTAAAGAAATCAACAAACGAGCAGCTGAGGACACTTGTCCAATATATGGAGGAGAATCCTTTATTGGCTAGGGGAGCACCAGTTTTCGGCTCCAACAAGATGTCAGCAGAAGAAGAGTGGAAAACACTATGCAACATACTAAACTCCCTCGGGCCTCCTACACGCAGTATAGCTGAATGGAAAAAGGTTTGAAAGGCGGTGTCGAATTACCTTTTAGTTGTATTACCATTCTTTCATGATTGTTGCATTATATATTTTTAGACATGGGCAGATTTGAAGAGTAGGACGAAGAAAAAAAATAGCTGACAACAAAAAGAGTCTACAGGAAACAGGAGGAGGCCTCTATTGCCATAATCACTTGACAGAATTCGAAGAAATAATAGATAGAACTTTGTTTTTGTCTTCTGCAGTCCCTAGTGGTAAGGTCTATGGAACGAAGATCGAAAGTAAACAAGCAGTACTCAGCGTTAAAAAGAATCAAAGTGATTTATCAAAATCTATAGAGGACTGCTTTTTGTCCTTTTTGGAAACGCCACCAAGGATTAACAAAACTGTGGCGGTGGTCACACCAAACAGAAACAATGGAAAAGATTTATTAGTTGAAAAGACACTTACGCCACAATTAAATGATGGTAAAAATAAAGATTATAAGCGCAAAAAATCTAATTGTAGTGATAGTGAGGCCGAGCAAGGTAGTAGTTCGTTTACAAAAAAGAAAAAAAAGACCACCGAGGAGCAGGTGGGTATAATACGCCGCCAACTAAGAGTGGCAGAAAGAAGCGCCGAAACATCTTCTAAGCTTGTTGGTGTTGTTCTGAGACTGGCTGAAGCGGTCGAGGCACAAGTCGAATCAGTCAAGAGAAGTGCAGACGCCGCAGAAAGAACAACAGCCTATTTGAAGTCAATAGAAGAGAGTACCCAAAAAATTGAAAAAAGGCTAGAAAACTATTTCATTATCAAAAAATGAGAAATTTATGTACTTTTCCTTATTTAAAAGCTCCAAATAAAATAATAGCACCAAATATAACCAATTTTTTACTTATTTATACCTCTTAAACTAATGGAACAATTTTTAAGAAAGGAAATATTAAATTGATGCTATTGTTTTTACCGCAGCTGTATATTTCCGTAGTGGTCACAACGGGCACTTAAAAAATACAGTTTGTAGAGTAAAATAATAAAATATTTTTGTTTTTAATAAAATTTAATATATTAATAATAATTTTTGTATGTCTAAATTAATATTTTTATAAGTTTAAGGCAATACATCTTCTGATTGCATTTGCTTGCTCCTCTTCGATTTCGTCCACCACAATGTCCGCCTCCAACTCCACGACGTTTTCAGTATATTCTGTCTCTGCACATTTATAATATACACACATGTTGTGAAGTGCACAGTATGCATATATTATTTTGGTGGCTTTTTCAGGACTGTAGTGAAGGCCTCTCGATCCTATGATGCACCGGAACCTATTTTTAGCACTCCAAAGGTACGCTCAACCACATTCCGTGTAGTTGTGTGTTTTTTATTGTATCGCCTTTCGTATGCGTCACTTGGATTCCTATAGGGCGTCATAAATAAGGTTTTAACTTATAACCAGCATCAGCTACACATTTCAAAACATAATTCAAAAAGTGAATTTATTTTATATGTGCTTTACATACCGAGAATCCAAGTGTTTCTTTGGCCGTTTTCGAAATTGTCTTGAAGTGTTTGATTAATAGCGCTGTGCTCCCAAACAAATGCGTCATGGTTGGCACCAGGATGTCTAGCATCAACATACATTATATTCAATTTGTTATCACAAACCTGAAAAGCAAAATAATTATTTTAAAATTGGATTTATATGAAATATAATTACTTTGTAAAACTTACCACCATAACATTTATACTATAATACCCCTTCCTATTGTAGTACAGATGTTTTATATTATCTCCTGGTGATTTTAAAAGGACATGGGTGCCGTCCACACAACCAATAACACCAGGGAAACCCGTAGAATCAAAAAATGCTTGTTTTACTAAATGCTCATCTTCAGGCCGAAACATTTTAATCCATTCGTGGCAAATAGATTCCTCAAAAAAATTTAAACATTCAGAGATAATTCTGCAAACTGAGGATTTACTTGCGGAGGATATGACCTCATTTCCAACTGTCTGCTGGTAGCTTCCTGTGGCTAAAAAACGCAACACAATGGATAATTTTACGTCCTCACGTATGTAGGTGATTCTGTAGTGCGATGTGCTTGTTGACTGAATCTTTTGCAGAAGCATTCTGAAAATTTCCTTAGAAATTCGGAAATTCGCGACAAATCTATTTTAATATATTTATAAAAATTTTTTATACATTCATAATTTACATATGTAAGCATTTATATATGTTATTATGTACTTACTGGCTCTTGGGCAGCTCCAGGACATTGTACATATCACGCAGTTGCCTGCGATCTATTTGCTCACCCTCACTATCTTCGGAATTATCCAAAAAATGTGCCGCTATTGATAAATCCATTTTTTACACTTTTTTTAAACTTTTTTTAAAATAACTGATGTTTTAATTTTTTCTGTGTTTATTTATTAGCATTTATTTTCTTTAATATTCCCTGGGTTGTATTTATTTTAAGCAATTTAGTTGTTTTTTCAGTAAATATTATCTGGCAATACTAAAACGTAAGCAACACAAATTGACACTCGTAAAGGCAAGCGAACGAAAGGCTTCGAAATAGTGAAACCAAAATTTATTCGAATTCGAGTGACTCACTTTCTTTCGCATAGATTTTCTTTCGAAATAGTGGAACAGGCTATAAGTATTTTTCTCGGAATTAAGGATGTCTTATACCCCTATAGTTATTTCCGTCTTTAGAGTCACCAAAAGTACTCTTATCAATTGCTAAAGCATTTAACTACGAATTTGTAAATGTCGAGCAACTTGTAAAGATACTATCATAATATATTTAAGGAACAGATTAACCATCGAGGGATGATGTTGACTATCGGAGAATCTATTAATTTCCAATATTGAGAAGACTATATATCTATCAGTTACTTCAATAGTGGTCGAAATGTCGGCCTGTAATTATATGTAGGTACTACACCCTGACACAAAACTGATCACTAGTAAAATTGACCATATTCTATTATCAGACTCATTGTATTATCAAGAAAGCTGACAAAAAGCAGATCAACTAGATTACCCAGATCTTTAAAAAAACTAGAGCCAGAGTAAGTCCCGTATTGTATAACAAGGCAAGTGTAGAAACTATAATTTATAAACTCCATTTCCAGTTTTTCAACATTGGCTTTGAAAAAGTCACTCCTCGAAGTTTAAAGTCGTCCGCTTGTCTTCAGTGTCCCGACATAATAACTCTAGAAAACATACATCGGATCCTGAGAGTGACAGTAATCTTTGAGAATTGTTCCTATCTAAACAAGGCCGCATCTGCCTGGAATCAAAACATCCTAAGATAGATGCCTAGACATCGTTTGCTGAATTTCAAATAGATTGGATGTCATCTGAAATTTGTAAATTAGTCTTAAGGCTTACTAACTTATCTGCACTAAAATTCCTTGATCGGATCTTACTCCACTATGAAAGTTTTACAAGATGTTGCTGTTTTATAATAACCAACTTTCTTCCTTAACTCCCAATCTAAAAATTAATTATCACCTTCTACATCTAAACAAGAGACATTAACAAATTCCTCAAAACGATAAGATCATTTAACCAGAAACTCTTTTACTACAACTCCTCATCTCATTTCCAATAATTTCAATTAAATTTTGACTTTATTAACAGCTTTTAACGTTTTTCTTGTTAAATAGCTGTGTTTTAACAAATTGTTTTAATAACAATTTCCTTTATAGTGTCTAATAACAGACATTTCAAATTGTAATTGCTTATAATGTATCAAAGATTGAGATAATATCTTATGGAATACAATGCATTGCACCATATTGGTGCACATTTCATCTTTCAAGTATTGATTATAGGAAAATAACACTTAGCTCTGACTTGTTTGATGCCAGTTTAAGATGTAGTTTAAGATGCAGTTTCTTTGACAAGCAGATAGCATGAAAACAAATGAAATTCCTCTTTGGCAGCTTTAGTAACATCAAAGCGTTACATCTTAAAATGGCACAAACATATAAGAAAAAGTATAATTTACAATTTTACATGCCTTGCCATTTTGTTTTATTTGAAAAGCTTGGTGGCTTCAAGCTTGTTTGCGGGAACAAGCTTATATAATTTTTAATTTAACAAGTGTTTTTATTTTTTTGAAAAGCGGTTATGGGTGACAGCATTTGGATGATTCATTCTTCATAATGCCTGATATGTGACCACACAAATTTAATGTAACCCCACCAGTAAATCTCCGGACTAAATGTGAAAATGCCAAAATAAATTAAAATTTTTTAAGTGCATAAAGGAAAAAGTGAAATTTTAGCAGGATTATCTGGAATCATACGGGTAACGTAGTTAGCACATTGGTGTAGTCCTCCAAAATATTAACTAATACAAAACATAGCACAACTCTAAACCAACAGAGATATTAGCTTGAATCTATCTATATATACATCACTCCGGTTCGACCGATTTTGATGAAAGAGTCCAAATAGGGTAAATAGTGGACCAAATGGTGCAAAATTAAATATTTATTATTGACTTTGATAAGCCATAACAGTTAGAAACTTCAAACTTAGCAAAAGTAAATTCATTACCAATGGCCGTACTTCAGAAAAAAAACTAAAAGGTTTGGAGCAGGGGATGACCCCTACCCCGTTACAGATACAATAACTATAACTGGGTAAACTGATTTTGATAATTTTCGAAATTTAGATAAAGTTATACTAATATACCTAAAAATTTGACAGAGAGGTATGGTGTGACCGGTGGTTAAACTAGGCTAGGTTTCTTTTGAAATCTCAAGTGGGCGTGACCCCACCCATATAACTCATATATTAAAAATGACAAATATAGGTGACCGAGAGGCTTGATTTTTCTGAAATTTTGACAGTATGTTAAAATGTGTCCAATGGATAAAATAGGCCAGATATTTTTTTTAATATCATGTGGGCGTGACCCCTCCCATACAAGTCAAATATTAAAAAAGACAAATATGGATGACCCTGAAGACCGATTTTTCTGAAATTTTGACAGTATGGTAAGGTGTGACCGGTATTTAAAATCGGCAAGGTCTTTTTTTCAAATCTCAAGTGGGCGTGTCCCCTCCCATATAACTCATATATTAAAAATTACCGATTATACCGATTTTTCTGTAATTTTGACAATATGTTAATGTGTGACCGGTGGTTAAAATAGACTAGGTTTTTTGAAATCGCATCACTTGAGAACGGCTGGACCGATAAGGACAGTTTTTGTCTACATGTTTTTATACCCTTCACCACCATAGGTGGAAAGGCTGATATATGTAACGCATAGAAATATTTGCCTTAGACCCACCTTTTAGTATACCAATAGGCTTAGAATCACTTTCTGAGTCGATTTAGCGATGTCCGTCCGTCTGGCTGGCTGGAACCAGATGTAAACCTTGTAATCAAACTGCAGGTCGCAGTTCTAAAGATAATTCGATGAAATTTGGCATACATCATTTTTTTGATAATGGGACCATGGCTATTGAAATTCGTCAAAATCGGTCGATAATTTATGGTACCCCCCATAGTTCCCACTTTCCAGAATTGATATATTGGCCACAAAAATTATTAATTTTTCATGAAATTTAAAACAAATACTGCTTATTTAAACTAAAATCACTGTACTAAATTTCGTTGAAATCAGTCCACATTTGACCATAGCACAAATACAAACTCTTTTCTCAAAACGCACTAAATGAGACAAAATTCACTAAAACGTTCGTAAATCCTAAGATAATGAGAATTTTAAGTTTATTTTTTGCATACATAATTTTTGTAGCAATCTGCCAAATTTCGAGATAATCGGTCCACATTTGACCCTAGCTCTAATATAAGTCCAAATGACGGAAATAGCTTAAATGTATAAGTTTTTAGAAAATGTTTGTATGATGGCAAAATTTAGCAAATATTTGTCTTTATACAGGAAAACGAACACAATTGACCTTAGTGGTGAAGGGTATCGTATGGTCGGGCTTGACCGACTATAGCTCTTTCTTACTTGTTTTTAGTCCAAGTTAGGATTCTACATAAAGAAAAAAATTACAATGCCCACTTTTACGCCCTCTTTTTTATTATTATTTATCTAAAATCGGAAAACGGCTGCACGGATATTGCAAATATGATTGGTGTTTGATAATAGCTTGACTGACGATTGTTTGAAGATTTTTCATGATTATTGGATGGTTTTTTGACAGTTGTTTGATTGGCTGATGACTGTTTGAAGATTTGTCATAATTGTTTGATAATTATTTCACGATTTTTTGTCGATTGTTTGAATCTTAATATACTGAATGTTCCTCCAAATCTTTTTGATTGTAGATATAAAAAGGGGATGTTATATATATAAGAACTATAGCCAAATGTTGACCGATTGTTACAAAATTTAATATACTGGCTGGTATGAATATAAAGTTAATTCGTGCATAATTTAGTGGCCATAGCTGACATAGTTTATAATTTTATAGCTTTTAACTGGCTTTTGTGGCATTTTAGTGGTTAGCGGGAGCGGTTTTTATATAAAAGCTATGGTCAAAAATGGACCGATTTCTATAAACTTTCACATACTGACTGAAAGTTGCATAAAACTTCTCTGTTCTTAATTTAGTCGTCATAGATTTTACAATTTTATTCAATTTATCAGCATAAATGTGATTCCCGTGGCAGGGTTATATGGGAGCTCTAACAAAATAAGAACCGATTTTTCCCGATTTTTGTAACATATCGAAAATACTTTTGCTGAATTTTGTCTCTCTAGCTCTTGTAGTTAAGTAGCTATCGCGCTTTTCTCTGACGGAAAGACGGACGTAAACCGTCTTTTCTTTTTGTATGTTTGTGTTTCCGTAAGTTTTTTATATGGGAGCTATGGTCAAATGGTGACCGATTGTGACAAAATTTTGCACACTGGTTGGCATTGATATAAGACCTCCTCATGCTAAAGTTAGTGGTTATATCTATTATAGTTTTAGATTTATTGGCATTTAAGAGTATTTTAGGTGAAATGTTGGCTGTTTCCTTAAGTTTTTTGTGTGGGAGCTATGACTAAATGTGAACCGATTTCGATGAAATTTTATATGCTGGGTAGGGCTTATGCAAAACTTTTTCATACCAAATTCTATCATTATAGCTA
Source organism: Stomorhina lunata (assembly GCA_933228675.1). Taxonomy (NCBI): domain Eukaryota; kingdom Metazoa; phylum Arthropoda; class Insecta; order Diptera; family Rhiniidae; genus Stomorhina; species Stomorhina lunata. The sequence goes on along the minus strand of OW121741.1, from coordinate 25,196,753 downwards.
TTATAGTTTGCTATTTATTAGCAAATAAGCGATTAGCGTGGGCAAGATTATACGGGAGCTACGGTCAAATGTTAACCGATTTTGCCCAATTCCAATACCAAAATTTTCTCAGAGATGAAGAATGTTTTTACTAAGTTTCAGTAAGCTGACGGACATCGCTCAATCGTCTTAGAATTTCATAAGGATTCAGAATATATATCGTTTTTGATTTTTGAGCCAATATTAAGGAAATTACAAACGGAATGACAATCTCAATTTGATGGTGGGTATAAAAAGTCGGTTGGTAAAATTTTTTTTATAGAAAATTTTTCGATAAAAATATTTTTCTGTGAAAATTATTCGCAAAAATATTTCTCTTTGGAAAATTTTTCGATAAAAATTTTCTATAAAAAATTTATTTATAAAATTTTTTTTGTGAAAACTTTCGATAAAAAATTTTTGCTATGGAAACATTTTCGAAAAGAAAATTTTTCTATAGAAAGATTTTCGATAAAAAAAATGTAAAGAAAAATTTTTGTTAAAAAAAATTTGCTATAGAAAAATTTTTGATAAAAATTTAAAATTTATTTACACACATCAAGTTTCTAATCAAGTTCAAGTTTTGACTTTTAGGTAAGAGATGTAAGCGAAATAGAACGGGGTAAAATTCCCGTTCTATTTTCTTTACCATTCTCTCGTTGAAAGTCAAGACTTAAAACTTGAACTTGACTTAAAACTTGATGTGTCTAAAAGTAGACTAATATCGAACATGATTCCTACGCACAAGCAGACTGTCAAGTAGCTTATCAATCAGCAACACTGGTAATCTGTTATGTTGATGGTCAATGTTGATTCGTATCCAATCTTCTTTTTCTGTCAAGAAGTTTTCGTCTAAAACAAGATGAAATATTTTGTGTTAGGAATTTAATTTACGATTTCTACAATTGGCCATTTTAACATTGATTTTTATTGGCGATAAGTAGTAAAAGAAGAGTTGATTTAAATTGAGTGGCCTAATAGGGGTTTTGGAACTGCCCGCCTGACCAAAACATATGGCAACGAATTCATGATCTAATGTTTCTCTTACATTTATTGGAAAAATGTGCGATCCACAAAAGAGCTTTTAGATTTCCTATGTCTCTTAGCTTATGACACGAAATCCTAGTTTATTATACCCTTCACCACCATAGGTGGAAAGGGTATTATAAGTTTGTGCTGATGTTTGTAACGCATAGAAATATTTGTCTTAGACCCACCTTTTAGTATATCAATAGACTTAGAATCACTTTCTGAGTCGATTTAGCGATGTCCGTCCGTCCGTCCGTCTGGCTGGCTGGCTGGCTGGACCCCCATGTAAACCTTGTAATCAAACTACAGGTCGCAATTCTAAAGATAATTTGATGAAATTTGGCACAGATAAGTTTTTTGATAATGGTACCATGGCTATTGAAATTGGTCAATATCGGTCCATTATTTATGGTACCTCCCATAGTTCCCACTTCCCGGAATTGCTATATTGGCCACAAATATCAATATTTTTTCATGAAATTTAAAACAGATACTGCTTATGTAAACTTAAATCACTGTACCAAATTTCGTTGAAATCGGTCCACATTTGACCATAGCTCCCATACAAACTCTTCTTCAAAAACGCACTAAATGGACAAAAAATCACTAAAGCGCTCGTAAATCTAAAGATAATGAAAATTTTGAGTTTATTTTTTACATACATAATTTTTGTAATCAATTTGCCAAATTTCGAGATAATCGGTCCACATTTGACCCTAGCTCTCATAAAAGTCCAAATGACGGAAACAGGTTGAATATATACGATTTGAGAAAATGTTTGTATGATGGCAAAATTTGGCAAATATTTGTCTTTATACAGGAAAAATAACACCTTTGACCTTAGTGGTGAAGGGTATCGTATGGTCGGCTTGACCGACTATAGCGCTTTCTTACTTGTTTTTAAATAGATATCGCCGAAAATCTGTCGAAAACAGTCGGATTTTTAAAACTTTCGATACTTTAACAATTTTTTCGTTTTTCGTTTGAAAATTCCTTGTTCCAGATGAACACTTGTTATTTTGTAATATGAGGTCACTTGGGTAATTTATGGATTTATGTGTATATTATACGCTATTAAAAGTAATTAAAGTCTTTTAAGCAATATTCGAATATTTAATTAATGAAGATTTAGATATAAATTCAACTCATTAATTTCAAAAATGATCATTTAAATATTGAGTTCAAGTCCGGATTTATTAAACTTCGTATTAACTTGATCTTTTAATAATTTTCAAACTATAATAAATTAAGACAATTACTCGATCTGCCATTCGGTCGGCCAGTTCACTTGAACATGATTGATGCCATCCCAGCGATTTATTACAAAATCCAAATCAACATGACTCCATCATTAATCTAATGTTTGCGTAAAAAAAAAGAATTTTTGTATGCGAACATTAAAAAGTACAAGTAGAATTTATGTGTAGAAATTACATTTAAACTTAAGAAACAAATGTAAATTTAAATTCTCTTTGACAGTTGTCATTATTCATTTTATTTTTTTTTTTGAATAAAATACAATATGAAAATAAATTAAATCATAAAAAATTAGCTGAATGTGCAAGTAAGAGCAGCAACGACTTAGAGTAAGATCATTTGTTATTATTGCAACATTTACAATTAATTATTGTTATATGTTGACATTACAATGTGCCATGCTATGAAATCTGTCAGAATTTTTGACATTAATCTATTTTAAATATATAAAGAAAAAGACAACAAGCAAATAACAATTCAAAAATAATAATCATAACTTAAATACTGGCATTAAGCTGACAACTGTGCGTGACTGAAATTTAACTTGACACATTTTTATTATGAAATTTTTTTATTTATTTATTTCGTGTTCATATGTATATGATTTCCCGTAAATATTTACATGTACTTACATTTGAATAGAAAAATATGGGTATATGCAAATTTTGTGCTGTTAAGATCAACAACAACTGAAAACATTTCCTTCCTTTTGTCACTCAAGTAAAGGAAAACATAGACACATAAATGAATCAAGTTAAAACTATATCTGCAATGGGGTATCTAATCGTATCGCACAATGGGGTGTTATATGCTAGATGGGCATAATAATTAAGGAGTGAAGATTTTATTTGACATTTGACTGAAGGTATTTAAGGTTAGTTATAAACGGTGTACGTTACAAAAATAGTTCACTCTATTTAAGTATTTCACAAAAAACAGTTAAAGTCTAAATCAGTTAAAGTTCCCAACAAAACTTTGGTAATGGCAAGTATTCTGATAACTGGTTACCTTGTAACGACAACAACATACCATCCGAATAAATAATAAGTTATTACAGAAGTACTTATTTGCAATTAAGATGGTAATTTAAACTGAATGGCCCCGGTTCAAATCCCATCAAGGGCAACAATTTTTGTTTAGTTTTTTTTTTTTATTAAAAGAGTCTTTTTAAATGATTTATGAATTTTAAGAACTTAAATATTATCTTCTGTAAAAAAAATTTGTAAAACTAACTCACGTTAATGAAAAAATACCGTCATGAGTCAATTTTGATTATCTAAGGGATGTTGAATACCAAACACGATTCTAATTGGTCTTAACTTATCTGGGTCATCCTTCATCTCAACTGTGGACACACACCTCCTTATGGTATCACCCGGGGAGCTATTTTAACACCCATTAATATTGTGAGTTAACATGTTCCGAGAGTTGTCCCATAAGATCGATAAAAATGGGTTAGGATTACGGGCTAGTAACCCTCTCTGGAAAAAAAAATACAATGAAGAGGATAAAATTAGAATTGAAATGTCCCACTACCTAATATTAGAGGAGGATATCCGAAACTTCGATAGAAAGACCAAGTAGAGGAACATTTTTCAAAGCTTGGCCTATAAAATTGGAGAATATTCGCACAAGATCGAAATCCATGGAATTCTAAAATATGCTCGGACTTTGTAACATTTAAGTAAGTAAGAGTCAATCTTATGTAAAAACTTATACAAAAAAGAAGATTTAAATTGTTTAAGTTTTAAAATAATTTTAAAAAAGTTTTAAAATAATTACAAAAAATCGTATAAAAATATTTTTCCAAAGATTACAACAAAGCAAAAAAAGCAGGGAAAAACAAAGTTATTTTCACATGATTTTGGATCTAAAAATAAAAATTGTTTATATTAATTATAAGCTGCTAAGTTTTCAACATATGAAGTAGCTCAGTGGAAGAGTCTCTGCCTAGCAGTCGGAGGGTCTGGGTTCGAGCCCCCATAGGATTATAAAAAAAATTTTGTATTTCGTTTAAAAATATATGTTTTTAATAAAACAACAACAAAAAAGTTGTTGCTGTTGTTGTTGTTGCTTTCAAATTGCTTACCCAAGTCATTACTTTTCTGCAATTGGTAAGTACTTGCCTCCAATGACATCCCCATGTTAATGTAATGACTTAAACAGCGAATGAGTAAGTAGTTCGTGTTCAATAGTTTAACTGTTTAACTCATTATTTGGTAATGAAAAGTTTTACTGGGTTGGTTTCGTTTTTAGACCCTTCACCAATAGGTGAAAGGGTATTATAAGTTTGTGATTCCGTTTGTAATTTTTTTATTAGTGATCGTAGACCCCATAAAAATTATACCGATCGAATCGGGAGGAGAATCGATTAAGCGATATCCGTCTGTCTGTCTGTTTGTCCGTCTGTCTGTCCGTCTGTCTGTCTGTTGAAATCAAGTTTCTGAAGCTCCTGGAGGATGGACCTACATAAATTATATACCAGATTTTAGGAAATTCTCTCGCAATGAACGCTATTAAATTTCATTAAAATCGGTTTATAAACACCGAAAATATCGAAAAAATATCGAAAAAATATCAAAAATTAAACGAAAATTTTAAAATTTTTGATTGAAACACACTTTTAGATAATAAGAGAAACAACATACTCCTGGTGTACATGTGATAATATATTATATATCAGATTGTAGGAAATGGTTCCCCAAAGCACTCTGTCTATAGCAAAATCGGTCTATAAACAACTGAGATACAACCAAAACACTAAATTTGATGTATCGCAAATTGCCCAAAGTACGCGTTAGAGAATGTTTGTTGAAAAAATGAAATGCAGAAATAGGAAAAACCATCCTCCTGTAGCACGGACATACATAAATTTTATATCAGATTTTAGGAAATTCCTCCGCCAAGCACATTATAAAAGTTTATCAAAAGCGGTCCACAAACAACTGAGATATCGCCAAAACACTACTTGTAATGTACAGCAAATTGCCCAAAGTACGTGTATAAGAAATTTTGTTGACATTTTGTAAGTATTGTTTCAGCGATATTTCAGGTGTTTATGGACCGATTGTGATGAAATTTGACAGCGTTCTTTGAGGGAGGATTTCCTAAAATCTTATATAAACTCCACAAATCTGATTATGAATATCATTCAAGTTGTACCGATCGTCTCAAAATCGGCAGGAGAATCGATTTTGCGACGTCCGTCCGTCTGTTTGTCCGTCCGTCCGTCTACCTATCTGTCCGTCCGTCCGTCTACCTGTCTGTCCTTTTTTCTGTTGTAGTCAAGTTTTTGGAGTTTTTGGAGCTCAGGGTGGGACGATATCCTAAAATTTTGTGTAAAATGCATATGGGTATACCTTCCAGGAGCTCCACAAATCTGATTTTAGCAGACAGACACACTGCATTTATCTTAATTTTATGTCTGACTTTTGAACTTTATGATAACATTTGAGTATGTATTATATATCAAATAATAGGTAATCTTCCTAGGAAGTACAAAAATGCAGCTAATTACATGATATCCGTTTAAAACCTACATATGTATGTAAGTATCTCACATATCAACGAAAATTTAAATTTTTTAATTGCAATTGGGAGAAATCCGTTCACGTTTGACAATTGACCCCGTATAACTTCGCCTAAGGCAATCTCTTAGTAGCTCATAAATGACAAATTATAATAGATACGATGATGACATTTAGTATAAAGACGTTGTACGATATCGTTATTCAGGGCGATAGCGCCTAAAATAAACTTTCTAGAGGGACAACATTTGACAAAAGTATTTCTGATCTCTTGAAAAGTTCGGCATTGGAAATGGGCGAGCTCGGTTCACATTAACTGTTATCTCCCATATAACCCCGACCGGGAATTACTTTAATGCTGATAATGAAATTAAATCATATTATAATTGCACAAAGAACTAGAGCAAATGTATTAATCTTAATAAGTTAACTAACTTCAGATTAATAAGTAAATCTTCAATAAAGCTGATATCCATTCATTTAAAAGCTATATATTTCACGTATGTATCTAAAACCTTATAATTCTAAGGCTTGTCTACATTGACAATCATTGTTAAAGCTTTGACCTAAATCAGTTCAGAGTTTTACATAACTAATCATGAACTTTTAATAGTTGGACAATTCGTATGAATTAAAGTACACAACCCTCACTGGGCACTGTGTTTTTGGGTTGCATGCCAGAATACTTAAACTTCATCAAATCGATGTGCTCTTGCAAATCTAAGGGCATCTACATTTTGAAGCATCTTTTCTGCATGGTTTATCTGGTCTATCGAACTTTATCAAATGTTCGTAAAATAGACACATATCACTTTAGAATCGAAGTGACGCTGCCTTCGACATCAGCCACCTGCCCAACCTAACATTTGGGTCCATAACTATTTTAGATGATGACGCCACCAAAAAGCTTTTCGTTTTCCGACTCTTCATTTTAAAGATTCTTTGCATATAATACTAGTATAACCATATAGTGCTAGGAATTACATTTAGTATGAACAAAAGAAAATTTATATACATATGAAGCATTTGTGTGAGGCTCAACTAAGTCAGTAATCAGAAACTATATAATTATCAATATATTTTTACGATTTTGTACTTTACTTTTGGAACACCATTGGTGAAGGGTATCCAAGATTCGGCAAAGCCGAATATACCACTCTTACTTGTTAACATACAGTTTGTCAAGTATTTGTTTGCATTAAATAAAAATAATGAAAATACAATTTAAATTTCGAAAATTAAACACCAAATCGTTTAAATTTGTTTATTTTGTTTAACACATACCGTTAATGTAACTGTTTACTACAAAAAGTCGTAAAAAAATTTGAAATAAATACATGCATTGCAACAACAACAATACAAAAAGAAACATACCCAATTAAAAAGGCGTCAAATAAATGTTTGCACAATGAGTAAAAATAATACCAAATGTACTTATTTACCGTTATATTTTTATTTTATAAAGTTTTATAATTGTTATCCAATGAAATAAAAGTTATAAAAAATATTGTAAAAAAAATGTGTGCATTAGTTGTCCTTTATTTAAAAAAAATGCCTGCAAAATTAATTTCGAAAAGCGTTTTAGAATTAGCGTATTTCCATCACTATAACGGCAAATCCGCCAGACAAATCGCTAAAATGTTCTCCCGTATGGTTAGGATATGACCGTGCTAAAAGTGGAGGAATATTGGAATTAAAAGGGCAACAATGCAGTTCAAAATATAAAAAATACAAATTTAAAGTAAAATTATTAAAGCCTTCTAGGAAAAGCACTAGGGGCTTAAGTCCGAAGTGAAAAATGGTCATGGACTAAGTGTATCCCAAGGAGCAATCCGAAATATACAGGTAAAACCGAGGTATTCATCTACAGTGGCTAGGAAAAATCGACTTCTTTCAACATAAGATATTGAAAACAAGTAAGAAAGCGCTATAGTCGGTCAAGCCGACCATACGATACCCTTCACCACTAAGGTCAAAGGTGTTATTTTTCCTGTATAAAGACAAATATTTGCTAAATTTTGCCATCATACAAACATTTTCTCAAAACGTATATATTCAACCTGTTTCCGTCATTTGGACTTATATGAGAGCTAGGGTCAAATGTGGACCGATTATCTCGAAATTTGGCAAATTGATTACAGTTGTTACAAAAATTATGTATGCAAAAAATAAACTCAAAATTTTCATTATCTTTAGATTTACGAGCGTTTTAGTGATTTTTTGTCTCATTTAGTGCGTTTTTGAAGAAGAGTTTGTATGGGAGCTATGGTCAAATGTGGACCGATTTCAACGAAATTTGGTACAGTGATTTAAGTTTACATAAGCAGTATCTGTTTTAAATTTCATGACAAAATATTGATATTTGTGGCCAATATAGCAATTCCGGGAAGTGGGACCTATGGGAGGTACCATAAATAATGGACCGATTTTGACCAATTTTAATGGCCATGGTCCCATTATCCAAAAAAATGATCTGTGCCAAATATCATCAAATTATCTTTAGAATTGCGACCTGTAGTTTGATTACAAGGTTTACATGGGGGTCCAGCCAGCCAGACGGACGGACGGACGGACATCGCTAAATCGACTCAGAAAGTGATTCTAAGTCTATTGGTATACTAAAAAGTGGGTCTAAGACAAATATTTCTATGCGTTACAAACATCAGCACAAACTTATAATACCCTTTCCACCTATGGTGGTGAAGTGTGTAATTACTTCATGCTTTCTATTTCGCACTTAGAATTAGTATTAGGGTACATTTTTTCTCTAGTCATGCTAAAATGATGTTGTATTATCATGTTGGATCCCCGAAAGTTTGAAAGCCGAGTTAAGTGCCCTGTAGCAAACTTGAAGAGATTTTTAGTATTTTGCGTGGATAGCAGTATACTTTTCGGATTACTTCTTGAGATACACATAGCCCATGATCATTTTTCACTTAGGAGGTAAGCCCTTAGTGCTGGAGTGACACTTTTTTCAGACGGTTTTAAAAATTTTACTTTTAATTCATATTGTATAATATTTTGTGCTGCAAGATTACCCTTTTACTTCCAATATTCCTTAATTTTCAGTACTGGATCTGATGTCCTAACCATACGGGAGAACATTTTAGCGATTTCCCTGGCGGATTTGCCCTTGTATTGGGCAGTGTTTTAGTCATAACTTGACGAATGTTGGTTTTTAAGTGCTTAAGAGTTAAATGTTTATCTGCACACGGTCTTTCGTAGCCCCACAAAAAGATGTCTAATGTCACATGATCTTGGTGGCAAGTTGATATCGCAACGACGAGAAATTACGCGGCCAGGAAATGTCTCTTGCAATAAAGTCATATTCGTTCGAGTTGTGTAACATATGGCACCGTCTTGTTGAAACCGCATATGAAACCCCAGTGACTTTTTTTTTGCAATTAATAGGGTGAATAGAAATTTTCCATTTTTTTTATTAAATTCTATTTTTTGGATTCGTTTATGAATTCGAGCTACTTTTTATTTTTTAAATCTAAAAAGAATATATGGGACTATATAAATGCATGTCGGAAAGTTGCAAAATCGGCTTGAATTTTTTGTTATATGTTTCAAAACACAAAAATTTTGTTAAAAATTAGACAAATTTCGTTCAATGCTGTACGTAAAGGGAATATGGCACTGATATAAATTTTGGTTTAAAATCATCCTAGAACGCCATTATCTACGAACATATAATAAAACATTAAATCTTAATAAAACACTTCTTCGTAAAAGGTAAAAGTGTATGACTTTTGTTACGGTGGAGAAATTTTGTATGCGTATTTCTATTAAAATGTGTTACACAGGGGGGCGAGTGGGTTAAAAATTTGCGAAAATAGCGTTATGTGAACAGCCTATAGACAATGATTTAAAGAGGTACACGGTCCAAAAGCTTTTTATACCCACCATCAAAAAGAATGGGGGGTATATTGAGATTGTTATTCCGTTTGTAATTTCTTTAATATTGGCTCAAAAACCAAAATTGAAGTATATTCTGAATCCTTATGAAATTCTAAGACGATTGAGCGATGTCCGTCTGTCTGTCTGTTGTCGGCACGATAAAACCTTAACGAAAGGCTATAGGTCACTGTAATTTCATTTCATGGAAAATTTTGGTATTGAAATCGGGGAAAATCGGTTCACATTTGACCAAAGCTCCCTTATAACTTCGTCTAGTCTAATCGCTTATTTGCTAATAAATGACAAATTATAACAGCTATGATGACAAAATTTGGTATCTAGAAGTTTTACATAAGCACTAGGCAGCATATAATCGGTTCACATTTAACCATAGGTCCCATATAAAAAACTTACAGAAGCAGCCTAAATTCCACCTGAAATACACTTAAATGTCAATAAATCTAAAACTATAACAGATATAATCACTGAATTTAGCACGAGGAGGTCTTATGTCAATGCCAATCAGTGTGCAAAATTTTGTTACAATCGGTTACTATTTGACCATAGCTCCCATATAAAAAACTTATGGAAACACAAAAATACAAAAAGAAAAGACGTCTATGTCCCTCTTTCCGTCAAAGAAAAGTGCGATAGCTCCTTATCTACAAGAGCTAGAGGGACAAAATTTAGCAAAAGTAGTTTCGATATGTTATAGAAATTGTGTGCTGAAAACGGATAAAATTGGTTAGAGCTCCCATTATAACCCTGCCCCGGGAATCACATTTATGCTGATAAATTGAATAAAATTGTAAAATCTATGACTACTAAATTTAGAACAGAGAAGTTTTATGCAACTAAATATTAAGCTAAACGAAAAGTATTTAACAGACTAATAATGCTTAACTGCAAAGTAAATACTAGGGAAACCACTTACATACTTTTAAATGTTGAACTATAAAGCTCCTGCAACCTAATTTAGTCCAGATATTTTGCTAACAATAAAGAGTGCTCTAAATAAAATTTGTAGTTGGATTTTCTTAAATAAAAATCAAACCTTTTAATATAAAAACTCTACAAAATACGCAAATATAATGACATATTATACAAAATCATTTAGCATTAAAATGTTTACTTAGTACTCGGGTTTTGCAAAATTATCGACTTTTTTCGGAAACCCTCCCATTAAAGATTTTACAGTTGCTTCTGATACCTTTTTGGAGCATGTGTTCCACCTGCGCTTAAAATCGGACATGTTCTTGAAAATCTTTCCTGTGTTCTTCAATTCCTTTTTTACCAGAGCCCAATACCTTTCCACAGGCCGAAGTTCTGGACAGTTAGGTGGATTTGCCTCTCGTGGTACAAAAATTACATTATTCTTTGAGTACCACTCAAGTGCCTTTTTTCCATAATGGCATGATGCCAAATCGGGCCAAAAAAATGTAGTCACTCTGTGCTCTCTTAAAAAGGGTAACAACCGTTTTTGTAGGCACTCCTTTATATAAATTTCTGTGTTTATTGTGCCAGATGCCACAAATACTTTACTTCTTTTGCTACAACTGCAAATAGCTTGCCACACGAGAAACTTCTTAGGGAATTTTGTTTGTTTTTTTGTGCGAAACTCTTGCCGAACATTGCCCCGTTTATCAGCAACATAAAAATCTTGGCCAGGAAGTTGAGAAAAGTCTGCCAGTACGTATGTTTCATCATCCATCACACAACAGGTGTATTTTTTTATAAAATCAGACTTCAATTTTTTCGCTCGTTTTTTTGCTTTTAAGTTCTTTATAGCATTGCGATCTGGAACCTTTTGGACTTTGTATGTCTTCAGTCCAGTATAAGCTTTGACTCTATGTGCAAAATTCGTAGAACATTTCACCGTACGAGCTGGTTTTCTTAAAGAAGTGTTAGGCGCTCTTCGAAAGAGTCGATCGACTTCTTTTGCCTTACCAATATCTGTAGGACCTTTTTTCCTCCCTGATTCAGGTTTTCTTTCAATGCTCAGGTTTTCCTTATACCGTCTGATGGCATTAGAAACCGTTCGAGGGTCAACTTTCAAATTTTTAGCTATTTTTTTAAAAGTCCATGACGGATTTTTTTGAAAAGTTTTAATAATATTTTCACGAACATTTTTTTCGCAGTCCATTTTGATTGAAATAACTATTGAAAATTAATAATTTCTAAAATAATAGTATCTGACATATCTATAGAAACTAACTTGATCAAAAAATAAATTTTTTCTTGCACTATGAATAAATTTTGTCTAAAATAGTAAATGCATATTTTTTTTAGAACACTCTTTACCAACTAGCGTAACAACTTTTTTCGAATTTGGTCCACTTTTTGAATTAGCTGCACCCTCGTAGATATATCAGAGAAATTTCTAAATTTAACACAACTTGATGATATATAAGATTCGGCACAGCCGAATATAACACTCTTACTTGTTTATTTCTGAGATGGTCTACTTTGACGCCCAATGATTAACCTTGTATAAATACCGAGTAACCATAAATCCAAAATTGTAATCAATTGTTTAAAGTTACTTAAGGTAGGATCACACGATTGTTGCAAAGCACCAATTATTGGTATATTTTATATGCCAATCGTATGATTTCACATTTTATTGTCCCATACGGCAATCAAGAACAAAATTGTACTGATTTGCGACAATCAAATGCAACTCTGGTGTGCCAGCGGTGTGTGAACGGTTGATAGGTAACCATTCGTCAATAGAAATGTCAAAAATGCGTCAATATTTATTGTGCTCTCGTGAGTCAATCAAAGAAGGCAATTTGCGCCAATAGTTTATTTTTTTTGTAATCAAATTTATTTGTGTGATTCTACGGTTAACATTTCTTTTCGTAAGTAAGAATTTTTATTGTTGAACGTGCAATAATTATGTATATTTTAATTGCAGCTTTGATATGGAATTCGATGACGATATTGAATTGAGTGATTCTGGTGAACTTGTGTGCTTTACCGTCGGCCAGCAACCACAAACACCCTTGCCGAAAAAAAGAAAAAAACCAAGTGTAGTTTCGTCAAGGGCACACAGTGGTATTCAGGAGTTGATAGAAGCTGTAGAACAGCATCCATGTATTTGGGAATATTCTTCCTCCGACAACAAGGATCGGTACAAACGGGAGCAGGTATGGCGGGAAATTGAAACAATTTGTACAGGGCACACGGTCGAAGATTGCAAAGCCAAATTGTCCAATGTCAAAACGGCATTTCAAAATGTGAAAAAAAACATAAGGCAAAATCTGGCCAGGGAGCCGAAAACATTAAGCCACATTGGCCGCATTGGACAGCAATGCAATTTTATAATCACCAATTAAAGCTGATGCAATTTTCTTTTTCTTTAGAGAACAAATCATCTTTATCAAAAGTTTACGCTTAAATAAACAATACAAAATTTGGCATCTAGCACAACAGCTGTTCTCAGAGTTGCCGTGCTGTAGAACAATCGTGTGACTGGAATAGGACAATTATTGCCACTTAATCGTATTGCGCCAATTAGCGGCAATTAAATTTATGTAAAATGAGACAATCATGTGACCGCAGAGAATTTGATTGACACAATTTATTTATTGTGCAAAAATTTAGCACAATAAAAATTGTGTTAAATTGGTGTTTTGAACCGCCGTGGTGTAGCAGGTTAGTCATCCGCCTAGCATACCACAGGTCCCAAGTTCAATCCCTGTCAGACCCACTTGAAAAAAATTAATTTTCAAAAAAGCGGCAGTTCACCTCATAACTCAGCTAGCCACTGGTTATTGAGTATTAGGCTATGAGAAACTTCTCTAACTAATGCATTTGCCGTTCGGAGCCGGCGTTAAAACGTAGGTCCCTTTCAATGAGTCTAAAAATAGAATTGGATGCAGCTCATTGTCTGAGAGAAGTACCCCTTGTTCCAATGTTGTCGGGGAATTATATATATATAAATTGGTGTTTTGCGGCAATCGTGTGATCCTACCTTTAGGTTTTAATAAAACAAGTTAAGTTGTCTAGAATAGGGAGGCTACATATGCCTGTTTAAGGCAACCCTAATTGGTGCTTGAATGAGTCATAGGGTTTTGTTATTTCCTGGTTTATTCAAAAGAAGAATTTTGAAATATTTCCCTTCCCTTGAAAAAAACAACGGATTTAATTTTTTTTATTTTTTAGGAGTTAAGGATCAATCCATTTTTCTTTTGCTGTTTTTATATTTTTTCGTAAGTTTTTAACACGAAAAACATGATGTTGTATATTTTCCTTTAACGTTTGTATCTTTTCAAAATTAAATGCATGACAATTGCAATTTATTTTGTTTTAGGTTTTAGTAGTAGATTTACTACCCAGTAAAACTTTTCATTACCAAATAATGAGTTAAACAGTTAAACTATTGAACACGAACTACTTACTCATTCGCTGTTTAAGTCATTACATTAACATGGGGATGTCATTGGAGGCAAGTACTTATCAATTGCAGAAAAGTAATGACTTGGGTAAGCAATTTGAAAGCAACAACAGCAACAACTTTTTTGTTGTTGTTTTATTAAAAACATATATTTTTAAACGAAATACAAAATTTTTTTTATGATCCCATGGGGGCTCGAACCCAGACCCTCCGACTGCTAGGCAGAGACTCTTCCACTGAGCTACTTCATATGTTGAAATCTTAGCAGCTTATAATTAATATAAACAATTTTTATTTTTAGATCCAAAATCATGTGAAAATAACTTTCTTTTTCTCTGCTTTTTTTTTGCTTTGTTGTAATTTTTGAAAAAAATATTTTTATACGATTTTTTGTAATTATTTTAAAACTTTTTTAAAATTATTTTAAAACTTAAACAATTTAAATCTTCTTTTTTGTATAAGTTTTTACATAAGATTGACTCTTACTTACTTAAATGTTACAACCTGTTAAGGTCAAAGTCCGAGCATATTTTAGAATTCCATTAATTTCGATCTTGTGCGAATATTCTCCAATTTTATAGGCCAATCTTTGAAAAATGTTCCTCTACGTGGTCTTTCTATCGAAGTTTCGGACATCCTCCTCTAATATTAGGTAGTGGTACATTTCAATTCTAATTTTATCCTCTTCATTGTATTTTTTTTCAAGAGATTGTTACTAGCCCGTAATCCTAACCCATTTTTATCGATCTTATGGGACAACTCTCGGAACATGTTACAATATTAATGGGTGTTAAACTAGCTCCCCGGGTGATACCATGAGGAGGTGTGTGTCCACAGTTGAGATGAAGGATGACCCAGATAAGTTGGGCTTACCAAGTTAAGACCAATTAGAATCGTGTTTGGTATTCAACATCTCCTACATAATCAAAATTTACTCATGATGGTATTTTTTCATTAACGTGAGTTAGTTTTACAAATTATTTTTACAGAAGATAATATTTAAGTTCTTAAAATTCAAAAATCATTTAAAATGACTCTTTTAATAAAAAAAAACTAAAAAAAATTGTTGCCCTTGGTGGGATTTGAACCGGGGCCATTCAGTTTAAATTACCAACTTAATTACAAATAAGTACTTCTGTAATAACTTATTATTTATTCGAATGGTATGTTGTAGTCGTTACAAGGTAACCAGTTATCAGAGTACTTGCCATTACCAAAGTTTTGCTGGGTATATCTTCCACTTTAGCTAAAACCTTTCTCAGATACTTTTTCTTGCTTCCTATATTTTCCTCAGTATTCGGCACGTTTTTCATTATTTTCGTTATACATTTTAACGCTTTCATGGCTTAACTTTTTATTTTTCGTTGTTTTTCCATTTTTCAGTCTTTTTGTTTTCGCTGTTTTATTTATATTTTCAAATATTTCCTAAGATTAAGTTGAGTTCATTTGTTAGAAACCTCCTTTAGCTTAATGTCGTTCATTTTTTGTGATTTTCATTATTGTTCTTTTCTCCATCTTTGAGCGAAAAAAAAGGGAAACGAAATATTTATTTTTTTTTCTTTTTGTTGATTGTGTGCATTTTTCATGACAGCTACGTGTTGACAGCTGTCATCGTGTCATATGATTAATGTTTGTCAAAAACAAATGTAACATTTCGCCAAAATTACAAAAAAAAAAACAGAAAAAAGGAAAGAACTAAAGAAAATTAATGTGACTAATGACTGTAGAATTACCAGACAAATTGTGTGCTCAAGAGTTTTGTTGTATGAACGAACGACTGGATGAATGTCAGTCAGTTTGGGAAAATGCCGAAAATATAATTTATTATGTCATAATTATTTTAAGGTTTTTCAGTATTATTTACAGTTATGAAATATTGCATATAATTTTCTATACTTATGATGTCGACAGATAAAAAATGTTAATGAGTTTTTTAGGCTATTTTTCTTGCCCTAGGAAATATTTCACAAAATTACTTACAAGTTGTGCTGAAAAGTTAGTTGGCTTACATAGTCCCAATGTTTAGTTGCCTTCAAGGACGATACAACAAATTTCTCTTTGCTTTTAAATAGGCCTCAGTTTTAATCATTACCCCTTTATAAGAGCGAAAGTTCTTTCCACGGGAATTCTGATAAGGTCTAAGCTCAGATAAAAATTGGTGGGAAAATACTGTACCTTATAAACAGAGGTCGGCACAAAGAGAACAGAACAAAAAAAAAAAAAAAAATGCAGAGTTGCCGTTTTTTATACTTTTAACTAAAGTTGGTATTTTTTTCAATGTGTAGTTCTGATATATAATAAAAAAGTTTTCTATTCCTTTTTATTTAAATATTTTTAAGTCAATTTTTGATATCAAAAATTTTTTAATGAATTTTTTTATCAAAAATTTTTCTCTAGAAAATTTTTTTATTAAAAATTTTTTTATAGAACATTTTGCTATTGAAAATTTTTCTATAGAACATTTTTTTATCAAAAATTTTTCTATAGAAATTTTTTTTTCAAAAATTATTCCATAGAAAATTTTTTTATCAAAAATTTTTCCATAGAAACTTTTTTTATCAAAAATTTTCTATAGAATTTTTTTTTTATTATTGATAAAAAAAATTTTCTATAGAAATTTTTTTTATCAAAAATTTTCTATAGAAAATGTTTGTATCAAAAATTTTCTATAGAAAATGTTTTTATCAAAAAATTTCTATAGAAAATGTTTTTATCAAAAATTTTCTATAGAAAATGTTTTTGTCAAAAATTTTCTATAGAAAATGTTTTTATCAAAAATATTCTATAGAAAATGTTTTTATCTAAATTTTTTTATAGAAAATGTTTTTATCAAAAATTTTCTATAGAAAATGTTTTTTTAAAAAATTTTCTATATAAAATGTTTTTATCAAAAATTTTCTACAGAAAATGTTTTTATCAAAAATTTTCTATAGAAAATGTTTTTAACAGAAATTTTCTATAGAAAATGTTTTAATCAAAAATTTTCTATAGGAAATGTTTTTACCTAAAATTTTTCTATAGAAAACTTTTTTACAAAACATTTTTCTATAGAAAATGTTTTTATCAAAAATTTTCTATAGAAAATGTTTTTATCAAAAATTTTCTATAGAAAATGTTTTTATCAAAAATTTTCTATAGAAAGTGTTTTTATCAAAAATTTTCTATAGAAAGTGTTTTTATCAAAAATTTTTCTATAGAAAATGTTTTTATCAATAATTTTCTATAGAAAATGTTTTTATCAAAAATTTTCTATAGAAAATGTTTTTATCAAAAATTTTCTATAGAAAATGTTTTTATCAAAAATTTTCTATAGAAAATGTTTTTATCAAAAATTTTCTATAGAAAATGTTTTTATCAAAAATTTTCTATAGAAAATGTTTTTATCAAAAATTTTCTATAGAAAATGTTTTTATCAAAAATTTTCTATAGAAAATGTTTTTATCAAAAATTTTCTATAGAAAATGTTTTTATCAAAAATTTTCTATAGAAAACTTTTTTACAAAACATTTTTCTATAGAAAATTTTTATACCGAACATTTTTCTATAGAAAATTTTTTTATCAAAAATTTTTCTATAGAAAATTTTTTTACCAAAAATTTATCTATAGAAAATGTTTTTATCAAAAATGTTCTATAGGAAATGTTTTTACCTAAAATTTTTCTATAGAAAACTTTTTTACAAAACATTTTTCTATAGAAAATGTTTTTATCAAAAATTTTCTATAGAAAATGTTTTTATCAAAAATTTTCTATAGAAGATGTTTTCATCAAAAATTTTCTATAGAAAATGTTTTTATCAAAAATTTTCTATAGAAAATGTTTTTATCAAAAATTTTCTATAGAAAATGTTTTTATCAAAAATTTTCTATAGAAAATGTTTTTATCAAAAATTTTCTATAGAAAATGTTTTTATCAAAAATTTTCTATAGAAATTGTTTTTATCAAAAATTTTCTATAGAAAATGTTTTTGTCAAAAATTTTCTATAGAAAATGCTTTTATCAAAAATTTTCTTTAGAAAATGTTTTTACCAAAAATTTTCTTTAGAAAATGTTTTTACCAAAAATTTTCTATAGAAAAATTTGTTTTAACAAAAATTTTTCCATAGAAAATTTTTTTTATCAAATTTTATAACGGAAATTTGTTGATAAAAATTTTTCTATATACAATTTTTTTATCAAAAATTTTTCTATAGAAAATTTTTTTATCAAAAAATTTTCTATAAAAAATATCTTTATTAAAAATTTTTCTATAGAAAATTTTTTTTCAAAAATTTTTTTATCATAAATTTTTCTATATAAAATTTTTTACAAAAATTTTTATATAGAAAATTTTTTTATCAAAAATTTTTCTATAGAAATTTTTTTTATCAAAAATTTTTTTTATCAAAAATTTTTCTATAGAAAATTTTGTTATCAAAAATTTTTCTATGAAAAATTTTTGTATCGAAATCTTTTGTATAGAAAAAAATTGTATCGAAATTTTTCTACAGAAAAGAATTTTTATCGAAATTTTTTCTAAACAAAAAAAATTTTATCTAAATTTTTCTACAGAAAAATATTTTCATCGAAAATCTTTCTTTGGTCGAAAATTTTTCTATAGCTAAATATTTTGATTGTAAATTTTTCTATAGAAAAATATTTTTATCGAAGATTTTTCTATAGGAAAATATTTTTATCGAAGATTTTTCTAAACAAAAAATATTTTTATCGAAAATTTTTCTAAACAAAAAATATTTTTATTGAAAATTTTTCTATAGAAAAATATTTTTATCGCAAATGTTTCTATAGAAAAATATTCTTATATAAAATGTTTCTAAAGTAAAATATTTTTCTTTAGAAAAATATTTTTATCGAAAGTTTTTCTATACAAAATTGTTCCATTGAAAATTTTTCTATAGCAAAATATTTTTCTCGAAAATGTTTCTAAAGAAAACATATTTTGATCGAAAATATTTCTCTAGAAAAATATTTTGATAGAAAATTTTTCTATAGAAAAATATAATAACATTTTTTTATTTTATCAAAAAACTATTTATTACAATAATAAAAAATTGTAATAAATTGGGATATTAGTGCAATACACTACATTAAAACTTTTTAATTAAATGTTTGATGTCCCAAATTTTTTGAAAAAATCTTTTAATCGAAAATGTTTCTATAGAAAAATATTTTCGTTGGTGATCGTGATATTTTTATCTAAAATTTTTTTATAGCAAAATATCCAAAATTTTGTTTATAGAAAAATATTTAAACATTTTTTTTTATAGAAAAATTATTTTTGAAGAAAATTTTTACTAAAAAATATTTTTATCTAAAAATTTTCTATAAAAAAAAAATTTATCGAAAAATTTTCCAGAAAAAAATATTTCTATCAAAATTATTACTATAAAAAAATGTTTTTATCGAATGATCGTGGTATTTACGAAAATTGAAAAAATTCTTTGGCTTCTAGTGGTATGGGCTACTTTCGTCTTCTGATAAGGTCTTAACTCAGAAAAAAATTGCTGGGAAAATGCTATATCTTATAAACTTTACGAGTTATTAGCTCTCGAATTATTACTCGATTTCAGAAATCATATTCAATTTAATACAAATGCATTAGTGCAATATTTATGACAAACTTTTCAGTCGAACCGTTATAAATAGTCATTTGCTTCAATTTCTATGATTCAGCGGGGGAAGTCGGTATATGTTTATTACTAGCTTTCATGTAAACACAATGGACTTTATAATGTAAGTAACTCTATTTATGAAATGATAACTTTTATATTCATTTCTACTTCAAATTATAATCCACATTTTCCTATACTCTTACACCTACCGGAAGTTCATTATAGCAAATAGTTTAAATAAGTTTTAATCAAGAAAAAGGATACCAATTCTCATAACTTTATATCTAAAATTGCAACCATTTGCTTTAAAATTGGAAAAAGGAAGCTCAAATGTAAGTGAAGTAAAAACTTGTGTAAAGTCACTTAACATGTGTAAGAAAATGTAAATATGTAAGTTTTTGCCCTATAACAAAATGGTCGTCTGTCTGTAGATGTCATACTCGTATATTCATACCCTTAACTGCTAAATGGTAATACAAAATACTTTCTCTAGTCTGTTTCATACAAATCGGTATGTGGTTTTAAGAACCATCCAGTAGTTATGTTTTTATTGGTTCAATGAATACCAATGAAATGAATATACAGACATAGTTTTTCTTCTTTATAAATTTAGTATATTCACATTCTCGGATATGAAAACTATTTGTAGAAATGCTACACAGCGATTTTCACATTCACTGGTATTTAAACTTTGATTTCTTTGGCATTTATGGCCGAATTACTAAAAAGAACACAAACATTTCAACACATTTTACATTTTATTATTGAAAAGGAGATAAAAACAATATGATTATTGTCTGGGATAACTCTATTTAGCAGTTGCTAAGGTTAAGACTAAAGTTACAAATAGTGCTCATAAGAATATTATAGGTTTTGTAGTAGTTCAATAGCAGTTGGGATGTAAGATATAGCGGTTACGCAATGTATCAATTCACTTATCTAAGGGGTACTTCTGGGGCCAAATTACCACATTCGATATCGATCGAAATTTCAGACTTTTAAGCGAATATTGTGAAGTATATTTTAGGGATATTCAAGGTTACTTTGATGCAAAAAGTTTATTGAAATTTGGTATCCATTTTGATTCAATTAATGTTCAATTAATGTGGGCTTTATATAACTCAATCGGCTGACGATTGAGTAAAATTTATATGTGTTTTGTTATTGTAACAAAAACAAAATACATGTAAATTTCACTCAATCCTCAACCGCTTGAGTTATACAAACCCCACATAAAACTCTATTACTATTGTTCATCTTTTGGCAAATAACATCAAAAAATATAGTAAACTGTGCATCTTATAAATAATTTTGATTATCCTTAAAGTATGCTATACAAATATTTTGAAAATATCTAAGATTTCGATAGATATCGAATGCCGTAATTTGGCCCCTGATCAAAAAATCATTAAAAAATATTGCACAAATGAATTGAGGATCAAGATTTATATCATTATTTAAGGTTATAATTATGAAATATGTTTACAAAACTTAAAAGCTGCCATCACCGGATATTTGGTACCAACACTTATAATATAACGATATATAAGTAAAATTAGGATTAAGAATTAATAAATTTCATCTTATAAACTATGTAATTGCATTTTGACATCAAAAAGTCTGTAAGAATCCAATTAAATATTTTTGCATGGATATCATTATAACAAAGGTTTCTCTTGCGATAATATTTAAATATCAACTATTGGTAACTCGTATTTTCAAAATTTAATAAAATTTCTATATGGTACTTATTTTTTTTGGATTCTAAGCTTTGCTATTAATTTATCCTCTACTGTACACAGAATATTAAAATATTTTTGTTTTTGCAGATTTGTCGTATTGTGGTTAAAGTACATGTGTAAAATCAAATCTATACACTTTCAACCAAATTGCTTGCGGGTAAATGAAACGACTACGAGGCCTTTTCGCATACCCTACACAACTAAAGTAAGAAGGGATTTTAGAAGATTGTGCTGTTGTAAATAACGCATCTGTAACCCACCTTTAAGTATACGGACCCACTCAGAATCATTTCCTTAGACAACGTAAATATAAGTAAGAAAGTGCTATAGTCGGTCAAGCCCGACAATACGATACCTTCACCACTAAGGTCAAAGGTGTTTTTTTTTCCTGTATAAAGACAAATATTTGCTAAATTTTGCCATCATATAAACATTTTCACAAAAAATATATTTTTATGCTGTTTCCGTCATTTGGACTTATATGAGAGCTATGATCAAATGTGAACCGATTATCTTGAAATTTGCCAAATTGTTTACAGTTGTTACAAAAATTATGTATCCAAAAATAAACTTAAAATTCTTATTATCTCTAGTGATTTTTGTCTCAATTAGGGAGTTTTGACAGAAGAGTTTGTATGGGATCTATGGTCAAATGCGAACTGATTTCAACGAAATTTGATACAGTGATTTAAGTTTACGTAAGCAATATTTGTTTTAAATTTCAAGAAAAAATATTGATATTTGTAGCCAATAGAACAACTCCGGGAAGTGGGACCTATGAGAGGTACCATAAATAATAGACCAATTTTGACAAATTTCATGGTCCCACTATCAAAAAAATGATCTGTGCAATGTGTGTATATTTATATAAAATTCAGCAGAAATATTGCTAATAAGATCAGATTTTGCTGTATTCCAATATTTGATAATATCTCCCATAGAAAGGCCACTGTTGTTTTCATAATAGTATTACGTTTTTTTTTCTTTAAAAACGTGGAATAATTCTTTTTGCAAACAATCGAAAACAAAATTAAAACACTTTATATCGTTTTGCAAAGTTTTCGTTTTATAAACTTAAAGAGTAAGTTCACTCTTGACATAAATTGTTAACAAACTTGTCACTTTACAAATATTCTTTGTTCTCTTATACGCGTCTCAATTAAAACTCTTCCCACAATATTCGTTCACCAGCCTTATACAGTAGATAAGAGAGTTTCTAGCATTTTTTGCAGACGTAAACAATGCATGTTCCAATACATACGAAATTCCTCCAGCGTAACAAAAGTCATAGGATGATAAGCGAGATTATTTTGAAGTAATACATTGTTCTCTTCCAACCTCAAGCTTTTCGGGAGTGTTTTTTATATGAAATCTATGGTCAAAAATGGACCGATTCCTATAAAATTTGACATACTGATCAATAGTTGCATAAAACTCCTTTATTCTAAATTTAGTCGTCATAGCTATTACATTTGTACTCAATTTATCAGCGTTCATGTGTTTCCCGGGGCGGGGTTATATGGGAGCTCTAACTAAATGTGAACCGATTTCAGCCCATTTTCAGTACACAACTTTTGTTACATATCAAAAATACTTTTGTAAAATTTTGTCTCTCTAGCTTTTGTAGTTAAGGAGCTGTCGCGCTTTTATCTGACGGACAGACGGGCATAAATCTCCTTTTCTTTTTGTGTTTCTGTATGTTTTTTATATGGGAGCTATGGTCAAATGGTGACCGATTGTAACAAAATTTTGCACACTGGTTAGCATTGACATAAGACCTCCTTGTGCTAAATTTAGTGGTTATATATGTTATAGTTATAGATTTATTGGCATTTTAGTGCATTTTTGGTTAAATTTTTTTGCTGTAGCCCTTTTCGTTAAGGCGTTACCACGCTTTTATCTGACGAACATAAACCCCCTTTTCTTTTTGTATTTTTGTGTTTCCGTAAGTTTTTTATATGGGAGCTAAGGTCGAATGCTGACCGATTGTGACAAAATTTTGCACACTGGTTGGCATTGACATAAGACCTCCTTGTGCTAAATTTAGTGGTTATATCTGTTATAGTTTTAGATTTATTGGTAATTAAGTGTATTTTTGGTGAAATTTTGGCTGTTTCCGTAAGTTTTTTGTATGGGAGCTATGACTAAATGTGAACCGATTTTGATGAAATTTTATATGCTGCCTAGGGCTAATGTAAAACTTTTATATACCAAATTCATTGTAGCTATTATAGTTTGTTATTTATTAGCAAATAAGCGATTAGCGTAGGCGAGGTTATATGGGAGCTATGGTCAAATATTAACCGATTTTGCCTAATTTCAATACCAAAATTTTCTCAGAGATGAAGAATGTTTTTACTAAGTTTCAGTGAGCTAGCTAGTCTTTTTTTTTATTATTGGACCAACACTCAGGGGATGACCCCTACGTATGCATATGCAATGTGATGGAACTAGGAAAAAAGGTTGTGGGAAGGAGGATAGAGGGAGTAGTGTTTGTGGATATTCGATTTGAACTTTTGGATATCATAATTAGAGGGGAAGACTGATGCTGGAAGTTTATTCCACAATCGTGCTATACGGCTAAAAAACGAGTTTTCTCTATAGTGCGTCGTGCGATCCACTGGAAAATCGACTACAAAGGGATGAGCCCTTGTTGAGTTACGTGTGCTACGAAGAAATGTACGGGTTTCTGGAAAAAGATCCCTAATTTCGTTTGAGCACATGTCATTGTAGTAGCGATAGAACAGTGAAACGCAAGCCACATTACGACGATGCTCCAATGAGGCAATAGAGTTGGCTACCCTACTGTCACCGATAAGCACCTTCGCCCTCTCTTGTACACGGTCGAGAAGCTCCAAAATAGACTTTGAAGCACCGGCCCATACATGAGAGTTGTATTCCATTTTCGGTCGGATATAAGTTGTATAGATGTTAAGGTGAAGTATGTCTTACACCGCTTTAGAAAGAAATAGAGTAGGAGAAAGAACGGAGCCTTGTGGTACCCCCGAATTGATCTTGAACTCGTCGGACGATATCCCATCTATAACAACTCTTATAGTGCGATCTCTGAGAAAGCTCGATATAAACCGAGAGAAATTTTTACCAACACCAAATGACAACTAGTTTGACAGATGACTGAAAAAATCCAATAGTCTAAATTGGCCTTTGTAACTACTTCTGCTCCTGCTACTGATGTTTCTGTAGATGTTTAGCAAAATTTTAGAAATTCTGAAGAACAAGGAAGGGATACTTATACAATATCTATGTACTTTTTTTTATTGTCCTGTTCATATAAATTGCGAACAACTAAGTTTTGTGTTATTTTATTGTATTTTTCTCATATTTGTAGCTGCAAATGATAATACCGAGAATGAACTTTGTATGTCATGTTGGATTTTACTTTTTTTTTTTGTTGTTTGTTAAAGAACCACAATGTGTGTTTATTGAAGTATGTAAAAATGTAGAAAATTTACTCAAGTGGAATGTTGCAAATTGAGATTGCAATCATTGTTTGAATGTTTAAACAGATTATGGTAATGTTTTCGTTATGTTGCTGTTGTTTTTTTTATTCCTGTTCCTGGTTTACATTGTTCGAAGTCGTGTCTTTGAGTGAATAACTTTGTCGTTTTCCATTTTTAATGGTAAAACTTCTTCTTGAATAGTTTTAGCAATAAAACTATACATTTGATTAGGAAGTGTTTTTTTTTGCCTGAAATGAACTGAAAAAGTTGTTACTAAGTATTTACAATGTATATATGGGTAAAGTAGAAGCACATATTGTAATGAAAGGTTATAGTTTTTGATAGTTTAGAGACTTTTAAGGTTAGGGGAAGTTAAATATACTATTTACTTTTTTAGAACCCAAAGTTTTAAAGTAGAGTTGTAATTGGAAATACTTAATTTCAAATGATTTTATAAGAGAATATATTTAAAGTTATTGGCAAAAGTTGTTTATCTTTAAAATTCCCTTTAAGACTCATCAAAACCCATTCCCCTTCATCTTTTTTTATTCAAAACCCCCTTTTTCAGTAACTCTATCAATCTCCTACTTAAAAACCACTTAAAGTAATCAAATCACATCATTAAGTCCATCCATTAAAATTCTTTTTCACACAGCATGACTTCTTCACTCTTAATCCATAACGAATGATCAGACATATACGAGTAGACATTATCCAACAAAGTCATTTATTGTCAAAACTTTAGCAAAATAATCCTTTTTAAAAGAAATTTAAACACAAAATTCTTTTGTCTTTCTACAGCTATCACAACACCATCATCATCATCATCGCCATCATCCTCTTCATCCCCAACTTCACAATTCATTTCGAAAAGAATAGGCTGTCAAAGTTTTACTTGCGAACGCTTTTAATCCATATGCGGCCAAATCGTATGAAAAGACAAATTGTTGCTGTGGCAGATTAACGCAGAGGCAGGCGGGCAGGCAGGCAGAGTGACAGTGTGATAGAGATGAACAAGACAAAGTGGAACGAATGCATAGGATTTCTAAAGGAATCGGTTGTTCAGGGAAATGTGCTTATATTTAGTTATGTTAAGTCATAAATTTATAAAATGAAGATATTTAAAGTATAGATAAGCCTTTTGGTCTTGTTTCTTTAATGTACTACATAACTGAGAGATATGTTTAATATGACAAAGGGTTTGTTACGGAAGAACTTTATTATGGAAATTTCATCACTTGGAGAACCGAAATACTTAAGATTTCCTTAGGGAGAATTAGAGGCTTTAACTATTGACAATTATTGTCAAACTCAACAAGAATTTGCAAATTATTCTGATATATATTTATATATAATTACCCGACAATATTCCAATTAGAACAAGGGGTACTTCTCTCAGACAATGAGTTGCATCCGAATTAATTTTTAGACTCATTGAAAGGGACCTACGTTTTAACACCGGCTCCGAACGGCAAATGTATCAGTTAGAAAAGTTTACATAGCCTAATACTCAATAACTAGAGTTATGAGGTGAACCGCTGTTTTTTTAAAAATTTATTTTTTTTAAATGAATCTGAAACTTTTAAACATTGCTGTACAGTAGTTTGTGTTTAACTACATCCCCGCTGTTGTAAATCAGGATAGTCATTCGCCTAGCGTACCAGAGGTCCCAAGTTCGATCCCCGGTCAAACCCACTTAAAAAACACTTTTTCAAAAAAACCGGTTCACCTCATAACTCAGCTAGCTCCTGGTTATAGGTTATATAAGACTTCTCTAACTAATGCATTTGCCGTTCGGAGTCGGAGTTAACCTACATTTTAACTCCGACTTTCAATGAGTCTATATAATATATAAAGATACCTTTGGGAACTATGGAAAACTCCACAAGAATATACAAAATCAATGGGTGATATTCCAATAGAAACTTTTAAATGTTGCTTTACAGTAGTTTAAATTTAACTGTAACACCTATACTATACTTTACTTCAAAGTCCGAAACTATAAATTCCTCTTATGGAGTCAAGTTTTACAAAGGTTTTTTTGTCTATATAAAATCGAAATCCTATCCGTTAATGGGATAACTTTGTCCAGATCACGTTTTTTGCCTTTTCTTTTCGCATAAAATCGAAAATAACTGCCGGAATTATCTTTGGAATTCGTAAATGTGATAACTTTCTATTCAAATGTTTGAAGTTGGTTTTTTACCTAAAGAAATGTTAGTACCGTCTTAGGTGTTTCAACGGAATCTGGGATCTATTCCTTCACCTTTTGCCTAATTGGAATCTCAGAAGCTGTTATTTCTTGAAGATCTGTAGACAAGTAAAGTTCACTGCAGTCCTCAGCCACGGGTTAAAAGAAGTCAAGAAATTTTGTTAATCCTCAGTCGACTACCTTCTCCAACAGCTATAATTCTTTAGAGTTGTATAAAACATCATTCTCGAATACCTCGAAGACACGAAGAACTTATAGCACCGTCTCTGGCATTTTAAAGGCACCTGTGATCAATTCATGATTCTTTTCACATAAAATCGAAAATTAATTCCGGAATTATCTTTGGAATTCGTAAATGTGATAACTTTCTATTCAAATGTTTGAAGTTGGTTTTTTACCTAAAGAAATTATAGCACCGTCTGAGGTGTTATAACGGAATCTGTTATCTATTCCCTCATCTCTTGCCTAATTGAAATCTCAGAAGCTGGTATCTGTTATAGACAAGTAAAGTTCACTGCAGTCCTCAGCCAAGGGTTAAAGAAAATCAAGAAATTTTGTTATTCCTCAGTCGACTACCTTTTCCAACAGCTGTCATTCTTAAGCCTTGTATAAAACATCATTCTCGAATACCTCGAAGATTCGAAGAATTGCTAGCACCGTCTCTGGCATTTTAGAGACATCTGCGATCTACTCTGTCACCTCTTGCCTAATTGGAATTTTAGAAGCTGAAAATTCTTGAAGTTCTGTAGACAAGTAAAGTTCATTGCAGTCCTCAGCCACGGGTTAAAGGAAATCAAGAGATTTTGTTATGTCTCAGTCGACTACCTTCTCCAACAGCTGTCATTCTTTAGCCTTGTATAAAACATCACTTTCGAAGAATTTTGAAGGCATCTGATTTCCACTCTGTCACGTCTTGCCTAATTGAGATCTCAGAAGCTGCTATCTCTTCAAGTTCTATAGACAAGTAAAGTTTACTGCAGTCCTCAGCTACGGGTTAAAGGAAATCGAAATATTTTGTAATATTTTGTAATTCCACAGCCGACTAACATCTCCAACAGCTGCCTTTCTTTAGCCTTTAATGTAACAACATTTTCGAATACCTCGAAGACCGCAATTCGATCCAATAGCCGGCCTTTATGAAACCTTTATAGAACAAATATAATCCTTTTTTATGTATCATTGTAATCAATCACGGCCGACTGAAGAAATATCTAGAGTCACAGAAGGGGTTTCTGACCTATTAACGTATGTAGTTTTGAAGCGGAGGAGATCTCTAGCATCATGTTCTTCTGACTATCTCTCAAAACTACAGTTTTTGGATTTGATCTCTTCTGATCCCAACTAGAAGCTGAAATCAACAGCATCCCATTCTTCTGACTGTCTCTTAACACTACAGATTTTGGAGGCGATCTATCCTGATCTTGACTAGAAGCTGAAATTACAGTAGCCTCGAGTTCTGGGTAAAAATACATTGAAATGTCTGGTATTAAAAAATCCGGATTAACCCTCAACTGAATCTCAGAGCTCGTCAAATTTCGTCAGAAACTGTGTCTCCTGCTAAAGTATGGCCTTATTTAGGGTCATCAGAGATCAGTTCATTTTTTTTCATATCTACACTTCAGAGTCCTGTCTTTCCCTTTAACAATGATAGGTTTTGTTGTCTTTTAGAGCCGCTTTAGTTTGTGGCTTATGCTCACACACTTGCTACTGAGTTGGATGATCTGGACACCAAAACATGTGGTTTTAGGAGGGCGTTGCATCCTGCACTGATTATGCCACATTGCATATTCTGCTTAGCCGAATTGAGTGCATGAACATCTCAAGTAGACCATCAAGATTTGAAACCTATGTGTCGTTGGTCTTCACATCATCTTCATCATCTCATGTCAAAATCTCTCGTTAATGAAGTGATGGCCTGCCGAACGATGACCTCAACGAAATATGAGCCGATTTCGTCGTTGTGCATTGGACATTATTGTTGATTCGTCTCAAAGTTCGACAATTTAGTTAATTTCTCATACCCATTTGTACAGAAATAGGGATCATTTGGGTCAGTTACCAATTGCTCAACAGAAATTCAACGAACACATACAGTTGTCTTTGGTCGTTCACATACGATTCCCAGGTTAGCTGAATTTTCCAAGCCCAAGTTACGACGAAAAATTCTACAATTTGTATTTTGCGAAAATATGACTTGTTGTGAATGACGTGAAACGACTGCCTCGGATCTTTCTGCACTTACTCAAGGATAGTGGTGATGCGCTTCGTCGACATACGACTGTTGGTGAAATATTGACTGAATCTGTGAAACATTTATCCAACCTGTGCTATGTTATTTGCATGACGATTATGGGTGAAGCACTCGGAACGTTAGCTAAATAGAACTTACTTTCTTACTTACTTACTTGCTTAAATGGCATATACTTACAATCTGTTAAGCTTAAAGGCAGAGCATATTTTAAGATTCCATGTGCTTCTATCGTGACAATTTCTCCAATCTTTGAAAGATTTTCTTTAACTTGGTCTTTCCATTTAAGCTTCCGACGTCCTCTTCCACGACATCTAGTTCTACGAGTTCCCTCGGAATCATTTTCAAACACTTTTATATCTGGAGTATTTTTATCCATTCGCACGACATGTCCTTACTATATCGATGTCAGCATATAACTGATTGCTGATGTAGACTGGTTCAAAAGGGTGATGTAGAGGATGTTGGGTACCAAGCAACGGTTCTAATTGGTTTATACTTGGTAAGACTAGAGTTATCTTGGTCTCCACGTTATCTCAACTGTGGACAATGACCACCTCATTGTCACACCTGGAAAACTACGTAAATACCCGTTAAAGTAGTGATAAAACACTTGCTGCGAGTTCTCACATAAGGACGTTAGAATGTCGGGTTAGTTACCCAGTCCTGGCAAAACTCGGAAGTCTCTGACAAAATTTCTTTATGAATTTTTAAACTCAACTCAATAAATAAGAACTTGGACTAAAGTCTGCTCTGAACCGATAACTTATGCTGAAAAATGTTAAAGAATGACCTAAACTTGATATTAAAGTTTATTCAGATTTAAAGCAGGAGATCCCAAATTCGTTATTACCCAATCCTAAACACTCATCAATTTATGCCTTCTCACAATCATAATACCTAAGACCGTTGATGATTATACCCGATTGCCGGGAGAGTTAAGCAACTTTCGAAAATATAAAAGAGAATGAATGACATAATTATGGGCGACAACATAATTAAGAATGACATGCAAAAGTATGAATTATCACTGAACTGTCACTAAAAATGAAATGGAATGTAGCTGCCGCTGCTGCTGCTACAATTTGAAGAACTAAAACGCTTAGCAAGCAAACAAATGAAAGAACGAATGAATTAACATCAGCATCATGATGATAAATTGAAGAAAGAGTTATAATGCCAAACAAAGGGGAGTGAGATAGAGATGGTCGAAAATATTGGTGGCTGTTGTAGTGTTGGCCCCGCGTGTGGGATTAAGTGTGGCAAATTTATGATATGAATTTTTTTTCATCCAACATTTCTTTGGTTATTTGTTGAAACAGCCTGTTGATGTGTTTTCATGATAATTTGGGGATTTTAAGAAATTTGTTTGTCTTAAAAACAGAACAACGTCAAAAGTTTTCGTTATGAAGTGACTAAAGAAAAAAAAATTGAAAAAATAATGACAAATGAATTTTGTATGTGACAAACCCTTTACGCGTAGGATTATTTAAAGAAAAAAACGAACGCCGAAACTTTTGATGTCTTGCTTGATTAAGTAAGAGAAATTGTCTGAGGGATTTCTCAAAATGTGATGAATGTCGAAAATTTGTTGTCTTGAAATAATATGACATTTAGTCTGCTATTTATCGCCGTCAGTTGTTAGATGAAAAATTGAGAATTTTGTGTTTTTGATGTATGCAAAGAAGGCGGGTGATAAATGGTATGAGAAAAGATGGATATTAATTTAAAAGCGTATGATAATCTAGGAAGTATTTTTTGAATACGGAAATGAAAGGTTTGTATAAATTATAAGTTTATATGAATCTTGATTATGTATAAATTTGTATGACATTTTAATGTTTGAAGGATTATACACAAAAGATGGCCGCGAAATTTTAATATTACGAGTAGGTACTGATAAAAATTGTTCAATGCAAATTATTTAATATTGGGTTTCAGAAAAGACTTCTAATTTAAAAGAAACCATCTCTATTTTTTTCTATTTCCATACTTTGAATTGATAAGATGAGCAGATGGTAAGCAGGTTAGTCATCCGCCTAGCATAGCAGATGACCCAAGTTCAATCCTCGGGCAGACCCACTTGAAAAAGAAACTGAATTTTCAAAAAAGCGGCAGTTCACCTCATAACTCAGCTAGCCACTGGCTATTGAGTATTAGGCTAGGTAAAACTTCTCTAACAAATGCATTTGCCGTTCGGATCTGGCGTTAAAACGTCTAAAAATAGAAACGGATACAGCTCATTGTCTGAGAGAAGTACCCCTTGTTCCAATTGGAGTGTTGTCGGGGAATAAAAAAAAGTGGCCTTACCTCACAGTGGTCCAAACATCGGGTGATTTTTTTAATAATTTACCAAGCACGCTCTTACCGCTACAAATTGGCAAGCATGGCACGTGTGACAAATACGACATTTTGACATTTCAGAGTACCAATTTGAAATTATGGTGTTCGGTCATTATTTCCTTATTGGTCAGAAGCGTAGACTATCCTTCCGATCTATGGGTACGGCACCCGTTCATCCTTCGCTTCTTTTGTCATTAAGCCACAGCCTCCACGAAGCTCCCCAAGGGACCAAAAAAAAAACCAATAGGCTGGAACCAAATTTCAAGAGTCTCCTGACTTCCGACGTCACCCGTTCATCCTTCCCTTCTTTTGTCATTAAGCCACAGCCTCCACGAAGCTCCCCAAGGGACCAAAAAAACCAATAGGCTGGAACCAAATTTCAAGTTTAAGTTTGTAGACAAAAATGTACTTCTACCAGTTGAAACCCAAACAGTCCAGAGACTTTTAACCCCCAAAATGTCTACCACAAAACATACACAAAGACAACACAAAAACGAGATAACTTTTAACAGCTGCACTCACACGCTTCTCTTTGGCAACAAAGTGACATTAGCAAGGGACAATACGAACAATAAATATAACAAACAATAATAAACAGTCTATCCTTACAGGTAAGCCATAGTTCACGGAAGTGACTCAGCATTCAAATTTAAACCAGTAATCCAACTCGTAGTTTAAGGCCAACGTTACGGGACAGTGAAGTGTGCTAAAGTCAGTCGCAACAGGCCTCGCTATGAACTCTCCCACCTAGTCTCCTGAAAAAAATTCCAGTTATTTGATGCCCCCGCAGCTGCAACGACCGCAAAGCCAACACCAGCCACACAAACAAGATCGACAACAAATACAACAACCAACCGCAGAGACGAATCATTCAATGCTGAGTAGACACTTTTGGCGATATTCGCGAACGACAATTCAGAAATAGCGGTGAAAGGCTACCTCAAGTACTATTGTCTTCGTAATCTCCTACTAAATACTCCACCACGTTATGACATCTCCCACCTCGTTTCCTGAAAATAGTTCCAGTTGACTGATTCCCCAGCATCTGCAATGACCGCAGAGCAAACACCAGCCATCTAAACGGGATCGACAACAACCAACCGCAGAGACGAATCATCAAAAGCTAAGCAGACACTCTCGGCGATATATTCGCGAACGACTATTCAAGAATAGCTGTGAAATTCTTCCTCCACTACCCTTGTCTCCGTAATCTCCTACTAAATACTTTACGGGCAAATTGCCCCAACCTCCCAAATGCTGAGCTTCTTCTAAAACCCTATTGAAATCCCAACCCGACCCAGTATGGATAATTCCAATATCATCTGGGGCCCTAATGTTATCATAGAAAGAGCATTTCGTAAGTATCCGATAGATTTCTTATATGTAAAAATTCATTGAGTGAGCCATGTCGACCGTAGAGCCCACACCAGCCATCTTAATCGGATCGACAACAAAAACAGCTACCAAATGCAGAGATGAATTATCCAATGCTGAGCCAACACTTTTGGCGATAATCGTGAACAACGATTCAGGAATGGCGGTGAAAGGCCAGCTCTACTACTCTTGTCTCCCTTATCTCCTACTAAATACTTTACGGGCAAATTGCCCCAACCTCCCAAATGTCGAGAGTCATCTCTCGCTTTACTCAAATCCCAACCCGCCTCAATATAGATAATTCCAATACCATCTAGGTCCCTCATTTCTTCATAGTTAGATAATTCCTTAAGTACATGATTAACGTTCTCTTGTTTCCTCAGAAAACCACAGTCCAGAGTATAGAATAGATTTCTCATGTGTTAAAAAAACATTGAGTGCACCATGTCCCGTCAGTATAAATCCCAAACTCATGCCAAGTTTATGATTTATAATGGTAAAGTCTGAGCGTTTACATACAAACCTTGCGTGACTTCCTGTGCTGAATGGTGTAGAGCTGAGATTGTCGCAGGAAGCCAAATTTTTAGGGATTATCTTGGACAGTAAGCTATCTTGGAAGAGAAACACACAGGAAAGAATGAAAAAAGGGCTAAACGCGTACTACTTCTGCAGAATTCCGTGGGTAAAAAATGGGGCTTAAGACCGATAGTTGTGTATTGGATTTACACAACAATTGTAAGGCCTGTTTTAACATATGGTTGCGCAGTATGGTGGGAAGCAGTTAGCAAGGGTTCTTTTCTTACTTCTCTCAACAAGGTACAACGTTGTGCCAGTATTGGTATAACCGGTGCCCTTAAAAGCACACCTCAAGCAGCCCTAGACATCATGCTGTCGTTATACCCCCTTGATATCTTCATTAAGGGGATGGCTATGAGAAGTCTAGTAAGGCTGTACGAGGCGGGTATGCTTAGGTTTAGGCATGTGGGACACTCCAGTATTCTGAGCTTAACAGGCTCCCGGGGCTTGGAGTCAGGTCTACCACGATCTGACTATTTAGTCAAGGAACTACTGTTCAGCTCAGCTCCAGAGATCGTAATCCCCGAAAGATCCGACTGGAATGGGCAAACAGCACTTTTTCAAGGCTTTTCGATCTTCACGGATGGATCAAAAATGGATTGCGGGAATGGTTCTGGAGTTTTCCTGTGGGATCAAAATATTAGGAAATCCTTTAGACTCGCGGATGAGTGCAGTGTCTTCCAGGCAGAGATTTTTGCCATTTGGAAGGCTACAGAGCTCATTCAAGGTCTTATAGCTGTTAATAGTGAGGTGACAATTTATGTCGATAGGCAGGCCGCGCTCAAGGCGTTGCGGGGTTATGGGGTTACCTCCAAATTAGTCAAAAGATGTAGGATAGCTCTTCATGAGCTATCACTTTGCTATAGGATTAGATTGTGCTGGGTTCCGGGTCATTGTGACATCGTTGGCAACGAAGTTGCGGACGAAGTTGCCAGACACGGCTCAAGTCTAGACTTAAGCCAAAGAGTACTGGATTTGGCTCCGCCTATCTGTCACTTTTATCTAGGCATTAAATCCTGGACTAGCCAGGAAACCACAAGACAGTGGGGTAACATGGCCACGTGTAGGACATCTAGAGCTATATGGCCTAAACTGGACAGTAATGGTACAAAGCTTCTATTAAGTCTAAATAGGTCAAGCTTAGGAAGATGTATAGGGTTCCTTACGGGACATTGGGCCTTAAATTCGAGGCTACATAGGTGGGATAGCAGCATTTCAGACCTCTGCAGACTATGTCTAGATGAGGATTCGTCCGAGTCGGTGGAACACATTCTCTGTCACTGTCCAAGGCTGCAAAACCTAAGACTTAAACTTCTGGGCAGCAGATTCCTTGCTGACCTACAGGATCTACAACAGTGTAGGTTAATTGATATTGTAGGATTCATCACGGGTCTCAACTGGCCTAGATAGGGTAGTCTTCTCTTCAACTCTCTACTACCTTTCTCTTTCCCTATCTTCATTCTTTCTTTCTTCATTCTTTCTTTTCTCCCTCTCTGTTAAAGGATCACAATGGACCCCTGGGGTCTCCGAGTGTTGGTGTCTTTGACACCTCCTTTATTACCTAACCTAACCTTGCGTGACGTATAAATTTATACATCACCCGCCCTTTGTCACTATTCGAACAGCGCGTCCGCCACCTTGAATCAAGCCTCTCTTGATTTTCCCAATATCCCTATTCAGCAAGTCATCTGCGGAAAGCCAGTCCTACTCCTGAAAAGGAACCCTTTCCTGATTACGACCAAATTGCCCCAACCTCCCTATTGTCCTACTGAAATTCCAACCCGCCAAAGTATGGATATTTTCCATGCCATCTAGGCACCAGATTTCTTATGTATAAAAATACATTGAGTCAACCATGTCCCGCCAGTATAAATCCCAAACTCATGCCAAAGGCAAAGTCTGGGTGTTCACGCACAAACGTCGCGTCATTTATGAATTTATACGCTACCTGCCCTTTGTCACTGTTTGTGAAGCTTAGAATGTCATGTGCAGAAAACCAAACGCACTCAAGAAGTGGTAAGCCTTTTTAGATCTTGCCGCAGGGCGAATCACCTCTACGTCAAGAGGAACAGATCCCCACTAAGACCTGAAAAGCAACCGTAGAAACAGTCTGACATACTAGTCCAAATTTAACCTCAAATTTAACCAACATGGAGGGTTCAGACCAATTTAAAGGTTAAGGGTTCAAAGCAATGGTCGCCGGCTTTTTCGGAAGAAATATAAATTAAAAGGAATGTAAAAAGTGCTTTGGAAATTTGTTCATTAACCTATATGGAGCACATTAATGAGATATATGTATATATATTAAACGACGCGAAAATGATATTTCTATCAATCCTTATCCATTTTTTTTAGAGTCCCTTGAGTCAACCGAAAATTATGCGAAAAAACTAAAAAGCGGTGAAAATGTGTTTCAAATTTTGGTAGCCATTAAGTGCAAATTTGCGCAACTAAGATTTTGTGTTTAATTACAGTTTCCGAACTCTTAGGAGTACAAAAATTATTCGTGGCGAAAAATATGCGAAAAAAATTATATAGTGACGAAAATGTGCTTCAAATTTTCTCAGCCAATAAGTAGTATTAGAAGTGACGAAATTAAAATTTAGAGGGCAATGAATTTGTCCTCCAAGTGTGGTGTCTATTTCATAGAACAACAACTTGGATCAAAATGTTAACACGAATGAAGAAGAAGACGAAATATGAAAATGTACGCTTCAATCGATTTTGTTTACGTTTTTCAAATTTATATGCCAACTACGCTAAGAAGTGCAAATATGCGCTACTAAGATTTTGTGTTCAATTTACCTAAAGTCTTGAGAGTTTAAATCTTAAATAAGATTTTTCAAACTCTTAAGAGTACAAAAAATAATCGTGTTGAAAGTCGGTTTCAAAGATATCAAAACTGTTTGATTTTTTCCATATAAAGAGATCGTTAGTTTGCATATCCTTTATAAAAAAGTAAACTATACATTTGATTATTTTAAAGAGTGTTCTAAAAAAATATGCATTTACTATTTTAGACAAAATTTATCCATAGTGCAAGAAATAATTTATTTTTTGATCAAGTTAGTTTCTATAGATATGTCAGATACTATTATTTTTGAAATTATTAATTTTCAATAGTTATTTCAATCAAAATGGACTGCGAAAAAAAAGTTCGTGAAAATATAATTAAAACTTTTCAAAAAAATCCGTCATGGACTTTTAAAAAAATAGCTAAAAATTTGAAAGTTGACCCTCGAACGGCTTCTAATGCCATCAGACGGTATAAAGAAAACCTGAGCATTGAAAGAAAACCTGGATCAGGGAGGAAAAAAGGTCCTACAAATATTGGTAAGGCAAAAGAAGTCGAGCGACTCTTTCGAAGAGCGCCTAAGTAAAGCAGCTCGCACGGTGAAATGTTCTACGAATTTTGCACATAGAGTCAAAGCTTATGCTGGACTGAAGACATACAAAGTCCAAAAGGTTCCAGATCGCAATGCTATAAAGAACTTAGAAGCAAAAAAACGAGCGAAAAAATTGAAGTCTGATTTTATAAAAAAATACACCTGTTGTGTGATGGATGATGAAACATACGTACTAGCAGACTTTTCTCAATTTCCTGGTCAAGATCTTTATGTTGCTGATAAACGGGGCAATGTTCGGCAAGAGTTTCGCACAAAAAAGCAAACAAAATTCCCTAAGAAGTTTCTCGTGTGGCAAGCTACTTGCAGTTGTGGCAAAAGAAGTAAAGTATTTGTGGCATCTGGCACAATAAACACAGAAATTTATATAAAGGAGTGCCTACAATAACGGTTGTTACCCTTTTTAAGAGAGCACAGAGTGACTACATTTTTTTGGCCCGATTTGGCATCATGCCATTATGGAAAAAAGGCACTTGAGTGGTACTCAAAGAATAATGTCATTTTTGTACCACGAGAGGCAAATCCACCTAACTGTCCAGAACTTCGGCCTGTGGAAAGGTATTGGGCTCTGGTAAAAAAGGAATTGAAGAACACAGGAAAGATTTCCAAGAACATGTCCGATTTTAAGCGCAGGTGGAACACATGCTCCAAAAAGGTATCAGAAGCAACTGTAAAATCTTTAATGGGAGGGTTTCCGAAAAAAGTCGATAACTTTGCAAAACCGGAGTACTAAGTAAACATTTTAATGCTATATGATTTTGTATAATATGTCATTATATTTGCGTATTTTGTAGAGTTTTTATATAAAAAGGTTTGATTTTTATTTATGAAAAGCCAACTACAAATTTTATTTAGAGCACTCTTTATGATCTTTGACAAAGTTGTTGCGCATTAGTCGACGAAGGTTTCTACGTTGGTATGATCAATTTTCGAAAGGTGGCGCCACTGAAATTTGCTCAAAATGAATTAAATCGTAAACTGTGCATTTGATCATGCTGTGATCTTTGGCAAAGTTATTGCGCATAAGTCTACGGAGGTTTCTAAACTTTTAGGATTAATTTCCGATAGATGGCGCTGCTAAAAACTATTCAAAATGAATTGAATCGTTAACTATGCATTTGTTAATGTAATGATCTGAAGAAAAGTTGTTGTGCATGAACCGACGAAGGTTTCTCATTTTTGCGCGACTAATTTTCACCAGATGGCGCCACCGCAAAATTAATCAAAATGAATTTAATCGAAAACTGTGCATTTCATCATGTGTTGATTGGACAAAATCAATGAAATGATTAAAATTTAATTGGATATTTGAGTAATATTTTCCCTTTAAATTTATTTTAGTTGGCGCCGGAGCCACGCGCGCTTGCCGTTGAATTTTTGTAAAAATCAAGTAATTTTCGTTGATAAATCATTCATTCATTTCGTTGATAAATATTTTCTAGTTTAAAAACATAAAAAAGAGACCTTGCTTCAGCTTATGTTAAATTTATAAGAGTTTTTGTTTTAAATAACCAAGATTTGACTTACTCTTGATAATTTGCTCAATGCTACTGGTTTAATTTAAGCCGCAACCTCAACCCAAATTAATTTACAATATATCACACATATTCTGTCACTTTATCATTGAGTTGAGTCTACAAGTTTTGACACTTTGCGTTCTTTTTTGTTTAAACCAACCAAAACCCCTCTCAAAAATATGAAAAAAATTTAACTTCCTAATAAAATTTTAAAAACAAACCACAATTTTCACTAGATATTTAGCCATCAATCTCTAAAATTCATCATTTCAGCTCAAAGCTGTCAACATAACGACCAAACAAACATCTGAGCAACAAAGTAGATAGGTTCATCACTCATAAAAAATAACCACAAAATAACATTTGGATTTGATTTTCAAAATTTTTAGCTCTTAAAATAAATATTTATTTAATAAGTGAAATTCCAGTGGAAAACAAACCAACCCAGTTTGTCAACAAAACAACAACTAAAATTATTTTGGACTCAATATCTTTTCAACATACGAATATAAAATTCATATTATCAATGTCTCATCATCATCATTGATGATATATTTGTTTGCTGTCATTGCCATCCATCATCGTGTTCATCATCATCATCATCATCTGGCATCAATCATAAATTTAACGAGTTTAAAAATACCCTCATTTTTTAAGTTTAAAGGAATTATATTAAAAAAATATACTTTTGTATAAAATATATTTCCATAACGATAATTTAATTTGTAGTTTAAAATAACAAACATTTTTAAAGGTTATTTTTTTATTGAAACATGTATGAATTTAATACTTTTTCAGGGTTAATTTATCATGTTTTATATGGTTATCATTAAATGATTATATTATGTTTGCTCATAACTATATTATATGCATCATTATTTATCAGCAAATTTAATTAATTTTTAAATTAATCATTGAAACATAAAGACTACTGGACAAAGTTAAGTGAATGTTGAAATAATTCGGTATTATTTTAATATACAGGTCTCCCAATATAATACGGTAGATAGATACAGCTAACAAAAGTTTTACTTAGTTTAATGGATTCCAATTTTTCAAAAATGTCTTATTTTTTATAGGAAAATTTTCAAAAATTTTCTATTTTTATAGGAAATTTTTTAAAAATTTCCTATTTTTATAGGAAATTTTTCAAAAATTTCCTACTTTTATAGGAAATTTTTTAAAAATTTCCTATTTTTATAGGAAATTTTTCAAAAATTTCCTATTTTTATAGGAAATTTTTCAAAAATTTCCTACTTTTATAGGAAAATTTTCAAAAATTTCCTACTTTTACAGGAAAATTTTCAAAAATTTCCTATTTTTATGGGAAATTTTTCAAAAATTTCCTATTTTTATAGAAAATTTTTCAAAAATTTCCTATTTTTATAGGAAATTTTTCAAAAATTTCCTATTTTTATAGCAAATTTTTCAAAAATTTCCTATTTTTATAGCAAATTTTTCAAAAATTTCCTATTTTTATAGGAAATTTTTCAAAAATTTCCTATTTTTATAGGAAATTTTTCAAAAATTTCCTATTTTTATAGGAAATTTTTCAAAAATTTCCTATTTTTATAGGAAATTTTTCAAAAATTTCCTATTTTTATAGGAAATTTTTCAAAAATTTCCTATTTTTATAGGAAATTTTTCAAAAATTTCCTATTTTTATAGGAAATTTTTCAAAAATTTCCTATTTTTATAGGAAATTTTTCAAAAATTTCCTATTTTTATAGGAAATTTTTCAAAAATTTCCTATTTTTATAAGAAATTTTTCAAAAATTTCCTATTTTTATAGGAAATTTTTCAAAAATTTCCTATTTTTATAGGAAATTTTTCAAAAATTTCCTATTTTTATAGGAAATTTTTCAAAAATTTCCTATTTTTATAGGAAATTTTTCAAAAATTTCCTATTTTTATAGGAAATTTTTCAAAAATTTCCTATTTTTATAAGAAATTTTTCAAAAATTTCCTATTTTTACAGGAAATTTTTCAAAAATTTCCTATTTTTATAGGAAATTTTTCAAAAATTTCCTATTTTTATAGGAAATTTTTCAAAAATTTCCTATTTTTATAGGAAATTTTTCAAAAATTTCCTATTTTTATAGGAAATTTTTCAAAAATTTCCTATTTTTATAGGAAATTTTTCAAAAATTTCCTATTTTTATAGGAAATTTTTCAAAAATTTCCTATTTTTATAGGAAATTTTTCAAAAATTTCCTATTTTTATAGGAAATTTTTCAAAAATTTCCTATTTTTATAGGAAATTTTTCAAAAATTTCCTATTTTTATAGGAAATTTTTCAAAAATTTCCTATTTTTATAGGAAATTTTTCAAAAATTTCCTATTTTTATAGGAAATTTTTCAAAAATTTCCTATTTTTATAGGAAATTTTTCAAAAATTTCCTATTTTTATAGGAAATTTTTCTAAAATTTCCTATTTTTATAGGAAATTTTTCAAAAATTTCCTATTTTTATAGGAAATTTTTCAAAAATTTCCTATTTTTACAGAAAATTTTTCAAAAATTTCCTATTTTTATAGAAAATTTTTCAAAAATTTCCTATTTTTATAGGAAATTTTTCAAAAATTTTATATTTTTATAGGAAATTTTTCAAAAATTTCCTATTTTTATAGAAAATTTTTCAAAAATTTTCTATTTTTATAGGAAATTTTTCAAAAATTTTCTATTTTTATAGGAAATTTTTCAAAAATTTCCTATTTTTATAGGAAATTTTTCAAAAATTTCCTATTTTTTAAAAATTTCCTATTTTTATAGGAAATTTTTCAAAAATTTTCTATTTTTATAGGAAATTTTTCCAAAAATTTTCTATTTTTATAGGAAATTTTTCCAAAAAATTTCTATTTTTATAGGAAATTTTTCCAAAAATTTTCTATTTTTATAGGAAATTTTTCCAAAAATTTTCTATTTTTATAGGAAATTTTTCCAAAAAATTTCTATTTTAATAGGAAATTTTTCCAAAAATTTCCTATTTTTATAGCAAATTTTTCAAAAATTTCCTATTATTATAGGAAATTTTTCAAAAATTTCCTATTTTTATAGGAAATTTTTCAAAAATTTCCTATTTTTATAGGAAATTTTTCAAAAATTTCCTATTTTATGTAGGAAATTTTTCAAAAATTTCCTATTTTTTATAGGAAATTTTTCAAAAATTTCCTATTTTTTATAGGAAATTTTTCAAAAATTTCCTATTTTTTATAGGAAATTTTTCAAAAATTTCCTATTTTTTATAGGAAATTTTTCAAAAATTTCCTATTTTTTATAGGAAATTTTTCAAAAATTTCCTATTTTTTATAGGAAATTTTTCAAAAATTTCCTATTTTTTATAGGAAATTTTTCAAAAATTTCCTATTTTTTATAGGAAATTTTTCAAAAATTTCCTATTTTTTATAGGAAATTTTTCAAAAATTTCCTATTTTTTATAGGAAATTTTTCAAAAATTTCCTATTTTTTATAGGAAATTTTTCAAAAATTTCCTATTTTTTATAGGAAATTTTTCAAAAATTTCCTATTTTTTATAGGAAATTTTTCAAAAATTTCCTATTTTTTATAGGAAATTTTTCAAAAATTTCCTATTTTTTATAGGAAATTTTTCAAAAATTTCCTATTTTTTATAGGAAATTTTTCAAAAATTTCCTATTTTTTATAGGAAATTTTTCAAAAATTTCCTATTTTTTATAGGAAATTTTTCAAAAATTTCCTATTTTTTATAGGAAATTTTTCAAAAATTTCCTATTTTTTATAGGAAATTTTTCAAAAATTTCCTATTTTTTATAGGAAATTTTTCAAAAATTTCCTATTTTTTATAGGAACATTTTCAAAAATTTCCTATTTTTTATAGGAAATTTTTCAAAAATTTCCTATTTTTTATAGGAAATTTTTCAAAAATTTCCTATTTTTTATAGGAAATTTTTCAAAAATTTCCTATTTTTATAGGAAAATTTTCAAAAATTTCCTATTTCTATAGGAAATTTTTCAAAAATTTCCTATTTCTATAGGAAATTTTTCAAAAATTTCCTATTTCTATAGGAAATTTTTCAAAAATTTCCTATTTTTATAGGAAATTTTTCAAAAATTTCCTATTTTTATAGGAAATTTTTCAAAAAATTTCCTATTTTTATAGGAAATTTTTCAAAAAATTTCCTATTTTTACAGGAAATTTTTCAAAAATTTC
Organism: Stomorhina lunata; assembly: GCA_933228675.1. Lineage (NCBI taxonomy): Eukaryota > Metazoa > Arthropoda > Insecta > Diptera > Rhiniidae > Stomorhina > Stomorhina lunata. Next base: position 25,153,944 of record OW121741.1, on the reverse strand, counting down.
CTATTTTATAGGAAATTTTTCAAAAATTTTTTATTTGTTTAGGAAATTTTTCAAAAATTTCTTATCTTTTGTAGGAATTTTTTCAAAAATTTCTTATCTTTTGTGGGAAATTTTTCAAAAATTTCTTATTTTTTTTAAGAAATTTTTCAAAAATTTTTAATTTTGATAACATTTTTTTTATATTCAAAATCTGACAATTTTGTTTGTTAAATTAAATCATGATAATTAGCCAACATTTCAACCATATCTGCACTAAATACCAATCATCAACAATGTTATTCATGTTTACACTTTGCTAATTAAATTAACAAATAAAATAATTTTAAAAATCTTAATCTAATTGTTGGCTCACATTATGATGTTTCAACCAAACAACCAACCTCCCCTCCCCCAAAAACGTCAAAGTGTTATAATTTAAAACAGTTGTCAACATTAATTTAAATTCAAATGTCTAATAAAGTGTCAACATCTTTGAAACCAAACAAATTTCCCATTGGCGTTACACCACACATCAAATGTTGTTTATACTAGAGGAGATATTTTCACAGACATGGGGGTTTTGTGGGTCCTTAGTATCTAAATGAAAATCAAAATTTTTTGAAGATTTAGAAATAATATCTTAACGTTTCATTGCTCATAAATATTTAATTTTATTTAAATTTATCATCAGCATTAGAAACTGAAAATGAACTGAAAATGTAACGAATTGTTTTTAATTTTTCGCATCATAAAAATCACAAAATATTTATACAATTTGTAATAATTTAAGACATGCATTAGTGCGGCTTTCTGCTTTTATTAATTTTTCATTTATTTTTTTTTCTAAATTAAAATTTCAAATAAATATGAAACTGTCTACACACTTGAATAATGAACATTTTTTAAGGTTTAATGATTTTGTGAAAATGAAAATATTTTGTTCATTTTCTGTCTGTCTCGGTATAATAAAGTGGAATAAATGACTAAATTGAAATAGATTTAAATTATACTTGAATAAACAACAGCCACAGCCAGGAGGCAAAGTCAGTCGGCTGGTGTCTGTCTGTCAAATGCTTATTTTGTTGTGCTAAAGATTTTGACAAATGTGCAACAAGTGTTGCCAACAATTCATGTAATTAAAACAAAAATGTACGATTTTGTACAATGAAACATTTTTGTTGAATGAATTACGATTTTTAATGTGTTATAGGAAATTTTCATTAGTAATTTTGCAGAAATTTTAATAAATTAATTTTCGTTTGAAATGGTTGCAGAAATTACTAATGATATTATTTTAATTTTTTGCTTTTCTTTGGCAATAATTGATATATTGAGCAAGATTTGAATAATGGAGGGTATTTATAATGTTGTGTTAAATAAATTATTTAAGGATCTGGTAACTTAATTAAAAATTTGTAATTTTTAAGACAAAAAGTGCAAGTGACCATGACATGCCTGAACAAATCAGTGATGACGGCATTATATGCCCACCACCCAACATAAGTCAGATAAGAGCTGCAATATCTCGTCTAAAAAATAACAAAGCTGCGGGTGCTGATGGATTACCAGCAGAGCTTTTTAAGACCGGAGGTGATGAATTAATAAAGTACATGTTTCAACTCCTGAATTCTATATGGCTAGAAGAACGTATGCCTGACGATTGGAGCCTCAGTGTTCTTTGTCAAGTGCACAAAAAAGGTGATAAATCCGTATGCGCTAACTATAGAGGCATAAGTCTCCTCTCAATTGCCTACAAATGAGGCCCTATGCTCCACTGGGAGTCAAGGATAACAGAAGAAGAAGAAGAAGAATTGCCTACAAAATTTTATCGAGCATCCTGTGTGAAAGGCTAAAACCCAAGATGAACGAAATAATAGGGGCCTACCAATGTGGCTTTAGACCAGGTAAATCCACCACTGACCAGATCTTTACTCTGCGTCAAATCCTGGAAAAGACCCAAGAAAAGCAAATAGACACTTACCACCTCTTCGTTGACTACAAAGCTGCCTTTGACAGCCCAATACGAACAAAGCTGTATAAAGCAATGTCAGAATTTGGCATTCCTACGAAGTTAATAAGGTTGTGCAGGATGACATTGACATCGTCAGTTAAAATAGGTAAAAGCCTTTCAGAACCCTTTTTAACTAAGCGAGGTAAGGCGATTGTTTATCATGTGATCTCTTTAACATTTTGTTAGAGAAAATCTTGCGTGGTGCTGCAGTTAATACAACTGGCACAATTTTTAGCAGAAAGCACATGTTACTCGCTTTTGCCGATGACATTGATATTATGGGGCGCACATTGCGTGAGGTGACTGCCGCATTTTCCAGTATTGAGAAGGAATCAATGAAAATGGGTCTAGTAGTCAATGAATCCAAAACAAAACTAATGGTCTCTACTAGCAAGCAATCCACTAGAATTGGACAACACGTAACCGTGGACAACTATAGCTTCTAGGTTGTTAAAGAATTTGTCTACCTTGGTACCGCAGTAAATATAAATAATGAATATGTAAGTATCGAAATTAAAAGAAGAATCATACTTGCCAACAGATGCTATTTCGGCCTAAGCAGGCAGCTTAAGAATAAAATCCTCTCAACAAGAACTAAAATTACGCTCTACAAAACGCTTATACTACCAGTGTTATTATATGATGCTGAATCATGGGCACTTGCACAAGCCGATGAAGCTGTTCTTGGAGTCTTTGAGAGGAAAATCCTACGAAAAATCTATGGTCCAATCAGCATTAACAATGAATTTCGGCATCGATTTTATCATGAGCTGTATGAGTTATTTGCTGACATTGACATAGCAAAACGCATTAAACAGCAGCGTTTGCGTTGGCTAGGACATGTGGTGCGAATGGATGAAAATACTCCAGCAAGAAAAGTGTTTGAACATGATCCCGAGGGAACTCGAAGACGAGGACGACCGAAACTTCGATGGAAAGACCAAGTAGAAGAAAATTTAACCAAGCTTGGCTTACGAAATTGGAGAATATGCGCACAAGATCGAAGCGTATGGAATTCTAAAATATGCTCGGCCTTTGACCTTAACAGGTTGTTATATAGGCCATTTAAGTAAGTAAGTAGGTAAGTAAGTAAGTATTTTTAAGACATTAAAATATTAACAATTTTGTTAAACTACAACAATATTTTGCTACCAAATAAAAGCATAGATATAACGCAGATGATAAATATCCGAATTTTGGTAATACGCGAAATTTTGTGATTTGTGTGCTCCACAATTTTTTTGATACTTTCACTTCTATACTATCATAGATTGTCAAAATCTTCCCAGATAGAAGAAAGAAAAGTGTTGCACTCGATACATTTTCTTCTGTCAAAAGTGAAGTTAAATTGGATAAAGAACAATGTAAAACGCACAAACAAACATACATTTTATGAGCACGTGTGTGTGCCTTAGCTTTCTCTTATTAGATTATTATCACAATTAGTTGTTATCGAATTAGAGGAAAAGCGGTATACCGTCTTTTTGATGGAATTTTTTAATACTACCACAAGGCAAATGTATGGAAGTAAAACATCTATATATTATAGAGTCTTTGGTTTGACCTCAATATATTTTATGTTTAATTTATATAGTTGTACTTGGCGTTTGGTGCACCCAAACCACGTTTTTGAAATTTAAGTTTTTTAGGGTTACTGGTCTGGTGGCCTGCACTCACCAAGGCAAACCAGTTGCACTATTTTAACAAAATCTTGAGATCTGCCGCTCTAATGATTACCGGTGCTTTAAGAACTACTCCATCTAAGGCACTCTTCACCATGCTAAACTGGCTCCCAGCTGAACTAATGGCAATGCAAATTGCTCTTAACTCGGTTGTCCGTCTCAGCACAATTGGAACCTGGTCCCACTCACAAATCGGACATTTCACCATCCTGGGCAAAATCACTAATATCCCTGAACATATAGACTACTGCATATCCACTCCTTTCTTTGACAAATCCTTCACTGTGACTATCTCTGAAGAACCCCCATCGTTAGATGATGGCTGTCTAGAGGTTTACACTGATGGATCGAAGTCAAAGATAGGCGTAGGGGGGGGGCTTCTTCATCCCATTGCTTGGGAAGGAAATCTGCTTTAGGCTCCCGGATCAATGCAGTGTCCTACAATCCGAGATTTCGGCTATCCACAAAGCAGTCAAATGGTTGAGATACCACAGAGTGTACGACAGGGATATTCGCTTTTGTATCGACAGTCAGGCTGCAATAAAATCCCTATCTAATGTTCATACGACATCTGTTCTTACCAGCGAATGCCGGGCATCTCTTAACGAGATGGCGAGACATTGCAAAATCAAACTCTTATGGGTACCCGGGCACAACAACATACCTGGTAACTCCACCGCGGACAAACTTGCTAAATCCGGTGCTCTCCTGAGTCAGGATAGCATCGACCAATTTACGGGCTTACCGCTATCCGCCTGCAAATCAATAATTAGGCAATCACTTTATGCGTCAGCGCAAAACGAGTGGTCTTCGATAACGAACTGCTCCATATCCAGGCAAACATGGCCCACCTACAACACTAAACGTTCAAATATCTTGGTAACTCTACCCCGTCATAGACTTCGCAATCTTATCTCGACCCTAACAGGGCACTGCGTTTTTGGGCTTCATGCCAGGAGACTTAATCTTCAATTTTGTGACTACTGTCGCAGCTGTCACAACATAGAAGAGGAGGAGACAGTGACTCATCTTCTCTGTCATTGCCCCGCCCTTTCCACACCTACGGCTCTCTTTTAGGGGGCACTTTTTCTGCATGATTTATCGGATCTAGCAAGTATTGACATTCGTAAAATAGACTCATTTATCAGGGCTTCAGGATGGCTTGATCAGCCTCTCACTGATAGCCTGGAGTAATTGCCTTTGTTCTTTTCTTCCAGTCTATCCCTTGCAGGTAACACAAAGGGACCGCTTTTTGGACCCAAGTGACGCTGACCTACATCGGCTGCCTGCCTAACCTAACCTAACCTAGGGTTACTTGTACTGTTGTACTCCACGTTTCAAACCCTTACATTATCATGAAGTTTAATTGGTGTTAAATGGGTTCACTTTTATCCTTCTCGATATAACATTTGGCGACCTCCAAACAGATTTTAACATGCCAAATGGGTATCACTCTTAGTTAGATTTGTTGTTGTTGTAAATGCGATATTATTGGTAATATTTTTTAAACTAAAGAATATAGAAAGGAATGTACTGCAATCAATAGATGTGAAAGAAATATTGAACATGTATTTGGTACTTTTTTGATTTTGGAGCCAAAATGGGTAAAAAAGGGATAAAATGATAACTTAACATCTCAAAAGTAATATGAATAGGACTTATGTTAACTGCGTTTTAATAAAATGTACCGAATTCAATTGATACCAAAGAAGTACCAAATAAGCATATGGAACTTTTTGAAAGTAGTGGATAAAAAGGGGAAAAAATGAGTAATGCTATAACTTTTAAACAAGTGAATGTTTGTATCTATGTTCTTTATAATATAGTAAACTGTGAATTTAATCATATTATAGTCTTTAGCGAAGATATTGCGGATAAGCCGGGGAAGGTTTTAAAGTTGGTAAGACTAATGTCCGTTAGGTGGCGCCACTGAAAATTACTAAAAATTAATTAAATCGTAAACTGTATATTGGATCATACTATGATCTTTAGCAAAGTTGTAGCGCATGAGCCGGCGAAGGTTTTTTCGTTGGTGTGAAGAAATTTCGACAGGTGGCGCCACTGAAATTTACTCAAAGTCAATTTAATGGTAAGCTACACATTTACTCATGCTTTAATCTTTGTCAAAGTTGTTGCGGATAAGTAGACAAAGGTTTATTAATGGGAATGACTAAAGTCCAACAGGTGGCGCCACTGAAAATTACTCAAAATGAATTAAATCGTAAATTGTGCATTTGATCATGTTATAATTATTAGCAAAGTTGTTACGCATAAGCAGACGAAGGTTTCTTAGTTTGTATGAACAACTTCAGGTGGCGCCACTGAAATAAATCGTAAACTTTGCATTTTATCAGGCTATAATATTTAGCAAAGTTGTTCGCGCATGAGTCGACGGAGGTTTCTGTTGGTATGACCAATTTACAAAGTTTTTCAAAATGAGTTAATCTGTAAGCTATGCAAACTATGTGTTGATCGGACAAAATAAATAAAATAATTCAAAACTAAATGAATATTTGCACAAAATGCTTATCATAAAGCTCCAAACGAGGCTCGGTACTTATTATTATTACTCGCGAAAGTTTTGAGTACTTTCTTCAGTCATTTTGAAAGTTGTATACTAAGTTCCATATTAAATTTGGTATCTCCAAATTTTCATATTGTCATATTTCTGTTGAATACTGCCGGTACATTCCTTTAAACCTCAAAACAACCTTAGGGAATAACTTCTGCTGTTTACTAAAGTAGCCCATCCAAAGTCTTTGGCATTAATTCCCACTGAAATTAAATAATTCTTGTAAGTATGTAGTTAGTTGACTTTTTGAAATTTATGTGGTCTCTGGCGCAAATAAATTACAATTTTTCAAGTCACAGTCATAATTCTTAAAAAAAACCGTCAAACTGGCGACAATTTCTTGGGTGAACATAAGGAGAAAGATAGAAATATCGAATGTATGAAAATGTATATAAAGAGGTGCGAAAAACAAATAACTAATAAATAACTGTAGCTCACAAAAGGGAAAAAATAAATACAAAAGTCATGGCATAATGACAACTGAACAAATATTTATTGAAAAGTTAGGGAACTTTCAATACCTAGAATTACAAGTATTACACTGGTCAACAAAAGAAATTACTTTAAAGTCTAACTATTTAATTTCTATGTATTATGGCCCCCTAAGTACAAAAACACTCAAACTTAAAAATTCTGTGGATACTATTTTTATACCCTTCACCACCATTGATTAAAAGGATATTATAAGTTTGAGCTGATGTATGTAACGCATTTAAATATTTATTTTAGACGCACCTTTTAGTACACAAATAGACTTAGAATCACTTTCTGAGTCGATTTAGCGATGTCAGTCCGTCCGTCCGCCCATCTGGCTGGGCGGACCCCCATGTAAACCATGTTATCAAACTACAGGTCGCAATTCTAAAGATATTTTGATGAAATTTGGAACAGAAAGTTTTTTTTGATAGTGGAATCATGGCTATTGAAATTCGACAAAATCGGTACATTATTTATGGTACCTCCCATAGGTCCCACTTCCCGAAATTGATATTTTGGCCACAAATATCAATATTTTTTCATGAAATTTAAAACAAATACTGCTTATGTAAACCGAAATCACTGTACCAACTTTCGCTGAAATCGGTCAACTTTTGACCATAACTCCCATACAAAGTATTCTATCAAAATGCACTAAATGGAACAAATATCACTGAAACGATCGTAAATCTGAAGATAATGACAACTTTAAGTTTATTTTTGCCTACATAATTTTTTTAAAAACTGTAGTCAATAAGCCAAATTTCAAGATAATCGGTCCACATTTGACCCTAGCCCTCATATAACTCTAAATGACGAAAAAAGCTTAAATATATAAATCTTGAAAAAATATTTGTATGATGGCAAAATTTAGCAAATTTTTGTTTTTATACATGAAAAAGAACACCTTTGACCTTACTGGTGTAGGGTATCGTATGGTCGGGCTTGAACGTCTATAGCACTTTCTTACATGTTTTTTTTTTAATTTTTCAAAAATTACGGATTTTTACGAAGGTCGTTCCATTTATTTTATCATATCTTGAGAATGGCTTATCTAAATTCGCTGAAGGAAACACCGGCGGATTCACCATAAAATTTTCTTAAAGCCTCGATTAGACAATTTTTTTATGGTCAACGGTTGTGAAGTTTTTCACATAAAAATATCAAAAATTTTTTTTTTTTTTGCAAAATTGAAAAAATTTTAATTTTCAAAAATTCATAAAAAAATCGAATAAGTTAAAATCTTACCATTGTTACTTAACGATTGTAAAACTATGAAAGATCTTAACAATATAAGCCTAATATTATGAAAATGCATCAATTAGAAGTGATTTTATTAACATCTAGCTGATTTTACCCGGCGTTGCCCGGGTTGGTAGTTAAAGTTTTTAACTTATTACTCTGTTAACACTTCCTTTAAAAATTAACAATAATGAAATATTTTTATTAATTTTTTAATTGAATACTTAATTAATGTATTTGCATATTTGGTAAATATGGTAAATTTTTCTTAATGTATAATCCCAACTTGGACTAAAAAAAAAACATTTGGAAAGAAAAAATGTCTCAATTGGTCCAGACGTATATTTGACTTATATGGGGGGTCACGGCCATGTAAGATTTAAGAAAATTTAGCCTATTTTAAAATTTTAGAAAAATCGGTCCGCTTGGTCATCTATATTTGTCAGTTTTAATATATGAGTTATATGGGAGGAGCACCATCCACTTTATCGGTCCGCTCGGTCATCTATATTTGTCATTTTTAATATATGAGTTACATGGGATTAGCACCGCCCACTTTAGATCTCAGAAAAAAAACTTGCCTATTTTAACCACCGATCAAACCCTACTATACTGTCTTAATTTCAGAAAAATCGGCCAGTTTGGTCGTTCATATTTGTCATTTCAAATATTTGACTTATATGGGAGGGGTCACGCCCACTTGAGATTTCAAAAAAAACCTCACCTAGTTTACCCACTCGTTACACCTTAACATACTGTCAAAATTTTAGAAAAATCGGTCCGCTCGGTCATCTATATTTGTCATTTTTAAATATGAGTTATATGGGAGGGGTCACGCCCACTAGAGATTTCTGAAAAACCCTTGCCTATTTTAACCACAGGTCACACCTTTGCCATACTGTCAAAATTTCAGAAAAATCGGGCCTCTCGGTCATCTTTATTTGTACTTTTTAATATTTGAGTTATATGGGAGGGGTCACGCCCACTTAAGATTTCAGAAAAAAACCCTAGGCTATTTTAACTACCGGTCACACCTTACTCCACTGTCTAAATTTCAGAAAAATCGTTTGGTTTGATCATCCATATTTGTATGTTTTAAAATCTGACTTATATGGGAGGGATCACGCCCTCTTGAGAATTGAATCTGGCTTAATTTATCCATCGGTTACACCTTAACATAATGTCAAAATTTCAGAAAAATCGGGACTCTCGGTCGCCTATGTTTGTCATTTTTAATATATGAGTTATATGGGAGGTGTCACGCCCACTTGAGGTTTCGAAAAAAATTTAGCCTATAGTCACCACCGGCCACACCATACTACACTGTCAAAATTTCAGAGATTTCGGAGATCCTTCCCAACAAACAACAGGCAAACAGGCTCGGACATATTTTTATAGATATAGAAGAAGAAGATAAGCTAAAAACTTAGAAAACACTTTTCATATCTAATTAAAAAATTTAACAACTTAATAACGGCTACAATTTTTAAAATAACGGGTTAACGGGATATAATGGCCTCTCTTTAATTAATTTCAACAGAAAAGAAAAATGTTGGTTTAACAACTTATTTTGACAGATGTCGAATTCCGGGCCTATACTTTTGAAACCACGAAATAGATAACCCTTTATTATTAGTGAAACGTGTGATGGTATGAGAAAGGGGGAGATGTAAATAGGGAGGTTTAAAAAAAGGCATGTAAAAGTTGTAGAAGTATCTTTCTCAATATCTTAGTCAAATTTGGTTAAAAGTATGCAAATTGGAGGTTACAAATGAGACTAGAAAAGATAATTACGTGATTATCATTCGTAGTTTATTAAGTTTTGTAAATTTTAAATTTCCACTTTAAATCCTCAACTATGAAGATCTTTAAAAACTTTTAATTTTACCCTCGTATCTCTAAAGACAAATCACTCGTGTATTATGGTAGTGACCGAAAAGTGTTAAATGACTTTTTAAAGAGCGCTGCCGTTACAAGATATTATGAAAAGATTACAAATCAAATGGAAATTGAAAAACAGTTACAGAACAAAAACTATCGTTACAAAGTAAATAAGCTGAAATCAAACAGACAAACGACTAACGAATTCAAAAAAAAATTAATATGACTATCTCTACGAGAATATGTGAGAAAGTGTTGCATGACAATAGTAAAATGATTAATGAGCTTATTGAAATATACAATAAATACATACAGACGCCATTAAATAATTATAATGAATAAATCATAAAAATTGTCCGCATACTCGTACAGAAAAATAACAAAATAATATAGACTTTTGAATATGACTCTTTTTTTTGTTTTTTGTTTTCATCCATATTCAACCTTTTTTCCAAGTTGAATAATGAGCAACAGTAAAAAATCATAAATCATTTTATATATAAAATAAAAAAGCGGTAAAATAAATTAACGACTTATCAAAAAAAAAAAAGCTTACAACACAATGCAATCATAGATACTTACACACACACACAGACATACCAGCTTTTCATTAGCACTCAATCATTTATAATTTTACACAATTAGGCTTTAAATGAGCTTCGTTAACTCTCACTCACACAAACAAAAGTTGCCATTTTATATTTCACAAACCTAGCGACATCTTTAAACAAAGAGTTAAGAAAAAATACCGTTTAATTGTATTAAAAAATAATACAATCAAACATCGGTAGCCCCATGTGTTTTATTATGATTATATCTGAAGGTTTTTTTTTCTTCTGTATAACAAAAAGTGGAGAAATAAAAGCTCGTAAATCAATTTATTTGAAAAAATGTCAAAAAACTGTCAAATTGTACAGCTACTGATAGATTGAATGCCATAAACTAAGTTTGTATACATGAACAAACAGCTAAACTGTTGATTTACGACTACATAACATTGCTGAGGTATGTCAATGCACAGTGGTGTAATTGTATGGGGGTATATTGAAATTCTCATTAGTATTGTCTCAAATTGTCTGTCTGTCTGCCTATCTGTATGTCTGTCTGTCTGTCTGTCTGTCTGTCTGTCTGTCTGTCTGTCTGTCTGTCTGTCTTTCTGTCTGTCTGTCTGTCTGTCTGTCTGTCTGTCTGTCTGTCTGTCTGTCTGTCTGTATGTCTGTCTGTCTGTCTGTCTGTCTGTCTGTCTGTCTGTCTGTCTGTCTGTCTGTCTGTCTGTCTGTCTGTCTGTCTGTCTGTCTGTCTGTCTGTCTGTCTGTCTGTCTGTCTGTCTGTCTGTCTGTCTGTCTGTCTGTCTGTCTGTCTGTCTGTCGGCCTGCCTGTCTGTCTGTCTGTCTGTCTGTCTGTATGTCTGTCTGTCTGTCTGTCTGTCTGTCTGTCTGTCTGTCTGTCTGTCTGTCTGTCTGTCTGTCTGTCTGTCTGTCTGTCTGTCTGTCTGTCTCTCTGTCTGTCTGTCTGTCTGTCTGTCTGTCTATCTGTATGTCTGTCTGTCTGTCTGTCTGTCTGTCTGTCTGTCTGTCTGTCTGTCTGTCTGTCTGTCTGTCTGTCTGTCTGTCTGTCTGTCTGTCTGTCTGTCTGTCTGTCTGTCTGTCTGTCTGTCTGTCTGTCAGTCTGTCTGTCTGTCTGTCTGTATGTCTGTCTGTCTGTCTGTCTGTCTGTCTGTCTGTCTGTCTGTCTGTCTGTCTGTCTGTCTGTCTGTCTGTCTGTCTGTCTGTCTGTCTGTCTGTCTGTCTGTCTGTCTGCCTATCTGTCTGTCTGTCTGTCTGTCTGTCTGTCTGCCTGTCCATCCGTCCGTCAGTCTTTTGTCGGCACGATAAAACCTTAACGAAAGGGCGTAGACTAAAATTTTGGTATTGAAATTGGTCAAAATCGGTTTACACTTGATCATAGCTCCCATATAACCTCGCATAGGCCTATCGGTTATTCGCCAATAAATGACAAATTGGAAAAGATATGATGATGAAATTTAGCACAGAGAAGTTTAAAATGATTGTTATTCGTCGTATAAAATTGCATACAAACACGAAAACAGCCTAAATTGCACCTAAAATATACATAAACACGAATAAATGATAAACTTTACCATCTATGGTCACTAAATTCAGTACAAGAAAATCTTTAATAAATACCGGCCAGTGTATAAAATTTTGTCAGAATCCGTCACCATTTGACCATAGCTCCCATATAAAAACTTACGGAAACACAAAAATACTAAAAATATAGGGGGTTTTTGTCCGTCTGTCCATCAAATGAAATCACGATAGCGCCTTAACGAAACCAGCGGTTTTGTAGTTCGGCTCCCGCATTGTGTGCCTAATCCAGCTTCATTTTTGTTTGTTTAGTTTCTTCTATAAAAAAGGGCTCTGCGTTTCAAACTGTTAAAAACAAACAATCTATCGAAGTCAACTCATACATTTCAGACACGATGAAATTCGCGATCAAGCTCTTAGGCAGTATGAAATAAGTATCTTGTACATAAGTTGGAAAATCTATTTGGAGCTATTTGTTGGAAGAAATCGATAGCAATTTGATTGTAGCTTTGTGACGCCAAACTTTTTTGGCTCCAACAAGGTAATGATCTGAGCCCATATTGCCACCTCAAATTTAAAGGTGGAAGGCCAATGTACGGGGCATGCGATAAGAGACGGTCGTAGTATTACCAGTCCATAAACTTTGGGTTTGTTTACAAAAATTTTCATATACACAAAATATCTGAGTTCTACTTGTTTTCATTTGCATCTTAAAAATGTAGCAGCTGATTACCGCGTACATTGGACTCCCCCCTTAATGCACATCTAATACTTTTGAGGAGTGTCTTTTATCAACAACAAAATGATCTATATGATTTTTTGTTATTTGATCGGGAGGCACCCGTGTCGCTTTGTGGATTGCAAGTTGTAGGAACCTATGAAAGTATCACTAAAAAATCATGAAAATTAAACATAAAGGGTTTTTCAATAAGAGCGCTACAAAAGTTTTTTTTTTAAATAAATCAAAAACGGTTTTGGATTAAATGGTATATAAAAGAACGTATAATGTCATTTTGTATGGAACTCGATTTCTTTTGCATGACGACGGGCACGCTTGCAGAAGTATAGACGCTAAACCCAATTTTCGAAGGCTTTCAAGCATAAATTGGCCGATACTACAGCAATTTCACGTTTGATATTCGTACGAAGTTCATCAATCATCTCTGGCTTGTTGGCATAGACCATAGACTTGACGTAGACCCACAGAAAATAGTCTAACGGCGTCAACTCGCATGACCGAGGCGGCCAATCGACTAAACCATTTCTTGAGATAACACGTTCTCCAAACTTGGTTTTCAATAAATTGATTGTGACATTCGTTTTGTGACTTGTGGTGCCGTCTTGTTAAAGCCACATGTCCTACAAGTATATGGACTTACAGGACATGCAATTAGGGCCAAAAATATTCGGTTATCATTGAACGGCAGCGATTCCCATTCACAGTATTTTTCTTCTTCTTCTGTTATCCTTGACTCCCAGTGGAGCATAGGGCCTCTGGTTTCATTCATCAAGATGTTCTTGCATAGATTAGGCATCTCCAAAATCCTTGTGCCAGCTGCCGTAGCAGGGGGATTTCTCGCTTGATTACCCCTTGGAGTCTTCTTCTTCTTCTGTTATCCTTGACTCCCAGTGGAGCATAGGGCCTCAACTCCTTGGAGTAGTATATTCTATAATGTTGTTTCTTTCCATGCTTAAAACATCGTAAGTGCTTAGTCGATGGATGATGAGTCCAAAGACAAGAGCCACATTTGTAAAGCGAGCCGCTCGGTCCGAGACAGACTCCCGCTTGTAGCCGCAACTATCATCTTGAACAGACGCTACGGTTTCGTACTTTACCAAGTACAATTATCTTAGACCCTTAGACCAAATACGTCGGAATGGCTCTAAGATAACTCCCCCTCACGTTAGCCCTGACTTAGAATCCCACTCGGATTGTTTACCGCATCTTCAACTAGGCTGCTCACTTTTCTTCACAGTGACGTGCCGGTCTTGATTTTCACGGAAGAAGTACGACCCAATGACGCCGCCGGCCCATAAACAGCACCAAACCATAATTTTTTCATGATGCAATGATGAGTCATGGAGTACGTGTGAATTGATGCCTAACCAATAATGCATATTATGTTAATTGACAAGGCCATTCAGCCAGAAATGAGCCTAATCGCTGAAGATGATTCGCGCTTTTAGTGTTGAGGCCACTGACTCTGAATATCGGTAGTTAATATTAATATTTTCGACTCGTTGCTGGCTCGTATATCTTTCCATCATGATATGGTAAACCTTATTGAAGAGAAATGTCAAAAGAGCAGCAAGAAATATGGCGTCGTCTGCTGTCCCTGTACATTTGTAGCGTCCCTGTTGAACCCCCGAGATTTATTTAAATCAATTTAGTAAAGTCAATTTACTTTGATTCTACAAAACCACTGTTTGGTATCATGATCATCTACATCAAACATTAGCTGACCACAAATATTTTTGTCTTTCAACATTTTTTGTTTACGAACTTTATTTAAGATTTGTCAAATGATTGACGACTTTTTAGGTGTCATTAAGGCAACAACCAAAATCATACCCTCGATATAGCAAAAAGGGTCGGCTGGCGGCTAAAATATTGGCTACTTGAAATGAAATCGATGTTAATTTTAAAAGGTTTTCAATCATTCATATTTTTTGTTGTGTTGTTTTAGGTAAACGTATGTTTGTCTTTTTTTTTTGTTGATTTTGAATACTTCAAACAGCAGGGGCCAGGTTTTTATGACCATGATTAGTGGCCACTGAGAAAGACAATAGTGAAAGTTTCTGGTGTAGTTTTTGTAGTTGTTAATGCTTCAGTTTTAAACAGACGCCTGCAGTGTCGCGCCACTATTGACACTAACGATTTATGTCGCAAGATAACGAAAAGAAAAACCACCATAAAAATACATTCAAAATTCCTTCCAAAGAAATAAAGAAACCCAACAAAAGAAAACTAAAGACATATGTCGGAAATTTTGTTACTTTATTCAGATAAACTTCAATTACAAGTATTTCAATGAATGTTTAAAGTAAAAGATATCAATAGCTTTTTTATTTGTTGGCTATGCGGATTAAATTGACCAAGAAACGAGCGATCACTACTTTTGTAAAATGAGTTGAAAAGAGTTAAAAGTACACAAGAGGTTTAAGCTGTCAAACTTGTTGACGTCGCCGTTTAGCGTAGCGACTGTCGTCAAACGTCGCTGTTGTGTCTGCCTCTTTAGTGTCTCCTGTTTGTTAGTTGCTGAGTTTATCTTATGAATTTTTTAGTGGCAACATGATACTAACCAAATACTATGTTTAATCAAGCCTAAATTGCTGTTTGAAAATTGATTGACCATTTCTCGATGCATTTAATACCTCCAATTTTTATGTTTTTTTTTTTTGTGAAATTTTTTTTTAGCGATGCCTGCTGTTTGATGTCTAGTTTTTCGTAAGACATTTTCCATAATTTTTATAAATTTATTAACTTTATCTCTAATGATTATTACATTAAATTTTTATTTTATTTTTCTGTTTTTTTTATAGTTATTTTTACTATAATTTACAGATTTGTTTACGGACAAATTTGTTTGGGGGATTTAACAAGTGATTTAACAGAAAATTGATGGTTTATTCAATTACTAACCGTTAATATTTGACCATTTATGTATGTGGTGGTGTCAACACACAGTATGTGACGTTTACAATTGGCATTAAGTAAAATATTCATTTTGGAATTTGAAAGCTTTAAATAGCCGTCAATGAGGCTTGAAATGTTAAATGATTTTATGGAAAATTGTAAATTGATTAGTTTGTAATATGATTTACAAATTGTTATTTTCCACAAAATAGTTTTGTACAGTCGTGGGCAAAAGCTTGGGGTTTCATGTACTCGGATCAGGCGCTTAAGCTAAGTCCGAAATAAATCGAACTAGTTACAAAAAATACTAAATATAAAGTTCTTTATTTCATTTGAAGCAAATCAATCACTAAGACAATTATTTTGTAAGCTATGCTTCTTCAGGATTCTTCGCAGTATTTTACAGAATGAAGGCATATACAAAAAAGACATGAGTTATTTTATTGACTGTTTTTAATGCTTTTACTACATTTGTTCTCAACCAAGATTGCCGCTAATCTCATCTAAAAATTGTTCCAGCTAGTCAATATTTGAATACCAAATAGTGGAGAATTTAGCTTTATCAGTATTTTTTCTCCATTCTTCTGTATTTTCGGCTTTTTGTTGCTAGTTACGACTACCCATAGTTTTAAAGTTGATCTAGAAAAGAGGTCTACTAATTGTGGTTGAAATCAGTTGACTCCTTGGGTATCTGCCTTGGACCCTCATTTTTCATCAATTTTTTTTATTCAATGTATAAGTCGCAATTCTCATTAGAATTTGAAAAAATTCAGCACACGTCTATTAATTGATCACAGAGATCCCTTGCCTCTTTGAGATATCTGCCTTGCACCCCCATTTTTCACTTGGTATTGTTCTCAATGGTGTAGCCAAAATTCTCAAAAGAATTTGAAAAAATTTGGCACTCACCTATAAGTTAATTCAACAAAGAGCTTAACCAATTTTGGTTAAAATCCGTTCGCGTCTTGGTGTACCTGCTTTGGACCTCAATTTTTCGCTTTTTTTTTCTTCTCAATAGAAGCCGCAATTAGCAACAGATGAAATTCGGCACAAATCTATTGGTTGACCCAAAAAGAGCTCTATTAACTTTGGCTGAAATCCATCGACTAGTACGGGACTTAAGTATGAAACACAATTGGAACGAACGACCAATTTTCCAGAACGAATATTCGTCGTTAGAAATAGAACATATGGGTTAATATGAAAGTGCTCACAATTGATGCGTACGACGAAATTCGTTGTGCGTATCGAACAGTGCGATAGGTTTATTTATATTTCATACGCAGACGAACGACGAATAAACTGGTTTAGAGTGACTGTATTTCTATTTCAGTTGTAAAATATTACAAATTATATGTGTTCTTGTTAAATACGGTCACCTTAAAGAATGTAAACAAAAAAAAAATATTTTAAATGTAATTAATTAAATAAAATAATCTTGTGAAATAACAAGAGAATTAAATACAAAAAAATTGCAAATGTTGTGAGTGCGCGATATGTCCGAAAGTGTAAGTAATTTGTGCAAATAAAAAATCAACAAAAATGGCGTCAACAACGTTTATTCGTCCCAACTGTGTTCAATGGACGAATGTACAAGACGAACTTTTAAAGCCGAATTCGTCGTGCTGGACGAAATTAGTCATTCGTCCCAATTGTGTTTCTACCTTTACACTTAAATGCAATGTTATTAAAAAGTTACGCCTAAACGACTGCAACACTTTTTGGTTAAATTATTCGTAACAATTTACATGACTTTTTTCATAAAATTTTGAACTTTTTTATACGATCGGCAAATTTCGGTGAATTTTTTTTCCCTCAATCTAAAGAAGAGACTTTCGCAAGGTTATATTAGGAGCACAGAGCAAAACCGAGCCAACTTAGTTTTTGTCTAAAGAAAAACGAAAACACTGAATTTTGTGAAGCTTTTTTAATTTCCTGATATCTCCTTAACTTTATACAATATTAAGTTATTTTCTTTTTTTTGTGGACTAAAACCCAGGTTATGTATCTTAATCGAACTGACATCAAGCTTAAAGCTGTGGAACTATATTCGATTCATGAGCTACTGAGTTTGATGAAAAATTTTATCACTTTTTGTTTTAGAACATTAAGCACATTTTAATACCTTTTTGATAACACAGAATATAACTTTCTCTTAAAAACAATTATCGATCCTTAATATCTAGAATATTCTCTATAGAACTACATTCTCTATAGAACTCATTAGATCTTTCAAAAGCTTTGGTCAAAAAATGGCTTTTTTGCAGCGGAAATACAAGTGCGACTTCGACAAGACACCAAAAGGTGACCTATATAACAGCTGCCATTAAAGTAGACACGTATTTGGTTGTGGTTTTATGGTAAACAAAAGAATGCAAAATCTGGTTTCTAGGTTGATCCCAGTAAGTGAAAAGTTACCGACAATACGCGTCAAAGCTAAATACTTTCACCTGATTTGTGCTCACGCACTCAAAGAGGAAAAAGATGATGACTTTAAAGAATCCTTCTATGATCAACTTGACGTTAAAATAATAAAAATGCAAAGATAACACGGGAAAGCTACTTGAGCCTGCTGTTGGTAAAGTCAAAAAAAAAAAAAACAAAAATCAGTTGACAGAAGATACTCTTCAAATGTATTGGATGTGCGCTCAACTCGAGGAGCTAATATGGACTTCGATCATTTCCTTACTGCAGCCGTTTTCTCTCAATTGCTCTGAGCAAACGTTTCCGATTTAAACAATATCTGCACCCAATGGTAAAATATTGCCAATTCCATGATATCAGATGCAAAACCTATACTAGGGTTCCAAAACCCTCCCCAAAAAAACTCTTATTGTGCCGCAATGCCACTGTTGCGGCTTACTCTGTAATCAGTAGTTACTCGTCGAATTTTAGAAAGCCCAAAGTGAATGAAATAATTTGGACATATTGTGGCTTTAGACCAGGTTAATCTACTATTGACCAGATCTTCACACTACTTCAAATCCTGAAGAAGAATAAAAACTGAATCGATTGTGTTTTAATCGAATGAAAACCGAATCGTACAAAGCATGTATTCTTTTACTTTGAATGGAATTAAAAGAGAATCAGATCTTTTTAAATCGCATCAAGACTGAATCGAATATAAACTGAATCGATTTATTAAGAATCGAATATAGAATTAAGTGATTTATTCTAAATCGATTGAAAACAGAACACATTCATTTAGAAACGAAAAAAAACTGAATCCATGCTCTTTTAATCGAATAAAAACCGAATCGATTCTTTTGAAAAACTGAATTCTTTTAATAGAATCAAAACTTAGTCGATTCTTTTTAAATCGAATCAAAACTGATTCGGTTCATTGGAAATCGAATTAAAACTGAATTTTTTCTGTTAAAATCGAATCAAAATTAAATTTATTTTTCTATAAACGAATAAAAACTGAATCGATTTATTAAGATTTATATATTAAATTAACTAATTCATTTTAAAGCAAGTCAAAACTTAAGAATCAAATAAAAACTGAATCGATTTTCTTTATAATCGAATAGAAACTAAATAGATTTATAGAATCGAATAAAATTTGAATCGATTATTTTTTAATCGAATTAAAACTGAATCGATTTTCTTTTAATCGAGTAAAAACAGAATAGATTCTGTTTTAATCTGATAAAAACCGTTTCGATTCTTTGAATTATTTTTTTTTATAATCGAATAAATGCTGAAAAGATTTATTCAAAATCGGAATGTATGTGTATGGAATCAAATAAAAACCAAATCGATTATTTTTAATTCGAATAAAAATTAAAGCGATTTATTAAAAAACTAATATTTTATTTTAAATCAAATGAAAACAGGAAGTAGGTATTAAGAAACGAATAAAAACTGAATCGTTTCTTTTTTCATCGAATAAAACTTGAATCAATTCTATTTTAGTCGAATAAAAACCAAATCGATTCTTTTGAAATCGTACAAAAACTGAACACTTCTGATTTTAATAGAAAAAAATCGATTCTTTTCAAATGGAATCAAAAATTAATCGATTCTTTTTAAATCGAAACAAAACTAAATCGATTCGTTTTTGATCGCATCAAATCTATTTTTTTTATAATCAAATAAAAACTGAATCGATTTAAGTCTTAAATGGTCCAATTCGGTTTAAGTCGAATCAAAACTTAATAATCGAAAAAAAACTGAATCGATTTTCTTTAGAATCGAATATAAACTGAATAAATTTATTCAGAATCGAATGTAAAATAAACTTTTATTTAGATTTATTCAAAATCAGAATATACGGAATTAAATAAAACCCAAATCGATTATTTTTTAATCGAATAAAAATTGAATCGATTTATTTAAAAACTAATATAAAATTAAATGATTTATTTTAAATCGAATAGAAACAGAAGGTATGCATAAAGAAACGAATAAAAACTGAATCGATTATTTTTTAATCGAATAAAACTGAATAAATATTTTCAAAATCCAGTGAAAAATTAATCGATTCTTTGATAATCGAATAAAAATGCAAGAGAAACAACTAGACACATATCATCTTTTCGTTGACTACAAATCTGCTTTTGACAGACCCATACAAACGAAGGTGTTGGAAGCAATATTTGAGTTTTAATCCCTACGAAGTTAATAAGGCTATGCAGGATGACATTAACTAATATAACCTCAAAAGTTAAAATAGGTAAAAGCTTATCGGAGTCTTTCATAACTAAACGTGAATTTAGGCAAGGCGATAGTTTGTCATGCGATTGTGTTAGAAAAAATCGTCCATAATACAACTGGAATAAATTTCAATAGAAAATACATGCTACTCGCATTTGCCGATGACATTGATGCCATGGGAAGCACAATACGCGAGGTGATTGCAGTTGAGAAGATTTAGTTTACCTTGGACAACGAAATTGGAGAATATGAACATAAGATCGAAGTGACCTTAATAGGTTGAAAATATAGGCCAATTAAGTAAGTAAAAATCCTTGTAACCATTTGCCAAACTAATCTGAAAATTTGATGAGATATCCTGTTGGGAATGAACTATGAGTTGTATTAGCTATACGCTGACATCACATTAAACAGCAGCGGCTGTGTTGGCTAGGCACTGTTGTGCATATGGATGAAAATACTCCAGCTCGAAAATGATCCCGAGGGAACTTGTAGAAGAAGACCCCCGAAACTTCGATTGAAAGAACAAGTAGACGAAAATATTCCAAAACTTGGACTACGAAATTGGAGAATATGAGCACAAGATCGGATTGACCTTAATAGGTTGAAAATATAGGCCAATTAAATAAGTAAAAATCCTTGTAACCATTTGCCAAACTAATCTGAAAATTTGATGAGATATCCTGTTGGGAAGGAGCATCAAACCAAAAAAAAAGCGAATCAAAAAATGTTTCTCACCACTGGGTTATCAATTTCGTGGTTTCAAAAGTATAGCACTGGAATTCGACATCTGTCAAACTAAGTTGTTAAACCAATTTCTTTCTTTTCACGAAAATGGATCGCTTAATTATCACACAACGCATAAGAATTATCAAAAGATACTACAAAAATGGTGATTCTGCAACAACCACATATCTTGATTTAAGAGGAGGTTGTGGTTTATATAATCGTTTAACTAGGCAAGCAATTGCCAAAATTGTGAAGAAATTTGAAGAGACTGGAGCGGTTACAAATATTGTAAGGCCTGTGTATCATCGTTTCGCTCGTTCCGCTGCTGTAAGTGAAAGTGTTGCCGAAGACCCGAATGTGTCGATTCCGTAAATTCGGATCGTTATGGTCATATGATAACCGGCTTTTTTGTCTGCTATAGAAGACTACGACTTGGAGAATATGCGGTTTCAACAAGACGGTGCCTCATGACGAACAACTTCAGCGAATATGCCTTTATTATAAGAGACATTTGCTTGTGGCGTAATTTCTCGTCGTGGCGATATCAACAGGCCACCAAGATCATGTGATTTGATACTACTAGACTTTTTTGTGGTGCTACAGGAAAGACCTTGTTTATGCAGATAAACCTTTAACTCTGGAGCACTTAAAAATCAACATTCTTCATGTTATGGTTGAAATACCGCCCAATATGTGTCAAAAAGTGGTCGAAATGTGGTCATTTAAATGATGTAGTTTTTCACATATAATGTCAACGTTCAGACATTATAATAAAAAAGAAATATCATGAAAACAAATATTTTATATGTGTTTTAGTTACGTTCACTTTAGAAACCGCAAAATGGATAACCCGATGTAATAAGTTAAACTGACAAACAATGAATAAAATTTATTTTTAAAACGGATCTTGGAAGATACAAGCTTTGAAAATGCTGTCTGATAGTCTACAGCGTCATTAGAATTGTGAGTCGCATAGGGTTAATAAAGAAGTTAATATTGTAAATAATCTACTAAACAATTGATAACTTTAAAGTTAGAGATATATAAAACTCTGGTAAAATATGTGTAAGATGTTTAATATCTCACATAACTGCCTTGAACAGATAATGTCAAATCTCCTAAAAATTGTTCAAAAACTTTTAATTTTCGCACATTTGACCAAAAAACAAAAAACGTTTATATTAAAATTTGTATTCACACACAACAAAACTTTAAAACGTACAAATTGTGAAATTTAAACTCACACATATTGTGCACTCAAAATGTCAGTCAGTCAACAAGAATGTGGCTCGTTTGTTTTTCATCTTCTATTTCAGTGTCAGCATTGACATCTAGTCATGCAAACAATTTCAGGAAAGAAAATACTACGAATATCATCAGATACTACGAGTAAAACAGGCAGAGTCAGTCAGTCAGTCAGCAACAGCAACAAAATAGCACAGAAAAATAGCAAACAAATAAATAGTGTAAAAAGTTCATGACTGATGTTATTTATTTTTTTTTTTGTTTCAAGTGAAAATAAAAAGAACGTACGAACGAATAAAATAAATAAATATTTTGTTAAAGAAACTGACAAAAAAAAAAAAAAAAACATTGGCACTCAGGCACAAAAGCATTTTTAACACTCAACACTGTCAGTCACTTGTCTTTTAGGTAACAAACACAAACTACAAACGAATATTCAACGAAGAAGGCTAAAAACTAAAACAGCAACAACAACAGCAACACTAACAACAACATTTTCAGCAACATACAACAGCAGCATTTTTTAGCAACATTTTAAAATGCTTAACAACATATTGAACTGACTGTTTCATTATTTGTTGGGCAGCTCTGGCTGTCTGACTATCTGTCTGCCTGACATTCGGTGTTTTTTTTTTTTTTTTTTTTTTTTTTTTGTCGAAAAGCAACTCATCAATTTTGAAATCCCCTACAATTAAGACAACCTTTCAACATTTTTGTGTACAACATTTTTCAAATAATTTAAGAAAATTGTTTATTTCTGTCGAAAAAGTATTTCGTGTTTGAGTGAATAATGAAAAATGTCAATTTAATGAGATAGGGGAAAAAAAACTATATAATAAAGTATAGCATATTTGTAAAGTGAAGAATCTTAAATATGTCGAGTGATATATAGCAGATTAAATAAAGATGATCGTATGTAAAACAAAATTGTCTCAAAAATAATTTAACAATTTTAGTAGTTATATGTTAAACCATAGTTCGAAAAAATACTCTAAAATACTGTGTTTTAAGGTACCGTACTGTACCTAGGCAAGTTCGGTACAAAGTCACATACGCAACAAAGTGTTCAGTTTGAGTATAAGTACCTTATCATTTTAGAGTACCTGTTATAATACGCAACCTTAATCATAACGAACTTTCACGAAGTACTCTAAAAATAACGTACTTTGTTGAGTACCTTAATGTACTCTGTACCTTAACTTTAACGAATTCTTATGAAACTGACAACAATGAGAATAACAGTGTTGCCAAAAGTGAAATTTAAATTTTGTCTAACTTTCTGAATTATTTTTAAAGAGATATTTAAACGTTTTTTAAATTGTAGTACGCATAAACTTGTATATTAAGTAAATAATCATTGCTAATGATAAAAAGTATTATACTTTAGTATGAATATCTCAATTCTAACAGTTCAAAATTGATGGACTGTTTCCACGTTGGTAAAATGCCTGAAGATTTTAAGATATACTTCTGATTAGAGTAGGTTGATAACCGCTTTTACATCAGCAATAAGCCAACACTTCGATATTACCAAGTAATTTATTAACCAAAAAGTACATGCCCAAATAGCTGCTCATTTTATCAACTTGGAACTGTTGGGTTTTTTTATGAAAATATACGAGTTATTTATGAATGCACAAGAACAAAACTTCGTCAAAATATTACGTATTTTAAAGTACTCTAAAGTTAACTAAAAAATACTCTAAAATCCCAAAGAACGGTACCTTATTTTAACGTACCGTTCTTTTTTATTGTGTCTTTGTGTACCTAACATTGTTTTCGATTTAGTTAGGTACCTAAAAAATAAATAACTTTTGTGTGTGCATAAGTTCAGTACAATCTAATAAGGTACTGTGTTTTTTCGAACTATGTGTTAAACTATACTGTATATTCAATACCGCCTATGAACCAAATTGAATATTTTTAAATAGAGGAAAAACACTGTTTAATATCGAAAATATTTAAATAGAAGTCATTATTTCTTCTGAAATATGTTGAAGCCAAAGTTGTAAAATAGATTTCTTATTTCTCTAATATTTTTCAAAAGAGGTCTAACTATTATAAAAGCAAGATGGACAGGGCACGGGGAGAAACGGAGCCAAAATACTATGTTTCTTTATTCCGGTAGCCCAGAGAACGGGGTGTAGGCCTTTTGATAACTAAAAGAATAGCTAAGGGCATGATAGTATGATGAACCGCCGTGGTATAGCAGGTTAGTCATCCGCCTAGCATTACAGAGGTCCCAAGTTCGATACCCGGCCAGACTCACTTGAAAAAATAAATTTTCAGAAAAGCGCTTCACCTCATAACTCAGCTAGCCACTGGTTATTTAGTATAAGGCTATGTAAAACATCTCTAACTAATGCATTTGCCGTTCGGAGCCGGAGTTAAAACGAAGGTTTCTTTCAATGAGTCTAAAAATAGAAACGGACTCAGCTGAGAGAGTACTTCTTGTTCCAATTGAAATATCGTGGGAATTATGTATGATAGTATGGTATCCTATCAATGCGAAGATAATGGCAATAAAACTTAGAATTAGAGCTCGTAAGAAATGTAAATGGGGAGCAGCTGTTGCCTGGCGTCTCCAGCTACAATGTAAGAACTGTATTCAATTCCTACTCTAACCTTCTCGTGGTACATCCTGGTAACATTAGGAGCCTAGTTAAAGATGCGGTAAACAACCCGTGTGGGATTCTAGGTCAGGAGTTCAACATGTTAGTTGTGGCTGCAAGCGGGCGTTTGTCTCGGATCGAGCGGCTCGCTATACAAAAGTGACTCGTGCCTTTTGGATTCATCACCCATTGAATTAGCGCTTACGATGTTTAAGGCATGGAAAGAAATAACATTACAGAATATACAAGTCCAAGGGCTAATCATGCGAGAAATTCCTCTTGTTACGGTAGCTGGCACAAGAGTTTTGAAGGTGACTAATCTATGCAAGAACATACTGATGAATAAAACCAATTCTAGCCGAAGATATCGGACTAAAAATGCTACCCTAGGCATGAAGGAAAGTTTGAAGTGCAAAAAGCTAGATGGACAGAGCAAAAATACTGTGTTTCTTTACTCCGGTAGACTGGAGGCCGATGAGCATAGTAGGGTTGCGGTCTTTCTGATAACAAAAAGATTAGCTAAGGCTATGATATAAAGGTATCCTGTCAATGAGAGGCTAATGGCAGTAATACTTAGAACTAAAGCTCGTAGTTTGATAATTATCAATGTCTATGCTCCAACTGAAGTCCAACAGTAATATACATAACTGTGATATTGCTATGGTACTGGGTGACTTTAATACCAACATAGGTTCTTAGGTGCTACTAAGAATCGAATTGACCACATTCTGTTAAATTCTTAGTAGCGATTACCTTTACTTATTGTATGCTCGAGACGCGGAGCAGATATAAACGGCAAACATTACTAAGTTGTATGTAAGATATGATTAAAGATTGCGGCTCTGAGGTCTGGTATGGCGAAAGCAGATCTTAAAATTGAAGTGGAAAACTTGATTTATAGAGACATCGAAATGCCTTTGTTGTCTCCATAAGGAATCGGCTTCCAGATCTTATAAACAACAACCTAGACGGATGTATTAATGAAATCTACAGATGTGTCACTCTAACGTACAATGAGTTTGGTCAACAAACACAAGGATATGAAGATAATATTTACAAGGAAAGTTTGGCTAACCCAATGACTTAGTGCAACAACGTAAAATTTATTAAAGATACAATTTCAAATGAAAACCGAGATGTTGGGGTCCTCCGTACAACATATAGCGATCGCTGCAACAAAATAAAAAAATGCATAGCGGTACAAGGAAATGTGGATTGATGAACAAGCGAGCCAAACTGAATCAGCTGCAAGTAATGGCGACACAAAGATCTTATATAATATATCAAGGGCGTTGTGTGCAAACCTACTTAAACCAACATTTCCATCTTCTCTCAACTTCGGATGAACAATTAATACGCATTGAGCAATCCTATTGGATTAACTCCACTGACAGAAGGATCGGCGAGACTGTGGCTAGACGTAAAATATGGGAAGGAGAAGCTTTACCAACCACCTGGAATAAATTTATACTAGACAAAATACCAAAAAAGGATGACTCCAAAGACTGCAATAACTACAGAGGTATAACACTTTTTCCAATACCGATCAAAATCTAAACTAAATTCGGGCAATGTACCCGGATTTTAAATTTCGAGTCCTATGTCAAATCCGTTCGATGTCACTACTGGAGTAAAGTAAGAATGTATTATGTCACCTATACTTTTTATCTTCGTCATCGACAAAATAGTGCGCATGGCTCTGAATCTTGGACGCGGTATCCAATGGACACCATTTAAACAACTCGAAGACTTGTAATATGCTGATGTCTTCTAAGCTAAAGCTCAGGCCACCTTCAAGAAAATACTAACGCAATCTCTGTTAAATCTCGAGCAACTGGGCTGGAAATCAATATTTTCAATACAAAGATAGGAAACCATATTCCTGCTTCTATAGATGTATGTCAACGGAAATGGCGGTGGATAGGCCATACACTTCGTAGGCCGGATACCAACAAGACAAGCGATTCATTGGAATCCAAAGGGAAGCGGCTGTCGTATTGTTGCACCTGCTAGAAAGTGGAGAAGGTCAATTGATGCAGAGTTGCAAGCAGCAAACTATTCATCGAATTAAGTGTGCCTAACATCTCGAAATAGAGAGAGTCACTGAAAGTCAAGAATGACAGAAGAAGAAGAAGGGCTAATGTATGTGGATTTTTATTGTATTAGGACCCCAACTCAGGGGGTGTCGCCTACTAATGCTGTGCATTTTGTTGTAACTATGAAAATATATTGTAGGAAAAAGACTATAGGGCAGTAGTGCTTGTGGACATAATATTCATATTTACCTACATTTGAGCTGGCAGAAGAAACTTCTGCAGGAAGTGTGACCACTTCTGTACTGTACGGCTAATGGACGAATTTTGTCTATAGTGTCTTGTTTGGTCAACTGGCTAAACGACCACAAATAGATGTCATGTAATGGCTTGATCTAATTAACTTGTGTTGCGTAAGAATCTGCAGGTTTCGGGAACTAGGTTTCTGAGATCGTTAGAACAAATTTCGAAGTAGTACCAATAAAACAGTGCAATATAACCCGACATTAGGTAGAGATAGTAATTTGGCGATATAAGAATCTTCATAGTCTAAATATGTATGTAAACCAAATAATTCAAATTTTATGGGGATACATTTTGATTAGAGTAGAGGACATTTAATCGACTGTGTAGTACTTTCAGCTATTGACCCAAATTTATATCTTTTGTTTGGCAAAAATTTAGAATAGGCCTTAGCTAATTATAAAATTCTAATTGCTCAACATTTTAACAAATTGTTAAAAGTTCACCCAACAAAAAATTCAATTAAATTTGTTTAAAAGAAAAATTCTTTAAATTCTTTTCGCGAAAGTTTTTTTCTCGCTTGCCAAAGTTTAAAGCGTTCGAGACAGAAAACCATTTTTCAATGTCATTTTTAGATGTCAGACGAAATAAGTCTAGAAAGGTATTTTCTAAGTACAAAAACAAAAAAAGCCACAAAGGTATGTGATAAATAGTTGAAATTTTAAAGAATTTTAAGATCAATGACATTTAACAAATCTTTTTTTCTTAGATTTGAAACAATTAATTGATTAAACATTGGGTTATTTCCTCTTTGAAAAGAAAGCCAAAATATATAAAGAAATTTTTGAAATTTCTTTGCAAAAGAAGGGTGTGCCAAAATCTTGTACGAATTTAAATGAATTTGTTAGGATACAATTGATATGAAATAGATTAGAGAAAATTTGTGTGATATTGACAATTTATTTACAAATCATGTAAATGATGGGGGGTTTTATACCGTTTTTACTTTCCCACCTCTTTTTTCGAATGTCTCCCCAACTGCCACTCGTTTAACGTACAACGTATGTGTATGTAAATCAATAAACGTAAATCATTTCTTATCAATCTCTGTCGTTGGTGACATTTGAATATGTTCACGATTTTTCTGGCAGACAGAGTAACTTCCCCCCCTCCTCTGCCGTTCCTGCCTTTCAGTTTTCTTGTGTAAATGTCAATGTAAATTTATAAAATTGATTTCCATTACAGCTACTGTTTGACATGTAACTGTCTGTCTATCTCTGTCTCCATCTCTGTATGCCTGTCAAAAAAAGAAAAACCAGTAGAATTAAATGAAGAAGCAATCTTTGAATTTTTCTTTTATTGTCTGTCAATATTGTACAACTGTCTAGTCGAAAAAGGTGGTAAATAGTTGTTGCAGTATGTCGCTGTCATTGTGTAAAGTACCTCAGCGTTACGAGTTGATGAGTTGATACGCAAATAATTTCTTATTTTTTTGATGTTTGGTTTTCTGGGTTTTTGTATTTGAGAGGATGTTATATAAAAAATCTGAAGACACTGAAAAAATGTTGATAAATACAATATTAACAAGTAAGAGTGTTATATTCGACTGAGCCGAATCTTACATACCCACCATCAAGTTGTGTTAAATTTATAAGTATCCCTCACATATCTACGAGGGTGCAGCTAATTCAAAATGTGGATCAAATTCGAAAAAAGTTTTTAAGCTAGTTGGTATTGTTAACAAAATATTTGGACTAAATTGAATTTTGCACAAAATTTAATCTCATAACCTGGTGTAGTTTAGCATTAATAGTCTGTAAATACTTTTGGTTTGACTTAATATTTAGTTAGGATACACATGTTGATAGTAATACGACATGTCCATATATTTTGTTAGGAGTTCCTAATACCGTATATAAAGTCTGGATATTGGTGCAATTTTAGTATGCTGCTTGTACCTCCGAATCTTTTTGATTGTAGATAGAAAAACGGGATGTTATATATATAAGAATTATAGCCAAATTTTGATTGATTGTAACAAAATTTTTTATAAAAAAATTTTTGATAAAAACATTTGCTATAGCAAATGTTTTTATAAAAAAATTTTTCTGTAGAAAAATTTTCGATAACAAAATTTTTCTATAGAAAAATTTTCGATAAAAAAATTTTTCTATAGAAAAATTTTCAATAACAAAATTTTTCTATAGAAAAATTTTCGATAAAAAAATTTTTCTATAGAAAAATTTTCGATAAAAAAATTTTTCTATAGAAAAATTTTCGATAAAAAAATTTTTCTATAGAAAAATTTTCGATAAAAAAATTTTTCTATAGAAAAATTTTCGATAAAAAAATTTTTCTATAGAAAAATTTTCGATAAAAAAATTTTTCTATAGAAAAATTTTCGATAAAAAAATTTTTCTATAGAAAAATTTTTGATAAAAAAAATTTTCTATAGAAAAATTTTCGATAAATAAATTTTTCTATAGAAAAATTTTCGATAAAAAAATTTTTCTATAGAAAAATTTTCGATATTTCTATACAATTTTCGATTTTTCTATAAAAAAATTTTTGATAAAAACATTTGCTATAGAAAAATTTTCGATATTAAAAATTTTTCTATAGAAAAATTTTCGATAAAAAAATTTTTCTATAGAAAAATTTTCGATAAAAAAATTTTTCTATAGAAAAATTTTTCTATAGAAAAATTTTCGATAAAAAAATTTTTCTATAGAAAAATTTTCGATAAAAAAATTTTTCTATAGAAAAATTTTCGATAAAAAAATTTTTCTATAGAAAAATTTTCGATAAAAAAATTTTTCTATAGAAAAATTTTCGATAAAAAAATTTTTCTATAGAAAAATTTTCGATAAAAAAATTTTTCTATAGAAAAATTTTCGATAAAAAAATTTTTCTATAGAAAAATTTTCGATAAAAAAATTTTTCTATAGAAAAATTTTCGATAAAAAATTTTTCTATAGAAAAATTTTTAATAAAAAATTTTTCTATAGAAAAATTTTCGATAAAAAAATTTTTCTATAGAAAAATTTTTTTATCGAAAATTTTTCAATTTTTTTATCGAAAATTTTTCTATAGAAAAATTTTCGATAAAAAATTTTTCTATAGAAAAATTTTTGATAAAAAATTTTTCTATAGAAAAATTTTCGATAAAAAATTTTTCTATAGAAAAATTTTCGATAAAAAAATTTTTCTATAGAAAAATTTTCGATAAAAAAATTTTTCTATATAAAAATTTTCGATAAAAAAATTTTTCTATAGAAAAATTTTCGATAAAAAAATTTTTCTATAGAAAAATTTTCAATAAAAAAATTTTTCTATAGAAAAATTTTCGATAAAAAAATTCTTCTATAGAAAAATTTTCGATAAAAAAATTTTTCTATAGAAAAATTTTCGATAAAAAAATTTTTCTATAGAAAAATTTTCGATAAAAAAAATTTTCTATAGAAATATTTTCTATAGAAAAATTTTCGATAAAAAAATTTTTCTATAGAAAAATTTTCGATAAAAAAATTTTTCTATAGAAAAATTTTCGATAAAAAAATTTTTCTATAGAAAAATTTTCGATAAAAAAATTTTTCTATAGAAAAATTTTCGATAAAAAAATTTTTCTATAGAAAAATTTTCGATAAAAAAATTTTTCTATAGAAAAATTTTCGATAAAAAAATTTTTCTATAGAAAAATTTTAGATAAAAAAATATTTCTATAGAAAAATTTTCGATAAAAAAATTTTTCTATAGAAAAATTTTCGATAAAAAAATTTTTCTATAGAAAAATTTTCGATAAAAAAATTTTTCTATAGAAAAATTTTCGATAAAAAAATTTTTCTATAGAAAAATTTTCGATAAAAAAATTTTTCTATAGAAACATTTTTGATAAAGCTTGTTTTTGCAAAATTTAGTGGCCATAGCTGTCATAGTTTCTAATTTAATAGCTTTGAACTTGCCTTTGCTACATGTTTTTTTTTGGTTTCCGGGAGTGTTGTTAATATGAAAGCTATAGTCAAATATGGACCGATTCCTATAAAATTTGATATACTGACCAATAGTTGCATAAGACTTCTCTGTTCTAAATTAAGTCGTCATAGCTATTACACAGTACGACAAAATCAAATTTTTTTTGAGTACACATGAGTAATTTTAACAGAATATGAAAATAGCCTTAAAATAAAGAAATACTTGTCTCGGCGTTTTACTGTAGCACATCAGAATTTTAAGAAAATCGGTTTTAAAGATTCGAAGGATTGTGGAGGTTCACTTGTTACATAATACTATTACAAAAAGTTCTATAAAAATAGAATGGCTGAACCGATTTAAATGCTTGAGCCAGTTTTGAAAAGGGAATTAAATTAGATTTGTTTTTTTCCGCTAGAGGACGCTTTATTTTTTATGTAAAATAGAAAATATCCAAAAGATGTACTAAATTCATTAAAAATACAATTCTGCAATTAAATAGAAAAAATTAACAACTAGTCGTCTGGGATTTGAACCATATGTATTTTTACATTACATTTGCATTACATTGAATTACATTACATTTTTTGGATATTTTTTAATTTAACATGAAAATAAAAGCGCCATCTAGCGGAACCAAATTTTATCATCATATCTATTATAGTTTGTTATTTATTAGCATGTAAGCGATTAGCGTAGGCGAGGTTATACGGGAGCTGTGGTCAAATGTTAACCAATTTCAATACCAAAATTTTCTCAAAGATAAAGAATGTTTTTACTAAGTTTCAGTGAGCTAGCTCCTTTCGTTTAGGCGTTATCGTGATTGCAACAGACGGACAGATAGACGGACAGACAGACAGAAAGACAGACGGACATCGCTCAATCGTCTTAAAATTGCATAAGGATTCAGAATATATATCATTTTTGATTTTTGAGCCAATATTAAGGAAATTACAAACGGAATGACAATCTCAATATACCCCCCATTCTTTTTGATGGTGGGTATAAAAAAGGTTGCACGTTTCTTTATAAAAACACGAAGATTTTTGCAATTTTGAATGGGTGTAACATTTTTTTAAGAAAAGAAATCACCATAAGTATTACTTCTTTAAAAAAAAATAATAATAATATTGTTTTCTCTCCCCTTCGCAAATACTAAATTTATAAAAATTTACCCCTTTATCTTCTCCCGGTGTACCCTTTTTACCCCATAACAAATTACATGCTGTTTTCTCTATAAATTCATTCATTTGAAATGTCAAATGTTTTGTTCTGTCAATACGATTTGATTGATAACAACTGTCAACACTTGAGAAGAAATCATAAACAAAAAGAGAAAAATAACAAATAAGAAACCATTACTATCGGTCAAGGTCGACCATATGATGCCCTACATGTGTAAGTGATAATATTTGTGCATCGATTATTAACAAATTTTGAAGTTTTTAAGTGATTTGTCATCATTTAAATATTTTAATGAGATTCGATCGGAGTTAGCACCAAATGTGGACTGATTGTAGCAAAATTTCGCATATTTATTTATGGAATCTAATTTTAACTTTTTTTTATATAAGCATTTTTAAAATTGTTAGTGTATTTAAGCGGCTATTATTAGGTATTTAATGGGAAGTACTTATATCCGTAGCCCACGCCGTACCCAGTTTCACGTAGTGACAGTGAAATAGTATTTCTAGAACATGATCGAAATATAAATGAATTTGTGGCTTATACATGGAAAATACCCGACCATTTATATATCAATTTATATACATATACTCAATTTATATACATAGATTTAAAGACTTAGTCAGGCATCTAACCAGAAAGAAGAACCGACATTATTTAATGATAATTCAAGTGATTCTATATTGATCGCTATCATTTCTTTGTCTAACCAATATTTCTATGTTTTACAAACATCACCTCAAGTCTATGATCTAACCTATAGTAGTGTAGGGTACAATAACCACAAAACACTTTGGTTAACAAATATGAAAAAGTAGTAGTTAAATAAATATATTTACTTAACACAAATCGAATCATATACTATGAAACTCATTTCTGACAGGGAGGTCTTACATAACATTTATGTAAATATATATTTATTTGTTGTTTTAGTTGTGTTAAAGAAATGTTTTTTGAGGTTTTTCTATTGACTTTTTCTAATTTAAATACAGATGTTTATATGATTGAATGTGAAATAAAATAGTAATATTTTGAATTTGAATATATAGAAATGGCCCATCGTTGGAAAGGAAATAAGATGTACTTTTGAGAAATATAATATGTAAAGAAAATTTAATATTAGATTTTTTTTCTATAAAAAATCCTATTTTTTTTATACAGAAAAATCTAAATCAAATATTTTTTCTATGGAAAATTTTATAAAGATTTTTTTATAGAACAATTTTATGTTGAAAATTTTGTCTATAAAATATTTTTTTCTCTAGTAACATTTTATCTAAAAAAATTTTAAAGAAAACTATACGATATGAAATTTTCTAGATACGAAATTTTGTGTGGACTTTGATATAAAAATCTTCTATAGAAAAAACAATGACATACAATTTTTCTTTAGACAAAATTTTTCTATAAAATTTTCATTCTTCATAAAAAATTCCTACTATAAGACTATAAGTGGGTTAATGTTTTATAGTAAAGTCTTTGATATGAAATTCTTGTATAAATAATACTTTCCCAGCAAAACTTTGGTAATGCCATGTACTTTGGTAACTGGTTACCATGTAATGAATACAACATAACATTTGAATAACTAATAAGTTATTACATAAGTACTTATTTGTAATTAAAATAATAATTTGAACTGAATGGCCCGGGTTCAAATCCCACCAAGACCAAAATTTCTTTATTAAAAGAGTATTTTCAAAAGATTTTCGAATTTTAAAAACTTAAATATTACCTTCTGTAAAAAAAAAATTGGATAACTAACTCACAGTAATGAAAAAAATACCATCATGAGTCAATTTTGATATGTAGGGGATATTGGATAACAAGCAACTGTTCTGATTGGTCCAGCCCAGACTTATCTTGGCTATCCTTCATCTTAACTGTGGACACTCTCTATCTAGTGATATCACCCAAAAAACTACATTAAGACCCATTAATGTAGTGTGCTTACATGTACATCGAGTTGTCCAATAAGAACGTTAAAAAAATGGATTTGGCGACAGGCTAGTAACCCACTCATGAAAAAAACTATTACTATTAAGTGGGTAAAATTAGCATAAAATGTCCCACCACCTAATGTTAGAAGAGGACGTCCGAAACTTCAATGGAAAGACCAAGTAGAGGAAAATTTTTCAAAGCTTGTCCTATAAAATTGGAATTCTAAAATATGCTCGGACTTTGACCTAAATAGGTTGTAACAATAGGCCATTTAAGTAAGTAAGAGTCAATGTTATAAAAAAAAAACTTATATTCAGTCTTAAATTTTAGATTTACAATTTTTCAATACAAAAATCTTCGATATCAAATTTGTATGGAAAAATATCCGATCTCAGTCTGAAAAAAAAAAATTCTAAGAAAATATCTAGAATTTTTAAATATTTCTAAACAAAAATTTTCGATACAAAATTTTTAGATTTTTGCCTCAGATTAAAATCTTTCTATGGAAAATTTTTCGATACAAAAAATCTTAGATATTAAATTTTCAATAAAAACATGTTTTTCGTTCCCATATATATGAAATTTTTTAATTGTAAAATCTTCGATATTAAGTTTGATATTGACATTTTCTATAGAAATATCCGAGATTTAATTTTTTTTTTGAAATTCTCGTTGAAAAAATCTCCGAAAAACTTTTTATATTAAATTTTTCTATAGAATAAACTATGATATTATTTGTTTCTATAAAGCTTCCATCTTCAGTTTGAAATTTTTCTAAAAAAAATTTTTAAGAGCTAGGGTCAAATGTGGCCGATTATCTCGAAATTTGGCAAATTGAGTACAGTTTTTACAAAAATTATGTATGCAAAAATAAACTTAAAATTCTTATTATCTTCAGATTTACCAGCGTTCTAGTGATTTGTGTCCAATTTAGTGCGTTTTGACAGAAGAGTTTGTATGGGAGCTATGGTCAAATGTAGACCGATTTTAACGAAATTTGGTACAATGATTTTGCTTTACATAAGCTGATATTTGTGGCCAAAATATAAATTCCGGGAAGTGGGAACTATGGGAGGTACCATAAATAATGGACCGATTTTGACAAATTTCAATAGCCATGGTCCTATTTGAAAAAAATTACAAATATTTCTATGCGTTATATACATCAGCACAAACTTATAATCAGGAGTAGGCAGCCCATACCACCAGTAGCCGATGCATTTTTTTAATATTCGTAAATACCACGATCATTAACAAAACACGTAAAATTAATGAGTATTAAAAACATTCAGTTGTAATTTGGATTTTAACAGATTTGGTTGATGCCGCATTGTTAAAGAAAATACAAAAACAAAATAGGCAAGAAACAAATCAAGAACATAGAAATATGAGAGAACATAAATAGAAATATGATCTCGAACATTGTTGCCACGACACTATTATTTTTGTAAACATTGGGAAGATTTTGTAAATATTAGGAATATTTTTCAAAACAGAAATAAATTCTTGTATTACACAATAATAATAATCATATTATATCTTTTAGATATTTTCGATCCAAAAAGGTTTCTATAAAAAAATTTTTTGATAAAAAAATTTTTCTATAGAAAGAAAATTTTCCATAGAAAAATTTTTGATCAAAAAAATTTTTTCATAGAAAAATGTTTGATAAAAAAATTTTCTATAGAAAACTTTTTGATAAAAAAATTTTCCATAGAAAAATTTTTGATAAAATAATTTTCAATAGAAAAATTTTTGATAATAAAATTTTCTAAAGAAAAATTTTTGATAAAAAATTTTCTATAAAAAAATTTTCCATAGAAAAATTTTTGATAAAAAAATTTTCTATAGAAAAATTTCTGATAAAAAAATTTTCTATAGAAAAATTTTTGATAAAAAAATTTTCTAGAGAAAAATTTTTAATAAAAAAATTTTCTATAGAAAAGTTTTTAATAAAAAAATTTTCTACAGAAAAATTTTTAATAAAAAAATTTTTCTATAGAAAAATTTTTTATAAAAAAATTTTCTATAGAAAAATTTTTGATAAAAAAATTTTCTATTGGAAAATTTTTGATAAAAAAAATTTTCTATAGTAAAATTTTTAGATAAAAAAATTTTCTAAATAAAAATTTTTGATAAAAAAATTTTCTATAGAAAAATTTTTGATAAAAAAATTTTCTATAGAAAAATATTTGATAAAAAATTTTCTATAGAAAAATTTTTGATAAAAAAATTTTCGATAGAAAAATTTTTTATAGTAAAATTTTTGATAAACAAATTTTCTACAGAAAAATTTTTGAAAAGAAAAAATTTCTATGGAAAAATTTTTGATAAAAAAAATTGTCTATAGTAAAATTTTTGATAAAAAAATTTTCTATAGAAAAATTTTTGATAAAACAATTTTCTATAGAAAAATTTTTGATAAAAAAATTTTCTATAGAAAAATTTTAGATAAAAAAATTTTCTATAGAAAAATTTTTGATAAAAAAATTTTCGATATTAAAACTTTTGATAAAAAAATTTTCTATAGAAAAATATTTGATAAAAAATTTTCTATAGAAAAATTTTTGATAAAAAAATTTTCTATAGAAAAATTTTTGATAAAAAAATTTTCTATAGAAAAATTTTTTATAGTAAAATTTTTGATAAACAAATTTTCTACAGAAAAATTTTTGAAAAGAAAAAATTTCTATGGAAAAATTTTTGATAAAAAAAATTTTCTATAGTAAAATTTTTGATAAAAAAATTTTCTATAGAAAAATTTTTGATAAAACAATTTTCTATAGAAAAATTATTGATAAAAAAATTTTCTATAGAAAAATTTTAGATAAAAAAATTTTCTATAGAAAAATTTTAGATAAAAAAATTTTCGATAGTAAAACTTTTGATAAAAAAATTTTCTATGGAAAAATTTTTGATAAAAAAATTTTCTATAGAAAAATTTTTGATAAAAAAAATGTGTACAGAAAAATTGTTGATAAAAAAATTTTGTACAGAAAAATTTTTGATAAAAAAAAATTCTTTAAAAAAATTTTTGATAAAAAAAAATTCTTTAAAAAAATTTTTGATAAAAAAATTTTATATAGAAAAATTTTTGATAAAAATATTTTAAAAAATGGAGTAGAAAACTTTTCTTTTTAAAACTTTAGGACTACACATTGAAAAAATATAAATATTTTAGTTAAAAGTATAAAAAAAATGGAAACTCTGCCGGCTATTTTTTTGTTCTGTTCTATTTACGCGGGCCCGTGCTGATAATACCCTTTTCACCTATGGTGGTGAAAGATATAATAAAGTGATGATCAAATGTAACGCAAAAAGTGGAATTTTGTGAACTAGTGTCATTGATTATTTATACTGATATGTTAAGAGTCTTAACAAGCATTCAGTTATGTTGACTTTACTTTCCAATAACATTATTATACCATAAAAGATCATACAAGTAGATATATATGTCTATCTAGTCTTGATATCGAAAGACAATATTTTAACTTCATTACAATTATAATTTATATTTACACTGGCGCCTACTGGAATTACACCTTTTAAAAAAATTGACTATAGGATTTATATTAGAAATAATCGATCATAGATCAATATTTGTATTATTTGCATTCAAGACATAGCGAGACAAAAAAAGTGAAATATTTACCGACTCTACGATATTTATATGGCTCGATAACTCAGGCCTACTAAAAAGCAAATAAAGACAATATTTGTTATTATTTGTTTTCTAAAACACTTAGAAGGCGATGCCAGGGAGCGATAGGTACTCATGTTGGTTTTTCTAAATAAATATGGGAATATTTAGGTGCCTGTGGTCTTTATGAATAGTCAGACCTACATACTTTCTTATAGACAGGTATTGTTGTAAATAATAATTTATTGATTTAAATGATAAATCGATCATATTGAAAAGCAATCAATCAAAAGTTGTAAATTTTATGTGAGACATTTATGAATTGAAAAGAAATTTGTTGTAATGCAGATACATGTGGCATGCACTTATAGTATTTATATTCGTTATAAATTATATTTATTTGTTTTAAAAATTACTGAGTTATAAATCATTTATAACTATTTGAACAGCAATATAATAAAAAGGGTTAAATTTTAACCCCCCTAACTCAAAAACCAAAAATAAAGGTTATGACAAGCTTTCACATCATCTTTTTTATAAAAAATTCATACAATAACCCCTAATTCATAAATTATTTGTAAAATTTTTAAAGTTTTATAAAAATAATTTTATATGGAAAATTTGAATTATAAGCTTTTAATAGTTATATATATTTTTCGTTTATTAATTAGGGGTTGCCCCTAAATTTTTAAAGTTTTTTAAAAAGAATTTTATATGGAAAATTTGAATTATAAGCTTGTAATAGCTATATATATTTTTCGTTTATGAATTAGGGGTTAAGTCTTAAATTTTTTTTCGTTTATAAATAAGGCAACAAATACACATACATATAACTTTTTTACAAAAATTCTTTTGAATCTCCCAAAAACTTAATATATAACAAGTAAGAAAGTGCTATAGTCGGTCAAGCCCGACTATACGATACCCTTCACCACTAAGGTCAAAGATCCTCTTTTTCCTGTATAAAGACAAATATTTGCTAAATTTTGCCATTTTCTAAAAACTTATATATTTGAGCTATTTGCATCATTTGTACTTATATGAGAGCTAGGGTCAAATGTGGACCGATTACCTCGAAATTTAGTAAATTGTTGTTAAAATTAAATTATGTATGCAAAAAATAAACTTAAAATTCCCATTATCTTCAGATTTACGAACGTTTTAGTGATTTTTGTCTCATTTAGTGCGTTTTGACAGAAGAGTTTGTATGGGAGCTATAGTCAAATCTGGACCGATCGTACAGTGATTTAAGTTTGCATAAACATTATTTGGTTTAAATTTCATGAAAAAATATTGATATTTGTGGCCAATATATTAATTCCGGGAAGTGGGACCTATGGGTGGTACCATATATATTGAACCGATTTTGACGAATTTCAATAGCCATGGTCCCACTATCAAAAAAATGATGTGCCGAATTTCATCAAATTATCTTTAGAATTAAGACATCTACTTTGATTACAAGGTTTACATTGGGGTCCAGCCAGCCGTCCAGGCGGACGGACGGGCGGACTGACATCGCTAAATCGACTCAGAAACCAAATGTTTAGGCTTTATTTATTATTAAGAGATTATTTATGTGAAGTTTGATCAAAATCGGTCTTCATTTATCACAATTTTTGTAAGAAATTAATTAGTATTTTTTTTAGAGTTTATAAAATCTATGGAAATTTTTTATATTTACATTTTTAAAAAATGTAGTTTCTTTATATTGTATAAACCATATTGTTTAAACCAAATAATTTATCTTTTTCCACAAGCTTAGTTCGGACTATTTAGTAGATGGTTTCTGTGAAGTTTGCTCCAAATCAGTCGAGCGTTCCTTCATTTATCACATTTTTTGTAACAAATGAATCAGTTTTTTTTATAGTTTATAAAATCCATGGAAATTTTTTATTTTTACATATTCAAAAATATAGTTTCCATATATTGTATAATCCCTATAAATTATCTTCTGTATATAAAAAAAAAATTAATGTTTGTCTGTGTCCTTTATAAAATAATAAACCATAAATTTGATTATATTATGATCTTTAGCAAAGTTGTATCGCATTAGCCGATAATATTTTATAGTTTATAATATAGTTTATAAAATCTATGGAAATTTTTTATAAATGCATATTGAAAAATATAGTTTCCATATATTGTATAATCCCTATAAATTATCTTCTATATATAAAAAAATTAATGTTTGCCTGTATGTCCTTTATAGAATAATAAACCATGCATTTGATCATATTATGATCTTTAGTAATGTTGTATCGCATTAGCCGACAAAGGCTTCTAAATTGGTATGACCAATTTCCGACAGGTGGTGAAAATAAACTATATTGTATAAACTAAATAAATGATCTTTTTTCATAGGCTTTGTTCGGATTATTTAGTAGATGGTTTCTGTGAAGTTTACTTCAAATCAGTCGAGCGGTCCTTCATTTATCACATTTTTTGTAACAAATGAATCAGTTTTTTTATAGTTTATAAAATCCATGGAAATTTTTTATTTTTACATATTGAAAAATATAGTTTCCATACATTGTATAATCCCTATAAATTATCTTCTATATATAAAACAATTAATGTTTGTCTGTATGTCCTTTATAGAATAATAAACCATGCATTTAATCACATTATTATCTTTAGCAAAGATGTATCGCATTAGCCGACAAAGGTTTCTAAATTGGTATGACCAATTTCTGACATGTGGCGGAAATAAACTATATTGTATAAACTAAATAAATCATCTTTTTCTATAGGCTTTATATTTTTCCAGAGGTTAAATTCGGACTATTTAGTAGATGGTTTCTGCGAAGTTTGTACAAAATCAGTCGAGCGGTCCTTCATTAATTACATTTTTTGTAACAAATTTATTTATTTTTTTATAGTTTATAAAATCCATGGAAATTTTTTATATTTGCATATTGTATAATTCCTATAAATTATCTTCTATACACAAAAAAAATAATGTTTGTATTTGTGTCCTTTATAGAATAATAAACCATGCATTTGACCATATTATGATCTTTAGCAAAGTTGTATTGCATTAGCCGACAGGTGGCGCCACTGGAAATCACTTAAAATGAATTGAATCGTAAACTATGCATTTGATCATGTTTTGATCGGATAAAATCGATAAAATGTTTCAAAATTAATTGGATATTTTTGTTTTATCTTTCCTTTGAATTGGTTTAAGTTAATGGCATAGCAACGATCGTATGGTGTAGCTAGTAAATTATAAATTTCAAAACCTTTTTAGAAATATTTATACATATGTATTTTACCCTAAAACTTGCTTTCTATGTAAAAACTACTAAATAATTGTTGCAATTCTTTTTTTCACAAATACGAACAAAACATAAATTCATTTATTATAATTTATGACATAATAAATACGTAATACTGTCAATATTTTGTCATGCTCACTGACAGCTGTCAAAATTTTTTTTCTAAAAACATTGTGAATGTGTATTTGCTGTCTAAACAAGCTACAAAATATATTTAACCAAAAAAAGAAAATCGAAAAAATATATATATAAATATAAACTGTAAATATTTTATAAACTTTTATTTTTAGACAAATATGGCAAAACAATGGCTGTGTATTGTAACAAAACTGACAGCTCAAAAAAAAAAAAAAAAATACTGTAACTTAAAAAAGAATCAATAAATTTGAATTATTGAAAATGTCGTTTTATTTTTTGCAATATAATAAAATGAAAAATATGAATTGATTGGAAAATATTTCAAAGCACAAGAAAATTGCCATAAATTAATTTGATTTTTTTCTGAATTTTTAAGCCAATTTAATGTTATGACAGAGAGTTTTTTAAATTAATTTAAGTTTGAAAGAACTATTTGCAGCAAAATACTTCTGAAATACATCTGAAATGGGTGAGTGGCATTTCTCAAAAAATAGTGTTACTAAAAAAAATAAGAACGCTTGATGATCCACTGACACCTAAACAGCCGAATGGTAATGTTCACACTAATTCAAAGTTTTTTTTTGGAGGTTTATAGATAGAAAATTTTTGATAAGACAAATTTTCGACAAAAAAAAAATTTTGTATAGAAAAATTTTTGATAGAAAATTTTCTATAGAAACATTTTTGATAAAAAAATTTTCTATAGAAACATTTTTGATAAAAAAATTTTCTATTGAAAAATTTCCTATAAAAATTTTTCATTAAAATATTTTCTATAGAGAAATTTTCTATACAAATTTTTGATTAAAATATTTTCTATAGAAAAATTTTCTATAAAAATTTTTGATAAAAAAATTTTCAATAAGAAAATTTTTTATAAAAAGATTTTCTATAGAAACATTTTTGATAAAAAGATTTTTTAGAGATAAATTTTATATAAAAAATTTTTGTTGAAAAAGTTTTCTATAGAAAAATTTTTGATAAAACAAGAAAAATTTTTGATGAAAAAATTTTCTAATAAAAATTTAAAAAAAATTTTCTATGGAAAATTTTTGGACAAATAAATTTTAATAAAAAATTTTCTATAGAAAAACTTTTAATAATAAAATTTACTATAGAAAAATTTTTGATAAAAAATTTTCTATAGAAAAATTTATAGCAAATTTTGATAAAAAAAATTTTTAATAGAAAAATTTTTGATAAAAAAATTTTCTATCGAAAATTGTTAACAAAAAAAATTTTATATAGCAAAATTTTTCATAAAAAAAAAATTGAATAAAAAAATTTTCTATAGAAAATTTTTTGATAAAAAAAAAATTTCTATAGAAAAATTTTTTATAAAAAGATTTTCTATAGAAAATTTTTTTATAAAAAGATAGACAACAATTTGATAAAAATATTTTTTAGAGATAAATTTTATAAAAAAAAAATTTTGGTGAAAAAGTTTTCTATAGAAAATTTTTTGGTAAAACAATTTTCTTTAGAATAAATTTTGATGAAAAAATGTTCTATAGAAAAATTTTTGATAACAAAATTTAAAAAAGTTTTCTATGGACAAATTTTTGACAAATAAATTTTAATAAAAAAAAATTTCTTCAGAAAAATTTTTGATACAAAAATTTGCTTTAGAAAAATTTTTGATAAAAAATTTTCTATAAAAAATTTACAATGAAAATTTTTGATAAAAAAATTTTCAATAGAAAACTTTTTGATAAAAAAATTTTCTATAGAAAATTTTTAACAAAAAAAATTTACATAGCAAAATTTTTGATAAAAAAATTTCTATAGAAAATTTTTTGATAAAAAAATTTTAATAAAAAAATTTTCTATAGAAAAATTTTTGATAAAAAAAATTTCTATGAAAAATTTTTGATAAAAAAATTTTCTATAGAAAAATTTTTGATAAAAAAAATTTCTACAGAAAAATTTACTATAAAAATTTTTTTCAATAGAAAAATTTTTGATAAAAAAATTTTCTATAGAAAATTTTTAATAAAAAAATTTTATATAGCAAAATTTTTGATAAAAAAAAAATTTAATAAAAAAATTTTCTATAGAAAAATTTTTGATGAAAAAAAATTTCTATAGCAAAATTTTTGATAAAAAATTTTTTTTCTTTGGATAAAAAATTGTTTAATAGAAAAATTTTCTACAAAAATTTTTGCATGAAATATTTTCTGTAGAAAAATTTACTATAAAAATTTTTGATAAAAAAATTTTCTATAGAAAAATTTATGATTAAAAAATTTTAAATAGAAAAATTTTTGATTTTTGATTTTGATCGAAAATTTTCGATAAAAAAAATTTTCTATAGAAAAATTTTTGCTCAAAAATTTTCTATAGAAACATTTTTGATAAAAAAATTTTCTATAGAAAAATTTTTGATAAAAAAAAATTTCTATAGAAAAATTTTTGATAAAAAAATTTTCTATAGAAAAATGTATGATAAAAAAATTTTCTATAGAAAAATTTATGATAAAAAAATTTTCTATAGAAAAATTTTTGATAAAAAAATTTTCTATAGGAAAATTTTCGATAAAAAAAATTTTCTATTGAAAAATTTTTAATAAAAAAATTTTCTATAGAAAAATTTTTTATAAAAAAAAAATTTACTATAAAAATTTTTGATAAAAAAATTTTCTATAGAAAAATTTTTGATAAAAAAATTTTCTATAAAAAAATTTTTAATAAAAAATTTTTAATGGAAACATTTTTGAAAAAAAATTTTCTATAGAAAAATTTTTGATAAACAAATTTTCTATAGAAAAATTTTTGATAACAAAATTTTCTATTGAAAAATTTTTGATTACAAAATTTTCTATAGAAAAATTTTTGATAACAAAAAAAGCACATATTCTCCCAGTCGTATTTTTTAATAGCAGGCAAAAAAGTCGGTTATCATGTGACCATAACGCTCCGAATTCACGGAATCGACACATTCGGGTTTTCGGCAACATTTTCACTTACAGCAGCGATATTTTCAGCGGAACAAGCGAAACGATGATACACAGGCCTGACAATATTTGTAACCGCTTCAGTATTTTCAAATTTCTTCACAATTTTGCCAATTGCTTAGTTGGACGATTATGTAAACCATAATCTCCTCTTAAAGCACGATAATTTTTATGAGTTGTGTGATACTTAAGCGATCCATTTTCGTCAATGTCAGACTTTCAACTGAAAAGAATAAAATTGGTTTGACGACTTAGTCTTTGAAACCACGAAATGGATAACCCGGTAGTATATTGGCAGAGGGTAATGTCCTTACAACAGTAAGAGTAGATAACATATCTACAGTTAAGAGGCCATCTTATTTGGGTACTAGGCCAAAGGAGTATACCAGGGAACTGTAGAGTAGATGAGTTAACCAGACTTGGGACCACCTTACACATTCTTCATTAACAAAAATCTAATGGAAGGTCTCTATCCACTTTCAATCTCCTATTGCAAGAGAG
This sequence comes from Stomorhina lunata, assembly GCA_933228675.1. Classification (NCBI taxonomy): domain Eukaryota; kingdom Metazoa; phylum Arthropoda; class Insecta; order Diptera; family Rhiniidae; genus Stomorhina; species Stomorhina lunata. Next base: position 25,109,246 of record OW121741.1, on the reverse strand, counting down.
ACCATGATATTCAGTAAATGAAAGGTGGTGTCAGTACAAAGACTTATTAATTTCAGGTTGAATGTTATGTTGAGCGATAATGAAGATGGGGAGCCCATAAACATCTTCGGTGCACTAGCATTGTCTTGTCATACGGTAAGTATCAACTTTTGTTATAATTTCTTTGAAAATTGTGTTTTTCAGACAATCGGGCATTTGTTAAATCGACTCTATAGTTGATTCGAATTCGATCGTTATACTTAAATGTGTCGATATTATTGGTCTATATTTCTATGCGTTACAAACGTAATCATAAACTTATAATACCTTTCCTACCTATGGTCGGGTAAAGTATAATTATGTGCAACCGGTTACTTTGTATGATCGATACTATATCTTAATGTACTTATAAATATTTATGTATTCCTGCATAATTACAAACAATCGATGCAATCTAAAATGTTCAATACCGGTTCAAAACTAATTTACAAAAGATAAGAAAAAAACTTTATACAAAGAAAACTTAAATGGCGACACTTCGCACCACAACCTTAATTACCTGTCATTAATCATATTGATCAATATTCCTGCTAAAAGACATCAATTATATAAAAATCTACACCAAGATAGACAACGGCCAGATACTCTTTAAAAACTATAGGCATGAAAAAAAAAAAATATTTAAAATGCAACCCACGGCCATTGAGTTATGATCACTAAACACTGGCGTATACATTTTAAAATCAAGCTAAAACTTAATAGAAAATTTCAAAATCTACAGACAAGAAAAACCCATCATCAACCAGAAAAGGGCGATTCCTTGTTATCGCTTTGGCAATTTATTATTTAGTCGTAAAAATAAAATGCGTCTTCGGGGTCTTGTCGTTTCATAATTAATATTTAAGCACTTTTCTTGCACTATATCATCATAATTTTTCTTGCTATAACATTCATTTTTCATTATCTTCTTCATCGGCTGCAATAACGAAAATAATCCTCGCTCAATCAAGAATACCTCCCCATGGTAAAAAACTGGACAACTTGTTTGGCATATAAAATAATCAAACTTCGTCATATTTCATTGTTTTGTTATAGTCATAAACATATTTATTCTTAAATATTTGCATTTTAGTGATTATAAGTTATTCGAGAATTAATCGATTATCCGTAAAATTTTTATACCGAAAATTTTTCTATAGAAAATTTTTTTCAAGAAAAAATTTTATGGAGAAAATTTGTGTATAGAAAAATTTTTATTTTTTTTTTCTATAAACATTTTTTTTTTACACCGAACATTTTTCTATAGAAAAAATGTTATATATTTATACCAAAAATTTTTCTGTAGAAAAAATTTTATACCAAAAATTTTTCTGTAGAAAAAATTTTATACCGAAAATTTTTCTATAGAAAAAATTTTATAACAAAAATTTTTCTATAGAAAAAATTTTATAACAAAAATTTTTCTACAGAAAAAATTTTATAAAGAAAATTTTTCTATAGAAAAATTTTGATAACGAAAATTTTTCTATAGAAAAATTTTGATAACGAAAATTTTTCTATAGAAAAATTTTAATAACGAAAATTTTTCTATAGAAAAATTTTAATAACGAAAATTTTTCTATAGAAAAATTTTAATAACGAAAATTTTTCTATAGAAAAATTTTGATAACGAAAATTTTTCTATAGAAAAATTTTGATAACGAAAATTTTTCTATAGAAAAATTTTGATAACGAAAATTTTTCTATAGAAAAATTTTGATAACGAAAATTTTTCTATAGAAAAATTTTGATAACGAAAATTTTTCTATAGAAAAATTTTGATAACGAAAATTTTTCTATAGAAAAATTTTGATAACGAAAATTTTTCTATAGAAAAATTTTGATAACGAAAATTTTTCTATAGAAAAATTTTGATAACGAAAATTTTTCTATAGAAAAATTTTGATAACGAAAATTTTTCTATAGAAAAATTTTGATAACGAAAATTTTTCTATAGAAAAATTTTGATAACGAAAATTTTTCTATAGAAAAATTTTGATAACGAAAATTTTTCTATAGAAAAATTTTGATAACGAAAATTTTTCTATAGAAAAATTTTGATAACGAAAATTTTTCTATAGAAAAATTTTGATAACGAAAATTTTTCTATAGAAAAATTTTTATAACGAAAATTTTTCTATAGAAAAATTTTGATAACGAAAATTTTTCTATAGAAAAATTTTTATAACGAAAATTTTTCTATAGAAAAATTTTTATAACGAAAATTTTTCTATAGAAAAATTTTTATAACAAAAATTTTTCTATAGAAAAATTTTTATAACGAAAATTTTTCTATAGAAAAATTTTTATAACGAAAATTTTTCTATAGAAAAATTTTTATAACGAAAATTTTTCTATAGAAAAATTTTTATAACGAAAATTTTTCTATAGAAAAATTTTTATAACGAAAATTTTTCTATAGAAAAATTTTTATAACGAAAATTTTTCTATAGAAAAATTTTTATAACGAAAATTTTTCTATAGAAAAATTTTTATAACGAAAATTTTTCTATAGAAAAATTTTTATAACGAAAATTTTTCTATAGAAAAATTTTTATAACGAAAATTTTTCTATAGAAAAATTTTTATAACGAAAATTTTTCTATAGAAAAATTTTTATAACGAAAATTTTTCTATAGAAAGTTTTTATAACGCAAATTTTTCTATAGAAAAATTTTTATAACGAAAAATTTTTATAACGAAAATTTTTCTATACAAAATTTTTTATCTATAGAAAAATTTTCGTTAGAAAAATTTTTTATAGGAATATTTTCGTTGGAAAAATTTTAGTTAGAAAAATTTTTCTATAGAAAAATTTTTGTTTTAAAAATTTTTCTATGGAAAATTTTTCGTTATAAAATTTTCGTTATAGAAATTTTTCGTTGTAAAATTTTCGTTATAAAAATGTTTCTATAGAAAAATTTTCGTTATTAAAATTTTTCTATAGAAAAATTTTCGTTATAAAAATTTTTCTATAGAAAAATTTTCGTTATAAACATTTTTCTATAGAAAAATTTTCGTTATAAAAATTTTTCTATAGAAAAATTTTCGTTATAAAAATTTTTCTATAGAAAAATTTAAGTTATAAAAATTTTTCTATAGAAAAATTTTCGTTATAAAATCTTTTCTATAGAAAAATTTGCGTTATAAAAACTTTTTTATAGAAAAATTTTTGTTATAAAAATTTTTCTATAGAAAAATTTTCGTTATAAAAATTTTTCTATAGAAAAATTTTCGTTATAAAAATTTTTCTATAGAAAAATTTTCTTTATAAAAATTTTTCTATAGAAAAATTTTCGTTATAAAAATTTTTCTATAGAAAAATTTTCGTTATAAAAATTTTTCTATAGAAAAATTTTCGTTATAAAAATTTTTCTATAGAAAAATTTTCGTTATAAAAATTTTTCTATAGAAAAATTTTCGTTATAAAAATTTTTCTATAGAAAAATTTTCGTTATAAAAATTTTTCTATAGAAAAATTTTCGTTATAAAAATTTTTCTATAGAAAAATTTTCGTTATAAAAATTTTTCTATAGAAAAATTTTCGTTATAAAAATTTTTCTATAGAAAAATTTTCGTTATAAAAATTTTTCTATAGAAAAATTTTCGTTATAAAAATTTTTCTATAGAAAAATTTTCGTTATAAAAATTTTTCTATAGAAAAATTTTCGTTATAAAAATTTTTCTATAGAAAAATTTTCGTTATAAAAATTTTTCTATAGAAAAATTTTCGTTATAAAAATTTTTCTATAGAAAAATTTTCGTTATAAAAATTTTTCTATAGAAAAATTTTCGTTATAAAAATTTTTCTATAGAAAAATTTTCGTTATAAAAATTTTTCTATAGAAAAATTTTCGTTATAAAAATTTTTCTATAGAAAAATTTTCGTTATAAAAATCTTTCTATAGAAAAATTTTCGTTATAAAAATCTTTCTATAGAAAAATTTTCGTTATAAAAATTTTTCTATAGAAAAGTTTTCGTTATAAAACTTTTTCTATAGAAAAATTTTCGTTATAAAAATTTTTCTATAGAAAAATTTTCGTTATAAAAATTTTTCTATAGAAAAATTTTCGTTATAAAAATTTTTCTATAGAAAAATTTTCGTTATAAAAATTTTTCTATAGAAAAATTTTCGTTATAAAAATTTTTCTATAGAAAAATTTTCGTTATAAAAATTTTTCTATAGAAAAATTTTCGTTATAAAAATTTTTCTATAGAAAAATTTTCGTTATAAAAATTTTTCTATAGAAAAATTTTCGTTATAAAAATTTTTCTATAGAAAAATTTTCGTTATAAAAATTTTTCTATAGAAAAATTTTTGTTATAAAAATTTTTCTATAGAAAAATTTTCGTTATAAAAATTTTTCTATAGAAAAATTTTCGTTATAAAAATTCTTCTACAGAAAAATTTTCTTTATAAAAATGTGTCTATAGAAAAATTTTCGTAATGAAAATGTTTCTATAGAAAAATTTTCGTTATAAAAATTTGTCTATAAAAAAATTTTCTATAAAAACAAATATTATAAAATTTTCGGTATTAAATTTTTTCTTTAGAAAAATTTTCAGTACAATTTTTTTTTATAAAGAAATTTTCCGTATAAAATTTTTTTTCAATAGAAAAATTTTCGGTATAAAATTTTTTTCGATAGAAAAATTTTTGTTATAAAATTTTTTCTATAGAAAAATTTTCGGTATAACATTTTTATATAAAAATTTTCTATATAACAAATTTTATACTGAAAATTTCTCTATAGAAAAATTTTATACCGAACATTTTTTTTTTTTTTAAATTTATACCGAAAATTTTTCTATAGGAAAATTTTCAGACATTAGGGTCGTTCAACTAAATATAGAATGAACTTAAAAATCTTTAATATTTTTTTGGAAAGGCTAACCTTTTAAAACCAAACTCGATTACCAAACGACACTAAAAATATTTCGAGCAAAAAAAAATTCCTCCTAGCCAACCCATTATGCTTCAGTTTCAATCAGATAACTTTAGCACGTCACGCAGTGCAAAATTAGTATTCATTGAATTTTTGATAAATGTGACAGCAACAATTTCAGCACATCCTCATATTCATCCTTATATTTCTACTCCTCGATGTTTCTGGTAAAACTCTTCATATTTGCAACGTAAGTGCACGTACCACCTTTTGTGTGTGTGTGTGTATTTTAGCTGAACTCGGTCATAAGCTGGATGGACAATGCAATCTACTGGTTGTACGTTTTCAGATTTTGTTAATGGAAACGACCAGCAAAAAAAATTAAAAAGGGGGTAACAAGCAGTTTTAAGTCAGTAAGTAGTTTTATGATGGTGTTGTTGTTCTTGCTGTTGTAGTGGAATTTTTCTGTTGAAGTTTCTACTTAGCTGTCAAAATTTTGTTGTTTGATAAGTTATTATCTTTATGCAACATGCATGCATGAATGCATCACTTTACTGGAGGCATATACTCATCAATAAAGCTGCTTAATGACCATGATCGATTGCACCTTTTTCTCAGTTTTTTCTGTGTTTTTTTTTGTTGCCTTGTCCATCTCCTGGTTGTTTCATCATTCCATATCGTAACATTCACTTGGCCTACGGCATTTTAATTGAAGTTTTGAGCTTTTTCCTTCTCGAAATTGATGTTAATGTTTTTTTAGGGGTTTCGGTTATTTTAAAGGGAAATATAAGGTTTTAGAAAATAATTTCTTAGAGAATTTTTATATTCCATTAAATTGAAATAACATAGTCTTAGACTGATATAACTTTTGATATTTTTTATCTCCAAAACTGAAAGTTTGATAGATTTTTCTTTAAAACCTTTTTACCGGCCACTCTATGTTGTAAGACAAACTATGTCTGTTGTCATCAGGCATGTAAAATTTATACAACATATTTAAACATTGATGTTGTTTGTTGCGGTCTTATGTTTTAAATAAGTAGACTTTTCCACACCCAGAGTTCCCCAAAAAAAAAGAAACATCAGAATATTTATTAAACACAACAAAAAATTAACTAAATACCAAAGACATGCAACATTTACAATCACAGTTGTTTAATGTTCAAACATCATTACAATCTAGATACACAATCCATCTACAACTGCCACCAACAAAATCAACTAACCAGGCAATCAAGCATTCAACCAGTCTCATCCATCCATCCATTCGTCCATCCATCTATACATCTATCACGAGCATTGCTAACAAACATTTAACCAGCCAGTCATTCATCCAGCTATCATCCATCTAGAGACAGGCGATCTTTCTAACCAACGGACCTGCTGATTGATGTCTTTAATAAATAAAATTGTTTCTTCTTTGGCCTATCTTGCAACATGTTGCAATGTTCTTGGGAACATTAGTGTGCTTGTCAGTTTAATAACAATTTCGTAGCTCGAACTCTTTTGGTAACTCACGCACATGTTGATTGAAGTCATCTGTCTTTTAGGTGGAGATCTCAGTTGTTGTCGTTCTGGCTGGTAATGGCTGGTTCTTCTTCCTCTTAACCAACTTGTGGTTTTAAAACTGAAATCTTAAGTTGATTTTAAGTATATGGGTTTCTTTTTTCGTTGGAAAATTAATGTAACCAGTCATGTAAATGGGATTATAAAGATGGATTGTGGAAATTGATGAAGTTTTGCTGACAGAGAAGGAAGTTGATTTCATTTAAAGTGGAAGAAGTCTTGAGAAAAATAAAATAAAGTTTTTGGAGTTATGTTAGTTTTTGGTATAATAAGTAACAACCTACTTTCAGAAAGCAATTTTCATTGAATATAATATTTCTTTGATAAGGAAATAAGTTTTTAAAATAAAGCCTTAAAAGCTTAAATAACATGTAGGATAAATGGTTTATTGTAAGCACAGTTATAGCCAAAATGTAATTGATACCACGGTATCTTTCAAAAGCTCAACCAGGGCCCTATTTCACTAAACTACAATTCTACAAGTTTACTAGTTACAATTACAAGTCTAATACTTACAAGTGCTGTTCAATTGTGTTTCATTAACCTTTTCACAACAATTGTAGCTTTTTGGACTTGTAAACTACAATTTGTACAATTACAATTTCTAAAATTACAATTTCTACGATAATAATAAAATTTATTTTGATAAATAAATATATGGAGTCAAATATAAAATATTGAACTCGCACTGAACCATATATCTACTATTCCCCTGGTCTAGAAAATTGTATACTTCTTCAAAATTATTAATTTCGCTTTGGTTGAAATTTTATGGCGGTTCAAATTTCCTCTTTTTAAAGATTTATTTTCGAAACATACCCACTTTATATGCCTAAAGCTTTTGATATGATTATCAGATTTTTATAAGACTACTCGTATGCTCATATTTAGCATATATCATGTAGTGCTATGTTCTTTTAATTAAAAAAATTTGTACTGAAATATTATGAGTTTTTTGTTTTCCGATCCACCATGGGCTCATTTTTTTGTCTACACTATTATCCACATTTGAGAGAATGATAAAGAAAATAGAATAAATGATTTTTGAGATATCCTTGATCTCCCTTGTTCTGCATACATGATTATATTTTCATACCCACCACTATAGGTGGAAAGGATATTATAAGTTTGGGCTGATGCATGTAACGGTCTTAGACCACCTTTTAGTATGTCAATAGACTTAGTATTACATCCTGAGTCGATTTAACGATGTCCGTCCGTCCATCTGGCTGTACGGCTGGCTGAACCCCCATGTAAACTTTGTAATCAATGTACTGATCGGATTCTCAAGATAATTTCATTAAATTTGACACAGACAATTCTTTTGGAATTATGACTATGGCTATTCAAATTCGTCAAAGTACACTAAATTCGTCATGGTGTACTAAGTAATGGACTACATAATTAAAAGCAAACAAAATAAATAAATGGAAATTAATATTGATTTGATTTTGTGTTAATTTTACATAATTTTTATTAAAAAAAGTAGTTAAAAACCTAATTTGAATTCAATTTATCATTCACTTGTAACTTGTAAAATTTTTTTGAGAGTCTTCGTCGACCCTTTGCTTTTTTTCTACAATTCTACAAGTGTACAAGTTCAAATTTAGATTAGTGAAACAAAACCACTTGTAGAAGTATGACTTGTAAACTTGTGAATTGTAAAAATCACTTGTGGCTACAAACTTGTAATTGTATTTTATTGAAACACAATTATTTACAAGTTTACAATTTTACAGGCAAAAACACTTGTAATTGTAAACTTGTAGCTTAGTGAAATAGGGCCCAGAAGAACGCAACTCTCGATTGATTTTAATGAATGAGGTAGATGCTTTTATAGTAATCTCATTAGTAATGGGTTTAAACGGTACCAGCGATGAACCTCTGTCAGCTCTTTGACGAAACTACACTCGTCCACCATATAAGGTGTCGCACAGTGGTTTGAAACAAAAAATAAGTTGTAATAAATCTGCATCTTCTAAATTGTAAGTCTGATTGTATCAGTATGTATGAGAAAATTTTTAAGGAGTACCCAAGCTTTCTAAATTTTGGACCTATGGTGACCTTGTGTTTACACAGGGTGCGTCATTGGGCGTCAAAGTAGACCACTTCCAGAAAACAATTTTCATTGAATATAACATTTCTTTGATAAGGAAATAAGTTAAAAAAAAGCCTTAAATGCTTAAATATCATGTAGGATAAACGGTTTATTGTAAGCACAGTTAGAGCCAAAATATAATTGATACCACGATATCTCTTAAGATTTGAATCAAAAGAATGCAGAATATATAAAAGCTTTGAAATGTTTTCAATGTTAAATGCTTTTATAGTAATCTTAAATACAAGGTAACCACAAACCTATTTTAATTTTAAATAAAATTAACTAGATGCAAATCGCTTCCGATTTAGAAACTATTTAAACATTTTTTTATCACATCCTAAAAGTATACTTCATACAAATTCCAAATACACTTCCATTCGATTTAACTCTGAGGAATATTTTAAAATCTACATAAAATTTGACAAAAGAAAACAAAAAATTATTTAAAAGTTAAAAACGGAAACGATATTTTTTTGCTAAACAATTTATTTAGTATTTTTAATTAATAATAAGCCCTTATATTTTTAAAAACAATCGCTGATCTTCAAAAGGTTTGTATCTGTGATGTTCTGTTTTTGTTATAATACCCTTCACCACCATAAATGGTGTTTGTAAAGAATAGAGATATAAGTCCGACAACTACGGTTCGACTCAGAATCCCTTCCTAAGTTTAATGATGTCTGTTGATCTACGTGATCGGCTGGGCTTTTTGCATGGCTATTGAAATTCATCAAAATCGGTCTATTATTTATGGTACCTCCCATAAGACCCACTTTCCGGAATTTATATATTGGCCACAAATGTCATTATTTTTTCATGCAATTTTAAACAGATACTGTTTATGTAAATATAGATCACTGTATCAAATTTCGTTGAAATCGGCCGACATTTCATAGCTCCCATACAAACTCTTCTGTCAAAACGCACTAAATGAGACAAAATCACTAAAACGCTCGTGAATCTGAAGGTAATGGAAATTTTAAGTTTATATTTTGTATACATAATTTTAGTAATAACTGCAATCAATTCACCAAATTTCAAGATAATCGGTCCACATTTGACCCTAGCTCTCATATAAGTCCAAATGATGGAAATAGCTTAAAATGTTTGTATGATAATAAAATTTAGCAAATATTTGTCTTTATACAGGAAAAATAACACCTTTGACATTAGTGGTGGAGGGTATCGTATAGTCGGGCTTGACCGACTATAGCATATTCTTACTTGTTTTATTTGAAATTCATCACAAATATTGCTTATGTCCAAAATCAGTGAACCAAATTTGATCGTTCCTCTGATGCAAGACCAACACTCAAAAGACTCTTTAAGATACCGAGTATTTAAAAACGCTTATTAGTTTATCGATAACCAAGTTTTTGCTAAAACTTTGCACAGGTTAGACTTATGTATGCCCGCCGATGTACGTAGACCTATTTCGTCCTAACTCGAGAACGACTCATCCGATTTTCAAAATTAAAACACTTGAGGATGCATAACAAAATTGCATTTATTTTAGTCTGTATCTCTTATCGTTTTGGAGTTATTTAGAAATTAATGGAGAAACATTTTTTTTCGTGCGAAATTCGTAATTTTTTTCAAGTTAAAAAAAATATAGAGTAAATTTTTTTTTTTTATTTCTAGTTTTTTTTTTTAATTTGAATATTTATTTCTTATTTTTATGTACGTTTTCCTATAACCGCACTTTACATAATTGCACTTTTTATTATAAGTAATGCGTCGATAATCCGTTTTTTTTTTGTACAACTTCAAAATGCGATCTTACATTGATTTCACGAATTTATTTAAAAAATCCCGGTCAATTTGATACCAGACTTGCTTAATTTTAATCTTTAATCAAGCAATTATGACCGTAACCGAAGGTCATTATTGCTTGATTTTGCGCATTATATGCGTAGACTTTCTGCGCTATGTATCCCCATAAAATTTCAGTTGGATTTTAGTTCGGACTGCAAGTGGGCCATTCCAACAGAGGAGTTTATGCTGATGAAACCACAATTTCTATGGCCTGGAAACATAAATTGATGCATTGTCCTGCTGAAATATGCAATCCTTTTCCATTTCTTCATCCATAAATGTGATGAGAGCATCTTCTAATAGCTCAGTGTAAATTGTGTTGTTCATTTTTGTGGTCACAATACAAATTATGGCTTTTCAAAAAGCAAAAAAGCTGTTCAAACCATAATGTTGAGACATACGAACTTCGTTATGTCTCAGATCATGCCTATAGCAAGAATATGAATCGGGACCATCCAGATTAAATTTCTTTTCATCTAAAAAACAACTTTTTCCACTCATCTGACCTATTTATATATTTGCGAGCAAATTTTAAACGGTTTTCTTTATTGTGCTCTTTTAGGATTGTTGTTCATTTTGGCTTCTTCCATTTTATAATACGATCTGCTCGCAAAAGGTGTGCGATGTCTATTGAGTTAACGAGGATTTCAAGCTTATTCTTAATTTGCGTGGCATTAAGTTTATTGCAAATATCTTCTTTTTTTTATCACATTTATTTGCCATTTTCTTAGTTTTTTCTTTCATTTTATTGGTTATTTAACTCCAATCTTTACGTTTGCCCTTTATTTAGAAAATGCGAATTTCGCATTCGGAACGGTTAATTTTTCTAGCAATTGCTCTTTTAGAACAACATTGCTCATGAAAAGAAATTGCTATAAATTTGTTCTGGGTCGGTAAGAAATTTAGCTCTCGGCATCTTTAAAAATCGCCAAAATTTTCAATAACAATAAATGCAAAAACAATTTATAACCAAATCATAATTTTGCCCTTTATTTAGAAAATTGCGAATTTCGCATTCGAAACGGTTAATTTTTCTAGCATATTTTCAATAAATTACCTTATTTAAAAAAAAAAAAAACGACACTTAAATGGCAAAAATTTTGATATTTTTTCGTCCAAAAATACTTTTTCCTGCCTGCGGTTATAGGAATCTACCTCTAAACTAAGAAGAAATATCATCCCAGTAAAACTTTTCATTACCAAATAATGAGTTAAACAGTTAAACTATTGAACACGAACTACTTACTCATTCGCTGTTTAAGTCATTACATTAACATGGGGATGTCATTGGAGGCAAGTACTTACCAATTGCAGAAAAGTAATGACTTGGGTAAGCAATTTGAAAGCAACAACAACAACAGCAACAACTTTTTTGTTGTTGTTTTATTAAAAACATATATTTCTAAACGAAATACAAAATTTTGTTTATGATTCCATGGGGGCTCGAACCCAGACCCTCCGACTGCTAGGCAGAGACTCTTCCACTGAGCTACTTCATATGTTGAAAACTTAGCGGCTTATAATTAATATAAACAATTTTTATTTTTAGATCCAAAATCATGTGAAAATAACTTTGTTTTTCCCCGCCTTTTTTTTTCTTTGTTGTAATTTTTGGAGAAATATTTTTATACGATTTTTTGTAATTATTTTAAAACTTTTTTAAAATTATTTTAAAACTTAAAAATTTAAATCTTCTTTTTTGTATAAGTTTTTACATAAGATTGACTCTTACTTACTTAAATGTTACAACCTTTTAAGGTCAAAGTCCGAGCATATTTTACAATTCCATGGATTTCGATCTTGTGCGAATATTCTCCAATTTTATAGGCCAAGCTTTGAAAAATGTTCCTCTACTTGGTCTTTCTATCGAAGTTTCGGACATCCTCCTCTAACATTAGGTAGTGGGACATTTCAATTCTTATTTTATCCTCTTCATTGTATTTTTTTTTCAAGAGAGGGTTACTAGCCCGTAATCCTAACCCATTTTTATCGATCTTATGGGACAACTCTCGGAACATGTTAACTCACAATATTAATGGGTGTTAAACTAGCTCCTCGGGTGATACCATGAGGAGGTGTGTGTCCACAGTTGAGATGAAGGATGACCCAGATAAGTTGGGCTTACCAAGTTAAGACCAATTAGAATCGTGTTTGGTATTCAACATCCCCTACATAATCAAAATTGACTCATGATGGTATTTTTTCATTAACGTGAGTTAGTTTTACAATTTTTTTTTTACAGAAGATAATATTTAAGTTCTTAAAATTCAAAAATCATTTAAAAAGACTCTTTTAATAAAAAAAAAAAACTAAAAAAAATTGTTGCCCTTGGTGGGATTTGAACCGGGGCCATTCAGTTTAAATTACCATCTTAATTACAAATAAGTACTTCTGTAATAACTTATTATTTATTCGGATGGTATGTTGTAGTCGTTACAAGGTAACCAGTTATCAGAGTACTTGCCATTATCAAAGTTTTGCTGGGATACGATCGCAAAATAAACAAAAACAACAAATGCTGCGAAATTTTTGATTCCACTCGAATATATAACGTAAAGAAGTTTAAAAAGTGTCTGCGGTTATAGGAATATGTACCGGTGTATATGGTCCATATTCGACCTTAGTGGTGATGGATATGAAATAGTCCAGATTGGCCGACTATAATATTTTCTTTCATGTGTTTCTTTGGTTATATGTTAACGGATATATTTTGAATATAATAATCTAAGATCGGTTTAAATTTTTTTGATCACAGATTTTTTTATAACTTTTATGTGTAGTTGAAGAGTTATAAGTCGATACACAAATATAAGTTTGTCTTATGAAGACAATTGTTTCTGCACGAAATTTCAAATTTGCAATATTTTTCGTCTTAAAGTAAATACAGGGCCTTAGCTGGCAGTTTTCTCGGGTACTCATACTGAGAGCTGCAGTAGTTTTCACACTCACAGGCAGATGCCAGATATTTACGTGAATTTTGTCAGGTTCCAGTTATTAATAAAATAAAACGTGTATGTGGCACGTGAATTGTACACAGCATATGATGCCTAAGTTCTATTTCCAGAAATCACCACTATTCTTTGAAAACCCACCACCATATATTTTGGTGATGTTCGATTGTAATCTCTTGTGTATGCCTCAGTTTTGTATACAGACATAACCAACACTACCACCTCTCTTGTGGTGGTGGGCAAAGACTTGTTTCGTTGCACTAGAATATAGAACTTTCACTTCTTTTTCTATTTCCTCTTCCACCTGTGCGCAGTTGCGTTACTCGAATGCATTTTATAGACCTTCAAATAGGTCATCATATGTTTTGATAATGTTATCAAAAAGAAGAGAGTTTGAAGAGAGAGAAACTAGAAAAGTAAACATTAATCCAGAATATTTTTTAAGTTTCTATTATTTAGTGTTTTGACGTCACACGCTTTGGAGGGAGTTGATGGAACATTTACAAAATGGGTATGTATACTAAAAATGTTAACAAAAATATAATAATTAAAATATTTTCTTATCTTTTCAGCCTCACAAACTAGTCATACATTTCCCCTAAACGATGATTGTCTTGATCTCGTACTCAAAAAATTGCCCCTAGGCGATCGCATTAATTTGGCACTTTCCAGCGAACGTTGCTTTGATGTATTTTCAATGCGCTCGAAAATTGATTTCAAGAGTAGCCTAAAAACTCACTTTTTCAACACTCTAAAGACTTGTCAAATCAAGGTTCTGCTTATGATCTTGGGACCTCAAATAAAGCAACTAGTCATCGATTTTCCCTTTGAAGACTTGAGTTATTTGATGGACTATATCTATTTGAATTTGTTAGTTTTGTTCTGCAAGAACTTGGAGACTCTGATATGCAGTGAATGGAGTGTAAATGATAATGATGTCCAGTTGATAAGAGCTTTTGAAAATTTAAGATGTTTGGAGATAGTTAACAATGTCGATGTGACAGGTGAGTTGAATACTTATTTTTAAAGAGAGACATACTTTACTGAGACTATAGCTTAAAAACTTAGTTTACTTTTCGATAGATTCGATTTTATCTTTAGTCGTCGCTGACTGTATTCGTCTCTGACTATAGTTGTTACCGACTATAGTCGTTACTGACTATAGCAGTTACTGACAATAGTCGTTACTGACTATAGTCGTTACTGACTATAGTCGTTACTGACTACAGTCGTTACTGACTATAATCGTAACTGACTATAGTCGCAACTGACTATAGTCGTAACTGACTATAGTCGTTACTGACTATAGTCGTTACTGACTATAGTCGTTACTGGCTATAGTCATTACTGACTATAGTCGTTACTGACTATAGTCGTTACTGACTATAGTCGTTACTGACTATAGTCGTTACTAACTATAGTCGTTACTGACTATAGTCGTTACTGACTATAGTCGTTACTGACTATAGTCGTTACTGACTATAGTCGTTACTGACTATAGTCGTAACTGACTATAGTCGTTACTGACTATAGTCGTTACAGACTATAGTCGTTACTGACTATAGTCGTTACTGACTATAGTCGTTACTGACTATAGTCGTTACTGACTATAGTCGTTACTGACTATAGTCGTTACTGACTATAGTCGTCTTCGACATAAGTCGTCTCTGACTATTGTCTTATTTTACTCTGACTATAGTTTCTCTGACTATAGTCTTCTCTGACTACAGTCGTCTCTGACTATAGTCGTCTCTCAGTATAGTCGCCTCTGACTATAATCGTCTCTGACTATAGTCTTTTCTGACTAGAGTCGTCTCTGACTATAGCCTTATCTCAGACAATAGTCGTCTCTGACCACAGTTGTCTTCGACTATAGTCACCTCTAAGTATAGGCTTCTCTGACTATAGTCGTCTCTGACTACAGTCGTGTGTGACTATAGTCGCCTCTGACTATAGTCGTCTCTGACTATAGTCGTCTCTTACTATAGTCGTCTGTGACTATGGTCGTCTCTGATTATAGTCACCTCCGACTATAGTCGTCTCTGGCTGACTGGACTTTTTTGCATATAGTCGCCTCTGACTATAGTCGTCTCTGACTATAGTCGTCTCTGGCAATAGTCCTCTCTGACAATAGTCCTTTCTGACTCGAGTAGTCTCTGACTATAGTCGGCTCTGACTATAGTCGTCTCTGACTAAAGTCGTCGCTGACTATAGTCGTCTCTGACTATAGTTGCCTCTGCCTAAAATCGCCTCTGACTATAGTTGTCTCTGCCTCAAGTAGTCTCTGACTATAGTCGTCTCTGACTACAGTCGTCTCGGACTAAAGTCGTCATCTTTGACTTGGAGTTTATTAGTACTCTGGTAAATTTGGATTATGGTCGACTTGGACCTTAGTTAACTTGAGCTACTATAAGTCTTCCTTGACCCTAGACTCCTTTGACTTAAATTTTAAAAATGTTTTTCTCCCTCTTTTCAGGTGAACACATTTACGAACTCAAGCGTCTCCACAAATTAACCCTCAACAATTGCTCAGCCATACAAACCCAATATTTCAATAAAATTTTCACAAATCTCGAAAACCTACACACGCTCGACATCAGAAACTGCAACAGGTTAAGGTCGGAAAATTTTGAAAAAATCTTTCAAAATCTTAAAAACTTGGAATCGCTGAAAATCTCTACTACAAATGAAGATTACAAATGCCTGGCTCAATTACCAAAGCTCAAAAAATTCGAAATCTGGAGAAATAATATATTGAGTCCAGGTGTGTCAAAAGAATTTTTACAAGACTTGGCAAAATATCAATGTCATCGAATGGAGGAACTGAAGATAGCCGATTGTGCTTCTTTTGATGTTGAGAAAGCAAAATTGGTGGCTAAATTTGGAAAACTAAAGGTCTTACATTGTATTTGCAATCCATGTGATAATGAAATGTTGCTGCAGTTTTCGAAACTTGAGGATTTGGAAGAGCTTGTTATAGATAATTGCTATTTTGTTTCAAGTTCGGCGGTGTTACAACTTTTGGAGAATTGTCACAAAGTGAAATATTTAAATTTGAGATATTGTAATATCTTGTCATCAGATCTAATACCAAGAGCTCTAAGTTTATTGCAACTTCGATGTCAGTTGCGGAATAATGATAATGAAAAGGGAGTGAAATTTAGAAAAATTTCTTATAGAATTGTGGTAAGTTCTGGTGATATTTCGAAATTAATTATAATGCGAAAATAATGTTATGACAAGCTTATATATCAATGTTTAAAACAACATTCCAGCAAACAATTTTCATAATTATATTTTTAGTTTTTAACTTTGGGAGTTGCATTTTTTTATAATTATTGACATTTTTAATTTAACGATATTTGTGTCTTTTCTTTTAGGAAATCAAAGTGGAAGATTCGTTAAATTTTCTTAAATTTTCATATAAATATATGAGACCGGATTATGAGTGCAATACAAAGACTATACAAATTTTTAAATAATTTTTAACATTTAGCAACAATTTACAATAACGATATTATTTAATACGATTTATTTAGTTCTTTATATAATTTTAATAGGCATTTTTAAAATTTTAATTTTTTATAACTATTTTTATTAGCAAATTTTTGAAAATAATAAAAAAGAATGAAAACAAAAAATATTAAGAAGTTTTACTTAATTGGGCTATTTAAACGTTTCTTCAATAGTTTATTAATTGGAATTTCCAATTTCAATTATTTTAACAAATCCCATAACATTTTTCCACTAATTAACGTCATATAAATCATATTGTATTTCTCATTTATAAATATTACTTTGACACTTTAATTACATCTTCTTGTAACTGAAATCAATGTTTCAACACTTTGACATGCATATTTAACACTTAAATTGATTGTTATGTCATAAAATAGGTATTAATATTAAAATGCATACAATTTTATTATATAGCCATTAATATTATTGGTTTTTTTTTCCATAAAAATTGACTTTTGTGTTGAAGGTCGGTCGTCTTAACAGCTTTCAACAGAGCTTTTAACACATTTTTTTGCACACATATCAAAATACAGTGTCTGAAGCAATTTAAAATGATATTGACATATTAAATATATTAGAGGGGCTCCACAAAAAGAGTAAAATTTTCTATTTAATCATGGGTTTCTATACAGTCAAATTTTCAATTTAATCATAGGTCCCCATATAGTCAAATTTTCTACTTAATCGTGGGCCTCTATACAGTCAAGCTTTCTACTTAATCGTGGATCTCTATATATTCAAGTTTTTTACTTAATTGTGGGTCTCTATATAATCAAGTTTTCTAATTAATTGTGAGTCTCGATGTAGTCAAGTTTTCTACATAATCGTGGGTCTCTATATAGTCAAGTCTTCTAATTAATCGTGGATCTCTATATAGTCAAGTTTTCTACTCAATTGTGGGTCTTTATATAGTCAAGTTTTCTACCTAATCGTGGGTTTCTATATAGTCAAGTGTTCTACTTAATCGTGGGTCTCTATATAGTCAAGTTTTCTACCTAATCGTGGGTCTCTATATAGTCAAGTTTTTTACTTAATCGTGGGTCTCTATATAGTCAGGTTTCCTACTTAATTGTGGGTCTCTATATAGTCAAGTTTTCTACTTAATCGTGGGTCTCTATATAGTCAAGTTTTCTACTTAATCGTGGGTCTCTATATAGTCAAGTTTTCTACTTAATCGTGGGTCTCTATATAGTCAAGTTTTCCACTTAATCGTGAGTCTCTATATAGTCAAGTTTTCTACTTAATCGTGGGTCTCTATATAGTCAAGTTTTCTACCTAATCGTGGGTCTCTATATAGTCAAGTTTTCTACTTAATCGTGTGTCTCTATATCGTCAAGTTTTCTAATTAATTGTGAGTCTCGATGTAGTCAAGTTTTCTACATAATCGTGGGTCTCTATATAGTCAAGTCTTCTAATTAATCGTGGATCTCTATATAGTCAAGTTTTCTACTCAATTGTGGGTCTTTATATAGTCAAGTTTTCTACCTAATCGTGGGTCTCTATATAGTCAAGTTTTCTACTTAATCGTGGGTCTCTATATAGTCAAGTTTTCTACCTAATCGTGGGTCTCTATATAGTCAAGTTTTTTACTTAATCGTGGGTCTCTATATAGTCAGGTTTCCTACTTAATTATGGGTCTCTATATAGTCAAGTTTTCTACCTAATCGTGGGTCTCTATATAGTCAAGTTTTCTACTTAATCGTGGGTCTCTATATAGTCAAGTTTTCTACTTAATCGTGGGTCTCTATATAGTCAAGTTTTCCACTTAATCGTGAGTCTCTATATAGTCAAGTTTTCTACTTAATCGTGGGTCTCTATATAGTCAAGTTTTCTACCTAATCGTGGGTCTCTATATAGTCAAGTTTTCTACTTAATCGTGTGTCTCTATATCGTCAAGTTTTCTACTCAATCGTGGGTCTCTATATAGTCAAATTTTCTTATTAATCGTGGGTCTCTATATAGTCAAGTTTTCTACTTAATCGTGGGTCTCTATATAGTCAAGTTTTCCACTTAATCGTGAGTCTCTATATAGTCAAGTTTTTTACTTAATCGTGGGTCTATATAGTCAAGTTTTCCACCTAATCGTGGGTCTCTATATAGTCAAGTTTTCTACTTAATCGTGTGTCTCTATATAGTCAAGTTTTCTGCTTAATCGTGGGTCTCTATATAGTCAAATTTTCTACTTAATCATGGGTCTGTATACAGTCAAGTTTTCTACTTAATCGTGGGTCTCTATATAGTCAAATTTTCTACTTAATCATGGGTCTGTATACAGTCAAGTTTTCTACTTAATCGTGGGTCTCTATATAGTCAAGTTTTCTACTTAATCGTGGGCCTCTATATAGTCAAGTTTCCTACTTAGTCGTGGGTCTCTATATAGTGTTTTCTACTTAATCGTGGGTTTCTATATAGTCAAGTTTTCTACTTAATCGTGGGTCTCTATATAGTCAAGTTTCCTACTTAGTCGTGGGTCTCTATATAGTGTTTTCTACTTAATCGTGGGTTTCTATATAGTCAAGTTTTCTACTTAATCGTGGGTCTCTATATAGTCAAGTTTTCTACTTAATCATGGCTCTCTATATAGTCAAGTTTTCTACTTAGTCGTGAGTCTCTATATAGTCAAGTTTTCTACTTAATCGTGGGTCTCAATTTTTATTTTACCAGTGGATCCATCTTAGATTTCTATAAAGTATCATTTTGACTGTCAATTTACCTAATACTTAATTATAAATTAACAATTTTCCTACAATACTTACAACTGAATTGTTAAACTAGTTGACTCGTCCTTTTTTCCTTAAAAAATTGGGCTATAATATATTTAGACATATATCCCACCTTCATTTAAACTCCTTCTTTTACTCCTGCCAAACCAATCAACGATCATTAATATTCAGCCAGAATAGAACTAAAAAAATGACAGCTCTGAAAAAAGAAAATTAAAATAATAAACAACCAATTTAACAATAAGAGTCTCATAATTTAAAATAACCATGAACAACGAAGGCTTTTTAAGACAAGAGTGGCTGGTGTCTGTGATAGTGTTGGCTAAAGGATGGTCACATGGACATAGACATAATAATAGGAGTATGAATTGGAATTGAAAATGTTAAATGCTAGTAATCATAAATGAAATCTACGAGGTTTGTTAAGAATGTACAGGAAATGGATTATTCAAATACCGACCAAATTTTTAGACAAAACCTCTTTTTTAAGGCAAATACTGTCCTTTAGAAATATTTATGTCTGTATGTAAATATCTGTGTTTAATTTTCAAAACCATTTTACAAATATTGAAAACTCTGTTTTGAGGTGGTAGTGGAGTATATATGTATGTTATATAAAGAAATACCTACTGACAATATTTATTGCAAATACAGCAATAAATTTCAAAACACCATTCGCTAAGCACCACATGGGGTCTTTGAAATTGAAGATAAATTTTAAGGCGGCAATTTATGATTTGTGAGCATAAGTGTTGGTACATTGTCTATAGTATAGAGTTAGTGAATGAACAATTGGTATTGTATGGATTTTATTCTTGGAGCTGTAGTTAAATAATGTTGTTTTTTTGTAAGGCAGTAGAGTAGGAATGAATATTTAATGGGTAACTATATAACGAAATTATTTGTCTATAAAAAAATTGTCAATATTGAAATTTTTCTATAGAAAAATAGTCAATATTGAAATTTTTCTATAGAAAAATAGTCAATATTGAAATTTTTCTATAGAAAAATAGTCAATATTGAAATTTTTCTATAGAAAAATAGTCAATATTGAAATTTTTCTATAGAAAAATAGTCAATATTGAAATTTTTCTATAGAAAAATAGTCAATATTGAAATTTTTCTATTGAAAAATAGTCAATATTGAAATTTTTCTATAGTAAAAAAAGTCAATATTGAAATTTTGAAATAGTCAATATTGACAATTTTTCTATAGAAAAATTGTCAATATTGAAATTTTTCTATAGAAAAGTTGTCAATATTGAAATTTTTCTATAGAAAAATTGTCAATATTGAAATTTCTCTATAGAAAAATAGTCAATATTAAAATTTTTCTATAGAAAAATAGTCAATATTGAAATTTTTCTATAGAAAAATAGTCAATATTGAAATTTTTCTATAGAAAAATAGTCAATATTGAAATTTTTCTATAGAAAAATAGTCAATATTGAAATTTTTCTATAGAAAAATAGTCAATATTGAAATTTTTCTATAGAAAAATAGTCAATATTGAAATTTTTCTATAGAAAAATAGTCAATATTGAAATTTTTCTATAGAAAAATAGTCAATATTGAAATTTTTCTATAGAAAAATAGTCAATATTGAAATTTTTCTATAGAAAAATAGTCAATATTGAAATTTTTCTATAGAAAAATAGTCAATATTGAAATTTTTCTATAGAAAAATAGTCAATATTGAAATTTTTCTACAGAAAAGTTGTCAATATTGACATTTTTCTATAGAAAAGTTGTCAATATTGACATTTTTCTATAGAAAGGTTGTCAATATTGACATTTTTCTATAGAAAAATTGTCAATATTGAAATTTTTCTACAATTGCAATATTGAAATTTTTCTATAGAAAAATTGTCAATATTGAAATTTTTCTATAGAAAAATTGTCAATATTGAAATTTTTCTATAGAAAAATTGTCAATATTGAAATTTTTCTATAGAAAAATTGTCAATATTGAAATTTTTCTTTAGAAAAATTGTCAGTATTGGCTATTTTTCTTTAAAAAAATTTCAATATTGACTATTTTTCTTTAGAAGAATTTCAATATTGACTATTTTTCTTTAAAAAATTTCAATATTGACTATTTTTCTTTAGAAAAATTTCAATATTGACTATTTTTCTATAGAAAAATTGTCAATATTGACATTTTTCTATAGAAAAATTGTCAATGTTGACATTTTTCTATAGAAAAATTGTCAATGTTGACATTTTTCTATAGAAAACTTGTCAATATTGACATTTTTCTATAGAAAAATTGTCAATATTGACATTTTTCTATAGAAAAATTGTCAATATTGACATTTTTCTATAGAAAAATTGTCAATATTGACATTTTTCTATAGAAAAATTGTCAATATTGACATTTTTCTATAGAAAAATTGTCAATATTGACATTTTTCTATAGAAAAATTGTCAATATTGACATTTTTCTATAGAAAAATTGTCAATATTGACATTTTTCTATAGAAAAATTGTCAATATTGACATTTTTCTATAGAAAAATTGTCAATATTGACATTTTTCTATAGAAAAATTGTCAATATTGACATTTTTCTATAGAAAAATTGTCAATATTGACATTTTTCTATAGAAAAATTGTCAATATTGACATTTTTCTATAGAAAAATTGTCAATATTGACATTTTTCTATAGAAAAATTGTCAATATTGACATTTTTCTATAGAAAAATTGTCAATATTGACATTTTTCTATAGAAAAATTGTCAATATTGACATTTTTCTATAGAAAAATTGTCAATATTGACATTTTTCTATAGAAAAATTGTCAATATTGACATTTTTCTATAGAAAAATTGTCAATATTGACATTTTTCTATAGAAAAATTGTCAATATTGACATTTTTCTATAGAAAAATTGTCAATATTGACATTTTTCTATAGAAAAATTGTCAATATTGACATTTTTCTATAGAAAAATTGTCAATATTGACATTTTTCTATAGAAAAATTGTCAATATTGACATTTTTCTATAGAAAAATTGTCAATATTGCCATTTTTCTATAGAAAAATTGTCAATATTGACATTTTTCTATAGAAAAATTGTCAATATTGACTATTTTTCTATAGAAAAATTTCAATATTGACTATTTTTCTATAGAAAAATTTCAATATTGACTATTTTTCTATAGAAAAATTTCAATATTGACTTTTTATCTATAGAAAAATTTCAATATTGACTATTTGTCTATAGAAAAATATCAATATTGTCTATTTTCTATAGAAAAAATTCAATATTGACTATTTTTCTATAAAAAAATTTTAATATTGATAATTTTTCTATAGAAAAATTTCAATATTGACTATTTTTCTATAGAAAAATTTTAATATTGATAATTTTTCTATAGAAAAATTTCAATACTGACTATTTTTCTATAGAAAAATTTCAATATTGACTATTTTTCTATAGAAAAATTTCAATATTGACTATTTTTCTATAGAAAAATTTCAATATTGACTATTTTTCTATAGAAAAATTTCAATATTGACTATTTTTCTATAGAAAAATTTTAATATTGATAATTTTTCTATAGAAAAATTTAAATATTGACTATTTTTCTATAAAAAAAATTTTACCCCGCTTCTGTCCTAATTTCCTTAGAAATCTTAATAAATATTATAAATTATACAACGGAAGAAAATCCTTTCATGGTGGCGGCTTCATTATAACAATATCTTGTAGTCAAACACAAGAATACACTGAAAGAAAACTAATCCCCAAACTATAATTTTTAGTAAAACTGTATAAATGATTACTAAAATTTAAGATTTTTTTAAAGTGTAAAATTATTTAGGTGTATGTAAGCTCATAAATAAATAAATGTTAGTCCTTTTTGCATGGCCCGTCTGTCCCTGTTCTTGGATTTGAATTTATGTTGTCGGTGAACACAGGAAATTTTATGAATGCTCACATGAAATATGGAACATCGTTAAGGGCAATTCATAATAAAATATGAGTTTTATATATAAGAGCCCATATTCTGCAAAACATTCGCACTTACCCATAGTATGTTACAGAGTAGAAAGCGGGCTTATGCTGAAGGTTCCAATAAGCTTTTAACAAAATACATACAAACTTGTTAAGCTTAGGTTTTGTGGAAAGTGCTGGGGTAAATTCTATGTATGTGGAAAGTAGAAAAGGAGTTCTTAGTCTTAAGGCATTGCTGGTGATTCTATTAAATTTTGTTGCTTTTAGCAGGAGTTTTCTGTTGTTTCTTTTTCTTCTACTTAGTAAATGAAAAAATGTTTAAATTATTACCATAAACAGGATATTGGATTAAAAATATCGCTGCCGCTTATGAATAAAATTACAAAATATTTTATAAGATTTTGCAAAATTTTTTTTGAGGTTTCTTTGAAGTCTGGCAAAGGAAGGCCGGAGGTATGGGTATGGGCTCTTGTCAAAATAATGGGTCTCATGAACAAAATTTTATGAAAAAAAATAAACTTTAAAGTTCTAGTTTTCAACCAGTTTAAAGGTTTTGTTGGTCTTGATTTCAAATCTGTCGTATAGATATATATCTTCCCCATTATATATAGTCAAAATTTTGCTCTAAACATCCCAAATTGATAATTCAGATTAAGCGTAATCGTAGGTCGCAATTCCACATCATTATACATATGGTCAAAATTTGTTTCTTATGGAATGATTGTATATTTGTTATTCGAACTTTCTAGTCTCAGGTCTATAAACGACTCAACTTTACTTTAATTGAAGGTCTTTTTTTTGAAGACAAATTTTTATCCTAATCGAAAATTCTTATAGAACTAGACTGAAATCAGCATTTAAAAATTTGAAAATAAGTTTGACCTCTGACCCTTTAAAGCCTTATCACTTTTCAAATCCTTATCTGCGCTTTAAAAAGCTTAGCGCTTACTTTATTATATTAAAATTTATTTTATCCATTTTTTTCTTAATAATATTGTATTTTTCCTTAGCCCCATCCATATACTTATTTACAATATTAAATTGTTATATAGTAAATGTTGCTCGTTTGCCATGGCGGTTACCGCACACCATCTTTCTTTCTTTCCTTTTCTTTTTTGCTCCTCAACACACAAATAATAATAAAGTTGTTGGTCTGCCTTTAGCAACAGCAACATCGCCAACAACAACAGCAACGGCAACAAAATTGCAACAATGAAAAATAACATTTTGCCAAGGAAAGAGTAAAAAATGGTTAAATATTATTTATGATTACATATTTTATGTTGTTATTATTGTTATTGTAATGATATTCGTGAATAATGCGTTGATTATAAACAATTGGTAAACGAGACAATTTGACAGAGTGTTGCTTTTGTGCCGCTAATTTTAGTTGATGGGTTTTATACTTGGGGAAAAGTGAAACAACTGAAGTCACAGATATTTAAAAAAATTCTATTTTTATAGGAAATTTTTCAAAAATTTCCTATTTTTTAAAGGAAATTTTTCAAAAATTTCCTATTTTTTAAAGGAAAATTTTCAAAAAATTCCTATTTTTTAAAGGAAAATTTTCAAAAAATTCCTATTTTTTAAAGGAAATTTTAAAAAAATTTCCTATTTTTTAAAGGAAATTTTTCAAAAATTTTCTATTTTTTAAAGGAAATTTTTCAAAAATTTTCTATTTTTTAAAGGAAATTTTTCAAAAATTTCCTATTTTTTAAAGGAAATTTTTCAAAAATTTCCTATTTTTTAAAGGAAAATTATAAAAAATTCCTATTTTTAAAGCAAAATTTTCAAAAAATTCCTATTTTTTAAAGGAAATTTTTAAAAAATTTCCTATTTTTTAAAGGAAATTTTTCAAAAATTTTCTATTTTTTAAAGGAAATTTTTCAAAAATTTTCTATTTTTTAAAGGAAATTTTTAAAAAATTTCCTATTTTTTAAAGGAAATTTTTCAAAAATTTCCTATTTTTTAAAGGAAATTTTTCAAAAATTTCCTATTTTTTAAAGGAAATTTTTCAAAAATTTCCTATTTTTTAAAGGAAATTTTTCAAAAATTTCCTATTTTTTAAAGGAAATTTTTCAAAAATTTCCTATTTTTTAAAGGAAATTTTTCAAAAATTTCCTATTTTTTAAAGGAAATTTTTCAAAAATTTCCTATTTTTAAAGGAAATTTTTCAAAAATTTCCTATTTTTTAAAGGAAATTTTTTAAAAATTTCCTATTTTTTAAAGGAAATTTTGCAAAAATTTCCTATTTTTATAGGAAATTTTGCAAAAATTTCCTATTTTTATAGGAAATTTTGCAAAAATTTCCTATTTTTATAGGAAATTTTGCAAAAATTTCCTATTTTCATAGGAAATTTTGCAAAAATTTCCTATTTTTATAGGAAATTTTTCAAAAATTTCCTATTTTTATAGGAAATTTTTCAAAAATTTTCTATTTTTATAGGAAATTTTTCAAAAATTTCCTATTTTTATAGGAAATTTTTCAAAAATTTCCTATTTTTATAGGAAATTTTTCAAAAATTTCCTATTTTTATAGGAAATTTTTCAAAAATTTCCTATTTTTATAGGAAATTTTTCAAAAATTTCCTATTTTTATAGGAAATTTTTCAAAAATTTCCTTTTTTTATAGGAAATTTTTCAAAAAATTTCCTATTTTTATGGGAAATTTTTCAAAAAATTTCCTATTTTTATAGGAAATTTTTCAAAAATTTCCTATTTTTATAGGAAATTTTTCAAAAATTTCCTATTTTTATAGGAAATTTTTCAAAAATTTCCTTTTTTTATAGGAAATTTTTCAAAAAATTTCCTATTTTTATGGGAAATTTTTCAAAAAATTTCCTATTTTTATAGGAAATTTTTCAAAAATTTCCTATTTTTATAGGAAATTTTTCAAAAATTTCCTATTTTTATAGGAAATTTTTCAAAAATTTCCTATTTTTATAGGAAATTTTTCAAAAATTTCCTTTTTTTATAGGAAATTTTTCAAAAAATTTCCTATTTTTATGGGAAATTTTTCAAAAAATTTCCTATTTTTATAGGAAATTTTTCAAAAATTTCCTATTTTTATAGGAAATTTTTCAAAAATTTCCTATTTTTATAGGAAATTTTTCAAAAATTTCCTTTTTTTATAGGAAATTTTTCAAAAAATTTCCTATTTTTATGGGAAATTTTTCAAAAAATTTCCTATTTTTATGGGAAATTTTTCAAAAAATTTCCTATTTTTATAGGAAATTTTTCAAAAATTTCCTATTTTTATAGGAAATTTTTCAAAAATTTCCTATTTTTATAGGAAATTTTTCAAAAATTTCCTATTTTTATAGGAAATTTTTCAAAAATTTCCTATTTTTATAGGAAATTTTTCAAAAATTTCCTATTTTTATAGGAAATTTTTCAAAAATTTCCTATTTTTATAGGAAATTTTTCAAAAATTTCCTATTTTTATAGGAAATTTTTCAAAAATTTCCTATTTTTATAGGAAATTTTTCAAAAATTTCCTATTTTTATAGGAAATTTTTCAAAAATTTCCTATTTTTATAGGAAATTTTTCAAAAATTTCCTATTTTTATAGGAAATTTTTCAAAAATTTCCTATTTTTATAGGAAATTTTTCAAAAATTTCCTATTTTTATAGGAAATTTTTCAAAAATTTCCTATTTTTATAGGAAATTTTTCAAAAATTTCCTATTTTTATAGGAAATTTTTCAAAAATTTCCTATTTTTATAGGAAATTTTTCCAAAAATTTCCTTTTTTTATAGGAAATTTTTCCAAAAATTTCCTATTTTTATAGGAAATTTTTCAAAAATTTCCTATTTTTATAGGAAATTTTTCAAAAATTTCCTATTTTTATAGGAAATTTTTCAAAAGTTTCCTATTTTTATAGGAAATTTTTCAAAAATTTCCTATTTTTATAGGAAATTTTTCAAAAATTTCCTATTTTTTAAAGGAAATTTTTCAAAAATTTCCTATTTTTTAAAGGAAATTTTTCAAAAATTTCCTATTTTTTAAAGGAAATTTTTCAAAAATTTCCTATTTTTATAGGAAATTTTTCAAAAATTTCCTATTTTTATAGGAAATTTTTCAAAAATTTCCTATTTTTATAGGAAATTTTTCAAAAATTTCCTATTTTTATAGGAAATTTTTCAAAAATTTCCTATTTTTATAGGAAATTTTTCAAAAAATTTCCTATTTTTATGGGAAATTTTTCAAAAAATTTCCTATTTTTATAGGAAATTTTTCAAAAATTTCCTATTTTTATAGGAAATTTTTCAAAAATTTCCTATTTTTATAGGAAATTTTTCAAAAATTTCCTATTTTTATAGGAAATTTTTCAAAAATTTCCTATTTTTATAGGAAATTTTTCAAAAATTTCCTATTTTTATAGGAAATTTTTCAAAAATTTCCTATTTTTATAGGAAATTTTTCAAAAATTTCCTATTTTTATAGGAAATTTTTCAAAAATTTCCTATTTTTATAGGAAATTTTTCAAAAATTTCCTATTTTTATAGGAAATTTTTCAAAAATTTCCTATTTTTATAGGAAATTTTTCAAAAATTTCCTATTTTTATAGGAAATTTTTCAAAAATTTCCTATTTTTATAGGAAATTTTTTAAAAATTTCCTATTTTTATAGGAAATTTTTCAAAAATTTCCTATTTTTATAGGAAATTTTTCAAAAATTTCCTATTTTTATAGGAAATTTTTCAAAAATTTCCTATTTTTATAGGAAATTTTTCAAAAAATTTCCTATTTTTATAGGAAATTTTTCAAAAAATTTCCTATTTTTATAGGAAACTTTTCAAAAATTTCCTATTTTTATAGGAAAGTTTTCAAAAATTTCCTATTTTTATAGGAAAGTTTTCAAAAATTTCCTATTTTTATAGGAAATTTTTCAAAAATTTCCTATTTTTATAGGAAATTTTTCAAAAATTTCCTATTTTTATAGGAAATTTTTCAAAAATTTCCTATTTTTATAGGAAATTTTTCAAAAATTTCCTATTTTTATAGGAAATTTTTCAAAAATTTCCTATTTTTATATGAAATTTTTCAAAAATTTCCTATTTTTATAGGAAATTTTTCAAAAATTTCCTATTTTTATAGGAAATTTTTCAAAAATTTCCTATTTTTATAGGAAATTTTTCAAAAATTTCCTATTTTTATAGGAAATTTTTCAAAAATTTCCTATTTTTATAGGAAATTTTTCAAAAATTTCCTATTTTTATAGGAAATTTTTCAAAAATTTCCTATTTTTATAGGAAATTTTTCAAAAATTTCCTATTTTTATAGGAAATTTTTCAAAAATTTCCTATTTTTATAGGAAATTTTTCAAAAATTTCCTATTTTTATAGGAAATTTTTCAAAAATTTCCTATTTTTATAGGAAATTTTTCAAAAATTTCCTATTTTTATAGGAAATTTTTCAAAAATTTCCTATTTTTAAATTAAATTATACAAAAGTTTCCTATTTTTGTAAGAAATTTTTTAAAATTTCCTATTTTTATAAGAAATTTTTC
Organism: Stomorhina lunata; assembly: GCA_933228675.1. Classification (NCBI taxonomy): domain Eukaryota; kingdom Metazoa; phylum Arthropoda; class Insecta; order Diptera; family Rhiniidae; genus Stomorhina; species Stomorhina lunata. The sequence continues at coordinate 25,080,194 of OW121741.1, read as the reverse complement.
AAAAATTTCCTATTTTTATAGGAAATTTTTCAAAAATTTCCTATTTTTATAGGAAGTTGTTCAAAAATTTCCTATTTTTTTAGGAAATTTTTCAAAAATTTCCTATTTTTATAGGAAATTTTTCAAAAATTTCCTATATTTATAGGAAATTTTTTAAAAATTTCCTATTTTTATAGGAAATTTTTCAAAAATTTTCTATTTTTATAGGAAATTTTTCAAAAATTCCCTATTTTTATAGGAAATTTTTCAAAAATTTCCTATTTTTATAGGAAATTTTTCAAAAATTTCCTATTTTTATAGGAAATTTTTCAAAAATTTCCTATTTTTATAGGAAATTTTTCAAAAATTTCCTATTTTTATAGGAAATTTTTCAAAAATTTCCTATTTTTATAGGAAATTTTTCAAAAATTTCCATTTTAAATGGATATCATGGAACCATATCCATTTAACATAATTTACTTTTCATCTCTCCACTGTTCCCATGTTACAAATCATATTCAATAATAATTTTTATCATTTTTGATGTTGCATTTAAAGGAAACTAAATATTTATCTCCTCCCGCCTCCTTCCACATCTCAAGACATAAGTGAACTCTAAAATTGAAGTTCAACTCAGATAATTTAACATTATACTTGTTATTCTTTCCTCAACAATAAATAAAATATTGTAGCATAGTTCGATTCGATGGTACTCGTTGTTGTTCTGGGTACTTGGCAGAATTGCAGCGGCCGCGGCGGCATCATGGATGGATCAATTTAAAAAACGATTCATGCGCATGAGAATGATATAAATTATAAAACACATGAACATAAAAAATATGATGATAGTTTATTACCAGGCACAATGGTCGTCGGCTAACTCGTTAGTTTTTTTTTGGTTCATGCAATTGCAGTTCATGTTATAAAACTGAATATTGGTTGTTTAAGTCCCCTATCAACAGGGGTTTTTATTGAACAAACTCTAAGGTGTAGGTATACGAGAGCAAAACTAAAGTATGAAATTCTGTTTTTTTTTGTTTAAACTAAAGGTAGAAGGCCAATGCACGCGGCAAGCGGCTGCGGGCGGCAATCAGCTGTTTTTTGATTTGTCAAATTTGAAGCGGAAATAGAAAAAAGTAGAACTTTGTTCTACTTTTCCGCGCGTCAGATTTTTTCAGTGCTGCCAGATTTAATTATATATTATATATTATATCGCATGCCGCGTGTATTGGCCTTGTACCTTAAAAATGATTTTTAACAATTTCTATGGTTTTCATTTCAGGCAAAACTGATGAAATTTATAGAGTTTGTTGTTTATGATGTCAGGTGAAATAAATAATAAATTTGTTATTTCATCTCATCCCGTGGGGGATATTGCAATAACTAAAATCTATAACAACATTTTATACATTTAACTTTTTGCCATATATATTTCTGTCGATTTTTTTTAACAATCATAATCATAAGAGTGAAGTGGAAGTGGAAAAGGCGAAACTTTGGCACATAATTTTTTATCGTATGTATCGTTAGCGAAATGAAATAAAAATGCCATCAATTGCTGTTTGGGTTGGTTTTGGGGGAGATTGTCTGTTTTTCGGCCTGTCTGTCCTTCTATCTGAGTAACTATATGTTATTTGGTGATTTGATGTTATAATATTTTTGGCGTTTATTCATTTTTCTCAAAAAAAAGGGGGCGTTTTAAAAGTTTCTCAGGACTTGTTATTTGCTTGCATCTTTCAGTATCTGCAGTTTTAGAGAGGGAGTTTAGTTAACAGCAAAAACTAAATCGGCATCTGTTATCGAAAGTGCAAAAAGGTCATATATTGGTGGACAGCTGCTTTCCTGCTGATTGGAAATTTAATGGCAAAAAAAAAAAGAAAATTAAAACGAATGAAAACTAATGAATTTATTATGGTTTGAAAATTGAATTATCGTTATGGGAGAGGTTTTGTTAATGAAGTTTGGAAGATTGATGGTTGAGCACAGGATAGAGAAAAAGTAATTGTCCCATTATAGCATTCAATATAGAGAAAGACAGAATTATATAGCATCCCGGATTTAGTTCAGAACGAAAATAACTTTTTAATAAGCGAAGAGATGTAAATGGGATGCAGTTGTTGCCTGGGTTTCCTGCTAACAGGTAACAACTGTATTCAATTCCTACTCACACCTCCTAGTGGTACATCCTGGGAACCTGAGCAACCTAGTTGAAGATGCGGTAAATAACCCGAGTGGGATTCTAGGTCAGGGCCAACGTGAGAGGGAGTTATCTTGGAGTCATTCCGACGTATTTGGTCTAAGGGTCTAAGATAATTGTACTTGATGAAGTACGGAACTGTAGCGTCCGTTCAACATGTTAGTTGCGGCTACAAGCGGGCGTCTGTCTCGGATCGAGCGGCTCGCTTTGAAAGCGTGGCTCTTGTCAGTAGTGTTTTGACGTCCGTCCTGTCTACACGCGTTTTTACATGTTGCTTGTCCGTCCATGTGTATTTTGTCCGCGTCCAGTGTTTAAAACAAAATTAATATATAATTAATAAATTAAACGCGTGCAATAAAATAAATAAATAAAAAAAAAAAAACATATTAACATTAAAACCAAAATAACAAAAAATTGAAATAATTAAAAATCAAACAATAAACTCAAACAGTGGAAATAACACAAAATTAATAACATCCAACAATAAACAAACTCTCCAAACCAGTTTTTCTCTTATTTTATTTTTAATACAACAAACACAATAACTCTATTACAACAACAAACAAATCTACAGAACATCACTCATCATTACAAACATTAATATCATTACATCAACAACCTAACTTCAACAAAAATATATCAGTGTTGGCACCTAGCCATAACAATGACCAGATCAGGGCTTTTATGGCCCTTTTAGCAATTGTCATTGTGTTTTCTTTCCTTTTCCTTTTTATAGTAAAAGTATCACTGATTTAATTGTTGTCAAACTATTTAATGGTGAAGGCATAACACTGACCATTAATTAGTATCGCAGACAACAATTAACATCTTTGAGACTTTTACTATAAATAGACAATTGATTAGTTTTTTTCAATATATTGCAATGGCAGATCGTTTTAGCATAAACTTCTGCAACATACGTGGGCTAAGAGCGAATTTCTTCTCTGTTTATGCACACATTTGTCTCCATCGGCCGGATGTTTTCGCCTTATCTGAAACCCAGGTATCTGAAAATGCTGATCCACAGGATTTTCACATACCTGGGTATCAATTCCTATCCCTTTTTAACCTTCATAGGGGCATTGCAATGTACATTCGCGATGAAGTTGCGTACCAGTGCCAGCAATCATTAGGCACGCATGATAACGAATTTAGCTGTCTCTGGGTTAAATTCAGAATCAGGGCGCATCTTTTGTACTTCGGGTTTCTTTATAGAAGTCCAAACGCGGAAAGGGGCACAACTTTATCTGGCTTCGATGCCCTTTCCGATTCAATTTCGAAGATCCTCGAGAGTTGTCCGAGCAGTGAAATCGTTATTGCTGGTGATTTCAATGTTCACAACTCGTCCTGGCTTCGCCATTCGAGCCACACAACTCCTGAAGGCCAATATGTTGAGTTATTTGCAGCGCACAATCACCTTGCGCAACTGGTGAATGAGCCAACACATATTCCATGTGTTGATGGGCACCAACAAAACATCCTTGACCTTTTCCTTACTTCACACCCTGATAAGTATGAAGTAAAGGTTCTTGTACCTCTCGGAAATTCCGATCATTGTACCATTTCCGCCTCTTTTTCGCTCTCCTCACTTCGCAGCATTTCGCAAACAGCTACGAAACGTTCAATTTTTCTATACGAAAAAGGTCGTTGGGCAGAGCTCAACGAATTCTATAGGCATTTTAACTGGAAACTGTGTTTCCTCGACAGTAATGTCAATGCCTCGGCGGAAATGGTTTCTAATGTTATTAAGCTGGGAATGAAAATGTTTATCCCAGTGAAAAACATTTCGATTAAACCAAAGGTAAAAACTTGGTTTAATCAGACGTGCAAACAAGCAGTCAGATCCCGAGAGGAAGCTTTCAGAAACTGGCGCAATAACCAAAATCCAGTTACTGATTTGCAACGCAAACGTGCAAGGCGTACATGTGCCAAAGTATTAAGACGTGAAAAAGCTCTGTACGAGCAGCGTCTTCGTACTAAAATTCTTGCTGCTCCTCGGGGCAGCAAGAGTTTCTGGTCATTCGTTAAAAGAGTTAAGAATAATGCTAGTTCTTCAATTTCTTCTCTTTTAAAGAATGGTCAAACATTCACTGACCCGGTTGACAAAGCTAACCTTTTAGCTGAATTATTTGCAAGCAATTCCCGCTTGCCGGAAAGCACTCAACCTCCGCCCGAGCTCGAAAGAGTATCTGTAACTATGCCAAAGATATTCTTTCGCGCCCGTGCTGTAAAAAGGGTTTTAGCAGATCTCAACATAAACAAGTCTTCAGGGCCGGATGGCATTCCAGCACTGGTCTTGAAGCAGTGCTGTTCGACGCTTTCGCGTCCATTAGCCAACCTTTTCAGCACCTTGTACCAAGCTGGTACATTTCCTCGGTGTTGGAAGGTTGCTAATGTAACGCCAATCCCTAAAAAGGGTGAGGCTACCAACCCTGAAAATTACCGCCCAATAGCAATTTGTTCTGCACTCTCCAAAGTTTTGGAGAGTATGGTAAACCACCATCTTGTGAAATATCTGGAATCTAACAACCTACTAAGCGACCGCCAGTATGGATTTCGTAGGGGACGCTCTACGGGAGACCTGCTAGCCTTCCTTTCGGAAAAATGGTGTCATTCAATTCACCGTTTTGGCGAAAGTAAAGTTGTGGCTCTGGATATTTCCAAGGCGTTTGATAGAGTGTGGCACGGAGCACTTCTATCAAAACTTATTGCTTTTGGTGTCGGTAATATCTTCTCTCGATTTATATCGAGCTTCCTCAGAGATCGCACTATAAGAGTTGTTGTAGATGGGATCTCATCAAACGAGTTCAAGCTAAATTCAGGGGTACCGCAAGGCTCCGTTCTTTCTCCTACTCTATTTCTTATCTTTATAAACGACCTTCTACGTCAAACTTCCAATCCTATCTACTCTTTTGCAGATGATAGTAACATTTGCCATTCGTATTCATTCAATCATAGACCAAACCCTTTAGAGATTGGTACTATGAGGCAAAACATGAATGAATCATTAAACCGCGATTTAGAAGCAATATCAGAATGGGGTCGTGCGAATAGAGTCGATTTTAATGCGCGGAAAACTCAATGTTGTATGCTCACGCATAAACGCACGGCGGATCATGTTACTTCATCTGTATTAATGGGTGGTGAAAATATCGAGGAATCAGATACTCTTGATGTTCTGGGCATGAGAATTCAATGTGATGTCCGGTGGACTGAACACATTTTTCAAGTGTCGAAAGAAGCATTCAAGTGTCTCGGTTTTCTAAAACGGTGCAAGACATACTTCACTTCATCTGATCTCCTTACTATTTATACCACCTATATCCGACCGAAAATGGAATACAACTCTCATGTATGGGCCGGTGCTTCAAAGTCTATTTTGGAGCTTCTTGACCGAGTACAGGAGAGGGCGAAGGTGCTTATTGGTGACAGTAGGGTATCCAACTCTATTGATTCACTGGAGCACCGTCGCAATGTGGGTTGTGTCACACTGTTCTATCGTTACTACTTTGGAATGTGCTCTAATGAAATCAGGGAACTCGTTCCCGAAACTAGAATTTTTTTACGCAATACACGTCTATCTGTTAGAGCTCATCCCTTCGTAGTCGATTGGCCAGTAGACAGAACAACACACTACAGAGAAAATTCATTCTTTAGCCGTACAGTTCGTATGTGGAATTTACTTCCCGCAGAAATTTTTCCTGCCAGTTGCAATATAGGAAAGTTCAAATCAAATGTCCATAAACACTACTCCATCTATCCACCCTCCCATAACCTATTTTCCTAGTTCCAACACAATGCATTGCATAAGTAGGGGTCATCCCCTGAGTGCTGGTCCTAAAAAAAAAAAAAAAAAAAAAAAAAATATTATAGTGAATGTTAAGAATACCTAATTAAAAAAACTCACATTTTTCCAGTAGTCAAATATATATCGTCACCTGAAATGCAAAAGGTGTAACTAAAACAAAAATAAAAATTGATTTTTTGATTGATTATGATGAAGAAACCCAAAAAACATCCACCTACAAAACTATATATGATTACAATCAAAAACAGCGATTTTATTCACTTAAAACAAAAAAATGATTACCGATGTGATTAACTTTTGGACCATGCATGGATCTTGTTTCCACATATATGAAATTTTATTCAAATATCTTTAACCGTTTAGGAGTTACGGGGTTATTTCTGAAATAAGTCTTTAAAAATCCACTGTATGCCCTATTTTAAATTCTTTAAAAATGATCCTTTTACTTTTAATTTGAAAAAAACTTATACCATTTTTATAGGCCCGTCTCTATATTTTTAACAAAAAACTTTATGCCTTTTGGGATGTTTGCTTAAAATTTGTATGGTATTTAAGCCCTTTTAGCTTTAGGCCGATTTTTACCATTTTAGCCATTAAAATTTTCTTCGCTTATGCTTTATCGACCCAATTACAAAATTTGGATTTAATGTTTCTTCTAGTTTACAAGTTATAATGTTCTTTGCTTCTCCTGCAAAAAAACTTAAAACGTAGTTGTGCCCTTCAGGTTCAAAAATTTAAGTTTTGAACAAATCGAAAAATCGCTAATTATTTTAAACTGTTCAAGAAATATGCGTTATAATTATACTCGCCTAACTTTATCATTCTTCTAAAATTATTCGAGATATTTGAAGTTTTTGAGAGTTCGAGTCGGACTAAAGTTCATGCCATTAATAATTTTGCACACCATTTCATTAACAAAAATACAAAAAATTTTAAATGAAAATTCCTTTTTTTTCGAAGTATTCCCCTAATATTCAAAACACTTTAGCATTCGTTTAAGCCATTTGTCATGTTCCTCTTGGGACATATAATAATAAAAACTTCATGAACACTTCAACTGCTTCGTCGGCACTGGCAAACCATTGACAATATCGAAGGTAAACTGCATGATCTTTGATATCCGGGAACATAAAGAATTCATTCAGAAAAGTATGAGATCTTGCATTGTCATGATAATGAATAATTTAATTTCGGGGTAAGCTTTATAAATTTCTCGAAAGACTTGAGTCACAACTACAAATGGCCGTGTCGATTGCTTCGAGATCATAATCATTCATCCAATATTTCTAAACAGTTGTATCAGTCATATTAAAACAATTCTAATTTATTTTTTTTACTGCGCCTTTTAACATTTCGTTCACGGTGTTCTTGGCTCTGTAAGGGCTACATTTCTCTCTTTCATAGTTTTTTACTACCACGTCAATTTATAGCGATAACTTTTAAAAACAAGATACATATGTACCTCGATTCGATTAGGGTGGGTACGAATCGGATTTAAAAAAAACTTATGACTAGAAATTGACGTTGTAGTAAAAAACTGTCAAATAGAGAAATGTGGCCCTTACAGAGCCGTGAACACCGATATATAAAGTGTTATGACTAAAGATGGTGACACAGTTAACAAAATACAAAACGGGCGGTAATTGTAGGCGTGGTAAAAAAATATTTTTTTTTAATTATTTTTATAGTATTATCTTTCATCCTAGAAAGTGACTGACTCAACACGTGTTTTGAAAAACCACTATCGTATTTTGCCAGTGAACACATAATAGTTTTTACTTAAATCATTTATTTTTTTTTTTCTTATAAATTGAGAAAATTTCATAGTATTTTTCCTTTATTTCCTTCATAGCCAGCCAGTCTACCTTTTCTTTTCATTCCGTTCCAGTTTTTTACTTTCCATTCCCTTCCCATTCATTTCTTTAAAATCAAATTCACCTCATTGCTTTATTTTTATACCCATTCCCTACCATTCCTTTCTATTTCAAACTATACCTTTCCAGTCTTTTCTACTCCTGATCATTCCGTTTCATTCCATTTCATACCTTTCCGAAAATTACCTCCCAATAGCAATTTGTTCCTCGCTTTCCAAAGTGATGGAAAGTATGGTAAACTATCATCTAGTCAAATATTTGGAGTCTAATAACCTACTAAACAACCGGCAGTATGGATTTCATAGGGGCCGCTCTACGGGTGATGTATTAGCTTTTTTATTGGAAAAATGGTTCCGTTCTATTCACCGTTTTGGCGAAAGTAAAGTTATAGCTCTTGATATTTCTAAGGCGTTTGATAGAGTGTGGCATGGAGCACTTCTATCAAAACTCATTGCATTTGATGCAGGTAACAATTTCTCTCGGTTTATATCGAGCTTTCTCAGAGTTCGCTCTATAAAAGTTGTTATAGATGGGATATCGTCCGACGAGTTCAAGATTTATTCGGGGATACCTCAAGGCTCCGTTCTTTTTCCTACTTTGTTTCCTATTTTTCTAAATGACCTTCTATGTCAAACTTCCAATCCTATCTACTCTTTTGCAGATGATAGCAACATCTGTCATTCGTATTCATTCAACTAAATATAGGCCAAACATGTTGGATATCAATTCCAAGAGGCAAACCAATACAATACAATATCCAATTGGGGTCATTCTAATAGGGTCAATTTCAACGCTCGAAGGACCTGTTGTGTGGTAATACACAAACGCTTTATGAACAATGTTGCATCATCTGTAATTATGGGTGGTATAAATATTGAGGAATCAGAAACTCTTGATGTTCTAGGCATGAAAATTCAGTGTGGTGTCCGTTGGACTAATCACGTTTTTCAAGTGTCAAAAGAAGCATTCAATGGTCTTGGCTTTCTAAAGCGGTGCAAGACATACTTCACTCCAACTGATCTCCTTAACATATATACCATTTATATCCGACCGAAAATGGAATACAACTCTCATGTATGGGCCGGTGCTTCAAAGTCTCTTTTGGAGCTTCACGACCGTGTACAAGAGAGGGGGAAGGTGCTTTTCGGTGACAGTAGGGTAGCCAACTCTGTGGGTTGCGTTTCACTGTTCCATAGCTACTACAATGACATGTACTCAAAGGAAATTAGGGATTTTGTTCCAGAAACCCGTACATTTCTTCGGAGCACACCCAACTCAACAAGGGCTCATCCCTTTGTAGTCGATTTTCCAGTGGAAAGAAAACTCGTTTTTTGGCCGCACAGCACGAATGTGTAATAAACTTCCTGCATCAGTCTTCCCCTCTAACTATGATATCCAAGGGTTCAAATCTAATATCCACAAACATTACTCCCTCTAACCTCCTTCCCACAACCTTTTTTCCTAGTTCCATCACAAGACATATGCATACGTAGGGGTCATCCCCTGGGTCTTGGTCCAAAAAAAAAAAAAAAAAATGTTTCAGATTTTGTTAGATATGACGTAGACCACTTAATGGTAGATGTTTTTTTAACTTGATTATATGCGGATAATTAAAATAACAAAAATTTTTCTCTCTGTAGTAGTTTATAGATTTCGTTTTTTATTTAATTGGGTTCTCCAGTTAAAAAAAAATCTAATCAGATCAGAAGCGAATATACCTACTTCAGTCAAATCATGACTTTCCATATATAAAAATATCTTGTCTGTCATTTAGATTAACAGCTCCTCGGGTTATATAATCTTCATTCATCTGACATAATATCTTTTTAAAAAGATATTTTTTTTTTAAATCGACATTTTATATTTTTGCATCTGTTATTCATTTATTCTCCCACTTCATTACTTCTACACCAGCAATTTTCTCGCAGTAAATATTTTTGTACTATAATCATTTTGCCGTGTTTTTTTTTCATTTATTAAACTTTTTATTTCAACTTAATGCCACATTGCTTTAAGCCCTTCATTACAATAATATAACAGCTTATCTGATAGCAAATCGTGTCGGTCAACGCCTCTTCTTAAATTTTAACAACACTCTTAACTCAGGGGGCATTACCCACAAGCAAACCCACAAATTGTTACTGCTCTAAAAAGTCAAGCCAGGCATTAAATTCATAGCATTTACGAGTATAGGAGCATTTTGTGTTAAACTGAATATTTGCGCGAGTCGATTTTGACTTTTGGGCTTTGCATTTTAGTTTTTTTTTTCTTTTTGGTATTGAAGTAACAGCATATAAAATTATGAGTGTTTTGTTATGGTATATTATGCATTGCGCAGGCGCGCACGTTTCCTTGTAAAAATGTTTAACATCTTACTAAAAATAGGTGTATCCCGACAAAAAATAACATAACACAACAACAGACTTCACTAACGTCGCTATTGTTTGCTTGTTTTACAACTTATTCGCCTCAAAAAATTTAACTTTGAGACATACAAAAAAAATTTAAAGACAGACAGACAAGCAGCTTAAAGGATAGACAGACGAAAACAATCATTTAGATTAACAGCCAGACAAAAATGTTAAATAAACTATGAGGGAGATATCTCAATTTGGCGTTTATACAACCTTTTGATCCATACCAGAAAATTTTAGTTTTTTACATTATTCAGCTTTTTTTTTTTTTTGTATAGAAAATTACTATTAAAATCTTAATAAAATACTGCAAGTTTGATATCGTGCGCGATTTTGGGCTAAAAATAAATTTATGACAACCATCAATTAATAATTGCATGTAACAGCAGTTGGTTATGAACATTATTTTCTAAAATATCAGTGGCAGCTTTAGCTGGATTAAGAATTATTTTTTGTAAGTCTTTATAGTCGTTTACAATGGAAAAGCTTAGGGAAGAAAATTTTTGCTTAACTATTTGGAGTATTTTCTTAGGCAACAGTTTTTAAGGTTGGGTTGATGTTTAGGGTGGCCATAGGAATTACTTTTTATAAGAAATTTTTCAAAAATTTACTTTTTATAGGAAATTTTTCAAAAATATACTTTTTATATTAAATTTTTCAACAATTTCCTTTTTATAGGAAATTTTTCAAAAATTTTCTTTTTATAGGAAATTTTTCAAAAATCTACTTTTTATAGGAAATTTTTCAAAAATTTACTTTTTATAGGAAATTTTTCAAAAATTTACTTTTTATAGGAAATTTTTCAAAAATTTACTTTTTATAGGAAATTTTTCAAAAATTTACTTTTTATAGGAAATTTTTCAAAAATTTACTTTTTATAGGAAATTTTTCAAAAATTTACTTTTTATAGGAAATTTTTCAAAAATTTACTTTTTATAGGAAATTTTTCAAAAATTTACTTTTTATAGGAAATTTTTCAAAAATTTACTTTTTATAGGAAATTTTTCAAAAATTTACTTTTTATAGGAAATTTTTCAAAAATATACTTTTTATAGGAAATTTTTCAAAAATTTACTTTTTATAGGAAATTTTTCAAAAATTTACTTTTTATAGGAAATTTTTCAAAAATTTACTTTTTATAGGAAATTTTTCAAAAATTTACTTTTTAAAGGAAATTTTTCAAAAATTTACTTTTTAAAGGAAATTTTTCAAAAATTTACTTTTTAAAGGAAATTTTTCAAAAATTTACTTTTTAAAGGAAATTTTTCAAAATTCTACTTTTTATAAGAAATTTTTCAAAAATTTACTTTTTATAGGAAATTTTTCAAAAATTTACTTTTTATAGGAAATTTTTCAAAAATTTACTTTTTATAGGAAATTTTTCAAAAATTTACTTTTTATAGGAAATTTTTCAAAAATTTACTTTTTATAGGAAAATTTTCAAAAATTTACTTTTTATAGGAAATTTTTCAAAAATTTACTTTTTATAGGAAATTTTTCAAAAATTTACTTTTTATAGGAAATTTTTCAAAAATTTACTTTTTATAGGAAATTTTTCAAAAATTTACTTTTTATAGGAAATTTTTCAAAAATTTACTTTTTATAGGAAATTTTTCAAAAATTTACTTTTTATAGGAAATTTTTCAAAAATTTACTTTTTATAGGAAATTTTTCAACAATTTCCTTTTTATAGGAAATTTTTCAACAATTTCCTTTTTATAGGAAATTTTTCAAAAATTTTGTTTTTATAGGAAATTTTTCAAAAATTTACTTTTTATAGGAAATTTTTCAAAAATTTACTTTTTATAGGAAATTTTTCAAAAATATACTTTTTATATTATTTAAATTTTTCAACAATTTCCTTTTTATAGGAAATTTTTCAAAAATTTACTTTTTATAGGAAATTTTTCAAACACTTACTTTTTATACGAAATTTTTCAAAAATTTACTTTTTATAGGAAATTTTTCAAAAATATACTTTTTATATTAAATTTTTCAACAATTTCCTTTTTATAGGAAATTTTTCAAAAATTTACTTTTTATAGCAAATTTTTCAAAAATTTACTCTTTATAGGAAATTTTTCAAAAATTTACTTTTTATAGGAAATTTTTCAAAAATTTACTTTTTATAGGAAATTTTTCAAAAATTTACTTTTTATAGGAAATTTTTCAAAAATTTACTTATTATAAAAAATTTTTCAAAAATTTACTTTTAATAGGAAATTTTTCAAAAATTTACTTTTTATAGGAAATTTTTCAAAAATTTACTTTTTATAGGAAATTTTTCAAAAATTTACTTTTTATAGGAAATTTTTCAAAAATTTACTTTTTATAAGAAATTTTTCAAAAATTTACTTTTTATAGGAAATTTTTCAAAAATATACTTTTTATATTAAATTTTTCAACAATTTCCTTTTTATAGGAAATTTTTCAAAAATTTACTTTTTATAGGAAATTTTTCAAAAATTTACTTTTTATAAGAAATTTTTCAAAAATTTACTTTTTATAGGAAATTTTTCAAAAATATACTTTTTATATTAAATTTTTCAACAATTTCCTTTTTATAGGAAATTTTTCAAAAATTTACTTTTTATAGGAAATTTTTCAAAAATTTACTTTTTATAGGAAATTTTTTAAAAATTTACTTTTTATAGGAAATTTTTCAAAAATTTACTTTTTATAGGAAATTTTTCAAAAATTTACTTTTTATAGGAAATTTTTCAAAAATTTACTTTTTATAGGAAGTTTTTCAAAAATTTACTTTTTATAGGAAATTTTTCAAAAATTTACTTTTTATAGGAAATTTTTCAAAAATTTACTTTTTATAGGAAATTTTTCAAAAATTTACTTTTTATAGGAAATTTTTTAAAAATTTACTTTTTATAGGAAATTTTTCAAAAATTTACTTTTTATTAGGAAATTTTTCAAAAATTTTCTTTTTATAGGAAATTTTTCAAAAATTTACTTTTTATAGGAAATTTTTCAAAAATTTACTTTTTATAGGAAATTTTTCAAAAATTTACTTTTTATAGGAAATTTTTCAAAAATTTACTTTTTATAGGAAATTTTTCAAAAATTTACTTTATATAGGAAATTTTTCAAAAATTTACTTATTATAAAAAATTTTTCAAAAATTTACTTTTTATAGAAAATTTTTCAAAAATTTACTTTTTATAGGAAATTTTTCAAAAATTTACTTTTTATAGGAAATTTTTCAAAAATTTACTTTTTATAGGAAATTTTTCAAAAATTTACTTTTTATAAGAAATTTTTCAAAAATTTACTTTTTATAGGAAATTTTTCAAAAATTTACTTTTTATAGGAAATTTTTCAAAAATTTACTTTTTATAGGAAATTTTTCAAAAATTTACTTTTTATAGGAAATTTTTCAAAAATTTACTTTTTATAGGAAATTTTTCAAAAATTTACTTTTTATAGGTATTTTTTCAAAACTTTACTTTTTTAGGAAATTTTTTAAAAATTTGCCTTTTATAGGAATAATTAATTCCCAAGGATAAAAACATTAGATTAGTATTACATCAAATTGGACTTATTTAGAATATCAAGTCCATAGAAGCTTGAGAAAATTATATCACTGGCTCCCAACGTTGTACCATCAGTATTCCCTATTGTACCCGAAGATATTTTAACAGCTCCTGTAAAACTCACTCGAAGTTTTATTAGAAATTGCCCTGTTTTTAACGATACAAGTATGGAAACATCGTTTTATTTCTAAACAGGTCAACATCTTTCTAGAATGAATACATTCTTGGACATGCTCTGTGCCCCTCCTATTTCTTCTGTTATCGTTGACACCCAATGCACCAACACGACGGCCACTAAACGACTTTTCAACGAAGCGCTTTATGAACAATGTTTGTCCTAGTCAAAAAATAACTTTTATTTCTGCTCGAAAAAAATAAGTCAAAAAATAACTTTTATTTTCTGACTTTTACGATAAAAGTTATAACAGTTACGGTCCCTGTTGATGTTCCTTTCTTGATGTTCTGAACATGAAAACACAGAGTAAAGACTTTTGAACTGGGCAAATTTTTTAAGAGTCACTCTATCTGATCTTCTTACTAATAATAAGATTTATATTCGAACGAAAATTGTATTCATGTGTATGGACCGGTGCTTTAAAGTCTATTTTGGAACTTTTCGACCTCGTACAGCAAATAGAAAAGGTGCTTTTTGGTAGACAACTCTATTTACTCTCTAGAACAGAACACATCGCTACTATAATGGCATGTGTTTTAAAGTGATCAAGAATCTTGATACCGAAGATCGTATATCTTTGCTAAACACGCACTTTACTCATAGCGGTTAAGTAATGATTAGTAATTTTGAGGCCCTATGCTCCACTGGGAGTCAAGGATGACAGAAAAAGAATGATGACTAATTTGATTACTTTTTTTTTTAAAGGTGAAGTAATGATTACATTACGATTATTTTCAGATTTGCAAAATTAGTAATTGATTACTATTACTAATAATCGAAAAGTAATCTGGATTACTTTACAATTACAGAAAATAATCAAAAGTAATTAACAAATATTTTGATTACTTTTGAAGATTACTTTTGATTCTTTTTCAACATTTCAAAAATAATCAAAAATAATCTTTAAAAGTAGTTGGATTATTATGCCCTTCACTACCATAGGTGGAAAGGGTATTATAAGTTTGTACTAATGTATGTAACGCTTAGACCCACCTTTTAGTATACCAATAGGCTTAGAATCATTTTTTAAGTTTATTTTTTGTAGCAACTGTAACCAATCTGATAAATTTCGAGATAATCGGTCCACATTAGACCCTAGCTCTCATATAAGTCCAAATGGCGGAAACAGCTTTAATATATAAGTTTTGAGAAAATGTTTGTATGACGGCAAAATTTAGCAAATATTTGTCTTTATACAGGAAAAAGAACACCTTTGACTTTAGTGGTGAAGGGTATCGTATGGTCGTTTGATCTTAACCCAATTTAAATCTTGCTCCCATCGCTTTTGATTTTAAATGCGTATATATCACTTTACAAAATGTTCCCTTTTTTACCCGTTTTTAACCCCATGTGTTTTCTTGTCCTTCTAGCCGATATAAAAATAATTTAAATTTTGTTTCTATCAATGTTAATTTTAGAGATATGACGTTATTAATTTTCCCCTTTTCGACCCCATTTTACCCCCTAAGCGGCCGAATTTTCAAAAAGTACATAATACGTGTCCCTTAATTTGTAGTGCAAATCTCAAACCAATTTAATTTTCGTTTCTATCGGATTTGGTTTAGGAGATATAATTTTTCCGTTTTTTTGCTTTTGAAAAAAGTGCTAAAAGTCTAATATTTTTCACCTGGAATTCGAATTTCTTTTTGTTTCTCGCTTTATTGGTTTAAGTGATTTACAAAGATAAAGAAGAAATAATCTACCCTCAAATTTTTGTTCCGTTCTATCTCCTTTTCCCCCCCTTAAATCAAGAAAGTACAAAACATATCTTTGACGTTTTTTTCTTGTTTACCGTCTCCATTTAAAATTTTGCGTTATATTGATTGGTTCAGAAGATACACATGGGTTAAAAAAAGTACCAAAATTTTGTTTCCTTTTTCTCTCTAGTTGTTTCATTTGTCAAAAAGTAGCAAACACATGTCTACTTATCTTGTGTCTCAATTTTAGTTCTATCGCGTTTACTTTCGGAGATAGAGTATTACTGATTTTCCCTTTTTTACCCCTTCGAAATATAGCAAAAGGTACCCGCTGTGAAAACTTTAGCTCTCTAGCTTTAGCCTTTTGGGCTGGGCGATGATAAATCAGTCAATGAGTCAGTCACTTTAGAATTTTATGTATGTGACCTCCTTCGAGAAAAGGGACCTAGTGTGTCCAAAAATGGATTTGGATTTAAAAGTGGATTCTGGTACCTAAAAACGGCGTAAAATAAGAGAAATGAGTTAGATTTCTGATAAAAAAAATTATGTACCCCATAAAACGAACTTGGAAAAATCGATCAAAATAAGAAAAACATTAAAATTTTTTTTTTTAATTTTTTATTTTTCTCAAAACTTAATTTTCACACACTAGGTCCCTTTTCTCGGAGAAGGTCACATATATAGATTTATTAAATTCTATTTTGTCCCTTTCAAAGTAGCTCTCCTCAGATATATTACACGTGCTAGCATTTTTTGCCAATCCTCAAGCCGTTCTGATATGTACTTTTGGGTATGCTCTTGAGATCTTTTAGCGATTCGTTTCAATCGTCTCAAAACGGCGCCCTTTCATGGATCTCTACAATCATGGGACAGGAAAAAGTCGAAGGGTGCCAATTTCTTGTAAATTTGGTAGCTGAGGCATGATTACGGTATTGATTTTGGCCAAAAAAATTAGGTACCAGCATAGAAGGGTAAGCAGGTGCATTATCGTATTACAAAAGCCACGAATTGCTTTTCTATAGTTACCTATGATTGCGCGATATGGTAGAAAGCAATATGGGACGGTAGCTAGAAGTCTTCTAAATCATGATATAAAAGAATTCTATCTAAAACGCCTACACAGCTTTGGACCAGGGTAGTTTAAATTAATGCACAAGGAGGTGCTATTTAGTGCAAAACCGTCAGTTATATTTTCCGAAAGGGTCAATTGAAAGTGTTGCGTTTGACTCCTTGATGATTTATCTGCATTTACGAAATAATAATTGATTCAGGTTCCTGTGTGTACCTTCTAGACAAGTTATCAAGTCGAATTATGCAGTTTTTTATGTCTGCTGCGTTTTACAGGAGAAAATTTTTGTGAAATACTTTGGGCAACAGACAAGGGGACTATGTTAAGAATCAGGAAGCACAAGAACATAGTATCACATCAAATGTTGCCTATAAGCAACAGATGGACAATTTAAGAAAAAAAAATGAATTGCTTAATATTGAGATTATATATCCATAATGATCATGATTTTTTAGGATACCTTTAGAAATGATACATATTTACTTTCTTTTATTCCCGTAATATAGCTCATTGACTATTCCTTATTTCTTTACGAGAAGATTAAGATTGCTCTTTAATTAGGGGATACCTAGAGTAACTTCTTCACTGTGAATTAAAATTTCGGCATTTTTTTTTTTTTTTGTCAGGATTCGAACCTACGACCTTATGATTGCCAGGCGGAGACTATTCCGCTGTGCCACTTCATTTGTTCAGTGAAACTATAATTTGTTCACTTACAAAACTTTCTTCATACAATTTTATTTTTTCGAACATAGAATTCCAATATGGGCAAATCCGGCTTGACGGACGATACATTTCTACGGATTTTGTTGCACTTAAATGAATCCCATTATTGTTTTACATGAGATATCTTTGCACAGATTTCGGAGAATATTAGGCCATCGATTGTGCTCTAGAATAGCATTTGTTAATTTACATATTTGCTTTGGAGGAAAAAGATATTCGCTTTTAAAGTGCTGTGACGGATGCTACAAAAAATGGAAGTGACTTTTTTTCAACACGTGTTTCTGTAATTTTCATCAAATCGGTCGCAGCAATAAAAAAATTGTAAATACATTGAAGATAGAGGAAAATCAGAGGATTACAAAATCGCTTTTATAAAATATTTTAAAGTTTCCAGTTTCACCAAAAATCCATAAATGAACTGTTGCGGACGCTACGTGACGGACGATACAGTTTTTACTTTCACATTTTTTCTTAGGTAAAATGCATATTTCATATTTTTTTAAGGTCTCAAAAATCAGTAAAAATAATGGCTATTAATGGTTAAGTTATTTGTTCCAGAGTTTCGTCTTCTTAATCTTCATATTAGCGGTTAAAAATGCGATTTTTTGGGCACAATTTAATATTTCACAAATCGGCTACATACATATATTTATTTAAAGTTTTACACTTTTAACATCTTATTTTTTGTCCCAAGAGTGTTGAGAATGCAAGATGTTAGAGTGTCCCAAAAAATAAAAAAAATAAAAAATTTTTCAAAAGCATCAAATTTTCCCCACTATATGTTTTTTTTAACACTTAACACCTTAAATTTAATCTGTGAATATAGATAGTGTTATTACTTTATGAATAAGACAGACATGTGTAAATTTTGTATTTAATAAATATCATTTTGTAAAAATTATATACTGTGACGGACGCTAAACACTTTTCTATGCTTATTATTCTGTAAAATGCTATATTAACATCTATATATTTTTAACCTAATGTAAAGCATACTATAAGTTCTCTTTACGAACCAAGTTCAATTGGAGAAAAAAGAAAAATTGCACTAGTCAAATTAAAAAAAAAAAACTTTATTTCTGTGACGGACGCTAAACACTGTGAGCCCTTTTTTACTTGACGTTATTTGTAAATTGATATTTTTGCGATTTTTATGAACTTTAAAAAAACCTATTATTTTAAAAAATGTATTAAAATTCAAAAATTGTATCCATTATATATTTTGTCCTCGGTTTAATGTTTTTTCGGATTTGCCCATATGTACTTATTTTGTATGCCTTGGCAACCCTACTCTTTTTCTGAATTCATAATTAAGATCTCAGAAAGCTTCTTGTGGGTGGAAATTAAATTTTCCTCACACAAAACAATTCATTGTTAAACTTTAACAATCGACCGAACTCTATTTCCTATAACTTAAGGCCAAAATGTCTGTTGTTGTTTGATGCCAACACCAAACCGTACCAAGTCCGGGGCAACAAACAATATATATTTATTGACACTTAACATTTTATGCCAAGTGTAGTTTCTTACCAACTCCAAATCCATTGTAAGACATGTATGTTTGTATGAATACAACTGAGTTTTTCTTTTAGACAATTCAATTCCTACAAAACTCAACTCCATAGTTTTTGGGACTTCAACATTAACAATGGGCAACAAATAAAATGTTCAAATTGTCTATTAGCCAAAAAGTATTTGCAATAATTTGTGGTCATAAGGTTATCAACAAATTTATTAATAATATTTTATTATTTCAACTATTACAATTATTTATTTGAAGAAATTCGCCAAGAAAAAAAGAAATAAAGTTGAAAACATGAAAACACAATTGTTAGAATTTAACAAAGAAATAATAATGTTTGGAGATTTGAAATTAACTGCTATGATTTGTTAATTTAATGGAGTATAAAGTAATCGAGACAGAAATGATTTGAAATTTAAAAAATTTAAATTTAAATTTAATATTTACAGTGAATCATAAGTAAGAGGTACTCAAATGAAAGGCAAATTTTAGATAGTCCAAGAAGTATATAAATTTAAAAGTCCATTAGTTATTCCGTTGGAACCCCAAAGAATCTAAGGTATTACCTACTATATTCCATTGTCCTTTATATCCACATTCCACTGTAGCTGTTATATATTTACTTCACCGACATCTAGGAAACACTAGCAAAATGTTGCTTATAACTTATTTGTGCTTTATTATGACCAACTTTTTTAAATTATTACTCATAATTAGATATTTATTGTCTGATAACAAAAAAAAAAAACAACTGCTCACGATTTGTTATTAAAAATTAGTTGTAGCTGTCAAAACGATTTTTTGGCATAAACAAAATGTTTTTAAAATTTATTTTTATTATTATTTTAAATGATTTAGTATTTGGTTGATCGCATCTTTCTTTTTTAGGAATTGATAACTTAATTGACTAAAACTGAGTTTGGAAATTTAACTATTGTTAGCTTTTCTGAAATTTTGGTTAATTTTGCTGATGTTACTTAATCATCCATGTCATTTTTAGCATAAATTGCTATAAATTTTATTAGTCCAATTAAGTCAAGTCAATTTAATTTATGTATTAATTAAAGCATTTTATGGCTATAATTTAGAATTTTTTTACTGTATTACAGAATTAAGGAATACGAAGGTGGTTCATAAAGTACGTGAGTTTCCCACCTCTTATGTAGATAGAAACACTGCTCCTGTCAATATGCAATTGTAGTTAACCCCTTGACGTATTTCCATGAGTCTGACTCGTGGTAAAATTTCTGTGCCTAACATAATTATCACGAGTCTGACTCGTGGTACAATTTCTGTGCCTAACATGATTATTACGAGTCTGACTCGTTTTCCGACAGTTCTAACGCATCAAAACTGGTTTGTTTAGTTCAAGTTGTGTGCGAAAAGTTGGAAGCGAACTTCGTTGCGAAAACTGATACGTCAAGGGGTTAACAGTTGTCTAAATTTGAACAGCTTGATACATATTACACTGCTCCGCAAAAATTCATTTTTTGTCTTTCCTTTTAATAAAACTATGCGACCTATATGGATCTTGATGCGCTAAACTCAGATCCGTTGTCGGTTTTTTTCCATCAGGTCTGGATGTTTTTTATGGTCGTGGCAAATTTTCAACCTTAAATTAGTTAGGTACTGAGACCTATTTCGTCCTAACTCGAGAACGAAATTAAAACACTTGAAGATGCATAACAAAATTGCATTTATTTTAGTCTAATATAATTTTTCTGTATCTCTTATCGTTTTGGAGTTATTTAGAAATTAATGGAGAAAAATTTTTTTTTCGTGCGAAATTCGTAATTTTTTTCAGGTTAAAAATGTAATTAAAAAAAAGATAAAGTATTATTTTAACATTTTAAACATTTTTCTAAGAGCTACATATCTTAAGAATAAAATAAGCATCTTTAAGTGTTTTAATTTTGAAAATCGGATGAGTCGTTCTCGAGTTAGGACGAAATAGGTCTCCGTACCTGACTAATTTAAGGGGAAAAATTTGCCACGCCCATAAAAAAAAAATCCAGATCTGATGGAAAAAAACCGACAACCGATCTGAGTTAAGCGCATCAAAATCCATGTATTCCACATAGTTTTATTAAAAGGAGGATTTGGCTGCAGAGCAGTGTTATAGGGACTCTTCCGCATCCCATCTTTAGTAAAGAAGTGGTTAACTGAATTTCGGTGTGTACGAAAGTTGTCGGACGTTCTGGACATCCAATTGAGGTCTCTACATCCGATACGATCTGTCCTTAGTCGATTGAAGAATGATAGTAAAATAGTTCATGTTCCAAGGCTTTTCTTTTCTAGAGAAGAGTAAAGGAATTTTATTGAGGATGTCCACATATTGCACTTAAGAATGGCCACAAGACTCGATTAGAACTGTTAAACAGTTTTAAACCATATAGTTTTATGTCAAACTGTACTTCATTCCTATCTTTTAGATATTCAAAAGACCCAACGAAAAAATAAGCTTGAATTCCTTAATAAAAAAGTCTCTACATGGAATAGATTGGACTGGAGTTTTCCGATTTTCAGTACCAAGTAGACTTTTGGCACAAACGGGCAAATTAGGAACTCCCATTAACTCAAAATCTGCAACAAGACTGTTACAGTATTTTGAGACACATTAGTACGAATTGCCCATGATTTGAGTTGTCGTCTATCATTATTTCGGGAAACATTACCTATACATTCAATATCTTCAGATCTAGCAGTTTCGAAATATTGGAGTTCTCCCATAAGAACGATAAAAAATATGAGTTAGGGCGTCATGCAAGAATAAAAACAGCCACCTCACAATGTAAGAAGACGGCGTCCGAAACTTCGATGGCAAAACCAAGTAGGGGAAAAATATACGCCATATAAGTTGTTTCCACAGTAGGCATGAAGAATGATTTCTTGAAATCGTATTTATTTTTCCTCGTAACTATACTTCAGACCTCTATAGGTAGATTATGATTACTTAACCAAAGAACCTCTATAACCAACACAGGGGAAGTCATACCATCATGCATGAGAACAGCGGTTCGAGACCCAAGTGAGAACACATTAGTAGAAACCCATATGCCTTAAATGAGTTAGACTGCTTTGCCTTAAAGAAAAAAAAAAAATTCATAAATTTTGGGCTGCCCTTGAAACAACCATCGTCGACGAAGTTATCGAGGGCCTAGGATTAAAACTAACGGCTGTGAACATCACTCCCACTAACTTAGTACTAACTTACTACAAATAATTTCCCACCTTTCGAAATAAATAGATCCATCTGGATTATCCTTGTCAATAACAGAACTAACAAGATGGCCTTTGGAATCTGTAGAACAATATGGCAGCAGCCTTGGGGCCGTATGACTCTGCGATGATGGCATTGCATCCCAGGCCTAACCCATGTCATTTAGTTGCGTCTTTTGAAGCTGAGGAAGACTTGTTCAGAAGTCCAGCCATAGTTCATACGTCACTCATTTTAGCTGCGGTTGCAGAAACTTCCTTTCCACAGCGCGCCTTCAGAAAACTGTTCTTCTGGCTCTGTTAATGTGATTGCTGGGACGATTTGAAGAAAGGGAGACCGTAGGCTGAACTCATTTCTATTTGGTACATAAATGTTCAGATATAAAAAATTATTCGTAGTTCCTTAACTCCTTAGGGGATGTTAAACAAGTTTTCGCAGTACAATTTTGGTCAATAAAGCTTTTGAAGAGCATTTTAGTTATTCCTTCTTGGAGAAGAGAGTTAAGTATTTTACTTGGCTGCCAAGTCGATTAGAAACTGCTACCTTAATAAGGCATAGACATTTATAACAGGGCTACCTAATATAGAAAGCAGTGTCCAGTATATTAATGTCACACGAACAGAAAAGATAAGGGACCCAAGCGGATTGTTCTGCCTACGTTTCAATAAATAATGGCGTTTTATTCCTTTCATGGCTGCCATACCAAGTCAATAAGAAACTATAGCCTCAATAAGGCACAGATGCAAACCACCAATATAAAAACAGACGCACTTTAGATTTATTTTCAGACAAACCTAAGAAAATGGACACATTTCATCTGCGTAAATGAACCCAACATTGAGAAACTCTGAAAGGGGTCAACGGGCAGTTTTATATTAGAAACAGACGCCAGTTAAGGGCTGGATTGTCCTTGTTATAGCACTAGCTCTAAACATTTCTGGTAAAAGTGATCTTCCGGAAATAGAACTATTTCCATCTATCTCTATAACTGCCTATCAAAGAAAGCATTTTCAAGTGAATATTCGGAATGAGCTTATCATAATGGTGATATGGTGGTCCAGCCAACTAAAGAGCTCTTGGGGTTTTCGTTAATTTAAGTTAAGCTTAAAGTTTAAATTCTTATGGTATCCAAATTCCTAGATTTTTATTTAATCTATACCAGAATTTCCGACATTTGATGGAGTTTAACTCATCATCTCCTTAAATGGTATACAGGTACATATCTAACACATTTCATTCTTCGATAGTCAATAGGAGCTATCTATGGAGAATTTTAGAAAAACGTAACATGTCAATCAAAATTTTAAACTTAATTTGAGCAATCTACGTGGATTTAAATGTCGTGTTCTACACAAGGGAGGTAGGCAGGGAAGTATCTTGTCACTTACATCTTTCATTCGCGTAATCGACAACATAATGCGCACTACTCTGAATGGCTGTATGCAATGGACACCCTTTTAAAACTTTAGGACTTGGTATATGCTGAAGACGTTCGCCTTTTAAGCCAAAGCTAAGGTCAAATTCAAGAAAGTACTAACGCTATAATTCTTGAGTCTCGGCAATCTAGGCTGGAAATCTTTACTTTCAAGACAAAGATTAGGCTGGAGGCTATAGCGCAAACCCGTTGACATACATCAATGTGTACACTGAGGTTATTAAATGTGTAAGATACCTGCAATTATCTTGGAATTTTCGTATCTATAAAGGGTGGCTCCGACTAGGATATTGAATCTTCATTTCCCATTCTCCGAGTTATTTGGAAATCTCCGCAAATATCAACAACAGCTAAGTTACAAAGACACAACTCGAATGTCAAGTCCATCTTGTTTTACGGCTGCAAAAGTTGGAGTCGCACAAATACCATCGATATGCGCCTACAAACTTTCGCAAACAAATGTCTACGGCAAATCCTTAAGATAGGATGACCGAATCGCAAAAGAAATATAGATCTACTAGACGCGATAAACCAAATTCCTGCTTCTATAGAGGTATGTCAAGGGAAATAGCGGGGGATAGACCACACAATTCGAAGGTCAAATATCAACATTGCTCGACAAGCTCTTTGTCGGAATCCATAGGAAAGAAACCGTTGTATTGGTGCACCTGCTAGAACGTAAAAAAAGGTCAATTAAAGCGGAGTTGCGAGCAAGAAACTATTCGTGTAATGACGTATTTCTAACATCCCGAAAAAGAGTCCGATATAAAAGGATGATTAAGGTTCTATGCTTCACTGGGAGTCAAAGATGACAGAAGAAGATGTAGGTACATTTGGTCAAAGTTTTCATACTATATCTAATATTCAAACACCTCCACACTATATCTATTCTAATTTTTGTACCGTTTATTATGGTTCTACAGACCATATGAGACCTTAAAATAATATTTATGATTGCAATATATTGTACCAACTCAAACACACATAAATAATGTGTGTATGTATATGAAATAGTAAATCTACATATAACAAATTTCACAGGCACACTTAGATACATACATATATTCTCTAAATTAGATTTATAGTCAGTTTGTTGCTAAAACTATATTTTATGAGAATACAAACATAGTTTATAATCAAACAAACACATAAATAAAGAGACAAATAAACACACACTGATACTCCTATAAAAATCCAGCAGGATAAAGATCAAGCTTTCAGGCCTAGTGATAGGGTTGCCTTCGCAATAAGTCTCAAGAAGGATTAAGATGACGCGCCGTGTCGTCGTATACTGCGACTTAGTTGATCTCTAAGTATATTACGCATTAGCATGATAATGGCGCCATCTGATGTTTTTAAACTTTAGAAGCCATTAAATCTCTAATGTCTAGTTAAAAGTGCATTCGTATCGAATGGTTTCGGAAAGAAATATCATTCACCAAATCAAGGCTTCAAAATATCTAGCCTTCAAATTCTCCCTCTGAAAAGCTTTATATATTCCTTAGTTATTGGAATAAAAATATATTGTCTACTATAATTCAACATTTCAGTAGCCATTTTCCTGTTGTTGTACTTTTAGTTGCTGCCTGTTTCGGCTAAATTGTTTATGACCTCACGTTTTTCCTATACATACATTATACGCTCTCGGTATTGTATATTGTAAAATAGGGAGAAAGATTGTAAAGATTTCTATGGCAGCACAAGTATTTAACGCATGGTTCATGTTCATAACGTGCATGAGGCCAGAGTTAGGATCCATAATAATATTTCAACAATGAATCTTGTTGCTGTTGCCATTGCCGAGATGTATGAGTCTGTTTTTGTAGTTTATTGTATGAAAGCATTGAAAATTGTACATTCATATACAACAACATATTTTATCAATGGAAGCTGTGTAGACTTTATTAATGTGGCATATTTGCATATTATTGTAAGTTTTATATTAGATGCTCACACACAGTCTCCGTATCTGTTTTTAATGCACACTGTAAGTGATGGCGTATCATTTATGGGATAAAAATTAAATCTTTAGTATCAGCACTAGCCGAGATAGCTGAAAGAGAAGATGATGCCATTCAAAAGCTATTAGTTGTTTTCTTTTAAATTATGTGGAGTAAAAGAAGCTACCACGGAAGCCTACAAAAACCTTATCACTAGATTTTTCAGTTAAAACCATTCGGATCGCTTAAAAATTTTAAAAATAAGTTGATATATATTTTAGTCAGATTCTTCAAAAGAATAAAAGCCCCGTTTGCCTAGCGTTTATCGACTTAATGAAGGCCTTAGACAGTGTTGACAGAAGCTATCTATGGAAAAATTTAGAAAATTGTAACATTCCAGCGAATATTCTGAACATAATTCGGGCAATGTACATGGATTTTAAATGCCGAATCCTTCACAAATGAAATCATTACTGGAGTAAGGCAAGGAGGTATCTTGTCTTCTATACTTTTTATCTTTGTAATGCGCACGGCTTTGAATGGAAGAAGCGGTATCCAATTGGCACCATTTGAAGAAAATACTAACGCTATAATTGTTGAATCTCGGGCAGCTGGGCTGGAAATCAATATTTCCTATTATTATTATCTTAAATTATGCCTGGAGGCCATGGCGCAAACACGTCGACACACATCAATGTGGATAACGAAGCTATTGGATGTGTAGGTACCTTCAATTGTCTTAGAAGTTTGGTATCTACAAATGGTAGGATATTGAATCGCATATTAATGAGGCAAAATATTCAACATGAGGACATAGAATATGCTGATGACGTATGTCTTTTAAGCCAGATCTCAGGCCACCTTCAAGAAAATACTACGCTATAACTGTTGAATCTCGGGCAGCTGGGCTGGAAATCAATATCTCCGATTATTATTATCTTAGATTATGCCTGGAGGCCATGGCGCAAACCCGTCGACACACATCAATGTGGATACCGAAGCTATTAGAAGTATAGGTACCTTCAATTGTCTTGAAAGTTTGGTATCTACAAATGATAGCGCCGTCGAGGATGTTGAATCGCGAATTAATAAGGCAAGATCTGAATTCGGCATTATCCGAGCAATTTTGAAATCTCGGCAAATATCAACAACAACCAAGTTACGAATATATAACTCGAATGTCAAGTCCATCCTATATTACGGCTGCAAAACTGGGAAACACACAAATGTCATCGATAAGCGCCTGCAAACCTTTGCAAACAAATTCTTACGGCAAATCCTTAATATATGGTGGCCGAACCGCATAAGAAATGAAGATTTTCTTAATGCGACAAATCAAATCCCTGCTTCTATAGAGGTATGTCAACGGAAATGGCGATGGGTAGGCCACACACTCCGAAGGCCAAATACCAACATTTCTCGACAATCGCTTCGTTGGAGTCCACAGGGAAGAGGCCGCCGTGTTGGTGCAACTGCTAGAACGCGGAGAAGGTCAATTGATGCGGAGTCGCAAGCAGCAAGCTGGAATGATATATGCCTAACATCTCGCAATAGAGTCCGATATGAAAGGATGGTTAAGACGCTATACTCCACTGGAAGTCAATGATAACAGGAGAAAAAGAAGAGCCTAGAGTTAATCTCCTTATAAAGTCTCCTCTTCTCCTCAGCTTCTTTAAAACTCGCTCCATCTTCAGCATAACAGCATGTTTTTCAATGCGATCGCCGTCGAACAGCATCTTTTCCTGTTGAACTATGTATTCGAATGGCTTAAAAAAGTTTATAAATGGGCCAATATCTTCTTAAGCCCAGGGTTAATCCCCTTCTATATGACAGATCAGGAGAAATTCAAAGAAGCTGTTTTTTGAACTACTCCTAATAGTCTCCTTATCTCCACAGCTTCCGTATAACCAAGTGCCTGCCAACGAGAATGCCTCCAAAAAGCATATCACTGGATTTTCCTATTAAAGTATTCTTCTGTTATCCTTGATTTCCAGTGGAGCATAGGGCCTCATATTTTTGGTTGGAATATGTTTCACTCATCAGAATGTTCTTGCACCTCTAAAATCCTTATGCCAGCTGCCGTAGTCGGGGAATTTCTCGCATTATTACCCCTTGGAGTAGTATATTCTGTAATGTTGTTTCTTTTCATGCTTAACACATCTTAAGTGCTAAGTCGATGAGTGATGAGTCCAATGAAACGAGCCGCGTTTGCATAGCGAGCCACTCTATCCGAGATAGACGTCCGCTTTCAGCCGCACTTAAGAGGTTGAACAGACGCTGCAGTTCAGCACTTGACTAAGTTCAATTATCTTAGACCAAATACATTTGAATAGCTCTAAGATAACTCCCTTTCAAATTAGCCCCAAACTAAAATCCCACACGGGTTGTTTACCGCATCTTAAATTAGGTTTCTCAGGTTACCAGGATGTACCACGAGGAGGTTAGAGTAGGAATTGGATACAGTTTTTAACTGGTAGCTGGAGACGCCATTCAACAGCTGCATCCCAAAACTAAAATACACTGCAAAAGATGGACATTCGGTTTATTCAACAGACATAGTTTCAAATAGTCAATATGAATCGCTCGATCCAAAACAGACGCCCGCTTGCAGTCCCAACTTAGAATCCCACACGGGTTGTTTAATGCATATTCAAATAGGTTGCTCAGGTTACCAGGATGTACCACAAGGAGGTTGGAGTAGGAATTGAAAACAGTTCATATCCTGTAGCTGAATACGCCAGGCAACAGCTTCATCCCATTACATCCCTATTCGCATAACTTCAAAAAGTTCATAAGTCGACCAATATATACTTTTGCCAAGTCTTAAAATAAATAAGAGCCCAGAATTAATCCCCTTCTGCACGGCAGTTAAAGTAGATAAAGACGTTACTTAAACAGAAATCTTTACAGATCTAAAAGAACTACATTTGTTTCAACTTATTCCCCTATCCAAACCACCGTGCACTGTTCAAATTTTTGCATTTGTTAGCTTTGTATGTACTTCAGTTTATAACATTATTTTATTTTATGCTGTTATTACTCTTATGGTGAATGCAATTTGTTATTTGCCTACTAAAGGATAATAAACTATAACATTCGATGCTCTCTGGCATATAAAAATTCTCATTGTATGCGTGTATGCAAATTTACTAATACTACTAAGCAAATAAAACTATGCCCAACGGTTCGATATCAAACAATTGTCTCTAAGGTGGTAGGTAGTCATATTACAATGAATTTTCATTCAAAGTGAGTTTTATTACGAGTATCAGACTTTCACACTAACCAAAGATATATCGTGCTCCAACACTACGTCGGGCTAGTAACCCACTCTTGGAAAAAATCAGCTACTATGAAAAATGTAACTTTTAAAGGTGAATTCACCCATTTGTTTTGAATAAAATTTTTGTCCGATGTTCTCGATGAACATACATGTGATGTGACTGCTGTCCCGGAAATAATATGGAATGGCCACGAAGTCGCCAAGTCACCAAAAGGCGACCTTTATTATAGCTGTCATGAGAGCAGGCACGAATTTGTTTGCGGATTTATAGTTAACAATAGAACGCGGAATCTTGTTTCCAGGTTTATCCCGGTAAATGAAAGTTTAGCTCCAATACGCATCAACGTACTTCTATCTGAGCTTGACCAACAGAGGGAAAAGCGGCTGCGTTCGCTGGAACATGTTGTGCGATTGGACAATACTCCAGCAAGAAAACGCATAGAAGAAGACGTCCTAAACTTTGATGGAAAGATCAAGTGTGAAGGAAAATCTTTCAATGTTTGACCTACGAAATTGGAGAATATGCTTTGGCCTTAACAGGTTAATATATAATAGTTATAGAGTAGTAATACTAATAGTAATAGCAGTAGTAATTTTAACATTAATTTTAATATTGGTAGTTGTACATACATTAATATTTTCCACGACATTACAAATGGAACAAGAAGTACTTCCCTCAGCAATGAGCTGCATCCGATTCTATTTTTAGACTCATTGAAAGGAACCTACGATTTAACTCCGGCTTCGAACTGCAAATGCATTAGTTACAAAATTTAGCTGAATTATGAGGTGCACCAGTTTCTTTTGAAAGTTTATTTTTTTCAAGTATATCTGGCCGGGGATCGAATTTGGTACCTAAGGTATGCTAGGCGGATGACTAAACTGCTATACCACGGTGCTTGTAATAATGATAGCAGTAGTAATTTTACAGTTATGAGAGTATTAGTATTGATTGCAGTAGTGGATAGTAGTGGTAATAAAAGCAATATTAATTGTAATTGTAGTAATAGTAAAAGTATTTTAAATAATGCTAACATATTGTAGTAATACAGTAGTAATTCTGGTAGTAATAGTGATAGCAGTAGTAATATTAACATAATAGCAAGACTCGTAGCGGTAGTTGTATTGATAAAACTAATGTGATAATAATTATAATAGTAATAGTAGTAGTAGTAACTTTAACAGTAATAGCAATAGCAGTACTCCGAGGTAATAGTAATTATATGAAAGGAGGTAACAGTACATAGTAGGTATAATAGTAGTAGTAGTAGTAGTAATAGTAGTAGTAGTAGAAGTAGTGCTAGTAGTACTAGTAGTAGTAGCAGTAGTAGTAGTAGTAGTAGTAGTAGTAGTAGTAGTAGTAGTAGTAGTAGTAGTAGTAGTAGTAGTAGTAGTAGTAGTAGTAGTAGTAGTAGTAGTAATAGTAGTAATAGTAGTAATAGTAGTAATGGTAGTAGTAGTAGTAGTAGTAGTAGTAGTAGTAGTAGTAGTAGTAGTAGTAGTAGTAGTAGTAGTAGTAGTAGTAGTAGTAGTAGTAGTAGTAGTAGTAGTAGTAGTTGTAGTAGTAGTAGTAGTAAAGGGTGGTTAAATTGTAAGGGCCGATCTTGAATGTGAACCATACATAAACGCCAAGCTTTTTTCCGAATTTTATTTGACATTTCTCTATTTCAGACTTACTCAATTTGAATCATCGAGAGATACACAATCCACCAACGTGTTAAAGTTATCCAGACTTATTATGAAAATGGGCGTTCAAATCAAAATGCATATTGTGCACTTCGTGATTTTTTTGGTCAATTTGATCGTTCAAATATGCGTACAATCGCAAAAATCGTGGAAAAATTCGAGCAAACCGGGTCTGTGGAAGATGTGAGAATACCAGTACATGCTCGTACTGCAGAAAATATTCCTGCTGTTCGCGATAATGTCGCTGAAAAGCCGTCCACCTCAAAACGTCATCGTGCACAACAATTGCACCTCTCACGCTCGTCGTTAATGAACATTATGCATAAAGACTTGCATTTACACGCTTACAAGGTGCAATTGGCTCAAGAACTAAAGCCTCTTGACCATTCCAAACGTCGTGAATGGTCAGAATGGTGGCAAGAAATGGCAACAGTGGATGATCAATTTTCGAAGAAAATCATCTTCAGTGATGAGGCACATTTTCACCTGAGTGGATTCGTCAATAAACAGAATTGCCGCATTTGGGCGAATGAGAATCCAAGAGTGATTGTCGAAAAACCAATGCACCCACAAAGAGTGCGGTTTATGGGCTGGCGGCATCATCGGGCCAAATTTTTTCCAAAATGAGGCCGGTCAGGCACTTACTGTGAATGGTGTTCGCTATCGTGAGATGATAACGAACTGTCTATGTCCCGAATTGGAAGATATGGATGTGGACGATATGTGGTTTCAGCAGGACGGTGCCACTTGCCACACAGCTAACGAAACAATGGCTCATTTGCGCAACAAATTCAATGGCCGTATTATCTCACATAATGGCGATGTCAATTGGCCGCCAAGATCATGTGATTTGACACCATTGAACTTTTTTCTTTGGGGTTATTTGAAAGAAAAGGTGAACGTCGATAAGCCAGCAACAATTCAAGAGCTAAAGGATGGCATAGAACCTCCATTATGCCTTAGGGTCATCGAAAATTTGGACCATCGGATGGAGGTGTACCGCCGTGATCGCGGCGCCCATTTGGCCGATATTTTGTTCCATACATAATTGAGTAATACCAATATATCATAATAAAATAAAATTACAATAATTTCCTAAATAGTTTGTGTTTTATTCAAAATCAACATCGGCCCTTAAAATTTAACCACCCGATATTTATGTAATTAAGAAAAATAGTCTTCTTGGTCTGTATTACACAATTTGCACCTACGGGGTATATTCACTTCAATACATATGAACAAATAAAATATGCAAGTACGTATTTATATGTGCACGTACTTAATTTTTTTTATATATAATAAATATAAATTCATGCATACAATAAATAATAGCTTAACAAATTCATAAATAATATTTAACTATAAATTTTACAATATTTATGTCTATAACAACATTATAGTCATTTGTGTGATAATTTATTATGTTTTCCATACACTCTATGGGTGCTGCCGATGCATATGGAGTCCACATACATACATACATACATATAGCAATGGGGTAACTACTGCTACCATTCTATGGAGCTGAACTCATAGTCATACTTTGAGCCTGGAATATGCATTAAATTATGTCTGTTTGAATTCTATATGAATTATTTTTTAATATCGACTTTATAGTAGAGTAAACTGTAATAAATACAATGTAGAGATATCTGTACTAATAACACCAGTATTACGTACGAGTATAGTTTAATTTATATGTATGTATAGTATATGCATGCAGAAAACTATTTCCTATGGCTTTTGTAAAGTTTTGTTTTAATAGATTTGTTGTAAATTTTCATAGTCATATATCATTATGGTGGCATTATTGAAAAATGGCCAGTTTGGCTTAACATTATAAATAGTAGCTTTGAGTGTTTGGTTCTTTTTTTTTCTTTTTGTTTTGTAAATAGCTGCTGCTTGTTTTTATTAATGACCTACAGAAAATTTTATTAAATGGCTTATTTGCATTGACAATAGATGCAGTTTATCTGAAATGTAATTTGTTATAATCTATAAAGTTTGTTTTATTTCTAACATATACCAATAGATAATGTTAAACATAAAGGTTAACGAAAATTATGCAATTATGTTTGATTATTGTTGTTTTTGGAATGACATTAGTGTGTTATGGTTAGGCCTATAAATTTAAGCCAAATTGTGGTAGATTATGGCAAGGAAATTAATATATTATTCACACGACTCAAAAAAACTTTTGAGTTGTTTAGTAAATGACTAAGAAAAGCCGCAATTTTCGATACAAAAAAAAATTTTCGATAAAATTTAAATTTTCGATAGAAACATTTTCTATAGAAAAATTTTCGATACAAAAATTTTTCTATAGAAAAATTTTCGATAGAAAAATTTTCGAAAAAAAAAATTTTCTATAGAAATATTTTCGATAAAAAAATTTTTCTATAGAAAAATTTTCGATAAAAAAATTTTTCTATACAAAAATTTTCGATAAAAAAATTTTCGATAAAAAAATTTTTCTATAGAAAAATTTTCGATAAAAAAATTTTTCTATAGAAAAATTTTCGATAAAAAAATTTTTCTATAGAAAAATTTTCGATAAAAAAATTTTTCTATAGAAACATTTTCGATAAAAAAATTTTTCTATAGAAAAATTTTCGATAAAAAAATTTTTCTATAGAAAAATTTTCGATAAAAAAATTTTTCTATAGAAAAATTTTCGTTAAAAAAATTTTTCTATAGAAAAATTTTCGTTAAAAAAATTTTTCTATAGAAAAATTTTCGTTAAAAAAATTTTTCTATAAAAAAATTTTCGTTAAAAAAATTTTTCTATAGAAAAATTTTCGTTAAAAAAATTTTTCTATAGAAAAATTTTCGTTAAAAAAATTTTCCTATAGAAAAATTTTCGTTAAAAAAATTTTTCTATAGAAAAATTTTCGTTAAAAAAAATTTTTCTATAGAAAAATTTTCGTTAAAAAACGTTTTCTATAGAAAAATTTTCGTTAAAAAAATTTTTCTATAGAAAAATTTTCGTTAAAAAAATTTTCTATAGAAAAGTTTTCGTTAAAAAAATTTTTCTATAGAAAAGTTTTCGTTAAAAAAATTTTTCTATAGAAAAGTTTTCGTTAAAAAAATTTTTCTATAGAAAAATTTTCGTTAAAAAAAATTTTTCTATAGAAAAATTTTCGTTAAAAAAATTTTTCTATAGAAAAATTTTCGTTAAAAAAATTTTTCTATAGAAAAATTTTCGTTAAAAAAATTTTTCTGTAGAAAAATTTTCGTTAAAAAAATGTTTCTATAGAAAAAGTTTCGTTAAAAAAATTTTCCTATAGAAAATTTTTCTATAGAAAAATTTTCGTTAAAAAAATTTTTCTGTAGAAAAATTTTCGTTAAAAAAATTTTTCTATAGAAAAATTTTCGTTAAAAAAATTTTTCTATAGAAAAATTTTCGTTAAAAAAATTTTTCTATAGAAAAATTTTCGTTAAAAAAATTTTTCTATAGAAAAATTTTCGTTAAAAAAATTTTTCTATAGAAAAATTTTCGTTAAAAAAATTTTTCTATAGAAAAATTTTCGTTAAAAAAATTTTTCTATAGAAAAATTTTCGTTAAAAAAATTTTTCTATAGAAAAATTTTCGTTAAAAAAATTTTTCTATAGAAAAATTTTCGTTAAAGAAATTTTTCTATAGAAAAATTTTCGTTAAAGAAATTTTTCTATAGAAAAATTTTCGTTAAAGAAATTTTTCTATAGAAAAATTTTCGTTAAAAAAATTTTTCTATAGAAAAACTTTCGTTAAAAAAATTTTTCTATAGAAAAATTTTCGTTAAAAAAATTTTTCTATAGAAAAATTTTCGTTAAAAAAATTTTTCTATAGAAAAATTTTCGTTAAAAAAATTTTTCTATAGAAAAATTTTCGTTAAAAAAATTTTTCTATAGAAAAATTTTCGTTAAAAAAATTTTTCTATAAAAAATAAATAATTGTATAAATAATCTTATCAAATTGAGTTCAACGTAATGTGTTAAGATAATCATTACATCAACAAGATCATCTGTAAACACATAAACTGATATGCAGATGTTTTTCCATATCTTATTCAACAAAATTGGGAAAATATTATACCCAACCCATGACTTATATAAAATACATATTTGACATTCAGTCAAGCCACAAGAATAACAACAACAGCCGCTGCAGCAGCAGCATCAGCAATAACCACAGCCAAGTGTAAATGATACATGAACAATACAAACATTAAATTTTCACCTGCCTCTGAACATTTTATAAACATGTTAAATTGCAACGAGGACATCGACGACGACGACGAAGATGTATATCTTTTTAGGTCGATTAATGTGGTCAGTTATTTTGGCATGCAATGGCTAAAATTCAAGACACCAAAATCTAAAAAAAAGTTTAAAAAATAACAGGCCATAAAACAAAATATGCAAAAAGATAAAGAAACAATTTAAAGATCGTGACTATTTATTATATTGAGAAGTCTCCTGTGTGCAGCATAAAATTTCCCCAGCCCCAACGGCAGCAATTTTATATATTATCAGTTAAGATGAGATATAATAATATTTAAAATTTTTGCATATCACTTGAATTGATCAGTAATGTTAAGTTTTTCTCTTCTTATCGCTATCTTTCTCTCTCTTTTTAACTGATCGCTGTTGTCGTTGCCTTATAACTTAGGCCGTAAATCATGTTGATCGCTATGAAAAGATATAAAAGATAAATTTATAAAAAATTGTTTATAATTTTCGTTTTTTTTTTGTGGTTATATGTTTTAACAACGAAGCAACATTAAAATAATTTGATGTTACAAACAGGTTTTGTTGTTAAATAAATTTTTGAATAGTCTTGGGAGTTCAACGCTGTAATTTCAAACTCAGCGGGAGCACTTTGCTTAATTGCCTCTTGAATATCTTTATACTTGATAATATTCGATTGTTGGCTGCCATATTAATATGTCTCTGTATGTTTGTTGTCCGTCCCTCGGATTTCTTGAGTTTCCATACGAATAGACTTTTGGTTGGCTGTCGTCTATCTTACAATTTTGTTGATGCCATAAGCTTGACAAGCCAATTTGACACTGCGTGTTATGTGACATTAATGTTTATACTTAAGTAAAAACTTCATGCTTTTCATATATTAGATTGTTTTTAAAGAGGAAATTTATATTATGGAATTTAATAAATAAGACCAACTTAATAGTGTGTTCCGACGTCCGTCCTGTCCATACGCGTTTTTTACATGTCGCGTGTCTGTCCATGTGAAATACGTCCGCGTTCTGTGTTTAAAAAAAAAAAAAATTAAAACAAAACAATAATTAACATAAAGAAAATCAAATTTTTTAAAGATAATTGTGCAAAAAGAAACATAAAATAATAATAAATTTAAATAAATAATTAAAATAATTGCGAAAATAAAATCAAACAAAGGAAAAATCAAACACATAAACAACCAAATTTACAAACCAGTTTTTGACTACAACAAACACAATAAATAAATTACAACAACACCCAAATTTACAGAATTTTTTTGAAATATTATTTATACAATCAATAACAAATCTTCAACTAAAACAAAACAACAACAATAAACATCATACGCTGAGATCAATTCAGCTAAAATTTCACCACTTTCTCTTGTCGCTCTCCTGTACAATGACCAAACCAGGGCTTTTATGTCCTCTTTTGCAATCATTGTGTAAACCTTCCCAGCCCCTTTTTTTCGTTTAAGGTACAAGTAACTCTGTATTAATTGTTGTTAAATTGTTGAGTAATGAAGGTATATACACTGATTACTAAACAATTACAATTAACAACAATTAATTCCAGTGCTATTTGTAATCTTAAATAGATAATCTTTTTGAAGCTTTGGATATTTAAATGGCGGGTTTTTTTAGAATAGATTTTTGCAATATCCGTGGGATAAGAACGAATTTTTTTTCGGTGTATGCACACATTTGTTTACATAGGCCGGATGTTTTCGCCTTATGTGAAACCCAGGTATCTGAAAATGCTGATCCACAGGATTTTCATATCCCTGGGTATCACCTCCTATCGCTTTTTAATTTCCATCGGGGTCTTGTCATGTACATTCGTGATGAAGTTGCCTTCCAGTGCCAGCAATCTTTGAGCACGTATGATGTTGAATTTAGCTGCCTTTGGGTTAAATTCACAATCAGGAAGCACTTGTTGCACTTCGGGTTCCTTTACAGGAGCCCAAACGCAGGAAGGGATGCAACATTCTCCGGCTTCGACACCCTTTCTGACTCTGTTACAAAGATCCTCGAGAGTTGCCCGAGCAGTGAAATCGTTGTTGCTGGCGATTTCAATGTCCACAACTCTTCTTGGCTTCCCCATTCAGGCCACACAACTCCAGAGGGACAATATGTTGAGTTGTTCGCCGCGCACAACCATCTTGCGCAATTAGTGAAAGATCCGACACATATCGCATGTGTCCCAGGGCACCAGAATAATACACTCGATCTTTTTCTTACTTCGCACCCTGAAAAGTACGAAGTAGATGTCCTTGCACCTCTCGGTAACTCCGATCACTGCACCATTTCCGCCGTCTTTCCGTTCTCTAAACTTCGTAACGTTTCACCAACAGCTACGAAACGTAAAATTTTTATCTACGGGAAGGCACGTTGGGCAGAGCTTAACGATTTCTTTCGGCATTTTAATTGGAAACTGTGTTTCCTAGACAGTGATGTCAATGCCATGGCGAAAATGGTGGAAAATATCATTAAGTTGGGAATGAATACTTTCATACCAACAAAAAAGTCTTCGATTAAGCCACGTCACAAAACGTGGTTTAATCAGATATGTAAAACTGCTGTCAGATCTAGGGAGGAAGCATTTAGAATCTGGAGAAATAATAAAACTCCAGTTACTGATTTGCTGCGCAAAAAGTCGAGGTCTTCGTGTGCCAGGGTACTTAGACGTGAAAAATCTCTATACGAGCAGCGTCTTCGCACCAAAGTTCTTACTACCCCTAAAGGCAGTAAGAGCTTCTGGTCATTCGTTAAAAGAGTAAGGAATAATGCTAGTTCATCAATTCCAACTCTTTTAAAGGATGATCAGTCATTCACTAACCCGGTTGATAAAGCAAACCTCATGGCTGAATTATTCGCAAGTAATTCACACTTGCCGGAAAGCAATCAACCACTGCCCGTGATCGAAAGAGTATCAGTAACTATGCCTAGCATATTCTTTCGATCACGTGCTGTTAAAAGGGTCTTAGCGGATCTTAACATAAATAAGTCTCCTGGGCCGGATGGCATACCAGCACTGGTCTTGAAGCAGTGCTCTTCGACGTTAGCTCGTCCATTAGCCAACCTTTTTAGCACCTTATACCATGCCGGTAAGTTTCCTATGTGTTGGAAGGTTGCTAATGTAACGCCAATCCCCAAAAAAGGTGAGGCTAGCAACCCCGAAAATTACCGCCCAATAGCAATTTGTTCCGCGCTTTCCAAAGTGATGGAAAGTATGGTAAACCATCATCTAGTCAAATATTTAGAGTCTAATAACCTACTAAACGACCGGCAGTATGGATTTCGTAGGGGCCGCTCTACGGGTGATGTATTAGCCTTTTTGTCGGAAAAATGGTGCCGTTCTATTCACCGTTTTGGCGAAAGTAAAGTTATAGCTCTTGATATTTCTAAGGCGTTTGATAGAGTGTGGCATCAAGCACTTCTAGCAAAACTTATTGCTTTTGGTGTAGGTAACAATTTCTCTCGGTTTATATCGAGCTTTCTCAGAGATCGCACTATAAGAGTTGTTATAGATGGGATATCGTCCGACGAGTTCAAGATTAATTCGGGGGTACCACAAGGCTCCGTTCTTTCTCCTACCTTATTTCTTATTTTTCTAAATGACCTTCTATGTCAAACTTCCAACCCTATCTACTCTTTTGCAGATGATAGCAACATCTGTCATTCGTATTCATTCAACTATAGGCCAAGCATGTTGGATATAAATTCCAAGAGGCAAACCATGAATGATACGCTAAATTCTGACCTTTCTACAATATTCAATTGGGGTCGTTCTAATAGGGTCGATTTCAATGCTCGAAAGACCCAATGTTGTGTGTTAACACACAAACGTGTTATGAACAATGTTGCATCATCTGTAATTATGGGTGGTATAAATATTGAGGAATCAGAAACTCTTGATGTTCTAGGCATGAAAATTCAGTGTGATGTTCGTTGGACTAATCACGTTTTTCAAGTGTCAAAAGAAGCATTCAAGTGTCTCGGCTTTCTTAAGCGGTGTAAGACATACTTCACTCCAACTGATCTCCTTAATATCTATACCACTTATATCCGACCGAAAATGGAATACAACTCTCATGTATGGGCCGGTGCTTCAAAGTCTATTTTGGAGCTTCTCGACCGTGTACAAGAGAGGGCGAAGGTGCTTATCGGTGACAGTAGGGTAGCCAACTCTATTGCCTCATTGGAGCATCGTCGTAATGTGGGTTGCGTTTCACTGTTCTATCGCTACTACAACGGCATGTGCTCAAACGAAATTAGGGATCTTGTTCCAGAAACCCGTACATTTCTTCGTAGCACACGCAACTCAACAAGGGCTCATCCCTTTGTAGTCGATTTTTCAGTGGATCGCACGACGCACTATAGAGAAAACTCGTTTTTTAGCCGTACAGCACGAATGTGGAATAAACTTCCTGCATCAGTCTTCCCCTCAAATTATGATATCCAAAGGTTCAAATCGAATATCCACAAACACTACTCCTTCTATCCTCCTTCCCACAACCTTTTTTCCTAGTCCCATCACAATGCATATGCATACGTAGGGGTCATCCCCTGAGTGTTGGTCCAATACAAAAAAAAAAAAAATATCTCTTTAACGATATAAGATACAAAACTGACGTTTCGTAAGTTCCTAAAACTATTTATATTCTAAAGATTTTTATCTCTTTAACCTTTCCAAACTTTTTTGGGCAGGCTGTGGATTCACCGAAAGTTAAATATTCCTTACCCTCCTGATAAGGGTACCCGGGTACCAGTAAGCAAATTAAGGCATTATATATAGAAAAAGTAATGGTAATGATTATATTTTTTTATTTTATTATAAAATTTGTACATTTTATTATAAAATGTGTACATTTAACACTTAACTTTATACTGGTATTATAGAGAAACTTCAGAAAATTTACTTTCTGTAAAGCGTGAAGCAAAAATTTGGCAAGGTATATAACATATTGGCCTTTGGCAACCATCATACACTTGACGTGTTTTGAGATTTGATTTCAGATCAATAGCCATACAAAGGTAACACTTTCAAAGCTGTTGTATCTTCTGAATTCTTCTAGTTAACATTTAATGTTAATTTCACTTTCTGTAAACAAATCTTTAAATTATCCTCTGCAGTTAGTCTAAATATATGTCGCGGAATATTTTAATAGTAGCGGAAAAATTAGTATTCACGGGTACCCGGGTACCCTTATCAGGAGTCTACGTATAAACATGTTATCAGTACGGTTAGGGTTAATATATTAAGCAATCGTTAATTGACATGTTTAATGTTATGCGACATAATTAGGAGACACGAAGGCCATATAAAATTTAGACAAAATATTTAAGCCTGGCTAAGTTTTCTTTTAATATTCCCAAAACTAAGCCAAAGTGTACTAGAGAAAACTTTTTAAAGTTCAAAATACTCCTCATGAAAGATAAATATCTTTTTTAACCAATTTTCCATCCCGATTGAAGTACCACCAAAATATATATGTATATATGTTGACCTGACAATCCATTTTTTTATGTTTGGGAACCAATTTTTTGCCAAATCGGCATCTTTATGGCAGAAAAAGGTATTAACTCGAATTCTGAGTCGATGTGTGCGAGCTGACATTGTTCTTATAGCCAAAGGATGATAGTTATACGCAAAAAAAAAAAGATTTTAACGGCTAAGTTTTCTTTTAATATTCCCAAAACTAAGCCAAAGTGTACTAGAGAAAACTTTTTAAAGTTCAAAATACTCCTCATGAAAGATAAATATCTTTTTAAATCAATTTTCCATCCCGATTGAAGTACCACCAAAATATATATGTATATATTTAGCTTAATCGGTATGTTGACCTGACAATCCATTTTTTTATGTTTGGGAACCAATTTTTTGTCAAATCGGGATCTTTATGGCAGAAAAAGCTATTAACTCGAATTCTGAGTCGATGTGTGCGAGCTGACATTGTTCTTTTGAAATAGCCAAAGGACGATAGTTATACGCAAAAAAAAAAGATTTTAACGAGGTTCATTAACTTTCCGACCCGTAGCTCAGCCAGTTTGTATCCAATATTATTTTTTAACAGCAACTAAAAGAAAACAGATTTCGCTTTAGAATACCGTGTCATTTTTTATAAATCAAACTTATTTTTTAGGCCACTTTTTTGACTTAAGCAGCTTTTTATTGCTTATTCTTATTTGAAAGCTTATAAAAGTGACCGAAAATAACTGTTATTTTTGAATTTTTGATTAAAGAAAGCTAAATATGAATAAATATAATGAATTTATCATGAGTTTAAACAAAAATAACTTATATGCAATTGAGAGGAGACTTATCCCTCTGTAATTTGCACACACAGTTTTATCTCCTTTTTTGTGCACAGGACAAAGAACACTAAGATTCCAATCGTCTGGCATGTATTCTTCTGACCATATTGCTTCTATAAGTTGGGACATAAGCCTTATCAACTCATCTCCTCCGGCCTTAAAAAGCTCAGCAGGAAGACCATCTTTTCTTTGTTATTTTTTAGTCGATTTATAGCGATTCTAATCTCATTTTGGTTTGGTGGTGGACATAGAACGCCATCATCATTGATTTGTTCAGGCGTGTCATCGTGGTCGCTTTCATTTGATACCAACAATTTGAAAAAGTGCTCCTTCCACAGTTTCAGTACGGTTTCAGCATCCGTTACCAGGTTTCCTTGGTCGTCTTTGCAGGAGAGAATACAATTGCTGAAACCATCCGTCTGATGTTTAACTTTTTGATAAAATTTACGCACTTCATTACGACACTTATATAACTCAATCTCCTCGAACACACGTCTTTCCATTTCTCTCTTTTTTTTTTCTTCGGAATAGGCGTTTCTCTTCCCTCTTTCTTTCTCTATATCTTTCTAAAGTTCGACGAGTAACTACTGACTGCAGGGTTGCCCTATAGGCTGCATTTTTCGCCGCAGTGGCATTGCGGCACTCCTCGTCATACCAAGAGTTTTTTGCTTTTACATAAACCATTTAGTCCATGTAAGTCCAGAAATTCATTATAAAAAGTTTTTTGTTTGCAATCGAAAAATTTTTACTTTGGAAAAAGTTAAATAACTTTTGTAAATGTAAGCCGGTATCAAAAGACTTTAAACGACTGTGTAAAGCAAAATAAGTTAAATTTTAAAAATTACAAAAGAATTTAAAAAAATCGCTCTGCAAATGTGAGAGTTAGAGGTACTAAAGTACTACAACCTACCCAGTTTTTGTGAATATCCCAAAATTCTGCACGTGTTTCGAAATCTTTGAAAATGATTTTTGTATTTCCTCACCCCCCTAGGTCGCTTTCACAGTTTTCAATAAAGTTGCTTATTTGTGGTACAGTATAATCTGAGCTTTTACTTTTGACTTACAAACATAATTCTTAACGATTGTGTTTGTAAAATAGGTTACAGGTTAGGGGGTCAGGAGTGAGATACTCCTCCTGACTCCTAAACGTGTCGAGGAATTGGTTGTCCTCACAAACGTTTTTAAGCTTTTATAAATAAATTACATTTTAAATTAATAAATATATATAATAGACTGGGATTAAGTGAATGAATTGCTAAAATTGAGAAAAACTAAATTTTTTGCAAACAGCGGGCGATCATTGACTTTGTTGTCGAATCACTTTTGTTGGATATTGCTCGTCTTAAAGGGCAGCTAAAGTTGACTGCTGCTTTCTTTCGAACTCATATACAATCAATATCGACACAAATTTCAAGGAAAAAAAATAAAATTCAATTATAAAATCAGATTTGCTAAAGGGCTGCGAAACGTGCAACCCTCCCAGAAGAAGTTATTAAAAAAAACACTTTGTATTTATTGTGACATCTTCTTGTAAATATTGTTCAATTTATTCGTCAACTTTTTGTAGTTAAGAGTTACAGTACCTGGTTGACCGAGCCTTGCTCGGAGCTTTATGGTAAGCATTTTGATGCAAATTTAAAAGTTTTTATATATTTGATTTTATAAAGTACTAAAATAAATTTAGAGGAAAGACATTGTACAAATATTTAGTTAATTTTGAATTATTTTATTTATTTTGTCCGATCAATACGCCACCTGTCGGACTTTGGTCATTCTAATTTATAAACCTTCGTCGGCTTATCCGCAACAACATTGCTAAAGATTATAGCATGATTAAATGTACAGCTTACGATTAAATTGACTTTGAGTAAATTTCAGTGGCGCAACCTGTCGAAATTTCTTTATACCAACTAAGAAACCTTCGTCGGATCATGTGCAACAACTTTGCTAAAGATTATAGCATGATTAAATGTACAGCTTACGATTAAATTGACTTTGAGTAATTTTCAGTAGCGCCACCTGTCGGAAATTATTCATACCAACTAAAAAGCCTTCGCCGGCTTACGCGGTACAATTTTGCTAAAGATCATAGCAAGATCAAATGTACAGTTTAAGATTTAATTAATTTTTAGTAATTTTCACTGGCGCCACCTGTCGGAAATTAGTCTTACCAACTTAAAAACCTTCACCGGCTTATCCGCAACATCTTCGCTGAAGAAGATGTTGAAGTTTACAATTTTATAAAGAACATACATACAGACAAACATTTATTTGTTTAAAAGGTATAACATTACTAATTTTATCCCCTTTTTATCCCCAAATTTCAAAAAGTTCCATATGCATATTTGGTACTTCTTTCGTACCAATTGAATTCGGTACATTTTATTAAAACGCAGTTAACATAATGTTCCTATTCATATTACCTCCTGCGGTGTTAAGTTATCATTTTACCCCTTTTTACACTTTTTGGACCCCGAAATCAAAAAAGTACGAAAAACGTGTTCAATATTTTTTTCACATCTATTGATTGCAGGACAAAGTTCCTTTCTATATTCTTTAGTTTAAAAAAAAAAGAATGTGTTAAAAAAGTACCAAAAAAAAACTATTTAACAAAAAAAACTATTTACTATTTATTTACCAAACACCTGTACGCTTATTTTCATAGCTGCTTAAAACGTAATTTAAATTTTGTTCCTATACCTATTACTTTAGGAGATATAACGATTTCGATTTTTTCCCTTTTTACCCGTTTTTACCCTCTTAGAGGCAAAGGTTCCAAAAGTCCATTCTTCTTCGACCTATACATCAAAAAAGGTACCCACTGTCCAAGTTTTATCAAAATCGTTAGAGCCGTTTTCGAGATAGCCATTCTATATATATATATATATCTTATCTTATATTCTTAAACGAGCAATAATTGTATGTATATATATATATATATATATATATATATATATATATATATATATATATACAGCCATGTCACAGAACTCAATTCCGTTCGGAAGTGGAATGAATTCCGCACTTTGCTTCTATTGAAAAAGTAAAACGAACAAATTTTTCGGA
This sequence comes from Stomorhina lunata, assembly GCA_933228675.1. NCBI lineage: Eukaryota > Metazoa > Arthropoda > Insecta > Diptera > Rhiniidae > Stomorhina > Stomorhina lunata. Next base: position 25,036,020 of record OW121741.1, on the reverse strand, counting down.
ATGAAACCACTTTCTATTTTCAAAGTGGAATTGAATTCATATGTTTTTAGTTGTTTATTCAATATTTGAACAATTTCCTCAATTAATTAGTGTTTTTTGTTAAAACAAAGATAGAGTTGAAAATTTCCATAAAAAAACTTATTTTGTACTGATTTTGGACATTTACAATTTTTCGGAATCTATAGAACCTAAAACCATTTCGATCGGAATTCAACTACGGAATGGTTTCAATTCCGAACGGAATTCGTGACATGCCTGATAGAATGGCTATCTCGAAAACGGCTCTAACGATTTTGATAAAATTTGGACAGTGGGTATCTTTTTTGATGTATAGGTCGAAGAAGAAGGGACTTTTGGAACTTTTACCTCTAAGAGGGTAAAAACGGGTAAAAAGGGGAAAAAATCGTAAACGCTATGTCTCCTAAAGTAATAGGTATAGAAACAAAATTAAAATTACGTTTTAAACAGCTTTGAAAATAAGCGGACATGTGTTTGGTACTTTTTTGAAACTATGTCCGATAGGGGGTAAAAAAGGGTGAAAATAATTTTTTTGGCACCTTTTTAACCCACTCTTATATTTTAAACTAAAGAATATAGAAAGAAACTTGGTACTGCAATCAATAGATGTAAAAAAAACATGAAACACGTATTTGGTACTTTTTTGATTTTGGAGCCAAAATGGGTAAAAAAGGGATAAAATGATAACTTAACATCTCCAAAGTAATATGAATAGGAACATTATACATTATGTTAAATGCGTTTTAAAAAAATGTACCGAATTCAATTGGCACCAAAAAAGTACCAAATATACATATGGAACTTTTAGAAATTAGGGAATAAAAAGGGGGAAAAATTAGTATTATTTTAAACAAATGAATGTTTGTCTGTATGTATGTTCGTTATAGAATAGTAAACTGTGAATTTGATTGTGTTATGCTCTTTAGCGAAGATGTTACGGATAAGCCGGCGAAGGTTTTAAAGTTGATAAGACTAATTTCCGACAGATGGCTAAAAAATTAATTAAATCGTAAACTGTACATTTGATCATGCTATGATCTTCAGCAAAGTTGTAGCGCATGAGCCGACGAAGGCTTTTTAGTTGGTATGAATAATTTCCGACAGGTGGCCCTACAGAAACTTACTCAAAGTCATTTTAATCGTAATCTGTACATTTAATCATGCTACAATCTTTAGCAAAGATGTTGCACATGAGCCGACGAAGGTTTCTTAGTTGGTATGAAGAAATTTCGACAGGTGGCGCTACTGAAATTTACTCAAAGTCAATTTAATCGTATGCTGTACATTTAATCATGCTATAATCTTCAGCAAAGTTGTTACGGATAAGCCAAAGAAGGTTTATGAATTGGAATAAGTAAAGTCCGACAGGTGGCGCCACAGAAAACTACTCAAAATGAATTAAATCGTAAACTGTGCATTTGATCAGACTATAATCTTTAGCAAAGTTGTTGCGCATGTGTCGACAGAGGTTTCTGTTGATATGAATAATTTCCAAAATTATTCAAAATGAGTTAAACTGTAAATCAGTGTATGGAAGTGCAACATCTTTATAAATCTACAAAATACAAAATATACAATCTACAACATCGTAAACTTTAAAAACCTAGTTGGTCCCATCAACTCCTCTCATCAATCCTTTGATAATACAAGCAGCACTTTAAATATGGACCGACAACTTACACATTATACGAGGTACAATTTTTTCTTCGACTGGAAATAATTTATTTAAAAATCTTTTTTCTTGTTTTCTACAAGACTTTTTTTATTTCGGTTTCTGCTGGTTTTTGTGCTTTGGCGATTAATAATTATCAACAGTTGCCTCGACGGTGGTCTCCCACTTTGAAAAATCACTTGACGGTTTTTATTTCTCTTAAGATGATTTTTCTCCTTCTCTTGAGGCTTTAACTCAAAGATGTCGTCGTCGTTGTGTCTTTGTTAAAATAAAAGTGTGTTTGTTGTGTGTGTGTGTTGGTGCGTGGAGTAGACCAAAGATCTTTGTTTGCTCCTTCGCCACAATTCAGATCTTAAATAAGTGTTTTGGGGCCCCAATTCAAAATATTGTAATTGTTGTTGTTTTAAATTGGCTGCCGGTTTTTAAATTGTTGTTGTTTTTTTGTTTTTTTTAACAATATCCCTTGACATTTAAATTAATGCCTTTGCATGTGTTTTCTTGAGATTTTTTTTTATCAATTTTTAGTAAATTTCATTGTCGTCTTTAAAAATTTTTTATTTTTGTTTTATTTTTCCAGGGGAAAGATGTTATTTTGCCTGTCATTTTGTCATTTTAACAACTTAGTGTTGCTGTTGTTTTATACTAATTTTTAAAATAAAAACCATTAATTAACTTAAAGGGTATTGAAATGTTTTTGGAAACAAGTGTATTCCTTTTTTTTTAATTTTCTTAAAATAATTTATTTATATTGTTATTTTTTTCTTGTTTTCTGTTTATGTCTGGGGGAAATAATATTCATAATTTATTTTTATTGTTGTGATAGTTTTAATGATGCGTGACATGTGAAACGTTTATTTTAATAGAGAAATTAATATTTCTAAAGAGAGGTATCTTACCAAATAATCACCAAGTGCGAGTCTATGATCTCGGTATTTACATAAACTTAATGAATAAATATCAACATAAATTTTTTGGTTGACAGATTTTAAAATATTATTTTTGGTATTCAAATAGAATTTATTTGTGTAACGTGTTCCAAATTTTCCATTATTATACAATTTTTTATAGAAATTTTTTTTATCAACAATTTTTCTATATAAAAATTTTTTTATCCAAAATTTCTAAATAAAAAATTTTTTTTTTCGAAAATTTTTCTATAGAAACATTTTTTTATCAAAAATTTTTTAATACAAATTTTTTTTATGGAAAATTTTTCTATAGAAAAATTTTTTTATCGAAAATTTCTAAATAGAAAATATTTTTTATCGAAAATTTTTCAATAGAATTACTTTTTATTTCTATCGAAAATTTTTCTACAGAAAATTTTTTTTATTGAAAATTTTTTTATCGAAAATTTTTCGATAGAAAAATTTTTTTATCGAAAATTTTTCGATAGAAAAATTTTTTTATCGAAAATTTTTTCTATAGAAAAATTTTTTTATCGAAAATTTTTCTATAGAAAAATTTTTTTATCGAAAATTTTTCTATAGAAAAATTTTTTTATCGAAAATTTTTCTATAGAAAAATTTTTTTATCGAAAATTTTTCTATAGAAACATTTTTTTATCGAAAATTTTTCTATAGAAAATTTTTTTTATCGAAAATTTTTTTATAGAAAAATTTTTTTATCGAAAATTTTTCTATAGAAAAATTTTTTTATCGAAAATTTTTCTATAGAAAAATTTTTTTATCGAAAATTTTTCTACAGAAAATTTTTTTTATCGAAAATTTTTCTATAGAAAAATTTTTTTATCGAAAATTTTTCTATAGAAAAATTTTTTTATCGAAAATTTTTCTTTAGAAACATTTTTTTATTGAAAATTTTTCTATGGAAACTTTTTTTATCGAAAATTTTTCTATAGAAAAATTTGTTTATCGAAATTTTTTCTATAGAAAAATTTTTTTATCGAAAATTTTTCTACAGAAAAATTTTTTTATCGAAAATTTTTCTATAGAAAAATTTTTTTATCGAAAATTTTTCTATAGAAAAATTTTTTTATCGAAAATTTTTCTATAGAAAAATATTGCTATCGAAAATTGTTCTATAGAAATTTCTATCGAATATTTTTCTATAGAAAAATATTTCTATTTAGAAAAATTTTCAATAGAAATATTCTTCTGCAGAAAAATTTTCGATAGAAATATTTTTCTACAGAAAAATTTTCGATAGAAATATTTTTCTATAGAAAAATTTTAGATAGAAATATTTTTCTATGAAACAATTTTCGATAGAAATATTTTTCTATAGAAAAATTTTCGCTAGAAATATTTTTTTTTTAAAAAATTTTCGATAGAAATATTTTTCTATAGAAAAATTTTTTTATCCAAAATTTTTTTTTCGAAAATTTTTCTATAGAAAAATTTTTTTATCGAAAATTTTGCTATAGAAAATTTTTTCTATAGAAACATTTTTTTATCGAAAATTTTGTAAAAAAAATTTCTTTAGAAAAATATTTTTTTCACAAATTTTTCTGTAGAAAAATATCTATATCTATAGAAAAATATTTTGTCTCAATTTTTTTTTTTTTTCAAAAATTTTTCTATAGAAAAATATTTTTTTCAAAAAATTTTCTATAGAAGAATATTTTTTTCAAAAATTTTTTTTATAGAAAAGTATTTTTTTCAAAAATTTTTCTATAGAAAAATGTTTTTTTTTTTTTAATTTTCTAAAGAAAAATATAATTTTTTTCAAGAATTTTTGTACAGAAAAATATTTTTATCAAAAATTTTCCATAGAAAAATAGTTTTTATCAAAAATTTTCCATAGAAAAATATTTTTATCAAAAATGTTTTTATCCAAATTTTTCTATAGAAAAATATTTCTATCGAAAATTTTTTAGTAGAAAATATTAAAAAAAAAACAACAAAATTTTTAGCTTTTAACTGGCGTTTGTGGCATTTTAGTGGTTACCGGAGCGGTTTTTATGTGAAAGCTATGGTCAAAAATGGACCGATTCCTATAAAATTTGACCTACTGACTGAAAGTTGCATAAAACTTCTCTGTTCTAAATTTAATAGTCATGGGTTTAACAATTTTATTAAATTTATCAGCATAAAGGTGATTCCCGGGACAGGGTTATATGGAAGCTCTAACTAAATGTGCACCGATTTTACCCATTTTCAGCAAAATGTAACAAAAATAATTGTGCTAAATTTTGTCTCTCTAGCTCTTGTGGTTAAGGAGCTATCTCTGACGGAAAGACGGACATAAACAGTCTTTTCTTTTTGTATTTTTGCGTTTCCGTAAGTTTTTTATATGGGAGCTATGGTCAAATAGTAACCGATTGTGACAAACTTTTGCGCACTGGTTGGCATTGACATAAAACTTCTTTTTGTAAAATTTTGTTGCTGTAGCTTTTTTCGTTAAGGCGCCATAGCGCTTTTATCTGACGGACAGACGGACATAAACCCCCGTAATTTTTTTTTATATGGAAGCTGTGGTCAAATGTTAACCGATTGTGACAAAACTCGTTGGCATTGACATAAGATCTCCTCGCTTTAAATTTAGTGGTTATATCTATTATAGTTTTAGATTTATTGGCATTTAAGTGTATTATAGGTGAATTTTTGGCTGTTTCCGTAAGTTTTTTGTATGGGAGCTATGACTAAATGTGAACCGATTTTGATGATGATAAATGCTGCCAAGAGCTTATGCAAAACCTCTATATACCAAATTTTATCATCATAGCTATTATAGTTTGTTATTTATTACCAAATAAGCGATTAGCATAGGCGAGGTTATATGGGAGCTATGGTCAAATGTCAACCGATTTTGCGAAATTTCAATACCAATTTTCTCAGAGATGAGGAATGTTTTTACTAAGTTTCAGTGAGCTAGCTCCTATCGTTTAGGCGTTATCGTGATTTCAACAGACAGACTTAGAATTTCATAAGAATTCAGAATATATATCGTTTTTGAATTCGAGCCAATAAATATTAAGGAAATTACAAACGGAATGACAATCTCAATATACCCCACACTCTTTTTGATGGTGGGTATAAAAATTGTGGATGGATTGTAAATTTATCCATAAACACAAATATGTGATTTTGACAGTTTTACAATTTTGTCCTTGGTTTAATGTTTTTCTAATTTGCCCATATAGAAAAATATTTTTGTCGAAGATTTTTCCAAGAATATTTTTTTGATCGAAAATTTTTCTAATGAAAATTATTTTCATTGAATTTTTTTTTATAGAAAATATTTTTTTTTAAATCGTGGGAAATAAAGAAAAGATAAGACTGAAAATGTTGTTCGTTTCTGGTCAGATGATAATCTTCGCTTTGTTTAGACACTATAATTCGTATTTATTGTGTCCCTAGACAATGAGTTCTGGCAAGAAACTTGATGACGTCGATATGAACAAATCGGAATTATTCTAGTTTTATACAAAGTAAGTAACTAAAATACCGTTATAAATTTTATACTTAAAATTAAATAAATTTTAATGTTAACTCAGTAATATTTATATTTAATTAGTTTCATTATTTACTGCTGCACCTCTTATGCACTGAACCACTCACTAACTTCCCACTTATTCTCTAACCAGCGCAATAAATCATTAACATTATAAACATCCCAAACAAGTTGTATGTTATTTAACTAGTTGAGATAATGAGGAGTGTTGTTGCAACAACAGCAGCAGCAGCAGAAGCAGCAACATCTTGCAAATGAATAAATAGTGTTAAAAAAAGAAATTACTAAAATAATAACAAATCAAGTTGTTATTCTTTATTTTAGCTTTTGCGGCTGAGATAGATTTATGGGAATTTTAACACGTTTTGTATAAACACAGAATGAGTACATAGTAGTACTAAGAAGTCTACGGTAATCGTCTGTCAGTTTTTGCTGGCGTTGCATTCCATATTCATGCATTCTACATTTATTCAGTCATTCATTATTCTTCCCCTACAAAGAAATTACTTGCTCTGTTAATCTCATGTTTATAATTATAATGATTTACTTTAGATTAAAAACTTGCTTTCATGTTGTCATAAAGTAAATCATTTTTTTTTAACGAAAGAAGCATCAAAAGTAGTAAAAATAAAATAAATAATAACAATAATAAAATACATAGAATTATCTGAAAAATTATACATCTGCTGTATAAACACTTCATTTTTTACTTAACACTTTGCCTGAAAAAAGTACTTACATGAGCACTTATTGTCACTTGTTAGACGAATATCTTATATCTTCTAAAGCTACATACTTTAGCTGCATGCTTAAAGATTTAGACACTAAAAATGCTGACTAAAGAATTTTTTATTTTTTCCTTAAAGTCAAGTACATTTGAAGTCGAGAGCAAATTGAAAAATATATACCCCATAAAGGGCGTTCACTATCAACACCTGCAATAAATTACTTTAGTACTTTAAGTTTTTATGTTCGTCTTCCTTTTATTCGTTATTTAATTTTTCTATTTTTTTGTTTCTGTGGTCTCTATATGAAAGTATGAAATTTTTATGGTTTTGAAATTCTTTTGATCTTGCGGCACATTTTAAACATTTATGAGCTGATAGCTGTATTTTACTTGGCAGCCATAATAGTCAACAATAATAATATCATCATCATCATCATCATAACATATTTAATGCTGAATAATGTTTACACTATGTTCTCAATGTTGTACTAAATAAATACATAAATATTTACAAAATACATAGACAACTTTAACTTGTTTTTCCTCAGACGATATTAGATTAGTCTGACGTTAAAAATGCAGTCAGACTTATAAAAAAAAAATTAAGACTTAAGCTTTAATATTTTCAAATTTTTCTTTGGACGAAAGAGGAAATCAAATTCCGCCGAAAACATTCTAACTCAGTATCAGGGCCTACCATGTAAACATAATTGAAATTCTGACCTTTGACCCATGATAATCAAGAAAAACCTATTAGAAAATTTGTTCCGAAGAAAATGGGTTCGGAAAAGCTATATCAAAATATTATTTTTCGATGGAATGCTGATTTAATGCTGGAAACACAATCACGACAGCAGGCTACACGAACACCGACTACAAAAGTCGTTGGCTGCAACAGTCGCCTTGTAGTCAGCTACTTAATTATTTTTAAGACGGCAGCTGCATTGAAAACAGTTGATATAAATTTTTGACGTTTGGACCACTTCCTCTATTATCATTTCATCCAAGTCCATACCAATACCTAAAATATGTTAAGAACTATTATTAATAATGAATAAGGAATAAGTAATAATAAACTTACCAAATAAAACAAAAGCCAACAGATAGAAAAATTAAATAAATTAAATCAAAATGTCTACAATAGCAACAGCTGCTTATGAGTAATGCCAACATCGCATTTATAAGATGGGCAAAATAACGATTTATATTTTGACAGAAATTACATAAATCCTTTTTAGCAATCAACCTCCGATATCAACGGCTTTCATGTCCCTGATAGTATACATAAATCAAAAAATTCCAATATAAAGATTTTAGGGGAATCACTTATAGTTTGAGAGTTATGAGCTTTTTAAATTTTAAGAATTATAGGGCATAATTTTAAAAACTTATATCCGATATTACCTTTCTTGTATCAAACAAAAGCTGCCTTTCAAATGATATACATATTCTTTCGATTTATATTGAACTAAGAGCCCATATTTTTTACAACCGAAACTTTTTAATAAAAATACGCATATCTTAAAACAACATAGATATAAATAATAGATTTTATACAGGACATACTGGGCTTTTATATAACCTAAACTACGTAGCTCTAGCACATGAAGCGTGTGAGTTATGACAGTTTAAAAATTAACTTCTTAAACATGTACTTTTATTGAGGTAGAGTTATATAAATATAAATTTGTATATCATATATTTATCAGATATTATTATATACATTATATATATAAATATTTGATAAGTATATTAATTGTTTATTTCAATTCCCTTCATAATTATTGTAAATAAAGTTAAGTGGTTTAAACCGCTCATTTATTTCAATATTCTATGGTGTTTACAGCACTAAATCTGTTATTGTCGCCAATAAAAATAGAAATTAGTTTAATCTTGGCTACAACTACAACGGTGGTCGGTAGTCGTGTAACTGTGCCGACGCTTAAAAAATTATTCCCATTTAAATGCGTGTAACCTAGTTTTGACAGGTTGTAGCCCGTAGCCTGTAGCCGTGATTGTGTTTCTAGTATAAGGTTTAGCTCGTTGAAGGTTTTAGTCGGTCAAGACCTCCTATATTATACCCAAGGTTCGAAAAAATACTCCAAAATACTATATTTTAAGGTACCGTAGTGTATTTAGGCAAGTTAGGTACAAAGTCACATACATAACAAAGTGTTCAATTAAAGTATTGATACTTTAAAAGAACCTGTTAAAATACACAACCTTTATCATAATGAACTTTCACAAATTGTGTCTCCAATACAAACACAATGCATGTAAATTTTAAGAATTTACGAGCAGTTGCAAATTGATAGACTGTTTCCAAGTTGGTAAAATGCCTCCTAAAAAAACTGTACTTAGGAAAGTTCAGTACAAAGTCACATACATAACAAAGTATTCGATTTAACGGCAGGTACTTTAAAATTGAAGAGTACTTATTAAACCACAGAACCTTTATATTAACGAACTTTCACGAAGTACACTAAAAATAACGTACTTCGTTGAGTACTATAATGTACTGTGTTATTAAATTGTATCACCAATACAAACATAACTGAAATACTATGTATGTAAATTTTAAGAATCTACCAGCATTTCAAATTGATGAACCATTTCTAAGTTGTAAAAATGCCTGAAGATTTTAACATGTATTTACTTGCGATTCGAGTAGGTGCTTTGATATCCTAATTTATTTACCAAAATGTAAATTTTGAAATTTTGTATTAAATAGGGTCCTACAAATTGAACCTGTTGGTTTTTTTAATGAAAAAATACAAGGTATTTATGAATTCAAAACAGCAATACTTCGTCAAAATATTACAAACGCAATCACAAGTAAGTTAGCTAGAAATTCGTTAGTTAGTACTTTATCTTACTCTAAAGTAAAAAAAAAAAAATACTCTAAAATCCCAAAGAACGGTACGTTATTATAACGTACCGCTGTTTTTTTTTATTGTCCTTTGTTTTCGACTTAGTTAGGTACTTAAAAATAAATAACATTTGCGTAAGGTTAGTATAATATAATAAGGTACTGTTTTTTTTTCGAACATTGATTGTACCCTACGTGAACCGCCGTGGTATAGCAGGTTAGTCATCCGCCTAGCATACAGAGGTCCCAAGTTCAATCCCCGGTCAGACCCACTTGAAAAAATAAATTTTCAAACAAAGCGGCGGTTCACCTGATAACCCAGCTAGCCACTGGTTATTGAGTATTAGGCTATATAAAACTTCTCTAACTAATGCATTTGCCGTTCGGGGCCGGAGTTAAAATGTAGGTCCCTTTCAATGAGTCTAAATATAGAATCGGATGCAGCTCATTGTTTGAGAGAAATACCCCTTCTTCCAATTGGAATATTGTCGGGGAATTATATATATATATATATATATATATATATATATATATATATATATATATATATATATATATATAGATTGTACCCTACACAACAGAAATCAAATGTCTTAGTGTGTAAAGAATCACACAAACTTTATTTTGTTATCTTACCAACATTTTTAAGAGATTTAGTAATATGTGTTTCATATACGGTAGTGGGTCTGATATGGGAAGTAAGGTCAGTAGTTGATCGATTTCGAAATTTCCCATAACAACATAATTTATCTGAAATAATTTTCTGATTTATCTTTGTTCTTGCGATTTTCGCGGTGTTTTATTGACTTTTGATACTAGATGTTGTATTGGTCAAATAGCAACTACAGGGCGATCGAGAAAGGCCACTCCGTCACTGCCAAAATACTGAATCACAAAAGAACAACATTTCCGTACTAAAATTTTTGTTGCTCCCCGGGGCAGTAAAACTTTCTGTTCATTCGGTAAAAGAGTAAGGGTTAATTCTGGCGGTGGATAAAGTTAATATTCTGGCTGCAATATTTGTTCAAAAATGAAAACTTACCAGACAGTAATCAGCCATTGGTCAAACTTAAAATTGTATCGATAGCTATGCCAAAAATATTCTTTCGAGTTGGCGCCATTAAAAAGTTTTAGCGAACCTCAATACAACTAAATCTCCTGGTACAGATCGAATTTCAGAACTGGTAGAAAAAAGGAAAAGCTAACGACCCCAAATATTACCGCCCAATAGCTATTTGTTCTGCACTTTCCAAAATAATGGAGAGTATGACTACCATTTGGTAAAATGCTTGGAATCTAACAACCTACTAAGCGATCGCCTGTACGTAGGGTTGCCAGTCAGGCTGGATTCGACTGGATTGTCCAGCTTTTTTAGTGCTTGTCCAGTGTCAAGCTAAAATTAAATTTGTCCAGCTAAAAGGTGAAGAATTTAATTTTTTATATTTTTAAAGATAACGAACGCAAAAGTGTATTTTTCTCTTTTTTACTAAGTGATTTATTCGTTGATTAATTGATTACTTGATCAAGTTAATTTTGTCATAAAATTACCCTCTATCAAATTTCCCCATTGTATTTACTTTACTTAAATGGCCTATATTTACAACCTGTTAAAGCCAAAGGTCGAGCATATTTTAGAATTCTAATTCTTCAATTTCGTAGGTCAAGCTTTAAAAGATTTTCCTCTACTTCTACTTGGCCTTTGCATCGAATTTTCGTACGTCCTCTTTTACGAGTTCATTTTGGATCGTTTTTGAATACTTTTCTTGCAGGAATATTTTTATCCATTCGCACAACATGTCCTAGCCAACGCAGCCGTTGCTGTTTGATGCGTTTTACTATGTTGATATTCATGGTTTATTCGATGTCGATATTCATTGTTGGTGCAAACTGGTCCAACGATTTTCGTAGAATCTTTCTTTCAAAAACTCAAAGAATAGCTTCATCTGCTTGTGCAAGTGCCCATGATTCAGCACCATATAATAACACGGGTAGTAAAAGCGATTTATAGAGCCTGTCTTTAGTTCTAACAGAAAGAGCTTTATTTCTTAACTGCCTGCTTAAGCCAAAATAGCATCTGTTGGCAAGTATGATTCTACGTTTGATTCCGAAACTTATATCGTTATTTATGTTCGCGGCTGTACAAAGGTAAACAAATTCCTTAACAACTTCGAAGTTTTAGTTCTCAACGATCACATGTGGTCCAACTCTTCTGAACTTTCTGTTTGTAGAAACCATCAATTTTATTTTTGATTCATTGACAACTAGACCCATTTTATTAGATTTCTTCTCGATACGTGAAAAGGCGGCAGCTACCTCATGCACTGTGTGAGGTACTATTTCAGGTAACACAATATTGAAGAGATCGCATGACAAACTATCGCCTTGTCTGAATCCCCGTTTAGTTATGAAGGACTCCGAGAGGCTCTTACTTATTTTAACTCTTGAGGTTGTATCCGTTTATGTCATTCTGCATGTCTGCCAAACTTATAAATCTATAATTGGCACATACATATCTAATTTGTTTGTGGACTGAACAAAGAAGACAATCGACAGGCATACGTTCTTCTAACTATATGGTTTTTATAAGCTGGGACATAAATGATTAACAACTCACACCTCCTGCCTTAAAAAGCTCTGCCGGCAAACCATTGGCATCCGCAGATTTATTACTTTTCAGTTATTGTAATTCTAACCTCATTTTGATTTGTTCGGACATGTCATCTTGTCTACTTTCATTTGGTACTTACAATTTGCAAAATTTATTAATGTCCAGCTAATTTTTGGGTTGTCAAGCTTTTTTTTGCCTTATGTCCAGCTTTTTCCGGGTTTGTGTCTGGCAACCCTACCTGTACGTGTTCTGCAGTTGACGCTCTAAAGGAGCGTCGGATAAATAGTGCCGTTCAATTCAACTTTTTAGCTAAAGTAAAGTTGTAGCTTTTGAGATTTCCAAGGCGTTCGATGGAGTATATCATAGTGCTCTTTTATCAAAACTCATTGGTTTTGGTATTGGCAACATCTTCGCCCGATTTATATCGGGCTTCCTTAAAGATCGGTCTATAGGTGTTGTTATAGATGGGATATCACCCAACGGGCTTAAGACTAACTCAGGAGACCGCAAGGCAACACCTTTTTTTACTTTTCTGATTGAACTTCTATATCAAACTTCAAATCCTATCTTCTCTTTTGCAGATGATAGCAACATTTGTCACTCATACACATTTAGTTAAGGACCAAGTCTCCTATTGGAGATAAGAGTAAATAGGCAAAACTAAATGTTACGATATACTTGGACATAATTCCAATATCTAAATGGGGTAGTCTAAGTAGGGAGAATTTCAATGCCAGAAAAATCTACAGTTGTATGTTAATACATAAACGTTCAACTGACAATATTGCTCCATCTGTAGCAATGGGTATTAATATTAATTCAGAAGCTCTTGATATTATGGTCATGAAAATATGGTGCGATGTCCGCTGGACTCAACACATTTTTTTGTGTCGAAATAAGCATTCAAATGTCAAAGCGTAGTTCTCGGAAAATGGAATAAAACTCTCAAATATACGTATAGTCGGTACCTCAAAGTCTATTATGGAGCTTTTGAATCGCGTACAGGAGAGGACGAAGCTGCTTAACGATGATATTAGTTTAGCCAATTCTATTGATTCACTTAGGCATTGTCGTAATGTGAAATGTGTTTGAGTGTTCCATCGATACTACAATGGCAAGTACTCTGATGAAATAAACGATCTTGTTTCTAAAATACGCACAGTTTTTGTAATACTCGCGCTTAAGTTACAGCACATCAATTTGTGGTCGATTGGCCAGTGGATCGCACAATACACTTTAGTTTATATTTATTAGTTTATATTGTAACTACTGGACTTATTTGTAGTACCCAGAAATATTGGTCTATGACCAACGTCTTAGTATACCGATTGATTCAGAAAAACATTGCGTTTCTTTTTGTATATTTGGAACTATTATGGGATATCTTAGACTGACTTTAACCCTGCTACTGTGTTAGGGGTCATTCGATAACCCAATGAGTATAATTTACAAAAAAATTTTTTGTCCTTCACACAGTTACTTTAACGACGATAATATTGAATTAAAAATATTTTTAAAATGAAAAAATTTAATTTTTTTCAATAAAAAATTTGGGGTAAAAATATGACCCAAACATAAAATGTATATTTATACCCTTCACCACCATAGGTGGAAAGGGTATTATAAGTTTGTGCTGATGTATGTAACGCATAGAAATATTTTTCTTTTAGTATACCAATAGGCTTAGAATCACTTTCTAAGTCGATTTAGCGATGTCCGTCGTTCGTCCGTCTGGCTGGACGGCTGGCTGGACCCCCATGTAAACCTTGTAATCAAACTACAGGTCGAAATTCTAAAGATCATTTGATGAAATTTGGCACAGATAATTTTTTTGATAATGGCTATTAAAATTCGTCAAAATCGGTCCATTATTTGTGGTACCTCCCATAGGTCCCACTTCCCGGAATTGATATGTTGGCCACAAAAATCAATATTTTTTCATTTAAGACAAATACTGCCTATGTAAACTTAAATCCCTGTACCAAATTTCGTTGAAATCGGTCCACATCTGACCATAGCTCACATACAAACTCGTTTCTCCAAACGCACTAAATAAGACAAAATTCACTAAAACGCTCGTAAATCCGAAGATAATGAGAATTTTAAGTTTATTTTTTGCATACATAATTTTTGTAACAACTGTAATTCATTTGCCAAATTTCGAGATAGTCGGTCCAAATTTGACCCTAGCTCTCATATAAGTCCAAATGGCGGAAACAGCTTAAATGTATAAGTTTTGAGAATATGTTTGTATGATGGCAAAATTTAGCAAATTTTGTCTTTACACAGAAAAAAGAACACCTTTGACCTTAGCGGTGAAGGGTATCGTATGGTCGGGCTTAACCGACTTTAGCACTTTCTTACTTGTTTTTTCTAACATTGTAGCAGGGTTGGGTAGATTTCTTAATATGTGATCTATGAAAAGGCTCTACCTAAATGACATATTAACTAAAATAGACATACGCTTGCTAAGCAACGTAAAATACTTTAGTAGGCCTCAAAACTAGATCGTTTTCCTGCTTACTTTATTCCATGCATTTATGTATATGTTCTATTCCTATTTCTTGTTAAACATTTCAGGAAAGTTCTTACTGATTCAACATATGAACAATTCTCAAAATAATGCAGTTTATACGCTTAGGATTTTTGTAAGTAAAAGATTTTTTATTTGTTTATATTTGAGTTTTTATGACGCTTGAAATAATGTGATAATTAGTTAAGACCAAAAGAAAAAATACCGACATTTTTAATAGTTTTTCTGTTTTGTTTGTAAACGAGTGCGTTTTTTTCTAGTCTTAAAAACTGGAAGAAAGAACAGGAATCAAATGCTAATAGAAAGATTGAGACTGAGAAATATGGAATGAGTTTATTGCAGGTTTTGTGCAGACATACTAGAACCTATTTAAGTTTTTTGAAGTTTTTGTAATAAGGAGGGAGATGAGTTATAATGGAAATATTTTGAAAAAGAAATAGCCGAAAAATTAGCTCCTTTGATTAAGAAATACTCATGGAATAAGTTCCTTGAGTCCAAAAACGAAAGAAGTAGCTTTAAATGAAGTACTTGCAGATTTTCAGACAGAATATTATTATGTCCTAATTCGACTCTTCCCACTCCTTTATTTTCATTGAATCTCGTACCACTGACTTCTCGTTTACTTCTTTTTAAATGACTAAGAAAAAAAATATGTAAAAAACGAAATCATCGCAAAATCCTGCTGTGTCTTATATACCGACTGTGTTGAAAACTTGTAGTATATGTCCATCCATCCGTCCGTCTGTCTGTCTTGCCTGGTCCGTCGGCGCAACTTCAAAGGCTATGGAATTGTAAAGTAATTGTTAGTGTTTGTTGAACATTTTTAGCGTGTTGTTAAAAAAATATATAGGGCCATAATTTACATTTGCTGTTCTGTTGCTGTTTTCCTAAAAATAAAATATAAATATAAATATTTTTCAATGAAAAGTTTATAGACACCCACATTATACTTCATATATACATACTCGTTTACTTGTGAGCCATATTTTTCATAGTTTTCTTAAGTCCAATGTGTGAGACTTTATATATTTGTATTATTTATAGGGCTCGTTATGATTTATTACCAGATTACATGTTAAAGAAACTTGTTAAGGCCATTTTTTTTTTATGATTTTTTCACATATTTCTTTTGTTTTTTAAATTAACAAAAATTTCCTAGAAGTATTTGTTATGAATGCACGTAAATAATTTCATATATGAAATTTTACACATGCATATGATGGAATATACATATATTGCTTTGAACATGCCACATCCATTTACTATATCAAAGTTGGCCATAAAATCAAGAAATATTTCTTTAGGTCTTTATCCAATTAAGGTCATTGTAAGAAGGTAAATATGAGTAATGGTTTATATGGAATGAAGATAAAAAAATAAGTTTAGCATACCATTTAAAAGTACTCCATATTTATGTCGACTATTTAAATTTAAACGTTTAAATATGATTTTTATAAATTAAATAAAATTTTATTTTGCACGTCAATAAATTAGGTTGCATAATCATTATTCTAATGTAAAAGAAAATTCATGTCATAACCACGTGAAAGGCGAAAGTATCTTCTTTTGATTGAGCGAAAAAAAATCATCGAAATTTACCAATCGTAGAACAAAGTTTCAAATTTTCTCAAAAAAGTCACATAAATTGTTAGTCACAATTTAAGCAAAAAGTGTTGCAGTCGTTTAGGCGCAACTTTCTAATCAAATTGAATTTAAGTGTAAGTCCCGTAGAAATCGACGGATTTTAATTAAAATTAGTAGAGCCTTTTTTGCGGCTTATATTGAGAAGAAAAATATGTCAACCAAAATTGGTTGTGCCTTTTGTTGGATAAACTAATAAACATGTGACAAATTTTTTTTAAAATTCAGTTGGGAATTCCGGTTTATACATTGAGAACAATCCTAAGTGAAAATGGGGTCCATGGTAGGTACTAAAAAGAGTCAAGGGATCTTAACTAAAATTAGTATAACTCTTTCATGGATCAATTAATAGACGTGTGCCAAAGTTCAAATTCTGATGAGAATTGTGGCTTATAAGGGTGGTTAAATTGTAACGGCCGGTGTTGAATGTGAACCACACCTAAACGCCAAGTTTATTTTTCGAATTTTATTTGACATTTCTCTATCTCAGACTTATTCAATTTGAACCATGGAGAGATACACAATCCAACAACGTGTTAAAGTTATCCAGACTTATTATGAAAATTGACGTTCAAATCAAAATGCATATGCACTTCGTGATTTTTTTGGTCACTTTGATCGTCCAAATGTGCGTACAATCGCAAAAATCGTGGCAAAATTCGAGCAAACCGGGTCTGTAGAAGATGTGAGAACATCAGTGCATGCTCTTACAGCTTGTACTGCAGAAAATATTGCTGCTGTTCGCGATAGTGTGGCTGAAGAGCCGTCCACCTCAACTAGTCGTCGTGCCCAACAATTGCACCTCTCACGCTCGTCGTTGATGAACATTATGCATAAAGACTTGCATTTACACGCTTACAAGCTGCAATTGGCTCAAGAACTAAAGCCTCTTGACCATTCCAAACGTCGTGAATGGGCGGAATGGTGGCCAGAAATGGCAACAGTGGATGATCAATTTTCGAAGAAAATCATCTTCAGTGATGAGGCACATTTTCACCTCAGTTGATTCGTCTATAAACAGAATTGCCGCATTTGGGCGAATGAGAATCCAAGATTAATTGTCGAAAAACCAATGCACCCACAAAGAGTGACTGTTTGGTGCGGTTTATGTTCTGGCGGTATCATCGGGCCGTATTTTTTCCAAAATGAGGCCGGTCAGGCAGTTACTGTGAATGGTGTTCGCTATCGTGAGATGATAACGAACTTTTTATGGCCCGAATTGGAAGATATGGATGTGGACGATATGTGGTTTCAGCAGGACGGTGCCACTTGTCACACAGCTAACGAAACAATGGCTCTTTTGCGCAACAAATTCAATGGCCGTGTTATCTCACGTAATGGCGATGTCAATTGGCCGCCAAGATAATGTGATTTGACGCCGTTGGACTTTTTTCTTTGGGGTTATTTGGAAGAAAGGGTGTACGTCGATAAGCCAGCAATAATTCGGCACATTAACGGCATAGAACCGGCATAGTGCCGAATTTCATCAAATTGAGTTAAGAATTGCAGATTGTGCATCAAAAAGGAAAATAGCTGAAAAATGGGGGGTCTAAGATAGTTACCACAAGGAGTGGTCTAATTTCAACCAAAATTAATTGAGCTCTTTCTTAAATCAATTAATAGACGTGTGTTGATTTTCATCAAATTTTGTTAATAATTGCTTGATAATATTGAAGAGATCGCATGAAAAGCTGCCTAAATCGCAGTTTAGTCTTGAATGACTCCTATAGGTTATTACTGATGAGGATGTATTAGTAAACCTTGTTAGCTTCGAAGGGGTGTAAAACTTTGACATTGGTTAAAATATCTTCGTTCATATCGGGCTGCCAAAAGCAGCTTTCTTGTCAACGAAGAGATGTTATGAGTCTATTTCTTTCTCTTAGGTCTTCTCAAGAAACCAAGCAAAATGTTTGCGGTGTTCGAATCAGCTTGCATGATATCTAAGATGCCGATATTTAAAAGCGATATCACATTATACATAGATATTCTAGCTACAATCAAAGCAAGTTAGTCGTTATCACAGAGAATTTCACCACAAGACTACCCCTCCGGAATTGCATCTGGTGAATCGGTAGAATTTAAATGTCGTTTAAGTCAGCAGTTTTATAATGAATCAGTAGTTTCAGAATGACTCAGCCGTTTTAGGGTGACTTAACAGTTGTCTATAGTGTTAGAATGATTTAGGAGTTTTAGGATGACTCAGCAATTTTAAAATGACTCAGTAGTTTTAGGATGACTCAGCAGTTTTAGGATGTCTTAGCAGTTTAAGTCATTAGTGTTAGAATGATTTTGCAATTTTAGGATGAGTCAGCAGTTTTATAATGACTCAGTAGTCTTAGGATGACTCAGCAGTTTTAGGATGACTCAGTAATGTTAGAATGATTTTTCAGTTTCAGGATGAGTAATTAGTTTTTGAAACCAAAAACTATCGAAAGAGTTTTATTTCCAAACATTGTAATTATTGCATCACATAAAAATCTGCATCCGAATCTACTAAAAACCTGGATTTCGATTTGGCATCTCGACTAAACAGACGACATAGTTCTTTGCTGATTGGCTTCTTCATCTGCCGAATGATTTTAATTTAGAGCAAAAATCTTGTAGTTGATGTTCATCATTATCAAGTCTGGCGGGACGTTCATCGAACATCGTATTGAGGTCGCTGCATAAAATGTTATATATATATATATATATATATATATATATATATATATATATATATATATATATATATATATATATATATATATATATATATATATATATATATATAACATATATATATATATATATATATATAACAAGGGGTACTTCTCTCAGACAATGAGCTGCATCCGATTCTATTTTTAGACTCATTGAAAGGGACCTACGTTTTAACGCCGGCTACGAACGGCAAATGCATTAGTTAGAGAAGTTTTACATAGCCTAATACTCAATAACCAGTGGCTAGCTGAGCTATGAGGTGAACCGCCGCTTTTTTTTTGAAAATTTATTTTTTCAAGTGACTCTGGTATGCTAGGCGGATGACTTACCTGCTATACCACGGCGGTATAGCATAAAATGTTATTTAAAAATAATTTCAGATACTTTACCATGAGCTAAGGAACGTGCTTCATTTAATAAATCGGACGGCTTCCTATCAAACAGTTCGACTTCTCTCAGAAGCTTTCTGAGGCGTTAGTCTTCAGAATCTTACAATGATGCGATTAGCTTTGTCTTGCAAATATCGGATATTTTTAGAGGAGTAATGATTACGTCCTGAACTTTTTCGATGATGTTGCCATTAATTGATGAAAAAAATGTACAACAGTTTTGGAGGAGCTTTAACTGAGACTCTTAAAATTTTCATTTGCAAGGCATTTGATAGTTAAAATGAAAAATCATTTTCTAAATTTAGGATGTAGAGTCTAAGATCTAATGATATCCATGCGAAACAATTTCCCTTTCACCGATCCTACTACGGTAAACTTAAATTACTACCATTTTCCAAAAAGTTTGTTGTACAAAGATTGAAAGCTATATCTGGATAAGCTGACATCATAGTTTATATTTACGCAGGAGGTAGTCCAAGTTCTTTAGTACCTCGACATTGCAATCGCCGGCTAAAAAGTAATCACCTAATTTCTTTATCGGATGTTCTCTAAAAGTCGCAAACTTATAATATTCTACCGGCTATGTCATTGTAATCCGCATACGCGATTAGAAAGAAGCTTTAGGTATTGAGTAAGTATGTTACATTATCATGTTGAAGAGGTCACACGGTAAGCTTTCGATGTCTTAGACTTCTTGTCTTTGGGAATGATTTAGTATTTTAATTACGCATCTAGCATATGATTTTTGCCAGTATATCCTGGACATGGTTTCTGTATTTCTCGTATCGAGTAATCTCTTGCATCGAATGATCATATTCGTAGATCAAATTCTTTAAACGTTTGCGATGATTGTCATTGACTTCAATCTTTTCAATCTCCCAGACGTTGGCAATTACTTCAGCGGCTGCCAAAGCATTGTTACTAGGAGTAACTAAGAGGAGGTATGTAAGACGACTTCACTCTGGATCAGCCAGGTCCAACCATTCAGTAAACTTTACAGTATGACGTTCACTCTCAGGAACTACTCATAAGTAGACTTATTTTATTGCTACCTCATTTTAGTAAAACCACTTTATTATCCCAAACAAAAATTTGTTAAGTGTAAAATAACAATTTAGTTAACAAATTAAGATTAGCCTTAAAACCACCTCTTTGGTTTCCACTTACTGCAATTTATTTGAAATATTTCCATATATAATCGTATGTATATATTTATTTCTACACGTAAGTGTGTTTATATTTTTTCTATTTAAAATAAAATTAAAACATAAATCAAAATATTAGTTGTTATTTAACATGTAATATTTTATGCAGATAATGGGGAATGTTTAAATTTACAACATGAACATAAATTTTGTTTTTATGATAAACATGTATGTTTTTTTTTTCTTCATATTTAAATATTTATGGATTATAAATGTATGAGAACACAGATACACTTACATGTGTATTTGGGAATACCATTACAAACATAACGAAATGGAAACATTTTAAAATAAAACTAGTAGCCGAGTATCCTGTTGTGAGAGTTGATTATTATTAAGATAATATTGTTTATGCATATACAATATTTAGTTACTAGACAAAAAATAATACGAAAGCAACTTAACTGAACTGATGAAGCAACTAAATAACTGTGAGACTAACAAACAATTATGGGTTACAATGTAACCCATGTTTTGAAATTATCATTTGAAATAACAGCCCGGAGAGGCCTTAAGTTTTTAAAGCCTTGACTATACCTAAATTTTAGAATTTGGTTCTTCGAACCGGACATGCACCAATGACCTATCGAAATTATTGGTAACTGGAACAGGTATCCGTGCCAGCTTACATATGTAAGTCATATCTTATTAATGAATGATCATATTTGGATGATTTTATAATTGTATGAATTACTAGATATGTCAATTTGCTAAAAAGGCCTTAACGTATCTTATTTAAATCTGAATTTGCTACTATATCCAAAAAAAAAAAGGCAAAACCAAGAGCCCTTTTGAAACTCTTCAAACTTACCCTCGAACTCTTGAACCCCACATCCTCAAAGATGTACACAGATATGATTATTAACATATATAAACATATTTTTTGTACTATTTACATACATTTTTAAATACATTTACAAATTCTATACAATTTATCGAATAATACAAATCACAAGTGCATAAATAAAATTTTAATTTATGCAAAAGTCTATTTTATATATATTTGGCCAAAACTCTGTGTGTGTGTGTGCGTTTGCGACTGTTTGTCGGTAAATATTTATGTGGTTAGAGACTAAAATTATGGCATTTGTTTCAAATTGACCATTTTATATTGTATTTACTGGCATGTTATCTGGCAATTTACTAAATAGAGGAATTTGTAAATGTAATCCAAATAAAAAAAAACAATAAAATAATAATCATAATATTTTTATATGGCCATTTGAGTACAGCTAACTAATTTATAACTTTAAACATCCGGTGGCAGTGAATAAATTATGATTGTGGCAAAATGTTGGAAAATAAATAGGAAAAAGGTATTGGAAAATTTATTATGTCATAAGTTTTATATAGCAGTAGGCGGGGTCATTCAAACCTATTTTGTTTTATTAAACTAAATAAACGACTAAGCAAAAATAAAAAAGAAATTTATCAAAAATTTCTTTTTTAAAAACATTTCCTATTTTTATAGAATTTTTTCAAAAATTTTCTATTTTTATAGGAATTTTTTCAAAAATTTCCTATTTTTATAGGAAATTTTTCAAAAATTTCCTATTTTTATAGGAAATTTTTCAAAAATTTCCTATTTTTATAGGAAATTTTTCAAAAATTTCCTATTTTTATAGGAAATTTTTCAAAAATTTCCTATTTTTATAGGAAATTTTTCAAAAATTTCCTATTTTTATAGGAATTTTTTCAAAAATTTCCTATTTTTATAGGAATTTTTTCAAAAATTTCCTATTTTTATAGGAAATTTTTCAAAAATTTCCTATATTTATAGGAAATTTTTCAAAAATTTCCTATTTTTATAGGAAATTTTTCAAAAATTTCCTATTTTTATAGGAAATTTTTCAAAAATTTCCTATTTTTATAGGAAATTTTTCAAAAATTTCCTATTTTTAAAGGAAATTTTTCAAAATTTTCCTATTTTTATAGGAAATTTTTCAAAAATTTCCTATTTTTAAAGGAAATTTTTCAAAATTTTCCTATTTTTAAAGGAAATTTTTGAAAAATTTCCTATAAAAATAGAAAATTTTTGAAAAATTTCCTATAAAAATAGGAAATTTTTGAAAAATTTCCTATAAAAGAAGGAAATTTTCGAAAAATTTCCTATAAAAATAGGAAATTTTTGAAAAATTTCCTATAAAAATAGGAAATTTTTGAAAAATTTCCTATAAAAATAGGAAATTTTTGAAAAATTTCCTATAAAAGAAGGAAATTTTTGAAAAATTTCCTATAAAAATATTAAATTTTTGGAAAATTTCCTATAAAAATAGGAAGTTTTTCCTAGAAACATAGGAAATTTTTGAAAAATTTCCTATAAAAATAGGAAACTTTTGAAAAATTTTACAAAATTTTCCTATTTTTAAAGGAAATTTTTCAAAAATTTCCTATTTTTAAAGGAAATTTTTCAAAAATTTCCTATTTTTAAAGGAAATTTTTCAAAAATTTCCTATTTTTAAAGGAAATTTTTCAAAAATTTCCTATTTTTAAATTTTTCAAAAATTTCCTATTTTTAAATTTTTCAAAAATTTCCTATTTTTGTAGGAAATTTTTCAAAAATTTCCTATTTTTATAAGAAATTTTTTAAAAATTTCCTATTTTTATAGGAAATTTTTCAAAAATTTCCTATTTTTATAGGAAATTTTTCAAAAATTTCCTATTTTTATAGGAAATTTTTCAAAAATTTCCTATTTTTATAAGAAATTTTTCAAAAATTTCCTATTTTTATAGAAAATTTTTCAAAAATTTCCTATTTTTATAGGAAAATTTTCAAAAATTTCCTATTTTTATAGGAAATTTTTCAAAAATTTCCTATTTTTATAGGAAATTTTTCAAAAATTTCCTATTTTTATAGGAAATTTTTCAAAAATTTCCTTTTTTTATAGGAAATTTTTCAAAAATTTCCTATTTTTATAGGAAATTTTTCAAATATTTCCTATTTTTATAGGAAATTTTTCAAAAATTTCCTATTGTTATAGGAAATTTTTCAAAAATTTCCTATTGTTATAGGAAATTATTTAAAAATTTTCTATTTTTATAGGAAAATTTTCAAAAATTTCCTATTTTTATAGGAAATTTTTCAAAAATTTCCTATTTTTCAAAAATTTCCTATATTTTTCAAAAATTTCCTATTTTTATAGGAAATTTTTCAAAAATAAAACCATCCTATAACTACAATATATTTCCTCTGTTGGGATCAATTGCACACGATTAGAGGTTAATTCAAGTAATTTTTCTTCTAGATATTGATGCTTGCGCTCTTCAACTTAAATAAATATTTTGATTGGTATCACTCAATACCTTAGCCATGATTGTTCATCGTAACTATGAGATACTAACATTAGTACAACGTGTACAATCGTAATTAATTAAACGATACTTGAATCATACATATAATCGAACATCTTAAACTAAAACGATTGATGGCAGAATTAATAGATGGAGGCATAACATAAATGACTGATCATGTGGGCTTCATTATGGGGAGATTGTTTGCGCTGAAAACATTTGACTTGACTGCACATTTTATTGTTCAACTCAGACATTAATAAATTTCAAGTGCATTTCATGTGATCGCATCAATTGATTTAAAATTTTGAAATTTTTACTGCTTAAATAGATGATGTGTTAATAGCGCTGATAGCTTGGTTTTTTTGATTTTGATAAAGTGTTGCCCCATGCAATCACAATATTTTGAAAGTAAATTTGAGTGTTTTATTTTAGCAATTGAAGTGCTGACATATTGAGTTAAAGGCCAAAAAGATGAAGTTTCTCTTAAATGGAGTTTTTCAAGTGCTTGTATTTTCGACTATTGAAGTAAAGCGTTAACATTAAAGTTAATAAGTGATCGAATACAATTTTGTATCATAAAAAACGAAATTTAGTGTTCAAACAAATTTGAAGAAATTTAGTAATTTTTTTCAAGTGGTTTAAAAAGTTGATGGAAAAAGATATACAAATATTTTACTCCCGTACGATAACGAAACTACCCAAACCAGTCCGATGTTATCCAAACTTCTCTACTTATGTTGCAACTAGCAAGGAAAATTTCTGCGGGAATCGAATTCCACATACGAACTAAAAAGCTATTAGATTGCCTCAAAAAAAAAACCGGAGATTTTTCATACCGACGGGCGGTTATTTTCAGGGTTGGTAGCCACATCCTTTTTGAGGGATTGGCGTGACAATAATAATCTTCCAACACCGAGGAAATTTAGTAGCAACATGGTTCAAAGTACTGAAAAGGTTAGCTGATGGACGCGCAAGCATCGATCAATGAAATGCCCTGGAGACTTGTTTATGCTAAGATACGCTAAAACTCGTTTTACGACTTTAATTTTACAAATAACAATTTACACTTCACAAAAAGAATTTAATCATGATATGGAGGCAAAGGCTAGACAACGAATGCTTACACCGGCGCTCTTAAAGGCTACTTCACAAAAATTTAACGAAAATGTCATATAAAAGCAAACGTTAATAAAACCAGCGCCACCTGTACGTTAAATTCCTTTAAGCTGACCTTTATGTCAGATGCACAGTGGGTCCTCGATAACGCTCACATAAACACTTTAGTACCTGGGCGACTCAGCCTTTCTCGGGCTTTATGATAGACAGTTCTAAGCAAATTTTAAAGTTTTCATATAATTTATTTTAAAAAGTACTAACCAACTTAAATTAATTTAGAGAAAAGACAGTATACAAATACCCAATTAATTTTTAAACATTTTATTCATTTTGTCCTATCAGCATATGATCAAATGCATAGTTTACAGTTCAATTCAATTTGAATATTTTTGGAAATTGGTCATACCGACTTAAAAACCTCCGTCGACTCACGTGCAAGAACTTTGCTAAAGATCATAGCCTGATCAAATACACAGTTTACGATTTAATTTATTTTGAGTAATTTTCAAGGGCGACACCTGTCGGAAATTTATTATACCAACTAAGAAACCTTCGTCGGCTCATGTGCAACAATTTTGCTAAAGATCGTTGGATGATCAAATGCACTGTTTACGATTTAATTCACTTTGAGTAATTTCCAGTAGCGCCATCTGTCGGAAATTGTTAATACCAACTAAGAAATCTTCGTCGGTTCATATGCAACAACTTTGGTAAAGATAATTGTATGATCAAATGCACAGCATACGATTTAATTCACTTTGAATCATTTTTAGTGGCGCCATCTGTCGAAAATTATGCATACCAACTAAAAAACCTTCGTCGGTTCATGCTTAACAACATTGTTAAAGATAGCATGAGCATAACATGGTTAAATGTATAGTTTACTATTCTATAAAGGACATACAGACAGACAAACATTCATTTCTTTAAAAGTTATAATATTACCAATTTTTTCCACTTTCATCCCCTAATTTTCAAAAAAGTTCCATATGCATATTTGGTACTTGGTACCAATTGAATTCGGTACTTTTTATAAGAACGCAGTTAACATATTGTTCCTATTCATATTACTTCATGAGGTGTTAAGCTATAATTTTATCCCTTTTTTACCCGTTTTGGCCCTCGAAATCAAAAAAGAACCAAATACGTGTTTTCACATATATTTTTTTTTATTTGACCAACACTCAGGGGATGACCCCTACGTATGCATTGCATTGTGATGGAACTAGGAAAAATAGTTATGGGAAGGAGGAAAGAGGGAGTAGTGTATGTGGACATTTGATTTAAACTTTTTGGTGTCATAGATGAGCGGAAAGATTTCTGAGGGAAGTTTATTCCACATACAGACAGTGCGGCTAAAGAACGAATTTTCTCTATAATGCGTTGTGCGATCCTTGAGGACATACGAGTACTGCTGGCAAAAGTTCTGGTTTCAGGAACAAGGTCATTAGAACACATACCATTGTAGTATCGATAGAACAGTGAAACACAACCCACATTGCGACGATGTTCTAGTGTGTCAATAGAGCTGGCTACCCTACTGTCACCAATAAGCACCTTCGCCCTCTCCTGTACACGGTCGAGTCACTAAAAAATCGATTTTGGAGCACCGGCCCATACATGAGAGTTGTATTCCATTTTTGGCCGGATAAAGGTGGCATAAATTGTCAGGAGATCAGATGGAGTGAAGTATATCTTACACCGTTTTAAAAAACCATCATTAGATCAGATGGAGTGAAGTATGTCTTACACCGTTTTAAAAAACCTAGACTCTTGAATGCTTCCTTCGAGACTTGAAAAATATGTTGAGTCCAACGGACATCACACTGTATTTTCATGCCCAGAACATCAAGAGCTTCTGATTCCTCAATATTTATACCACCCATAGTAACAGATGAAGCAACATTGTCAGCCATACGTTTGTGTGTTAATGTACAGCATTGCGTCTTTCTGACATTAAAATCAACCCAATTCATACGACCCCACTCAGAAATTGATATTAGGTCTGAATTTAGAGTATCCTTCATATTCTGAATATTTTCCTCGATGTCTAAGAGGCTTGGCCTGTAGCTAAATGAATGAGAATGGCAAATGTTGCTGTCATCTGCAAAAGAGTAGATAGGATTGAAAGTTTGACATAGAAGGTCATTTATAAATATAAGAAAAAGTGTAGGAGAAAGAACGGAGCCTTGCGGTACCCCTGAATTTATCTTGAACTCGTTGGATGATATCCCATCCATAACAACTCTTATAGAGCGGTCTCTAAGGAAACTCGATATAAATCGAGGGAAGTTATTACCGACTCCAAAAGCAATAAGTTTTGATAAAAGTGCATCAGGCCACACTCTATCGAAAGCCTTGGAAATATCTAAAGCTACAACTTTACTTTCGTCAAAACGGGGAATAGAACGATACCATTTTTCCGATAAAAAAGCTAGCAAGTCCCCCGTAGAACGGCCTCTACGAAATCCATACTGCCGGTGGCTTACTAAGTTATTAGACTCCAGACACTTAACGAAATGGTAGTTTACCATACTTTCCATTATTTTGGAAAGTGCAGAACAAATTGCTATTGGGCGGTAATTTTCAGGGTAATTAGTCTCACCCTTTTTTGGGATTGGCGTTACATTAGCAACCTTCCAACACATAGGAAATTTACCAGCATGTATAGTGTGCTGAAAAGGTGAGCCAATGGATGAGCTAAAGTCGAAGAGCACTGCCTTAAGACCAGTGCTGAAATGCCATCCGGCCCAGGAGACTTATTTGTGTTCAGATCCGCTAAAACCTTTTTGACAGCGAACGAATATACTAGGCATCGTTACAGATACTCTTTCGGACTATTTTCACCCCTTTTTACCCCCTATCGAGCATATATTGAAAAAAGAACCAAACACCTGTCCGCTTATTTTAACAGCTATTCAAAACATAATTTAAATTTTGCTTCTATTCCTATTACTTAAGGAGCATTTTGGATTTTTCCTCCTTTTCTCCGTTTTTACCCTCTTAGAGGCAAAGTTTCCTATTCGGTTCGGCTATTTATATGATAATGAAGGTTTATGGATTAGACGCATGTATATGTATATTAAAAATCCTGAATATACTTAATAATATGATGGTAACCCCTAAAAAATGCTATAATTACCCTCTAAGAGGTCTTGTAAGTCCCCTCCTATGATTACGTCGATTTGATCTAGCCAAATCGTTCTAGATCTATTTGACTTCGAATTGGTCACTCTATTTATTGTAAACATATGTACGTTTCTAAAAAAAACAAGTAAGAGTGTTATATTCGGCTGTGCCGAATCTTATATACCCACCATCAAGTTGTGTTAAATTTAGAAACATATCTCATATATCTACAAGGGCGCAGCTAATTCAAAATCTGCACCAAAACTGGAAAAATCGCTAAGCTATTTGGTATTGTTGGTAAAACCTTTGGACTAAATTAGGTTTCCGTAGCTTTATAGTTCAACATTCAAAAATATTTTAGTGGTTTCCCCAGTATTTACTTTGATCAAAATTCGGTCTCATAACCAGGTATAGTTTTACATTAATAAGTTGTTAAATACTTTTCGTTGTGATTAATATGTAGTTAGGCTAAACACGTTAATAGTAATACGACAGGTCCATATATTTCGTTATGAGTTCCTAATGCATTCATCATATATAAAGTCTGGGCTGAACATTGATTGATGCCAATATAATTTCATAGGTGCAATCTTAATATAATGAATGTACCTCCAAATCTTTTTGATTGTAGATATAAAAAGGGGATGTTATATATATAAGAATTATAGCCAAATGTTGACCGATTATAACAAAATTTTACACACTGGCTGGTATATATAGAGAGCTTATTCTTGCAAAATTTAGTGACCATAACTATCATAGTTTCTAATTTAATAGCTTTTAAGTGGCCTTTGCTAAAATTTTTGGTTTCCGTGAGTGTTTTTCACATGAAAGCTAAAGTCAAATATGGACTGATTCCTATAAAATTTGATAAACTGATCAAAAATTGCATAAAACTTCCCTATTTTAAATTTAATCGTCATAGCTATTACAATTGTATTCAATTTATCAGCATTAATGTGTTTCCCGGGGCGGGGTTATATGGGAGCTCTAACTAAATTTGAACCGATTTTGTCCATTTTCAACAAACATCTTTTTCAAGATATCCAAAATACTTTTGTAAAATTTTGTCTCTCTAGCTCTTTTCGTTAAGGCGCTATCGTGCTTTTATCTGACGGACAGACGGACATAAACAACCTTTTCTTTATGTATTTTTGTGTTTCCATAAGTTTTTTATATGGGAGCTATGGTCAAATGGTGACCGATTGTGACGAAATTTTGCACACTGGCTGGCATTGATATAAGACTTTTTTGTGCCAAATTTAGTGGTTGTATCTGTTATACTTTTAGATTTATTGGCACTTAAGTGTATTTTGGGTGAAATTTAGCCTGTTTTCGTAAGTTTTTTGTATGGGAGCTATGGCTAAATGTGAACCGATTTCGATGAAATTTTATATGCTGCCTAGTGTTTATCTAAGACTTCTAGATACCAAATTTTGTCTTCATAACTGTCATAATTTGTCATTTATTAGCAAATAAGCGATTAGCCTAGACGAGTTTATACGGGAGCTATGGCCAAATGCTAACCGATTTTGCTCAATTTCAATACCAAAATTTTCTCATAGATAAAGAATGTTTTTGCTAAGTTTCAGTTAGCTAGCTCTTTTCGTTTAGACGTTATCGTGATTTCAACAGACAGACAGACAGACAGACGGACATAGCTCAATCGTCTTAGAATTTCATAAGGATTCAGATTATATATCGTTTTTGATTTTTGAACCAATATTAAGGAAATTACAAACGGAATGACAATCTCAATATACCCCCCATTCTTTTTGATGGTGGGTATAAAAACACCAACTGTCGATATGTTGTTGATTATGTTATTTGTTGTTGCTGCTGTTGCATTGCTGTAACAACTGATGTTATTCTTGTTATAATTGTGTACATTTTGTTGTTACAATTACTTTAAATTGTTGGTTGCATGATGTTATTAATGTTTCTTAAGTTTATCCACTCAACATGGGTGCTCACTCGCTTGTTCAAACAATTCCTGACGCCGCTGTGAATGCAATGCAACAGCCAAACGCTGTTGTGTTGCCAACACAACAGCAGCAACTAGTCGTACAACAAAAAAACAAAAAAAAAAAAACTTGCTTTGATCTCTATGTTGTATGTTTTTGATCTCTTTGATTGATCAATTAAATTAATTTGTAAACAAGTATAAAGTGACTTTTGACTTTGTGGCTGGGGGATTTCAATTCCGTTGTACTATTTTTTTTTTGTTGGTTTGTTTGAGATGGATTTTTATTATAGTTTTGAAAAAATTTTAATGATAAAAAATTAGTTGGTGTTGGTTTTTTAAGCGCATATAATTAATTTCATAATAAATAAAAACATTTTCATTTTGATTTTTACGAGTACAAATTTTTCTTGCGCTTTTGTAGTTTAATAGCCCGCTGTGCCGGGGCCTAGCATATGAAGGAAATCTTTGAGAAAATTTGTTTGTTTGTATATCTTCTTTTTTGTTCGATTTATTTTAAATGATTTGTAATAAAAAACAAAACTGCTCTAAAATTGTAATTAAGATTGATCTGTGTTTGTAATGGATTTTGATGGAATTATAATTCCATCTGATGTCTAAAGGAGATTAATGTTTTAGTTAATTGGCCTCAACATTCACCGCTGGATTAATGCTAATAAAATATTGGTTAGAAAATGTTTATGAGCGTAAATAATGAAATTAATAGTTTGACCTCAAATTGGATTAATATCTTAAGTAGAACCAATTGAAACAACTGTTTTAAATTTTTTGTTAAAATTACTAATTAAAAAACCATTTTTAATAATAAACATTGTTTTTTAAAAAGTTTTACTGTAGTGTATTGCACTAAGAATCCCAATTTATTACAATTATTTATTATTGTAATAAATAGTTTTTTGATAAAACCAAAAAATGTTGGTGGGGAAACCTTTCCTCAACGCGTTTCGATGGTTGGTTAGACCATCTCATCAGGAGGATTATCCCTAATTCTAGACAGAGCGAAAACCTCACATTATGTATAATTTGAGGGACTGAATAAATACGAATTATTATTATTGTGTCCAACAAATATCAACATAAAGCGCAGATTATCATCCGAACAGAAACACACAAACATTTTTCAGTTTTATCATTTCTTTATTTCCCACACTTTTGTTGTTGCTTTGTTGGCGACTAAGACAAAAGTGCTATAAAGGGGGGTTCAAAGAAAGATTTAAATAAACAAAAGTTTATTTTAAAGCTTGGCACATGTGCAGCCGTATATTTATTAAAAAGGTTTATCAAAATTTAAAGTTTGTACTTAAAAACTTAATCATAGACTTACTCATTACACTTTTATTAATAAATCAAATATTCTTAACATATTCATAAAGTGATAAATATTTTAAATTTTCCCCCTTTTTCTTTTGGCAAAACCTAAAAAAAAGTAGTATAATCATAAATTAAGAACAGTACCCAAAATCTATCATTAGTAAAAAAAAAAAACAATGAAAAACTCGTAAGTTAATGGTAACATTTTTAAAAACAATTTTATTATACACTGATAAATTACAGTTAGTTAAAAGCAATTTTATTTCTTCAATACATTTTTATATTGGAAAAAGTTTTCTATAGAAAATTTTTCATTAAGAAAAGTTTTCTATAGAAAATTTTTCATTAAGAAAAGTTTTCTATAGAAAATTTTTTCATTAAGAAAAGTTTTCTATAGAAAATTTTTCATTAAGAAAAGTTTTCTATAGAAAATTGTTCATAAAGAAAAGTTTTCTATAGAAAATTTTTCATTAATAAAAGTTTTCTATAGAAAATGTTTCATTAAGAAAAGTTTTCTATAGAAAATTTTTCCATTAAGAAAAGTTTTCTACAGAAAATTTTTCATTAAGAAAAGTTTTCTATAGAAAATTTTTCATTAAGAAAAGTTTTCTATAGAAAATTTTTCGTTAAGAAAAGTTTCCTATAGAAAATTTTTCATTAAGAAAAGTTTTCTATAGAAAATTTTTCATTAAGAAAAGTTTTCTATAGAAAATTTTTCATTTAGAAAAGTTTTCTATAGAAAATTTTTCATTAAGAAAAGTTTTCTATAGAAAATTTTTCATTAAGAAAAGTTTTCATTAAGAAAAGTTTTCTATAGAAAATTTTTCATTAAGAAAAGTTTTCTATAGAAAATTTTTCATTAAGAAAAGTTTTCTACAGAAAATTTTTCATTAAGAAAAGTTTTCTATAGAAAATTTTTCATTAAGAAAAGTTTTCTATAGAAAATTGTTCATTAAGAAAAGTTTTCTATAGAAAATTTTTCATTAAGAAAAGTTTTCTATAGAAAATTTTTCATTAAGAAAAGTTTTCTATAAAAAATTTTTCATTAAGAAAAGTTTTCTATAGAAAATTTTTCATTAAGAAAAGTTTTCTATAGAAAATTTTTCATTAAGAAAAGTTTTCTATAGAAAATTTTTCATTAAGAAAAGTTTTCTATAGAAAATTTTTCATTAAGAAAAGTTTTCTATAGAAAATTTTTCATTAAGAAAAGTTTTCTATAGAAAATTTTTCATTAAGAAAAGTTTTCTATAGAAAATTTTTTATTAAGAAAAGTTTTCTATAGAAAATTTTTCATTAAGATTAAGAAAAGTTTTCTATAGAAAATTTCTCATTGAGAAAAGTTTTCTATAGAAAATTTTTCATTAAGAAAAGTTTTCTATAGAAAATTTTTCATTAAGATTAAGAAAAGTTTTCTATAGAAAATTTTTTATTAATAAAAGATTTCTATAGAAAATTTTTTATTAAGAAAAGTTTTTTATAGAAAATGTTTCATTAAGAAAAGTTTTCTATAGGAAATTTTTCATTAAGAAAAGTTTTCTATAGAAATTTGTTGATTAAGAAAAGTTTTCTATAGAAATTTTTTGATTAAGAAAAGTTTTCTATAGAAAATTTTTCATTAAGAAAAGTTTTCTACAGAAAAATTTTCTGTAGAAAACTTTTCATTGGGAAAAGTTTTCTATAGAAAACTTTTCATTGGGAAAAGTTTTCTATAGAAAACTTTTCATTGGGAAAAGTTTTCTATAGAAAACTTTTCATTGGGAAAAGTTTTCTATAGAAAACTTTTCATTGGGAAAAGTTTTCTATAGAAAACTTTTCATTGGGAAATGTTTTCTATAGAAAACTTTTCATTGGGAAAAGTTTTCTATAGAAAACTTTTCATTTGGAAAAGTCTTCTATAGAAAACTTTTCATTGGGAAAAGTTTTCTATAGAAAACTTTTCATTGGGAAAACTTTTCATTGGGAAAAGTTTTCTATAGAAAACTTTTCATTGGGAAAAGTTTTCTATAGAAAACTTTTCATTGGGAAAAGTTTTCTATAGAAAACTTTTCATTGGGAAAAGTTTTCTATAGAAAACTTTCATTGGGAAAAGTTTTCTATAGAAAACTTTTCATTGGGAAAAGCTTTCTATAGAAAACTTTTCATTGGGAAAAGCTTTCTATAGAAAACTTTTCATTGGGAAAAGTTTTCTATAGAAAACTTTTCATTGGAACTTGTCATTAAGAAAAGTTTTCTATAGAAAATCTTTCATTGTGAAAAGTTTTCTATAGAAAATCTTTCATTGTGAAAAGTTTTCTATAGAAAATCTTTCATTGTGAAAAGTTTTCTATAGAAAACTTTTCATTGGGAAAAGTTTTCTATAGAAAACTTTTCATTGGGAGAAGTTTTCTATAGAAAACTTTTCATTGGGAAAAGTTTTCTATAGAAAACTTTTCATTGGGAGAAGTTTTCTATAGAAAACTTTTCATTGGGAAAAGTTTTCTATAGAAAACTTTTCATTGGGAAAAGTTTTCTATAGAAAACTTTTCATTGGGAAAAGTTTTCTATAGAAAACTTTTCATTGGGAAAAGTTTTCTATAGAAAACTTTTCATTGGGAAAAGTTTTCTATAGAAAACATTTTATTGGGAAAAGTTTTCTATAGAAAACTTTTCTTTGGGAAAATTTTTCTGTAGAAAACTTTTCATTGGGAAAAGTTTTCTATAGAAAACTTTTCATTGGGAAAAGTTTTCTATAGAAAACTTTTCATTGGGAAAAGTCTTCTATAGAAAACTTTGCATTGGGAAAAGTTTTCTATAGAAAACTTTGCATTGGGAAAAGTTTTCTATAGAAAACTTTGCATTGGGAAAAGTTTTCTATAGAAAACTTTGCATTGGGAAAAGTTTTCTATAGAAAACTTTTCATTGGGAAAAGTTTTCTATAGAAAACTTTTCATTGGGAAAAGTTTTCTATAGAAAACTTTTCATTGGGAAAAGTTTTCTATAGAATGAAAAGTTTTCTATAGAAAACTTTTCATTGGGAAAAGTTTTTTATAGAAAACTTTTCATTGGGAAAAGTTTTCTATAGAAAACTTTTCTCAATGAAGAGAAAACTTTTCATTGGGGAAAGTTTTCTATAGAAACTTTTTATTGGCAAAATTTTCTATGGAGAACTTTTCATTGGCAAAAGTTTTCGATAGAAAACTTTTTATTGGGCAATGTTTTCAATAGAGAATTTTTCATTGGGAAAAGTTTTCTATAGAGAACTTTTCATTGGGAAAAGTTTTCTATGGAGAACTTTTCATTGGGAAAAGTTTTCTATAGAAAACTTTTTAGTGGGAAAAGTATTCTATACAGAACTTTTCTTTGGGAAAAGTTTTCTATACAAAACTTTTCATTGGGAAAAGTTTTCTATACAGAACTTTTCATTGGGAAAAGTTTTGTAGAAAAAACTTTTCATTGGGAAAAGTTTTGTAGAAAAAACTTTTCACTTAAGATCATTTTAAAACTAATATCTCAAGATTTTTTTTTGCGTATCCGCATTTACGACAACTCTTACCACTATCAATTCTTTTTACCATACATGACATAAAAACCATTCACACTTTTATTTAACTCATAAATTTAAGTAAAAAGCCAAAAGGAATGAAAAAAATTAAGCATAAATACTGAAGTAAAACACACTACACTACTACTACTAGTAAGTACTAAAGCCCATATATTTTCAGATATATTTAACGATGATGACGACAAAGACAATCAACCCTCTTTTTTCTCTTCAACATTTTGGCGTTCTGTAAAAACAGTTTAGCGAAATGTGGCAAAAACCTGAACAAAAGTATGTGTAAGTACTCGTATATGGTCTAAATACATGAAGCATTTAAGTAGAAATATATAACCAAATGAACTCATACCCATGCCGAAGTATGTAGATATTTATACTACTAGTTTTATTTTTTTTTGTTGCTGTCAACGTTTTTAACAACGTTGCAATAAATTTCAGAAAAAAATGTGTAAATTATAAATACGAGCAATTATTTAAACTCTACTTAACAAATTACTTTACCGCATATGGGGTTATTTTTAAAAATTACGACTTGCAGATACTCAACAACATCTAGATACAAAATAACAGCGAGTATGTGTCTTTGTATGTAACAAATAATATATATGATTGTGGCAAACAAATTCATTTGTTTTTTTGGTGTGGCAAAAAATAAGTGTTGAATGCTTATTTATTTGTTTCTTGCTTATTGTGGCAAAGAAATATACCTACAAAAAATGCTAAAAACTTAAGTAATTTAGATATTTTATGGCATTAAAATAAAAACTGAAATATATGTATGTCATACAGTGATAAACATTTTTATGGTAAATTGTGATTTACGATGTTACCGGGGACATATTTACCCTTAAAGAGGTATTTTTCATTCTTGTAATGGTTTCATGATACTCAAAGTCTTTAAGTACGAAAACAATTTACAACAAAGTATTAAGAAACATTAAAAGCAAATGTATTTATAAGATGTTACTTATACTTAGAGGCCATATCAGTTAACTTCATTTGACTTAAAAATAATTTAAGTAATTGCTTATTTAGGAAATTTAAAGTGCATAGGGATGGATGGATGACAGCAGTGGTAGATAAAGTTGAATGACTGACTGGAATTTATTTAAATAAATAGAAAAATATTTATTTTAATATTTTAATAGGATTTTGTATTTAGTTGTTAAGTGTTAGGTTAGGCATTGTGACACTTATTGACAACCAAGGCAAAATATAAAGCTTTTCCGTACGAGGGACACTTTTTATATATGAGAACTGGTAACTCTGTCAATCGCTAAAATCTGACAACACCATAATTCCCCTTCTTCAATTATACTTTTTTTTTATTAGGACCAGCACTCAGGGAATGACTCCTTCTCATGCAATGCATTGTCTTGGAACTAGGAAAATAGGTTATGGGAGGGGGGATAGGTGGAGTAGTGTTTGTGGACATTTGATTTGAACTTTCCTATATTGCAACTGACTGGGAAAACTTCTGCGGGAAGCAAATTCCACATACGAACTGTGCGGCTAAAGAATGAATTTTCTCTGCATTGTGTTGTTCTGTCTACCGGCCAATCTATTACGAATTGATGAGCTCTAACAGAAAGACGTGTAATAAAGTGAAAGTAATATACCACTTTATTCAGGGAAAAAATTGTTTGGTAGTTACCCTTAAATTTTTAACGATTTTGTTTATTTTAAATAAAATTTGGCTTCGTAGCAAAGAAGTACTTCATGGTTAGTCTCAAGTATTTTGAAAATTAAGGCCTTTGCTATTTTTTTAAACGAAATTTTTTCGCTAAAATTGGGTATTTTCATATTTTTATACCCTTCACCAATATAGGTGGAAAGGGTATTATAAGTTTGTGCTGATGTATGTAACGCATAGAAATATTTGTCTTAGACCCACCTGTTAGTATACCAATAGGCTTAGAATCACTTTCTGAGTCGCAATTCTAAAGATAATTTGATAAAATTTGGCACAGTTAATTTTTTTGATAGTGGGACCTTGGCTATTAATATTCTTCGAAATAGGTCTATTATTTATGGTACCTCCCATAGGTTCCACTTCCCGGAATTGATGTATTGGCCACAAATATCACTATTTTTCATGAAATTTACAACAAATACTGCTGATGTTTACACTGTACCAAATTTCATTGAAAGCGGTCGACATTTGACCATAGCTTTCTTACCAACTCTTGTGTCAAAATGCACTAAATGAGATAAAAATCACTACAACGCTCGTATATCTAAAGATAATGAGAATTTTGAGTTGATTTTTTGTATACATTTGCATACATTTGTTAAAACTGTAATCAATTTAACTTCTGGAGATCCATCAAGATAATACAACATCATTTTAGCATGACTAGAGAACAAAATGTACCCCAATACTAATTCTAAGTGCGAAATAGAAAGCATGAAGTGATTTTCAATATTTTATGTGAAACAAGTAGATTTTTCCTAGCCACTGTAGATGAATACCTCGGTTTTACCTGTATATTTCGGATTTCTCCTTGGGATATACTTAGCCCATGACCATTTTTCACTTCGGACTTTAGCCTCTAGTGCTGGAGTGCCGCTTTTCCTAGAAGGTATTAATAATGTTACTTTAAATTTGTATTGTTTTATATTTTGGACCGCATTTTTACCCTTTTTATTCCAATATTCCTTCACTTTTAGCATGGGATATGATGTCCTAACCATACGGGAGAATATTTTAGCGATTTACGCTAATTCTATAACGACTTTCGAAATTAATTTTGCAGGCATTTTTTTTTTAATATAGGACAACTAATGCACACATTTTTTTTTTAATTTAATTTCATTGGATTACACTCATAAAACATCATAAAATAAAAAATATAACGGTAAATAAGAACATTTGGTGTTATTTTTACTCATTGTGCAAACATTTATTTGACGCCTTTTTAATTGGGTATATTTCGTTTTGTATTGTTGTTGTTGCAATGCATTTAATTATTTGAATTTTTTTCGACTTTTTATAGTAAACAGTTACATTAACGGTATGTGTTAAACAAAATAAACAAATTTAAACGATTTTATGTTTTATTTTCGATATTTTAATTGCATTTTCATTATTTTTGTTAAATGCAAACAATTACTTGAAAAACTGTATGAAAGT
This sequence comes from Stomorhina lunata, assembly GCA_933228675.1. NCBI lineage: Eukaryota > Metazoa > Arthropoda > Insecta > Diptera > Rhiniidae > Stomorhina > Stomorhina lunata. The sequence goes on along the minus strand of OW121741.1, from coordinate 24,997,734 downwards.
TTTGAGAAAATGTTTATATGATGGCAAAATTTAGCAAATATATGTCTTTATACAGGAAAAATAACACCTTTCCCTTAGGGGTGAAGGTTATCATATTGTCGGGCTTGACCGACTAAAGAGTGTTCTAAAAAAAATATGCATTTACTATTTTAGATAAAATTTATCCATAGTGCAAGAAATAATTTATTTTTTGATCAAGTTAGTTTCTATAGATATGTCAGATACTATTATTTTAGAAATTATTAATTTTCAATAGTTATTTCAATCAAAATGGACTGCGAAAAAAAAGTTCGTGAAAATATAATTAAAACTTTTCAAAAAATCCGTCATGGACTTTTAAAAAAATAGCTAAAAATTTGAAAGTTGACCCTCGAACGGTTTCTAATGCCATCAGACGGTATAAGGAAAACCTGAGCATAGAAAGAAAACCTGGATCAGGGAGGAAAAAAGGTCCTACAGATATTGGTAAGGCAAAAGAAGTCGAGCGACTCTTTCGAAGAGCGCCTAACACTTCTTTAAGAAAAGCAGCTCGTACGGTGAAATGTTCTACGAATTTTGCACGTAGAGTCAAAGCTTATGCTGGACTGTAGACATACAAAGTCCAAAAGGTTCCAGATCGCAATGCTATAAAGAACTTAGAAGCAAAAAAACGAGCGAAAAAATTGAAGTCTGATTTTATAAAAAACACACCTGTTGTGTGATGGATGATGAAACATACGTACTGGCAGACTTTTCTCGACTTCCTGGTCAAGATTTTTATGTTGCTGATAAACGGGGCAATGTTCGGCAAGAGCTTCGCACAAAAAAACAAACAAAATTCCCTAAGAAGTTTCTCGTGTGGCAAGCTATTTACAGTTGTGGCAAAAGAAGTAAAGTATTTGTGGCATCTGGCACAATAAACACAGAAATTTATATAAAGGAGTACCTACAAAAACGGTTGTTACCCTCCAAAAAGGTATCAGAAGCAACTGTAAAATCTTTAATGGGAGGGTTTCCGAAAAAAGTCGACAATTTTGCAAAACCCGAGTACTAAGTAAACATTTTAATGCTAAATGATTTTGTATAATATGTCATTATATTTGCGTATTTTGTAGAGTTTTTATATTAAAAGGTTTGATTTTTATTTAAGAAAATCCAACTACAAATTTTATTTAGAGCACTCTTTATAGCACTTTCTTACTTGTTTTTAATAAAATCATAATCTCAGAGTTCATAGCTAGGAATAGACAAGTGATATTGGTTGAATATAAGCTTTTTTACAATGTTTGTAAAGTAACAAAAATATTCAGTATCTGATTGTATGAAATTATTCAATGATAGCATCTAAATGCGTTTTAATTCAAAATTCAGATACTTAAAGTTAATTATAAAATACACAAATGTTTACCGAAAAAAAGCCTTTAACATTTTTTTGCACAAAAATGTACTTATTTTTATACTTTTTTTAATCCATGTGTACCAAAAAACCCGAAAACGCATTAACACTACTGTCATTCAACACCAGGACAGTAGTTTAAGCCGACAAATGACTGTAATAATGACTCACATTAAAAAAACAACAACCAGCGAAAAAATAAACAAAAACATCAGATCAAAATCTTTTATTCTTTATTTTTTTGTCATGAATGTTTATTATTTATCTTATTTCATTTCAGTTTTAAAGCTCTTAAGATTTAAACAACAGCAACAAAAAAAGTATTTAAAGCAAAAAAACTAAAAATAAAAACAACTGACATGACATGCCATCAAAATACAACAGCCTCAATTTAAAACTGTCAGTTTATATGTCAGTATTAACTGTCAAAGTAAGCGTCATCTCTTTAAGCTTTAAAGCACAACAAAACAAAACACGATGACTGATGATTTTGAAAGAGATGGAGAGAAAGAGAAAAAAAAAACAGACTTTGAAGTATAAATGATGTGAGTTTTGGACTTGGGTACAAAAGAAAACCCCTGTATGGATTCTTATATGACTATATTTTTTAAGAAAACGTTTTCCAAATGTATTTCTTGACAGATAACGAGAAAAAATGGTTGCGTGTAGATTTTAAGCTTAATTCGTTATAACGAAAGGAAAGGCTGGTAAAATCAAGTGTTGCCGTTATGAAAGGATTTTGGAAGAAATCTTTTATAGACAAGAACTGAACTAGAACTGAACTAGAACTGAACTAGAACTGAACTAGAACTGAACTAGAACTGAACTAAAACTGAACTAGAACTGAACTAGAACTGAACTAGAACTGAACTAGAACTGAACTAGAACTGAACTAGAACTGAACTAGAACTGAACTAGAACTGAACTAGAACTGAACTAGAACTGAACTAGAACTGAACTAGAACTGAACTAGAATTGAACTAGAACTGAACTTGAACTGAACCAGAACTGAACTAGAACTGAACTAGAACTGAACTAGAACTGAACTAGAACTGAACTAGAACTGAACTAGAACTGAACTAGAACTGAACTAGAACTGAACTAGAACTGAACTAGAACTGAACTAGAACTGAACTAGAACTGAACTAGAACTGAACTAGAACTGAACTAGAACTGAACTAGAACTGAACTAGAACTGAACTAGAACTGAACTAGAACTGAACTAGAACTGAACTAGAACTGAACTAGAACTGAACTAGAACTGAACTAGAACTGAACTAGAACTGAACTAGAACTGAACTAGAACTGAACTAGAACTGAACTAGAACTGAACTAGAACTGAACTAGAACTGAACTAGAACTGAACTAGAACTGAACTTGAACTGAACCAGAACTGAACTAGAACTGAACTAGAACTGAACTAGAACTGAACTAGAACTGAACTAGAACTGAACTAGAACTGAACTAGAACTGAACTAGAACTGAACTAGAACTGAACTAGAACTGAACTAGAACTGAACTAGAACTGAACTAGAACTGAACTAGAACTGAACTAGAACTGAACTAGAACTGAACTAGAACTGAACTAGAACTGAACTAGAACTGAACTAGAACTGAACTAGAACTGAACTAGAACTGAACTAGAACTGAACTAGAACTGAACTAGAACTGAACTAGAACTGAACTAGAACTGAACTAGAACTGAACTAGAACTGAACTAGAACTGAACTAGAACTGAACTAGAACTGAACTAGAACTGAACTAGAACTGAACTAGAACTGAACTAGAACTGAACTAGAACTGAACTAGAACTGAACTAGAACTGAACTAGAACTGAACTAGAACTGAACTAGAACTGAACTAGAACTGAACTAGAACTGAACTAGAACTGAACTAGAACTGAACTAGAACTGAACTAGAACTGAACTAGAACTGAACTAGAACTGAACTAGAACTGAACTAGAACTGAACTAGAACTGAACTAGAACTGAACTAGAACTGAACTAGAACTGAACTAGAACTGAACTAGAACTGAACTAGAACTGAACTAGAACTGAACTAGAACTGAACTAGAACTGAACTAGAACTGAACTAGAACTGAACTAGAACTGAACTAGAACTGAACTAGAACTGAACTAGAACTGAACTAGAACTGAACTAGAACTGAACTAGAACTGAACTAGAACTGAACTAGAACTGAACTAGAACTGAACTAGAACTGAACTAGAACTGAACTAGAACTGAACTAGAACTGAACTAGAACTGAACTAGAACTGAACTAGAACTGAACTAGAACTGAACTAGAACTGAACTAGAACTGAACTAGAACTGAACTAGAACTGAACTAGAACTGAACTAGAACTGAACTAGAACTGAACTAGAACTGAACTAGAACTGAACTAGAACTGAACTAGAACTGAACTAGAACTGAACTAGAACTGAACTAGAACTGAACTAGAACTGAACTAGAACTGAACTAGAACTGAACTAGAACTGAACTAGAACTGAACTAGAACTGAACTAGAACTGAACTAGAACTGAACTAGAACTGAACTAGAACTGAACTAGAACTGAACTAGAACTGAACTAGAACTGAACTAGAACTGAACTAGAACTGAACTAGAACTGAACTAGAACTGAACTAGAACTGAACTAGAACTGAACTAGAACTGAACTAGAACTGAACTAGAACTGAACTAGAACTGAACTAGAACTGAACTAGAACTGAACTAGAACTGAACTAGAACTGAACTAGAACTGAACTAGAACTGAACTAGAACTGAACTAGAACTGAACTAGAACTGAACTAGAACTGAACTAGAACTGAACTAGAACTGAACTAGAACTGAACTAGAACTGAACTAGAACTGAACTAGAACTGAACTAGAACTGAACTAGAACTGAACTAGAACTGAACTAGAACTGAACTAGAACTGAACTAGAACTGAACTAGAACTGAACTAGAACTGAACTAGAACTGAACTAGAACTGAACTAGAACTGAACTAGAACTGAACTAGAACTGAACTAGAACTGAACTAGAACTGAACTAGAACTGAACTAGAACTGAACTAGAACTGAACTAGAACTGAACTAGAACTGAACTAGAACTGAACTAGAACTGAACTAGAACTGAACTAGAACTGAACTAGAACTGAACTAGAACTGAACTAGAACTGAACTAGAACTGAACTAGAACTGAACTAGAACTGAACTAGAACTGAACTAGAACTGAACTAGAACTGAACTAGAACTGAACTAGAACTGAACTAGAACTGAACTAGAACTGAACTAGAACTGAACTAGAACTGAACTAGAACTGAACTAGAACTGAACTAGAACTGAACTAGAACTGAACTAGAACTGAACTAGAACTGAACTAGAACTGAACTAGAACTGAACTAGAACTGAACTAGAACTGAACTAGAACTGAACTAGAACTGAACTAGAACTGAACTAGAACTGAACTAGAACTGAACTAGAACTGAACTAGAACTGAACTAGAACTGAACTAGAACTGAACTAGAACTGAACTAGAACTGAACTAGAACTGAACTAGAACTGAACTAGAACTGAACTAGAACTGAACTAGAACTGAACTAGAACTGAACTAGAACTGAACTAGAACTGAACTAGAACTGAACTAGAACTGAACTAGAACTGAACTAGAACTGAACTAGAACTGAACTAGAACTGAACTAGAACTGAACTAGAACTGAACTAGAACTGAACTAGAACTGAACTAGAACTGAACTAGAACTGAACTTGAACTGAACCAGAACTGAACTAGAACTGAACTAGAACTGAACTAGAACTGAACTAGAACTGAACTAGAACTGAACTAGAACTGAACTAGAACTGAACTAGAACTGAACTAGAACTGAACTAGAACTGAACTAGAACTGAACTAGAACTGAACTAGAACTAGAACTGAACTAGAACTGAACTAGAACTGAACTAGAACTGAACTAGAACTGAACTAGAACTGAACTAGAACTGAACTAGAACTGAACTAGAACTGAACTAGAACTGAACTAGAACTGAACTAGAACTGAACTAGAACTGAACTAGAACTGAACTAGAACTGAACTAGAACTGAACTAGAACTGAACTAGAACTGAACTAGAACTGAACTAGAACTGAACTAGAACTGAACTAGAACTGAACTAGAACTGAACTAGAACTGAACTAGAACTGAACTAGAACTGAACTAGAACTGAACTAGAACTGAACTAGAACTGAACTAGAACTGAACTAGAACTGAACTAGAACTGAACTAGAACTGAACTAGAACTGAACTAGAACTGAACTAGAACTGAACTAGAACTGAACTAGAACTGAACTAGAACTGAACTAGAACTGAACTAGAACTGAACTAGAACTGAACTAGAACTGAACTAGAACTGAACTAGAACTGAACTAGAACTGAACTAGAACTGAACTAGAACTGAACTAGAACTGAACTAGAACTGAACTAGAACTGAACTAGAACTGAACTAGAACTGAACTAGAACTGAACTAGAACTGAACTAGAACTGAACTAGAACTGAACTAGAACTGAACTAGAACTGAACTAGAACTGAACTAGAACTGAACTAGAACTGAACTAGAACTGAACTAGAACTGAACTAGAACTGAACTAGAACTGAACTAGAACTGAACTAGAACTGAACTAGAACTGAACTAGAACTGAACTAGAACTGAACTAGAACTGAACTAGAACTGAACTAGAACTGAACTAGAACTGAACTAGAACTGAACTAGAACTGAACTAGAACTGAACTAGAACTGAACTAGAACTGAACTAGAACTGAACTAGAACTGAACTAGAACTGAACTAGAACTGAACTAGAACTGAACTAGAACTGAACTAGAACTGAACTAGAACTGAACTAGAACTGAACTAGAACTGAACTAGAACTGAACTAGAACTGAACTAGAACTGAACTAGAACTGAACTAGAACTGAACTAGAACTGAACTAGAACTGAACTAGAACTGAACTAGAACTGAACTAGAACTGAACTAGAACTGAACTAGAACTGAACTAGAACTGAACTAGAACTGAACTAGAACTGAACTAGAACTGAACTAGAACTGAACTAGAACTGAACTAGAACTGAACTAGAACTGAACTAGAACTGAACTAGAACTGAACTAGAACTGAACTAGAACTGAACTAGAACTGAACTAGAACTGAACTAGAACTGAACTAGAACTGAACTAGAACTGAACTAGAACTGAACTAGAACTGAACTAGAACTGAACTAGAACTGAACTAGAACTGAACTAGAACTGAACTAGAACTGAACTAGAACTGAACTAGAACTGAACTAGAACTGAACTAGAACTGAACTAGAACTGAACTAGAACTGAACTAGAACTGAACTAGAACTGAACTAGAACTGAACTAGAACTGAACTAGAACTGAACTAGAACTGAACTAGAACTGAACTAGAACTGAACTAGAACTGAACTAGAACTGAACTAGAACTGAACTAGAACTGAACTAGAACTGAACTAGAACTGAACTAGAACTGAACTAGAACTGAACTAGAACTGAACTAGAACTGAACTAGAACTGAACTAGAACTGAACTAGAACTGAACTAGAACTGAACTAGAACTGAACTAGAACTGAACTAGAACTGAACTAGAACTGAACTAGAACTGAACTAGAACTGAACTAGAACTGAACTAGAACTGAACTAGAACTGAACTAGAACTGAACTAGAACTGAACTAGAACTGAACTAGAACTGAACTAGAACTGAACTAGAACTGAACTAGAACTGAACTAGAACTGAACTAGAACTGAACTAGAACTGAACTAGAACTGAACTTGAACTGAACTAGAACAGAACTAGAACTGAACTGAACTAGAACTGAACTAGAACTGAACTAGAACTGAACTAGAACTGAACTAGAACTGAACTAGAACTGAACTAGAACTGAACTAGAACTGAACTAGAACTGAACTAGAACTGAACTAGAACTGAACTAGAACTGAACTAGAACTGAACTAGAACTGAACTAGAACTGAACTAGAACTGAACTAGAACTGAACTAGAACTGAACTAGAACTGAACTAGAACTGAACTAGAACTGAACTAGAACTGAACTAGAACTGAACTAGAACTGAACTAGAACTGAACTAGAACTGAACTAGAACTGAACTAGAACTGAACTAGAACTGAACTAGAACTGAACTAGAACTGAACTAGAACTGAACTAGAACTGAACTAGAACTGAACTAGAACTGAACTAGAACTGAACTAGAACTGAACTAGAACTGAACTAGAACTGAACTAGAACTGAACTAGAACTGAACTAGAACTGAACTAGAACTGAACTAGAACTGAACTAGAACTGAACTAGAACTGAACTAGAACTGAACTAGAACTGAACTAGAACTGAACTAGAACTGAACTAGAACTGAACTAGAACTGAACTAGAACTGAACTAGAACTGAACTAGAACTGAACTAGAACTGAACTAGAACTGAACTAGAACTGAACTAGAACTGAACTAGAACTGAACTAGAACTGAACTAGAACTGAACTAGAACTGAACTAGAACTGAACTAGAACTGAACTAGAACTGAACTAGAACTGAACTAGAACTGAACTAGAACTGAACTAGAACTGAACTAGAACTGAACTAGAACTGAACTAGAACTGAACTAGAACTGAACTAGAACTGAACTAGAACTGAACTAGAACTGAACTAGAACTGAACTAGAACTGAACTAGAACTGAACTAGAACTGAACTAGAACTGAACTAGAACTGAACTAGAACTGAACTAGAACTGAACTAGAACTGAACTAGAACTGAACTAGAACTGAACTAGAACTGAACTAGAACTGAACTAGAACTGAACTAGAACTGAACTAGAACTGAACTAGAACTGAAATTTTTTTATACAAGACAAAATTTTGCAAAATTTCTTATAGAAGACAAAATTTTGCAAAATTTTTTATAGAAGACAAAATTTTGCAAAATTTTCTATAGAAGACAAAGTTTTGCAAAATTTTCTATAGAAGACAAAATTTTGCAAAATTTTCTATAGAAGACAAAATTTTGCAAAATTTTCGATAGAAGACAAAATTTTGCAAAATTTTCTATAGAAGACAAAATTTTGCCAAATTTTCGATAGAAGACAAAATTTTGCAAAATTTTCTATAGAAGTCAAAATTTTGCAAAATTTTCTATAGAAGACAATATTTTGCAAAATTTTCGATAGAAGACAAAATTTTGCAAAATTTTCTATAGAAGACAAAATTTTGCCAAATTTTCTATAGAAGAAAAGATTTTGAAAAATTTTCTACAGGAGATACAATTTTCAAATTTTTCTAAAAAAGACAAAACTTTCTATAGAAGACAAATTATTTTTAAATTTCCTATAGAAGACCAAATTTTGCCAAATTTTCTATAGAAGACTGAATTTTGCAAAATTGTCTATAAAAGATTTGTGTTTCTGTGCCTGGTAACGCTGGCAGTTTTTTTATACCGCTTAAACACATGTGTATTAAATGTTTTGCTGCTTCAAACAAAAACTATGGCATGAATGTGCGAAATTAAGTTAAACGTAGACAGACTGACACATTAACAATTTTATTCAATTATCCATCTAAAAAGTATTTAAACAGAAATTATAATTATCTTGTCATTATCTTTAACGAAAGTTAAGTTTTTTGTTCATTTCCCCTTTTTCATGTTTTCGAAGTGTGATGATGACCTTTTAATAGCCGACTGTCAATTTAATGTCAAAATAAAATTTAAAAAATAATCTTAAAATTTGTTTTAAAGATCAATTTATTTGGATAGTTTTTTTGTCAAAATTAATCAATTTTTGTAAACCAAAAATGTAAATTGAATAGACATAATTTATCATTTATATCAAATTCAGTTTTCCCCTAGAAAATTTATTTAAAATTTAAATTTTGTGTATTTGTGTTTGTTTTAGACTTCCAAAAACCCCAGTAGTTTTTCATCCATCATGTTAAACAAATTTTGTATAATTTCTCTTTATAATTTATTGCTATCGATTTCAAATAAATGCATTACCAACGTTTTTGTCTATTTTATATTTTCTATTTTTTTATTTATTAAAACAAACTTTTTCCCGAGAAACATGCTTTACTATCACTCGCCCAGGAACTATGTTAAGCCTCCTCTGTTGTTTTGTTGGCTGGAAAAAAATCCATTAATTTTTCATGATAGTCGATGATAGATGACTTGTCATTGATTTTGAATTCAAACTAATAGCAACCGAAATAGTGGCAATACAACAAGAAATATTGTTAAAACTTTTACATTTTTAGGAGAGATAATGATGTTGCTGATGATTAAGAAATTTAAAATAATGAACAGAAAATTGATGTTGGTTTTTGAAAGCCGATGAAAATTTGAACCCATAATGTGACCAATTTGATAAATGGAAAATTGATAAAATTTAAAATTTTGATGAATAAAATTCAACAATATAATATTAATATATTGTACTTCATACATTATTTGAAAACACAAAAACTCACAAGCTCAAAATGACATATGGTCGTTTTGAAAATTCCCATTCGAAAAAAAACTAATAAGCCTCTCACACCTGCTCACAAAACTTTAACTTTCCCTCATTATTTGTTACGAATGGGATTTTTCAAAACGACCATAGACCAAATCAATGTCTGGAAGTGCAATATCTTTATACTATACAGTCTTTGCTCCAAGACTAACTAAAGCAGCTTCGAATTAATTTTTTTCAAAATATAAAATTGATAAAATTTAAAATTTTGATAAATAAAATTCTATAGTATAATATTAAGATATTGCGCTTCATATATTATTTTGCTGTCAAATGTGAAATTAAGTTGGATAAAGAAGAATTAAAAACACAAAAACTCACAAACTCAAAACGGCCTAGGGACGTTTTGAAAATTCCCAGTCGAAAACAAATGATAAAGCACACACACGTGCTCATAAAGCCTTAGCTTTCACTCAATATTTGTTTCCTTATGGGATTTTTCAAAACGACCATAGGCCAAATCAATGTATGGAAGTGCAACATCTTTATATTATACAAACTTTGATCCAAGACTAACTTAAACAATTTGAAATTAATTTCCTTCAAAATATAAATGACATAAAGAAATTCAAAATCAAACCTTAGTAGACAGACTATCCTAATTTCACCACTAATTGCACTTATCCCCTTTAACATTTATTCATTTCTTCATTAACAACTGAAGAAAAATTTCCAACAAATTTTCAAAACTAAAGCAATTAAACTTAAAGCCAAATACAAATTACCGGATATTTACACAGTATTTTTTTTTTCTAAATCCATTTCCTTGCATGTCAAATAAATGTTTACAAATCGAGCAATGAAAAAGAAAAATATTTATGTTTTTAGCTGTTACGAAAACAAGGTTTTAAAAAGAGTTAAAATGTGTTTTGCCAAATGAACGAACAAACAAATATTTAAGTTCAAATAAAATGAGTTCAAAAAAAAAAAACAGCCAATAATTTACAAATGTTGTTTGTTATTAAACGTTATAAAATGAAAACATACAACAATTGTATAAATGTCTGTATTTCTTAAATATACAATTTGAAATAAATACTTAGAATGAGGAGGATAATAGGTATTTTACAAGTTAAGTCCTTGGCGACCGAAACCGTATAGAAGATACAATTTTGGAAAATTTTCTAAAGACAATTTGGAAAATTTTGTAAATTTTCTAAAGAAAAAAATTTTAAAAATTTTCTAAATTTTGTCTTCTATACAAAATTTTTCAAGATTTTGTCTTCAATAGAAAATTTTGCAAAATTTTGTCTTCAATAGAGAATTTTGCAAAATTTTGTCTTCTATAGAAAATTTTGCAAAATTTTGTCTTCTATAGAAAATTTTGCAAAATTTTGTCTGCTATAGAAAATTTAAAAAAAAAATTGTCTTCTACAGAAAGTTAAAAAAAAATGTTGTCTTCTTTAGAAAATTTAAAAAAATTTTGTCTTCTATAGAAAATTTCAAAAAATTAAGTCCGTTTTAGAAAATGTTGTTTTCGTTAGAAAATTTTGTAAAATTTTGTCTTCTATAGAAAATTTTGCAAAATTTTGTCTTCTATGGAAAATTTTGCAAAATTTTGTCTTCTATAGAAAATTTTTCAAAAATTTGTATTCTATAGAAAATTTTTCAAAAATTTGTATTCTATAGAAAATTTTGCAAAATTTTGTCTTCTATAGAAAATTTTGCAAAATTTTGTCTTCTATAGAAAATTTTGCAAAATTTTGTCTTCTATAGAAAATTTTGCAAAATTTTGTCTTCTATAGAAAATTTTGCAAAATTTCGTCTTCTATAGAAAATTTTGCAAAATTTCGTCTTCTATAGAAAATTTTGCAAAATTTTGTCTTCTATAGAAAATTTTGCAAAATTTTGTCTTCTATAGAAAATTTTGCAAAATTTCGTCTTCTATAGAAAATTTTGCAACATTTCGTCTTCTATAGGAAATTTTGCAAAATTTTGTCTTTTATAGAAAATTTTGCAAAATTTTGTCTTTAAAAATTTTGCAAAATTTTGTCTTTAAAAATTTTGCAAAATTTTGTCTTCTATAGAAAATTTTGCAAAATTTTGTCTTCTATAGAAAATTTTGCAAAATTTTGTCTTCTATAGAAAATTTTGCAAAATTTTGTCTTCTTTAGAAAATTTTGCAAAATTTTGTCTTCTTTAGAAAATTTTGCAAAATTTTGTCTTCTATAGAAAATTTTGCAAAATTTTGTCTTCTACAGAAAATTTTGTAAAATTTTGTCTTCTATAGAAAATTTTGTAAAATTTTGTCTTCTATAGAAAATTTTTCAAAATTTTGTCTTCTATAGAAAATTTTGCAAAATTTTGTCTTCTATAGAAAATTATGCAAAATTTTGTCTTCTATAGAAAATTTTGCAAAATTTTGTCTTCTATAGAAAATTTTGCAAAATTTTGTCTTCTATAGAAAATTTTGCAAAGTTTTGTCTTCTATAGAAAATTTTGCAAAGTTTTGTCTTCTATAGAAAATTTTGCAGAGTTTTTGCAAAGTTGTGTCTTTTTAGTAAATTTTGCAAAATTTTGTCTTCTTTAGAAAATTTTGCAAATTTTTTTCTTCTTTAGAAAATTTGGCAAAATTTTGTCTTTAAAAAAATTTTGCCCATATTTTGTCTTCTTTAGAAAATTTTGCCCAAATTTATTTTTTTAGAAAACTTTGCAAAATTTTGTCTTCTATAGAAAATTTCTCAAAATATTGTCTTCTATAGAAAATTTTGCAAAATTTTGTCTTCTATAGAAAATTTTGCAAAATTTTGTCTTCTACAGAAAATTTAAAAAAATTTTGTCTTCTATAGAAAATTTGAAAAAATTAAGTCTTTTTTAGAAAAGTTTGGAAAATTTTGTCTTCATTAGAAAACTGTTTCTTCAAAAGAAAATTTTGCAAAATTTTGTGTTCTTTAGAAAATTTTGTAAAAATTTGTCTTTTATAGAAAATTTTGCAAAATTTTGTCTTCTATAAAAAATTTTGCAAAATTTTGTCTTCTATAGAAAATTTTGCAGAATTTAGTTTTCTATAGAAAATTTTGAAAAGTTTTGTCTTCGTTAGAAAATTTTGCAAAATTTTTTCTTCTTTAGAAAATTTTGCCAAATTTTTTCTTCTTTAGAAAATTTTGCAAAATTTTGTCTTCTATAGAAAATTTTGCAAAATTTTGTCTTCTATAGAAAATTTTGCAAAATTTTGTCTTCTATAGAAAATTTTGCAAAGTTTTGTCTTTTATAGAAAATTTTGCAGAGTTTTTGCAAAGTTGTGTCTTTTCAGTAAATTTTGCAAAATTTTGTCTTCTTTAGAAAATTTTGCAAATTTTTTTGTTCTTTAGAAAATTTGGCAAAATTTTGTCTTTAAAAAAAAATTTTGCCCATATTTTGTCTTCTTTAGAAAATTTTGCCCAAATTTATTTTTTTAGAAAACTTTGCAAAATTTTGTCTTCTATAGAAAATTTTGCAAAATTTTGTCTTCTATAGAAAATTTTGCAAAATTTTGTCATCTATAGAAAATTTTGCAAAATTTTGTCTTCTATAGAAAATTTTGCAAAATTTTGTCTTCTATAGAAAATTTTGCAAAATTTTGTCTTCTATAGAAAATTTTGCAAAATTTTGTCTTCTTTAGAAAATTTGGCAAAATTTTGTCTTTAAAAAAAAATTTTGCCCATATTTTGTCTTCTTTAGAAAATTTTGCCCAAATTTATTTTTTTAGAAAACTTTGCAAAATTTTGTCTTCTATAGAAAATTTTGCAAAATTTTGTCTTCTATAGAAAATTTTGCAAAATTTTGTCATCTATAGAAAATTTTGCAAAATTTTGTCTTCTATAGAAAATTTTGCAAAATTTTGTCTTCTATAGAAAATTTTGCAAAATTTTGTCTTCTATAGAAAATTTTGCAAAATTTTGTCTTCTATAGAAAATTTTGCAAAATTTTGTCTTCTATAGAAAATTTTGCTAAATTTTGTCTTCTATAGAAAATTTTGCAAAATTTTGTTTTATTTAGAAAATTTTTTCAAAGTTATGTCTTTTTAGTAAATTTAACAAAATTTTGTCTTATTTAGAAAATTTTGCAAAATTTTGTCTTCTATAGAAAATTTTGCAAAATTTTGTCATCTATAGAAAATTTTGCAAAATTTTGTCTTCTATAGAAAATTTTGCAAAATTTTGTCTTCTATAGAAAATTTTGCAAAATTTTGTCTTCTATAGAAAATTTTGCAAAATTTTGTCTTCTATAGAAAATTTTGCAAAATTTTGTCTTCTATAGAAAATTTTGCTAAATTTTGTCTTCTATAGAAAATTTTGCAAAATTTTGTTTTATTTAGAAAATTTTTTCAAAGTTATGTCTTTTTAGTAAATTTAACAAAATTTTGTCTTATTTAGAAAATTTTGCAAAATTTTGTCTTCTATAGAAAATTTTGCAAAATTTTGTCTTCTATAGAAAATTTTGCAAAATTTTGTCTTCTATAGAAAATTTTGCAAAATTTTGTCTTCTTTAGAAAATTTGGCAAAATTTTGTCTTTAAAAAAAAATTTTGCCCATATTTTGTCTTCTTTAGAAAATTTTGCCCAAATTTATTTTTTTAGAAAACTTTGCAAAATTTTGTCTTCTATAGAAAATTTTGCAAAATTTTGTCTTCTATAGAAAATTTTGCAAAATTTTGTCATCTATAGAAAATTTTGCAAAATTTTGTCTTCTATAGAAAATTTTGAAAAATTTTGTCTTCTATAGAAAATTTTGCAAAATTTTGTCTTCTATAGAAAATTTTGCAAAATTTTGTCTTCTATAGAAAATTTTGCAAAATTTTGTCTTCTATAGAAAATTTTGCAAAATTTTGTCTTCTATAGAAAATTTTGCAAAATTTTGTCTTCTATAGAAAATTTTGCTAAATTTTGTCTTCTATAGAAAATTTTGCAAAATTTTGTTTTATTTAGAAAATTTTTTCAAAGTTATGTCTTTTTAGTAAATTTAACAAAATTTTGTCTTATTTAGAAAATTTTGCAAAATTTTGTCTTCTATAGAAAATTTTGCAAAATTTTGTCTTCTATAGAAAATTTTGCAAAATTTTGTCTTCTATAGAAAATTTTGCAAAATTTTGTCTTCTATAGAAAATTTTGCAAAATTTTGTCTTCTATAGAAAATTTTGCAAAATTTTGTCTTCTATAGAAAATTTTGCAAAATTTTGTCTTCTTTAGAAAATTTGGCAAAATTTTGTCTTTAAAAAAAAATTTTGCCCATATTTTGTCTTCTTTAGAAAATTTTGCCCAAATTTATTTTTTTAGAAAACTTTGCAAAATTTTGTCTTCTATAGAAAATTTTGCAAAATTTTGTCTTCTATAGAAAATTTTGCAAAATTTTGTCATCTATAGAAAATTTTGCAAAATTTTGTCTTCTATAGAAAATTTTGCAAAATTTTGTCTTCTATAGAAAATTTTGCAAAATTTTGTCTTCTATAGAAAATTTTGCAAAATTTTGTCTTCTATAGAAAATTTTGCAAAATTTTGTCTTCTATAGAAAATTTTGCTAAATTTTGTCTTCTATAGAAAATTTTGCAAAATTTTGTTTTATTTAGAAAATTTTTTCAAAGTTATGTCTTTTTAGTAAATTTAACAAAATTTTGTCTTATTTAGAAAATTTTGCAAAATTTTGTCTTCTATAGAAAATTTTGCAAAATTTTGTCATCTATAGAAAATTTTGCAAAATTTTGTCTTCTATAGAAAATTTTGCAAAATTTTGTCTTCTATAGAAAATTTTGCAAAATTTTGTCTTCTATAGAAAATTTTGCAAAATTTTGTCTTCTATAGAAAATTTTGCAAAATTTTGTCTTCTATAGAAAATTTTGCTAAATTTTGTCTTCTATAGAAAATTTTGCAAAATTTTGTTTTATTTAGAAAATTTTTTCAAAGTTATGTCTTTTTAGTAAATTTAACAAAATTTTGTCTTATTTAGAAAATTTTGCAAAATTTTGTCTTCTTTAGAAATGTTTTTAAAATTTTGTCTTGCTTAGAAAATTTTACAAAATTTTTTCTTCTTTAGAAAATCTTCCAAAATTTTGTCTTTTTTCGAAAATTTTGCAAAATTTTGTCTTCTTTAGAAAATTTCGCAAAATTTTATGTTCTTTAGAAAATTTTATAAAAATTTGTTTTTTATAGAAAATTTTGCAAAATTTTGTCTTCTATAAAAAATTTTCCAAAGTTTTTGCAAAGTTGTGTCTTTTAAGTAAATTTTGCAAAATTTTGTCTTTTTTAGAAAATTTTGCAAATTTTTTTCTTCTTTAGAAAGATTTTCAAAATTTTTTCTTCTTTAGATTATCTTTCTTAAGGTCCTTAAAGAGTTAATTATTTTACTTCTGCTGTTTTGCTGTAATGTATTTGAAAGTATTGACTTAGCAGAAGTAAATTTACAGTTGGCTACAAATTACTTCCGGTTTTTAAGTTTTTATTTTTGCCAAAGTATTACAAAAATACAAATAAAGAAAGCTAAACTATAAACATCCTTTTTAAGAATTAAGGAAGCATTTTAGTTAAAACATATACTTACTCAGCTGCAAAGAGGTACGGCTGAAAAGTGATTTAAATTCTTAAGAAACTTTAAAATATTCGCCAAGAATTTCGTATTAATTTCAAAGAAATACAAAACAAATTTTCCTACTATCGTCCAAAAGAAATCCCTATTCTAAGAACTCATTCTTACCATTACACAGACATTTTTTCTTTTACATAAAAATTAAGTATTTTGCGGTAATTTCTAGCTGGTAAATAGAAACATCAATAAAATTTATAACATTGCATGTTATACACATTTTCTGTAGGTTTGCAAGTGTTTGTGTGTGAAAAACTCGTTAGCTTATGTGTTAGTTGTATAGTTCCCTGCCAGTTTTTTTTTCATTTTCTATCTCTTTCTTTCTACTTGCATTTAATTTATGGTGCCAAAATAAATTACAGCTTTTATTTATGTTAGTTAAAAAGGAATCGGAAATATATTTGGTGTTAATTTACAAAAGATTTGTGTGTTTCTAAGGCGAAAATGATTTTAAAAAATATATTGCGTTTTTAAAAGGAAATGCTTATACAAAAAAATGGTATTGAGTGCAAGTGAATCATTCTAGAATGTATTAAAAATATATACACACAATCGTTCAAGGTTTCAAATAAATTTTTGGTAATGGTTATATTGAAAACCCTTAATTATTTAGAATGATTTATTGATAAAATTTGCATTTTCTTAAGAACTATTTAATGTTATATAAATATTTTGTAAGTAGAACAGAAAATTTTATAAATATGTATTGCTTAAATTTAAGTCATTTTGAAGAAAACGTTTTGAAAAATAAGTCAAAATCGTGTAATTTTCTTCTTTTAATATTCAGTTGCCCAAAATATTTGATTTCTAAACTGAAATGTAATTTTCACTTTTACATAAATTTCCTTTGTTTCGTTTATTAAATCGGTCAGATTGCAATGACCTATTTAATAAACGTATGACTAATATTACAAAATTCCATTCCATTCCTAGGCGTATGAGTACTAAATATAACTCATACGTATACACACCCCTAACACGAAATATAATAACCAAAAACTATTGCCTATATTAAGGGGTTAACTCTATTATGATAACAAATTTTCAAAATTTTTTTAAAATTTTTATAGAAGACTAAATTTTGCAAAATTTTCTAAAGAAGACTAAATTTTGCAAAATTTTCTAAAGAAGACTAAATTTTGCAAAATTTTCTAAAGAAGACAAAATTTTGCAAAATTTTCTAACGAAGACAAAATTTTGCAAAATTTTCTAAAGAAGACAAAATTTTGCAAAATTTTCTAAAGAAGACAAAATTTTGCAAAATTTTCTAAAGAAGACAAAATTTTGCAAAATTTTCTAAAGAAGACAAAATTTTGCAAAATTTTCTAAAGAAGACAAAATTTTGCAAAATTTTCTAAAGAAGACAAAATTTTGCAAAATTTTCTAAAGAAGACAAAATTTTGCAAAATTTTCTAAAAAAGACAAAATTTTGCAAAATTTTCTAAAAAAGATAAAATTTTGCAAAATTTTTTAAAAAAGACAAAATTTTGCAAAATTTTCTAAAAAAGACAAAATTTTGCAAAATTTTCAAAAGAAGACAAAATTTTGCAAAATTTTCTATAGAAGACAAAATTTTGCAAAATTTTCTATAAAAGACAAAATTTTGCAAAATTTTCTAAAAAAGACAAAATTTTGCAAAATTGTCTTTAAAAGACAAAATTTTCCAAAATTTTCTAAAGAAGACAAAATTTTGCAAAATTTTCTAAAGAAGACAAAATTTTGCAAAATTTTCTAAAAAAGACAAAATTTTTCAAAATTTTCTTTAAAAGACAAAATTTTGCAAAATTTTCTTTAAAAGACAAAATTTTGCAAAAATTTCTTTAAAAGACAAAATTTTGCAAAATTTTCTATAGAAGACAAAATTTTGCAAAATTTTCTTTAATAGACAAAATTTTGCAAAATTTTTTATAAAAGACAAAATTTTGCAAAATTTTCTAAAGAAGACAAAATCTTGAAAATTTTTCTAAAGAAGACAAAATTTTTAAAAATTTTCTAAAGAAGACAAAATTTTGCAAAATTTTCTATAGAAGACAAAATTTTGCAAAATGTTTTATAGAAGACAAAATTTTCTAAAGAAGAAAAAAATTTGCAAAATTTTTTATAGAAGACAAAATTTAGTCTTTTAAAGAAAATTTTGCAAAATTTGGTCTTCTTTAGAAAATTTTGCAAAATTTTGTCTTCTTAGAAAATTTTGCAAAATTTTGTCTTCTCTAACAAATTTTGCAAAATTTTGTGTTCTTTAGAAAATTTTTCAAAATTTTGTCTCCTTAAGAATATTTTGCAAATTTTTGTATTCTTTAGAAAATTTTGTCTTTTTTAGAAAATTTTGTATTTTTCTAGAAAATTTTGCAAAATTTTGTCTTTTTTAGAAATTTGAAAAATTTTATAAAGGACACAAAATTTTGCAAAATTTTCTGAAAAAGACAAAATTTTGCAAAATTTTGTGTTTTTTGGAAAATTTTTAAAAATTTTGTCTCTTTTAGAAAATTTTGCAAAATTTTGTCTTTTTATGAAAATTTTGCAAAATTTTATCTTCTTTAGAAAATTTTGCAAAATTTTGTCTTCTTTAGAAAATTTTGCAAAATTTTGTCTTCTTTAGAAAATTTTGCAAAACTTTGTCTTCTTTAGAAAATTTTGCAAAGTTTTGTCTTCTTTAGAAAATCTTGTAAAATTTGGTCTTCTTTGGAAAATTTTGTCTATTTGAGAAAATTTTGTCTTCTCTAGAAAATTCTGCAAAATTTTGTCATCTTTAGAAAATTTTGCAAAATTGTTTCTTCTTTAGAAAATTTTGCAAAATTTTGTCTTCTT